>BTHU01000022.1:62853717-63453717 GCA_036184795.1 Tokudaia tokunoshimensis | reverse complement strand
ATACTTAAGCGACCCAAAGTAAAGTTGATAAACAACTTCAGCAAAGTGGCAAGATATAAAATCAACTCAAGCGAATCAGTAGCCTTCCTATACTCAAAGGATAAACAGACTGAGAAAGAAATTAGGGAAATGACACCCTTCACAATAGCCACAAACAATATAAAGTATCTTGGTGTGACTCTAACCAAACAAGTGAAAGATCTGTATGACAAGAACTTCAAGTCTCTGAAGAAAAAAATCTAAGAGAACTCAGAAGATAGAAAAATCTTCCATGCTAGTGGATTGGCAGGATTAATAGAGTAAAAATGGCCATCTTGCCAAAAGCAATATACAGATTCAATGAAATCCCCATCAAAATCCCACCTCAATTCTTCATAGAGTTAGAAAGAGTGATTCTCAATTTCATCTAGAATAACAAAAAACTCAGGATAGCTAAAACTATTCTCAAGAGTAAAAGAACTTCTTGGGGAATCAGTATCCAGGATCTCAAGCAGTACTACAGAACAATAGTGTTAAAAACTGTGTGGTATTGGTACAGTGACAGGCAGGTAGATCAATGGAATAGAACTGAAGACCCAGAAATGAACCCACACACCTATGGACACTTGGTCTTTGACAAAGGAGCTACAACCATCCAGTGGAAAAAAGATAGCCTTGTCAACAAATAGTGCTGGTTTAAGTGGAGGTCAGCATGGAGAAGAATGCAAATCGATCCGTTTTTTTATCTCCTTGTACTAAGCTCAACTCCAAGTGGATCAAGGATGTCCATATAAAACCAGACACACTGAAACTAATAGAAAAGACATGGGGGAAGAGCCTTGAGCATATGGGCACAGGGGAAAATTTCCTGATCAGATAGAGCACCAATAGCTTATGCTCTAAGATCAAGAATTGACAAATGGGACCTCATAAAATTACAAAGTTTTTGTAAGGTAAAGGACACTGTCAATCAGACAAAATGGCAACCAACAAATTGGGAAAAGATCTTTACCAACCCTACATCCGGCAGATGGCTAATATCCAATATATACAAAGAACTCAAGAAGTTAGACTCCAGAAAGCCAAATGACCCTATTTAAAAATGGGGTACAGAACCAAACAAAGAATTTTCACCTGAGGACTATCGAATGGCTGAGAAACACCTAAAGAAATGTTCAACATCCTTAGTCATTAGGGAAATGCAAATCAAAACAACCCTAAGATTTCATCTCACACCAGTCAGAATGGCTAAGATTAAAAACTCAGGAGACAACAGGTGTTGGCGAGGATGTTGAGAAAGAGGAACCCTCCTCCATTGCTGGTGGGTTGCAAGCTGGTACAACCACTCTGGAAATCAATCTGGTGGTTCCTCAGAAAACTGATCATGACACTTCCGGAGGATCCCGTTATACCACTCCGGAGCATATACCCAGAAGATTCCCCAGCATGCAATAAGGACACATGCTCCATCATGTTCATAGCAGCCCAATTTATTATAGCCAGAAGCTGGAAAGAACCCAGATGTCCCTCAACGGAGGAATGGATATGGAAAATGTGGTATATTTACACAATGGAATACTACTCAACAATTAAAAGCAATGAATTCATGAAATTCTTAGGCAAATGGTTGGAACTGGAAAATATCATCCTAAGTGAGGTAACCCAATCACAGAAGAACACACATGGTATGCACTTACTGATAAGTGGGTATTAGCCCAGAAGCTTGGAATACCCAAGACACAATTTACATATCAAATGATGCCCAAGAAAGGAAGGAGAGGCCCCTGGTCCTGGAAAGACTTGATGCAGCAGTGTAGAGGAATACCAAAACAGAGAAGCAGGAGGAGGTTGATTGGGGAACAGGGGGAGGGAAGAGGTCTTATGGGACTTTCAGGGAGTGGGGAACTGTGAAATGGGAAACCATTTGATATGTAAATGAAGAATATATCTAATAAAAAAATATGGAAAGCAAGAAGTTACAACAGAAGCAAAGACAGCAACGGGCCAGTAATTGTTCAGAAAACAAGTCCAGTATCTTCAATCCTTTCTTTTAATCCCCATGACCTTCTTAGTACTTCCATAAAACTAAATGGAACCCATTTAATAAAGCCTCTGTAATTACAGTAGGATGTCTTTGGAGATATGCAGCAATTTTGAAATGGACATATATCCATGAAACTATCCAAATGTTTATATAATAAGAGGCAGAGGAGAGAAATATTGTAGCTATCAGAAATGACTCTTAGTTAATTTTCCAATTGGTATACAAAAACAAATGAACAAAAACACTATTAGATAAATATTAAATATGAACATGAATAAGTTCATTTTATGATGCTTCTAAAGTCTTGTCAGTTTAGGGATCACTTTTCTTTTTCTCTTTCTCCCTCTCCTCCCCTCCTCTGTTCATCCTCCCTCCCTCTCTCCTTACTTCCATCCCCTCTTCCTTCTTCACTCCTTTATTCACATCCCTCTTCTCCTTTGTTCTTTCATGTCTACCACAATTTCGATTCTTTCTCCTGAGTCTGAGGACTCTTGCCAAATCTCCCTCCTCTGATCGCTCCCCAGAGTTAGGAGAGCCAAGTGAGCCATGTCTCTTGCATCTGAGGTAGGCATGTAAGACTTGCTGGATTCTGTGAACCCAAGGCTGTAACGCTGGCTTTCAGTTGTGTTGAAATCTCTTCTGTGGGATTTAGTTGTTCTCTGGAGAGAGTATACACACGCTGGGTCTACAAGTCCTCGCCCTGCTTGCCGCCACTCTACAAGGACCGTTTAAACACGCTGTGGAAAGGTGGACAGGTGTTTGACTGGATTATCTCACTGAAAAATCTACACACAATCCCATAGCTGATACAAGTAATCCTAATCAGACTGACTTGCTCTCTAGATGCACAAGCAAATCAATGATTTTCGGTTGTACTACCCTGCCTCTATGAATACCGTGGTGAGATATGTTCTGAATGGTTTGTCTCTATGGAGCCACATTATTTTCATCAGATAAAGTGTGTCAGATTTGCTGTCTTCTCTGCATTTTTAGAGCATTATAATGCACTGGCTCAAATCCTCTTGCTGATACTGGTGTCACATGAATTTGGCTTTTATCTTCAGCGGAAATGGATGGGCTACATTGTATTCACTGAGGACAGGGTATGGGATTCTTTTGAAATTCTTTGTCAAATTATTGCTTTATCTTGATTTGTGCCCTCATTCAACAGAAACTATTGTGTTGCTATCTGTTAGAGCACTGAGATCTATACCAATTTACACTCCGAGGTCAGACTGTTTATGGAACCTATGGGTTCACTGTGGATCAGGGACAGGATACGTTCTTTTTTGTCATAGTATCAGACTGGAGATTTGGGTTTCAATACAAACCTTGGTGAGTTGAGAAGAACTACTGGCAAGTACCAACTTCTGGGAAAAGGGAGAGTTTGTGTCTCTCGGGTATGAAGCCTTTACTCCTTGTATAATGTGGCTCTGAAATGATATATTTACAAAAACCAAAAACAGACTCAATGATTTATCAGTGTGTGTGTGTGTGTGTGTGTACGTATGTATGTATATGTGGATGTATATGTGTATATTAATAATCAAACAGAGGCTATCAGAAGAGAGTGATAGTATATGGGAGGGTTTCAAGGCAGGGGAGCTGGGTGGGCTGGAGAGAGTAAAGGGGGGGGGATGTAATTGTATTTCCACTAAGACCAATTTTTAAAATGATTTTAGTGAAATATTCCTTTACTTACCCAGAGTAAAAAATTACAGGAGATTTTTTTTTCTGACCTTGTATAGAATGTCAATGTCTTTGATAAACCACTTAATTACCTGGTACTGATAATATTGTTTCTCTTCTTAAAAGTTGCATGTAGAATGACTTTAGGGACTACTCTCTAAACCTTTTCAAGGCACCATTGTCAGTTTTTGCCTAGCTAAATCAGGATTATGAATGCTGCAAGATGAATTTCTTGGAATGGGAGTCAATACTTTTAAAGAATATTTTTCCTGTCCTAAACACACATTCCATCTTTCTGTACTATGTCATCATTTGTTCTGGAAACATGTTATTTTATTGTTCCCATTGTGAAATCTTTAGTCTGATCTTGAAGTTATTAGGCCTGTATTGCAATTGCTCAGGAGATATATTATATATGCTCTAATGTAAAACCTTCTGTCAACACAAGGTGGGGATCAATAATGCTGAATGTAATGCTGAAGTGGTTAAGGTGAGAGATAATTACATAGTCCTGAATCATTCTCCAGGAATGGTGAGAACAGAGAAGAAAGATAGAGGGATATTTAAAATGTTTTTTTTTAAAGGGCCCAGTCTGCATAACTCTTAAAAACTCAGCCATTGGATTATCCCGTGATATGCCTACAGCTGATAATTACACTAAATATTTGATTAAAGTATTTTTGTCATAGTATCTGAGTTAGTTTCTAAGAAAATATTATATGCCTATTAATTTGGCTTAAATAGTCCTATTCAAACCTCATAAAAAACATAATCACCATCATGATATTAAAAGGTTGGAACATTGGGCGATGACTAAGTTGAGGGATCCAATTCATAAAGGGATGTATATTCTAACCAAAGAGTAGATTAGTTATCCTGGGAGTGGATAGGCTTTTTAAAAAATGTGTCTATTTTTTTATTCCTTTTACACATACAATGAGGTAAACATATTTGTGCTCTGCCTGCCGCTCAGGCTCTACACACACTGATTGTGTGTTATCAGGATGTGATGCTCCATCATGGTGACAGGAAAAAGGCAAGCAATTTTTTTTTTCACTTGAGAAGAATTATAGGCAACTAATGCTTGCTGGAGAAGGAGAATTAGCCTTTGTAAAGTGGTCAACATTTAAACCATAGTCAAATAACTAGACTTAGGGTTTCACAGCATCCAGAACTGTGATGCAGAAGCCACTGTGATTTTCTGTTTGGTCAGCAGAAAATGCATTGACATCCATACGAGCAGTGATAATTTCTAGGATATTTGAGATGTGTCTTGAATAAGAGTTATGGGACTTTGTCTCTAAACAAAACAAACAAACAAACCAAAAAAGCCATAAGATATTTTTGTTGTTTATTATAACATTAAATTAAAAACTTCCATTTTGTGAAAGGAATTCCATTCTTCCCCAAAAGAAATAAAGAGATAAAGATGAGGAGATCAAATGCAATGAGATACAAACATCTCGTGATGAAGTTTTTGTATCTCTACTATATCAATAGATAGCTACATGATAATATTCATCTAATACAATGAACTGTATATTTAACATGGATAGATTTTTATCAACTTTCTACTATGCTTATGAGCATAAGAGTGTATGAACCTATGGAATGGACATATTCTGCAAGGTGGCATTTGTTTTTAACAGTAGAATCATGCTTATCTGTAGGACTGATGGAAAGATTAGTGGGTTGGCTAGTACTATCACCAAGCTAGACACAGGCTATAGTCATTTTGAGAGAAATAACCTCAATAGAGAAAATACCCCAATCAGACTGGCCTGTGGGCAAGTGGGTAGGTGCATTTTCTTGATTGATGCATTAATCTACTATTGCCTGGAAGTATAAGATAAAGTAAATCCATTTCTCCCTAAGTTACTTTTGACCATGGTAGTTTTATCATAGCAATAGAAACTATAACTAACAATTAGAATCTTTCCAATGACTCTAGTTAACACTGTCTAAGGATGTTCCAGTGGTTCTCTGTGCTACAGTCCCTAATTAAGTGGTTTTCTATCTCTAACAGTCACAATATAGCAGTATACATACACACAGTAATTTTGTTCCTTATGGACTGAGTGCATTTTATAGTGAGGCTGGTAACAGTTCTTTGATAGTGTTGTTGAAATTTTTTTTTTTTTGGTTTTAAATAAAAATTAAGCATGCATGCAGTAAATAAATGAAAAAGAATGCAGTTTTCTAGTCTCATGTATGATTGCCATATTGGCATGAATTTTGAACTTCTTCCAGGTGTATCACAAGATATCAGACAGCACTAAGCAAAGGAAACAAAGGAAAGAGAAAGTGTTCTAGTAAAGTTATAATTTTTTTTGAAAGGAAACAATTACAGCAATGTGTACATTTTTCTTTAGTGTCTTGAGAAGTTAGTATCTATATCTTTAGATAATTGATAAATCAAATTATCTTAAAATTTGCTACAGAACACATTTAATAACATACTGTTTTCTTGGTTCCATTGCTTGCTTGGCTTCTCCATGGTTCTTCAGAATGACCTCTCCTTAAATGATGGCTTTATGATCAATTTTATTCTGTCTCTAACCTGATTTGCAAATGATGCTTGTAAATTTATTCTGTGATTCAGCAGTTGTCTCCCACACGAGCATTTATTCTTTTTCATCAACTGTCATTGCCATTCTGTGGTTTTCATATGACAGAAAAATCTAGTCAAACAATAAAATGTTTCCCTGTGGTCACCAATGTGTTCTATCAGTACATCTTATCCAAACTTCCCCTATCAAACCTTTGTGTCTGTTATTGATAGTTTCTGATATGTCCTAACACTGCTAGTGAGAGATCAAATTTTGGGTGTTCAGAGTCCATCTTGGAGAACCTGACCTAAGTTTGGAATCAGGAAAAATAACAGGCCGGTACCTAGCAACAGTTTCCAGGTTACCCCCAAAAAGACCTGCATCTAGCACCAGTCCCCAGGTTATTCCTCCAACAAATATGTATCTGCAGGTTACAAGTCCACTCCTGCCTAACAACCACCAATCAGGAAGAAAGCAAAAGTTAAGTTTATGGTTTGGCTCCCAGCATCAGCCAATTATGTTAAAGGACACAATAGTCCCCCAATTAGATTCTTGCCAGACTGGAAACACTTACTCCTCACTTGTCATTTCCCATAATCTTTGTCCCAATGAGTACTCTGGGCTTTTTTTCCACCAATGCTGTCCTGTGGGTCAGCCTTGAGTTAAGCCAAGCTCAACCTTGTGAATAAAGACCCTTGTGTGATTTTATTGGATCGACTCCTGATTGGTCTTTCAGGGTTCACGAAAGCTTCCTGGTACTACACTAGCACCCTCTCGGGGAAACCGTGTCTATTTTCCATCTGAAAATATTCTAACCTGTTGATGAATGTCAGAACCCTTTTAGGGTAAAGTGCAGGGTTTAAAAGTGGGAAGTCTTCTTCACTTTAAGGCAGCTCTAAGATCATCTTAGGGTTAGGACTAGAGACATTCATTTTGCCTACATCAGAGTTCAACTTCTTTTGAGCCTCCATTGCTTTTGTCCCTAGTTGGATTATTGTTGTTGTTGTTTTCTTTTTTGGACATGTCTTCTAGTTTTCATATTTTCACAACTATTTGACTATGTGTATGTTGGTGTGTATGCTCATATCTGTGCACCTATGTGTAAGGGTTTGTGCACATGTGTGTGTGTGTGTGTGTGTGTCTATGTGTGTGTGTCTGTGTGTGTGTGTGTATGTGTGTGTATGAATAAGACAGAGGTAAATGAAAGATGTCTTTCTTACTACTCTGCATTTTATAAATTGAGGTAGCCTTTCACTTGAACCCAGAGTTAGACAATTAGGATTGTCTAACTTGCTAGTTTTCTCTGGTGAATCATCATTTCTGCCTCCCAAGTTCTGGAAGGAAGGACACTCTCTCTGGCCAGCACTTAAGGGAGAATTGGGTATGCAAACCCTAGTCCTCATATCTACACAGCCATTGCTTTACTACTGAATCATAAGCCACTATCCCTCCCCTTCTCCACTCTGGGTACCAAACCACTCTAGAACCACAAATCTCTGCAGGACTAGGCACATCATCTCCCACTGAGACCAGAGAAGGCAGACCATTTGGGGGAACAAAAATCCACAGTGAGTCAAGAGAGTCAGGGTAAGTGGCCCTCCTCTAGCTGTTGGGGGACCCACAATGCACTTTTACTATGTATGTTGCTGCACTTCTACTATGTATGTTAGAAAGAGGGGTGGCTAGGTCAAGCCCATGTGTGCTCTTTGGTTGGTGTCTCAGTCTCTATGAGCCTCCATGGGCCCAGGTTAGTGCATTTTCTTAACTAGTGATTGATAGGGAATAATACTCAGCCCATTGTGGGTGGGGCCAAACCTTTGCTGAAGACTAGACAAGGTGCCCAGTTAGGGCAATAGGATCCACAGGCAGGCAACAGAGTCAGGGTAAGGCCCTGATCCAGTTTTTGTGAGACCCACACGAAGACCAAACTTCATATCCATTACATATCTGCAGAGGGCCTAGTTCCAAGCCTTATATGCTCTTTGGTTGGTGGTTCAGTCTCTGGTAGGCTCCAAGGGTCCAGATTAGGTGACATTGTTGGTCTTTCTGTGGAGTTCCTCAATACTTCATTCAATTCTTTGACAAGACTTGCAAGCTCTGCCTAATGTTTGGCTGTGGTTCTATGCATCTGTTTTGGTTAGCTGCTGGGTGGAGTCATTATGTAACATCTTAACACTCTGGGGAAGTAGTGTGAGGAAGATAGGAAACACTGAACACTGTTTTTACAACTGCCTCCAATGTAAAATCAAAATACAAAATTGAAATTGATGAGAAGTAGAAGGTCATAGTGAATTTTCCTATGACGCTTGTTTGAATTCTTAATTACTAATCTAAATGGCCTTAGAAACAAAAGCTTCTTTGTCTGTCACCAAATGTGCCAAAGACACAAGAGTGTTTCTTTTTATTCATGGTGAAGTAACTCCTTCATCCAGACAAGAGTCAATTGTTCTTATACATACAAGTGCTTTATATAAAGTATCAGTCTAACATTAACAGATAGATTATAGTTGCTCTTAGGGCCAGGACAAGATAGGTTTAGTGCAGACTTCTATCAGATGTTTAAAGATGATCTAATACCAATACTCTTCAAAATATTCCACAAAATAGAAACAGAAGGATCACTACCCAACTCATTCTATAAAGTCACAATTGCTCTTATACCTAAACCACACAAAGACCCACCAATGCCAGAGATCTCCAGACCAATTTCCCTTATGAATATTGATGCAAAAATACTAATATTCTTGCAAACAAAATCCAAGAACATATCAAAATAATAATCTATCATGATCAAGTAGTCTTCATCCCAAGGATGCTGGGATAGTTCAATATAAGGAAATTCATCAATGTAATCCACTATATAAACAAACTCAAAGTAAAAAACAACATGATCTCTCATTAGATGCTGAAAAAGCATTTGGCAAAATTCAACACCCGTTCATGGTAAAAGTCTTGGAAAGATCAGGAATTCAAGGATCATATCTAAACATAGTAAAAGGAATATACAGCAAACCAGAAGCCAATATCAAACTAAATGGAGAGAAACTTGAAGCAACCCCAATAAAATCAGGAACTAGACAAGGCTGCCTACTGTCTCCCTACCTATTCAATATAGTACTCAAAGTCCTTGCCAGAGCAATGAGACAACAAAAGGAGGTGAAAGGGATAAAAACTGGAAAGAAAGAAGTCAACATATCACTATTTGCAGATGATATGATAGTATCTTTAAGTGACCTGAAAAACTCCACCAGAGAACTCCTAAACCTGATAAACAACTTCAAAAAAGTGGGTGGATATAAAATTAACTCAAACAAATCACTAACCTTCCTATACTCAAAAGATAAAGAGGCTGAGAAAGAAATTAGGGAAATGATACCCTTTACAATAGTCACAAATAACATAAAATACCTTGCTATGACTCGAATCAAGCAAGTGAAAGATCTGTATGACAAGATCTTCAAGTCTCTGAAGAAAGAAATTGAAGAAGACCTCAGAAGATGGAAAGATCTCCCATGCTCATGGGTTGGCAGGAAATATATAGTAAAAATGGCCATCTTGCCTAAAGCAATCTACAGATTCAATGCAATGCCCATCAAAATTCCAACCCAATTCTTCATAGAGTTAGAAAGAGCAATTTCCAAATTCATTTGGTAAAACAAAAAAGCCCAGGATAAGGAAAACTATTCTCAACAATTAAAGAAGTTCTGGTGGAATTGCCATCCCTGACCTCAAGCTGTACTACATAGCAATAGTGATAAAAACTGTGTGGTACTGGTACAAAGACAGGCAGATAGCTCCATAGAATAGAATTGAAGAACCAGAAACAAATCCACAACCTATGGTCACTTGATGTTTGACAAAGGAGCTAAAACCATCCAGTGGAAAAAAGACAGCATTTTCAACAAATGGTGCTGGTTCAGGAGGTCAGCATGTAGAGGCATGGAAATTGATCCATTCTTATCTCCCTGTACAAAGTTCAATTCCAACTGGACCAAGGACCTTTAGATAAAACCAGATACACTGAAACCAATACAAGAGAAAGTAGGAAAGAGCCTTGAACACATGGGCACAGTTCATTAGCAGAACACCAATAGCTTATGCTCTAAGATCATCAATAGAGAAATGGGACCTCATAAAATTGCAAAGTTTCTGTAAGGCAAAGGACACTGTCAATGGGACAAAACAGCAACCAACAGATTGGGAAAAGATCTTTACCAATCCTACATCTGATAGAGGATTAACATCCAATATATACAGAGAATTCAAGACATTAAACTCCAGAGAACTGAATAACGCTATTTAAAAAGGGGATACAGAACTAAACAAAGAATTCTCAACTGAGGAATACGAAAAAGCTGAGAAGTGCCTAAAGAAATGTTCAACATCCTTAGTCATCAGGGAAATACAAATCAAAACAAATCTGAGATTACACTTTCACACCAATCAGAATGGTTAAGATCGAAAACTCAGGAAACAGCTGATGCTGGAGAAGATGTGGGGAAAGAGGAACAATTCTCCATTGTTAGTGGGATTGCAAGCTGGTACAATCACTCTGGAAAGCAGTCTGGCGGTTCCTCAGAAAAATGGACATAGTACTACCTGAGGACCCTGCTATACCACTCCTGGGCATATACCCAGAAGATGCTCCAACATGCAATAAGGACACATGCTCCACTATGTTCATAGCAGCCTTATTTATATTAGCCAGAAACTGGAAAGAACCCAGATGTCCCTCAACAGAGAAATGGATACAGAAAATGTGGTACATTTACACAATGGAGTACTACTCACCTATTAAGAACAATGAATTCATGAAATTCTTAGGCAAATGGAGGGAATTAGGAAATATCCTGAGTGAGGTAACTCAATCACAAAAGAACACACATGGTATGCACTAATTAACTGATAAGTGGATATTAGCCCAGAAGCTTGGAATACACCAAGATACAATTCACAGACTAAATGAAGCTCAAGAAGAAGGAAGACCAAAGTGTGGATACTCTTGTCCTTCTTAGAAGGAGGAACAAAATACTCAAGGGAGGAAATATGGAGAGAAAGTGCGGAGCAGAGACTAAAGTAAAGGCCATCCAGAGTCTGTATCACCTGAGGATCCATCCCATATTCAGAAACCAAACCCAGCATAAGAAATGCTTTTCAACAGGAACCTGATATAATTGTCTCCTGAGAGGCTTTGCCAGAGTCTGACAAATACAGAGGCAGGTGCTTGCAGCATCATTGGACTGAGCACAGGGTCCCCAATGTAGGAGTTAGAGAAAGGACTGAAGAAGCTGAAGGGGTTTGCAACTACACTGGAAGAACAACAATATCAACCAAAGAGACCCCCCCCTCAGTGTTCCCAGGGACTACATCACCAATCAAAGAATACACATGGAGGGCCCCAGGGCCCCAGCCACATATGTAGCAAAGGATAGCCTTGGGAGAGGCCCTGGTCCTGGGAAGGCTCAATGCCCCAGTGCAGGAAAATACCAGGGGTGACGGAGGGAGTGGTAGGCAGGTGGGTGAACACTCTCACAGAAGTAGGGGAAGGGGGATAAGATAGGGGTTCTGCAGGGGGGAAACCAAGAAAGGTGATAATACTTGAAATGTAAATAAAGAAAATATCCAATAAAAAATTTTAAAAATATTAAAAGAATTAAAGTAGAGAATTCAGGCTGGAGAGATGGCTCAGCACTTAAGAGCACTGACTGTCCTTCCAGAAGATACAAGTTCAATTCCTAGCACCCACATGGCAGCTCTCAACTGTCTGTACCTCCAATTCTAGGTATATGACACCCTTACAGAGAATACACGTAAAATAAAAATAAATAAATCAAGAAAGAAAGAAAATTGAAAAGAAGTATGGGATAATTTCAGATAGCTTTTGCTGTATCAGTTAGAATCAAAAGCCCATAAGTCAGCATACAGATAAATTTCAATGATAAAGGACTGACACTGTCCAGGTCTATGACATGAGACTCCTATTTTTCCCTTGATTTACAGTTTCCTAAAAATAGAAAAAAATGTTTCTTGCAGCCACGTTTTAAGCAAGATTCTGGACTCTTAGGCTTCTTAAGTACTGAAAGTTCAGAATGAGTTGAAGCCTTATGTCCATCTACAGCACAGGTATACCGAATGTAAAAGAGATAGAGTAGCTAGATTCCTAGGGGATTATGAAATTATATAAAATTACCATATGGATGCTTGTAACAGGTTACTACATACCACTGTGAAAATCTAGAACAGTGACAACTAAAATTTTCTAGGAGGAATAAAGTTAATTACACATTAGTGCATTAAATTTTTTCTCCATACAGCACAGATGAATGATTGCAGAAGCAGTTTAAAAGGCATTTGGATTCTCTCTCATTCCACCTGGCTTTCAGGCAGCATCAATTACATTTTAGACCTTCTGTGAGAGCAGACACATATGTATACACCACTATTTTACATGCCAGGACTTTATACCTCCTATACTGGCTGGTTTTGTGTGTCAACTTGACACAAGTTGGAGTTATCACAGAGAAAGGAGCCTCCCTTCAGGAAATGACTCCATGAGATTCAGCTGTAAGGCAGTTTCTCAATTAGTGATCAAGGGTGGGAAGGTCCAGCCCACTGTGGGTGGTGCCATCCCTGGGCTGGTAGTCTTGGGTTCTACAAGAAAGCAAGCTGAGCAGTAAGTAACACCTCTCCATGACTTCTGTATCAGCTCCTGTCTCCAAGTTCCTGCCTTGTGTGAATTGCTCTTCTGACTTCCTATGATGATGAACAGCAATGTGGAAGTATAAGCTGAATAATTGTTTCCTTCCCAACTTGCTTCTTAGTTATGATGTTTTGTGCAGGAATACAAACCCTGACTAAAGACACCTCCTTTCTTTCCTTGTCCTTTTAACCAAAAGATTTGTATTTGATTTGCAGCTCAGAATTTTTCTAATTAATAGACTCTTAACAACTACATAATGGTCAATCTCTTTGTGTTTCATATTTGGAATTCTAAGGGAGTGCCTTAATATTTTTAATACTTGATTTTTTAAAAGAAAGACCTTGGTAATTCTGATGGTAAAGTTCTTGGGAACTATTAGATAAAACAATGTCTAAATTAAGTGTCACAGTTAGTATGTGAACCTTCTTTTCATATTCCATGGGAAGGATTGGAAATGTGACAGTTCATTCAACCCTATCTCTTAAATAACATTAGGAAGCCTATATTTAAATAGCATTTTAAAAGATATCAACTTAAATGTACTGAATGAGAAATAGCTAAATTACAAAAAACCCTAATTCATTACAATCTTAATCAAAGCTTTTTCCTAATAGGTTTTTTATCTGGGTCTAGTTCTATATAAAAAGAGGATTCTATGGGCTCTTCCCTTCTGCTGGGTAGACAGATGTCCACATTAGCTTGTGGCTCCTAGTGCCTAAAACAATTCACACTTCCTTCTTTTACCATATCTTATTATAAATTATAATTCTGCTCCAAATTTGCTCAAGTAAATTTCCTTTTGCAATAGTCATAATTTGATAAATATTTGAATACAATTTAAAATTGTTTCTCATTTAAGATATATAAGACTACATTTTTGCTTTATACTCAGTTTCTAGAGAAATTTCTGTTTCCTGGAACGCTAGCAATAGCATATCTCAGGGGCAGTCACAGCAAAGGTGAAATGAGACTCCAGCACTTTGCACTGAAGAATGCATGGGTGTGGGGGGCGGGGAGATCCAGGTGTAATTTGATCTGGGGTTTCTAACCAAGTACTCTGGAGCTGGGGAGGGGAGGGTTGCAGCCCCATGGGAAGAACTACAATGTTGGCCAACCAGACATCCCAGGGCTCCCAGGGACTAAGCCATCAACCAAGGGGTGCATGTGGTTCCAGCCAAAAGATTGGCAGAGGAATGCCTTGTTGGGCATCAGTGGGAGGAGAGGTCTTTTGTCCTATGTAGGCTCAATAGAGGCCCCAGTGTGGGGAAATCAAGTGGGGGTCATGGGAGTGGGTTGGGTGGAGGAGCATATTCTTGGAGGCAGGAGGTGGGAGGATGGGTTGGGGTTTTTCCGGGAGGGGGGAAACCTAGAAGGGGTATAACATTTGAAATGTAAATGAAAAATATATTCAATAAAAAAGAAAAAAAATAAGGGATGGATAATTACAGAACTATTTGTCTTATCTAGGTGGGCAGTTTTTATCAATATGAACTGGCCGTGAATAAATTGTGTGGACATTTTGTGGGGTGAAAATTTATTGATATAAGTCTGACTTATAAAAAAAAATTAAAAAATAAAAGCATCAGTGATTTAAGGTTCTGTTTTAGGCTGGCTGGATACCTGTGGCCAGAACTAAAATAGAATCAGGCTTATCTTGTTTCAGGTGAGGCTTATAGAGTTGACTTGGTAGCTCCAGAGGAAAGGACTGCCCTGCTGAGCCTCAGGCCCTGCGGCCTGGGAGATCTAAATGAGGTCTTTGCTTTCATGATTTAGAAAACATTAATTTGTCAGAATATTTGAGGTTTACATTTATAACATGCACACACACACACACACACACACACACACATACACACAAATCTTGAGCTTAAAAAAGACATCATTAGTTAGGTAGGGAGAGACCATCTCCATCACTTGATCAATATGAAGACATGGCTCTGACCTATAACAAATTGACCAACAATTTGCCACCTTCTTTTTAGTTTATGTTTTTTTTTAATATGTTATAGACTGATACCAGCATTGACAGTTCCGTTATACAAATGGGTTCAACCAGAAGACCTGCCAGCTTGTTTGGTGGAATTTTATGAACAAGTGCCATTGTAATGGAAAGTTAATTGGCATAAGCAGTTTAGATGGCTCCAGTTTCAGGCCTCAAGGTTTATAAAGTCCTTTCTGAAACAACATAGAGAACAATAATTTTTTTTCATAAGAAACCAAAGATTGCAAAACCGAGGACAGATATGCCAGATACTACACTTTTTTTTTAAACTAAATGGATTTTTGAGACTTTCATACACAAGTACTGTATTTAGCACATTCATATGCGTCTCTCTGCTTCCAACTTCTCCCTATACCTCCCAGACTTCACTTCAAACTTTTGATCTTTCCCTTGTTACTTACTGTTACATATATTTTATGTGTATATTTTATACATTATTATTGTATATATGTGTGTACCCTACTAAGTTCATTGAGTGTTATTTGTAAACACATGCATGTAGGGATGACCACCTGGGACCAGATAACCTCTCAGGGGACTTGTATCTACAGAACTGATTCTCTCTCAGTCTGGCTGCTGCATCTTGCAATCTCATAAAAACACAAAGATTAAATAAAACAGAACAAAAAGCATTAAGAAATTAATAATCCCTAACATAATAAAATTTTACCAATTTTACTAATAATATTCTCTTAATATTACATTAAAATATCAAATATGAGTAAATGTTTAGTACACTGTTGACTTCTTTTATAGTTTTTTTTTAAATCTGTTGAGTGTCTTACCTTCATGTATACCCATTCATGCAGTACTCCTGTAGGCCAGAAGACAGCAGATTCCAGGGAACCAAATTGTAGATCTGCCTGTGTGCCTGGGAACCCAGATCCTCTGAAAGAACGCCAAGGCTTAAACTTGGAGCCATCTCCCTGGTCATGTTTTTATTTTTATTGTAGATTTCTATAATTAAAACTATCCACTTTTTTCTCCATGCAACTGAAGGAAGGGGTTTTAGTTACTAGTTAAAAGATCTTCAAAATTTGTGCACAATCCAACAACCAACCTTTGGGTTCCATTAGTATCTGCTTATATTTTAGCCCATCTTAAACAGCAAGATATTTAAATCAGGGATTTTTTTAAGATTTATTCATTCAGTTTATGTACTGCTGCTGTCTTCAGACATACTGGAACAGGTCACCAGATCCCAGTACAGAGGATTGTCAGCAACCATGTGGATTCTGGGAATTGAACTCAGGACCTCTGGAAGATTAGTCAGTGCTCTTAACCACTGAGCAATTTCTCCAGCCCCTAAATCAGAGATTTTGATGTCATATTTTCTACCCATATTACCCTAAAATGTTACTCTAGGTTACACAAAGCATTTCTATGTCTATAATTAAATTTATGTAAGGAATTAAAACTCTCAAAGGGATGAGACCAGGATGACAGATTTTTCAAAGACACTTTTCAAATGGCATCCCAGGACTTTAAATGACCAGTGTGTCATTAAAAGCCTTAATTTCAAAAGCAACTGTTGTTTTAATTTGAGTGGTATTTTAAAGTTTAATCTGCAAATGGGTTTATACTCGGAGAGCATCTAGTATACAGGGCTTGCTCATCTCTGATAGTTGATTGGGGTACAAGAGGAATGTGACTAATATAGATAAGTCGTTATTCATCATATGGCACTTCTAGCATGGTAGATGTCACCTTTGTGTAGGAGAAATTAATCATTTTTTAGATATAAGTAATTGTCTCAAATACAAATACATGCCTGTAATCCCAGAACTCAGGAAGCTGAGATAGGAGGATTAGGACTCAGAGGACATTTTAGATGATGGAGTAAGTTCCAGTCTAGCCTGAGTAGTCTAGTGAGAACTTCTTTTAACACCTACCTTGCAAAAACAAGTTTAAAAAAATGCAAAACCAAACCAAACTATTTAAATATTTAAATGCTTGTACTGTTTGTATAACTTCCCTCTCAGTTATTCTTTTAGTCACTGGTCATATTGTTGAGTGAAAAGCTTTAGAAGTCATTAAATGGAGAGAAGGAGAGAGAGAGAGACAGACAGAGAGAGAGAGAGAGAGAGAGAGAGAGAGAGAGAGAGAGAGAGAGAGAGAGAGAGAGAGAGAGAGAAGTTTGTAAGGACTTGGAATTTTAAATGAGCCAGGAGACTTCTTAGAGTGTGTCAGGCATCATTTTACCAGGAGCCTATGGGTGAGTTATTTAAATTTCCTAGATCTCATTCAAATGCAATGCAAAGATTTTACAGTCTACATGTTCCTTCTACCTTATCCAGAGTTAAAGCAATTACTGTCAGTTCTCCTGGCACACACTTGTGAAATGGAAATTTATGGTTTCTTTGGAGACTCAGTTGTGTCATGTGATGTTTTAATTGAAACTGTCTTATGAGAAGATGTTTGGCTGAAGCAGACACATGGGAGGATGTTTTGCTAAGGACAGATCCATGGTGTTTTTCTGGTGGCAACCTGAGAAAAGGGCATGTGATGCTTTGCTAGAGCATATGCTTGAGAGAACATGTGATGTTTAGAAGGATATAAATACAACCC
Source organism: Tokudaia tokunoshimensis (assembly GCA_036184795.1). Classification (NCBI taxonomy): domain Eukaryota; kingdom Metazoa; phylum Chordata; class Mammalia; order Rodentia; family Muridae; genus Tokudaia; species Tokudaia tokunoshimensis. Next base: position 63,436,186 of record BTHU01000022.1, on the reverse strand, counting down.
AATAGACGTAGATGGTGCTGGACAATATTAGTAAGCCTTGCTATTGTTTGCTGGTCATCACTGGGCTTTGCTAATGCTGGTCTTGGCTGATGATGCGGTGTAGTATTGGAGTGCCTTATCATACTTTGTTGGTCATCATTTGTCACATGACTTCATAGAGAGAAACACACCAAAATCTTCTGGTAGTGTTCTGGTAGCTTCTTGCCACTTCCTTGGACATGGGCTGATTGGTAGAGCAATTTCTTTTATATCAATCTGCCATTGCTGATTTGTAAATGGTGTTTGTGACTCCTACCACTGAATGGTGTTTAAAAGTGCATGAGCTGCCACTGCTGATTCATGCGAACTGAACTCCTGATATCCTTACAAAACAAACTGGATATGCTCCAATGAAATATTTCTAAACAGGTCCACATCCTCCTTTCCTCTATTAACCTTTCCTTTCCGTTTCATCTGCTGAGTGGTGACCTAAAAGGGAGGATAAAGCATCTAGGAATCATTATTAAAAGTAGTTTTTTTAAAAAATATCTAAGCCTATATACTTATCCTCTCAAAGAAGTGAAAGCAGAATTGCAAATTCAAGACCAGGCAGTGGGTAAGTGACCTTTACCTTGCTGTGACAAAACACCTTCCAAAGGCAACCTCAGGAAGGGCAGGTGTATCCTGGCTCACAGTGCAAGGGTCCAAGCCATCATGGAGGAAATACAGCAATACTAGGAATGTGAGTGGACTTGCAGTACTGTTCTGCAGTTAGATGCAGAGGGAGGTGAATGCTTGTGTTCAAGTTACTCTCTCTTTGACTCAGTGTTGGGGCCCAGCCCATGTGATGGTGTTGCTCTGACTCAGGGAAACCTCCCCACTGACACACCCATTCTTGGGCAGAATTACCTTCACTGACACACCCATTGCTGTGTGTCTGTACTGATTGCAAATTCCCATCAAGTTGACTGGAAACTTACCATCAGTCCATATAGTAAAACACATCTAAAAAAAAAGGAACAAAATGATATGATAAGATTTTAAAATACAACTTTCTGTATGTAAATATATTAATATATTTTTAAACATATGATGACTTTAATCTAACAAATAAAGCCATTCTGGTTGGTTAGAAAGTGATAATTAAGAAATAGCCAAAGAGTGAGGGAAAGAATCTGAAAACACACATCCAGGTGGAGTTGGGGATGAAGAGAGAAGAAAACTCATGGAAAAACTATACAAAAACTGGTATAAATTAATGGCAATCTAGAAGCAAGGCTGTGTAGGAAGAAGAGAAAGATACATGAGAACTGTAGGAGTAAAGAACAGAGTACGTGTCAAAGTTAGATGACTACGTACAGTGGGTGGGAAGAATTAGCAACATGTATTTTGTCTTTAGAAGCCATGTAAATAAAACCTGCTTAGAATAAACCTGTCATGTAAAATGTGGGGCATAAGCCATCTCACCATGAATGATGTAAATTGCTTTTGTTCAAAATATTCTTTCTTTCCCTAACGTACAATGTATAGGCCACAGAGTTTTGCCTAATGCTGAGTGGTCCTTAATGTCTGTTTGGGAGCTTGTCCTTTATTGTCGGAGAAATACACACAGAATGCAAAATATATAAAGTTTGGAAAAAAACATAGATGGTCCAAGAGACTTCTCTGAGGAAGGTAACTATTGTACAACAATCCCTGGATTTTAATTCACGTAACTAATAGGGTAGATGTGATGGGACATTGCTAGTGCCAAGGACAATTTTTGGTGTGATCTTGGCTGTCCACTTGACACATCCAGCAAGAGGGAACTTCAAATGAAGAATAGTTTCCATCAGATTAGCCTGTGGGCATGTCTGTGGAGATTTTCAGGAATGCTGATTGATGTAGGAGAGCCTGGCCTACCATGGGTGGTGCTTCATGGCCCCTCATTCCCTGAAGGTGGGCCTGGGGTATACAATAAGTTTCCCGAGCATAATCCAGAGGGAGAAGATCAGTAAGTATTGAGTGTTCATGGTTTCTGTCACCAGTTTCCTGCCTTAAGAACCTTTCTGAAATTCCTCAAAGGGAACTGTGACTTGGAGATCTAAGATGAAAGAAATCCTCTTAGTCAGAAGTTGTTTTGATAGTGATGATAATCAAAGCAACAGAAATGCAAACTTAAAAGAGCTGATTATTATTAGATCTTGTAGTTTGAATTAAAAATGTCCCTAATAGGCCCATAGGGAAAGGTACTATTAGGAGGTATAGCCTTTATTGGAATAGGTGTGGCCTTGTTGTAGGGAAGTGTGTCACTGTGGAGGTGGACTCTGAGGTCTTATATATATAAGCTCAAGCTACATCCAGTGTCACATATAGTCTCATTCTGCTGCCTATGGACCAAGATGCAGAACTCTTGGCTACTCAAACACAATGTCTGCCTGCATGCCACAATGTTTCCATGGTGATAATAGACTAAACCTCTGAACTGTAAGGCAGCTCTAATTAAATGTGTCCTTATAAGAGTTGCCGTGATCATGGTCTCTCTTCACAGCAATAAAGAATGATGTACAATTACTTCCTATTTTTCTGCACTTGAGTCTATATCCCTTTTCAATTGCTAAGTAGAAAGGTTTGTTAGTCACTTTTCTATTGCTTCAAGGAAACACGGTCTTATGGTTTCAGAGGGTAAAGAGTCCATCACCACCATAGTGGAATAGCATACCAGCATGCTGGCATAGCAACTAGAGAAGCAAGGTAGCCATGGAGACTGGAGCAAAAAGCTGAGAGCTCCCATCTTAAAGTATAAGCAGAAAGCAGACAACACCCTGGTAATGGCAAGAGACTTTTACATCCTGAACTCTGTCTCCAGCAATATGTATCCTCCAGCAAGGCCATATACCACCTCAACTTACCAAAACAATTCCAAATACTGGGGACCAAGTGCCCAAACATTGGAGCTATGGAAACATCGTCATTCAAACCATCACAAAGGGTAGTTAGATGGTTCCTATACAAGGATAAAGTATTATAGTAAAAAGACTTATTGTGTATTCATAACAATAAACTATAATTCCACTCACTATTCTTTAAATATTAACTTTAATTGTACAGAAGGTCGAATCTGTTGATTGAAAAAAATAATATTTAAAAATTATTTGGAAAAAGAACTTTAAGGGTGGGAGGAAATGGTAGGGATGGAGGGAAGACAGAAGAGAGTGGGAAGTAAGAATAATCAGTGTGCATTGAATACACGTATGAAATTGTCAAAGAGCACATTTAGTCAACTAAAAATACATGCCTGTTAAAGGAGAATTCAGTTCTGGCATTCATGTGAAAATCATTTAAACAATAGTACATTATATTCTGTTGAGATTATATACTTCATTATGTCATTCTTAATAATAAAACACAACTTTCTGAACTCTTCAGTCAATAGTTCTAAACCTCCTTTTCATTTCTTTCCCTACTATCGACCAGGCTTTTGTCAATTAAATGCTTCATTGTACCCAGCAGTCAAATATGCTTTGTATGAATTCTTAGGACTTGGAGAAACTGAGCATTATTTGTCTTCATTCAAATAATAGATGGGCTGTGAGAGAACTTCCACAGAAACAGTCTCCAGAGGAAGCTTTAAAATAGCATGCACATTTGCAGAGCCGAGTCTCAAGTAGCGAATTAGTTTCAAATTGATCAGCGTTTATCCCTTTCAAATTCCACTTGGGAAGCTTCAGAAAGACACTGTAATATGAGGGAAATGGAAGAATAAAATATAAACACAAAGCTAACCACATCCATTTCTTACCCGTTTGTACGTCTGAAGTGACAAGGAAGGTGAAATAAGCATTGACTTTTGGATTCATTTAAAATCACAAAAGTTAATGTGTTTCATATGACCCATGCACTCAGAAAGAAGATTATGTGTCTGTGTATGCACATGTCACTTAATATGTGAATACATTTTTCATATAAAGAGGCATGTCTAAGTCTTACATGACCTTGTTCTTCAGGCAAGCTCTTCAATATGCTTTTCTCTCTGCCTCTAACACAGCAGAAACATGAATGGGAAGAGGTTTTGTGGGTGAAGAGAAGTCTTATCAGCTCGAGCTGGGTGCAGTCACTGCAACCCTACAAAAGAGAATCCTTGGTTCTAAATAATACAGTAGAGAGGGTAAGGGAAGCTGCACTGACCTAAATATTCTAACTATACATATAGTGAGAAAGGATTAAAGAATTAAAGATTCCTCTTGAATACTCCTACTCTAGCTCTGTGCATCCTTACATAGTAAAAATAAGTCCCCAGTTAAGTCCCATCCCGTCTCTTTCATCCTTCCACAAAAGACTATTCGGTGAGCAATCTGTAAAAAAAGTCTCTCAATGTGTTTCTCCTAAGGTATGTCTCAATATGTAGAATATTTGTCTCTCATCATGTTACCTTATGGGAATGGGAAAATGGTAGAAGGCACTTCTATAGCTATACATTTTACTATAAAATCTGCATTTTTAAATAAATACATTTGTACATTGCAATGTGGTGGACTGTCTTGTTGTCTCATAAGCAGAGGAAAAAAAATCACAGATGCTTTGATTTCTGACTTAACATGCTGAAGGAATTTACAAAGTTAGATGCCTTTAGGAACTAGGCAAAGTACATGAATGATAGACATATATTAGGTATAAGGTAATTGGTCGTAGGCAGCAGGGAGGACTGGGGTCTGTGACAAGCAAGGAACAAAGTCTTCTTGAGAAATATCCTACATTTCAAACATTGGTGACCTATTTGACTTAGACAACATTTTTTAGAGTACACTCTAATAATCTGGATCTAACCCAGGAACCACTATTCAGTCTTTTGTGTAATACATATAAGACATTCAAAGACTAGCATGGATTTCTTTCCTTTCGGTTACCATGGCAACCAATTTTTTTTCAGAGTTAAAAAACCTGTAAAAAGCCATATTTCTTCATAGCTCAACATTACCTAAGAAGAAATTCAATATGATGACTGAATAATAATAAAACCTTTACCATTTTTCTAACCCATTTAAGGACTCAGACAGATTGTGCAGACATCATATTTTTGTTGAAGCCATCTTCTTATTGTGTTTAGTCTACTTGTCTGTGTTAGTTCATTTAATCCTTTAGTAGTGCAATTATATTTTTATCATCTATGTTTGTGCCTAGCTTCCTATACTGATGAAATGCAACTTTTTATGGCCCATATTTAATGATAGTTTTTCATATCTGGTATAATAATTGAAAACTTCAATTATTCTGCAGTGTTTTGTGTGTACCATAAGAACTACCAGAGACAAACTAATAAACAGAAATTGTGTCAGATCAAATCCAAATGTTATTTTACAGAAATTGCTTTTAGGGTTATGTAAACAGTTCTAAAGATGATTTAAAGCCCTCTTACGTTGATCTCAACAAATATTTTCCTATGTATTAGATGGCAACTTTTTATATTTTACAACAAACTTTTAAGGTACCCATAAGAATCACAGATCATGTGATACATATTAGGTAGTTTCTGAATGTCTTTGGAGGAATTGAGAACAATTCCTCACAAATTCTTAGTGAAATCAGACTTACAGAGGCTTTAGTTTTCTGGAAAGCAAAATGAAAAATAAGTATAAACTATTTAAAAACATAAGGGGTAAGGTAAATATTTGTTCTTTGGAAATTATTAGTAACTAGTTAATAGTGGCTTTTGTATATGACTTGAACAATTAGATTGCATGTTTTAAAATTACCATATGGTAGACATGATAAGGAACATGCCATCATTAAAACATTGAACTTCTATAAGAGCAGAAAATCTCTAGAATGCTTCTATAAAAACAAAACAAAAAACAAACCAAAACAAACCAAAACAAAACAAAAACGAAAACGCTACAACTTCTGGCATGCAGTTGTCTTACCTCTGAGCTCAGGTGTTTTGAGCAGTGTTTGTACCTGCCATATGGTATCAGGATATGTGTAAGACATAAAAGATGCTATGTATATAGAATAGGGAATACAGGAAGGTGTAGGCTTATATTTTTAAAATCTAATTATAGGTTTTAAAAAACTATTTAACCTCCCTTCTATCCCACTACTCACCAGAGTCTGGGGCAGAAAGGTTAATAGAAAATAGGGCTTGTAGACCTATTTAGAAACAGTTCTTTGGGGTAGTTTCGATCTTCACTGTCAACAATCCAGTTCAGTAGCAAAACATCAAACATAAATTAGAAGCAGCAGTTCAGTCCACTTGCAAACACCAAACATGAATCAGTACCAGCAACTTGATCCAGAAGAAACCTTGAGGCTCTGCCAATGGGCATAAGTCTGTGGAAGTGGCAAGAAGTAGCTAGAATACCACCAGAATATCTTTGATGCATTTCTCTCTACAAAGTTACAACAAGCAAAGATCAACAAAGAAAGCAAGGTGAACCAATGTAAGAGCATCGTCCACTGTCTGTTGAGTTATATTTACACTCTTTCAAAACATCAGGTGTACTCTGAAGCATGTGCTTTAACAAAACATCACAGGCCTTTTCACCAGGCAACTTCCACAGAAACACCACGAATCTGTTCTCAGTAAACCTCTCACGTGTCTGCTTCAGCAAAACATCCTCATATAAGACAGTGTCCAGAAAAACATCACATGACACAACTGAGTCTCCAACAAAACCAGAAATTCCTACTTCAGGAAGGTATAGGGCACAAGTGACTGCTGCCAAGACATGTCAATATGTCGCATGTTAATTTTTGAATTAATTTATGGTTATGTACATCAAGAAATCATTTGCCAAATTCTTTCCCAATTCTTTGTAATCTTCATATTTATGACATGTAAGTTAAGAAACCAAAGTTTACACTACACTTGGTTTTCAATCGAATCTTAGGTCATTTAATAAAAGACAATGGAATGTAGGCATAAAGTGTGGCTTCTCCAATTTCCAGAATTCAATACTATCTTCTATAAAACATTTGATATTTCAATATATTTCCATTTACTCTAGAAGCAACACTATATATAAAGTGGAATTTTTGGAACAGAAATACTTTGTGTATATGTATAGTTGAAGATGTATTCTTATGTACAGAGACATATTAATTTTCAGATGACTCATAATAATTTAAAAATCTTTATGTACTTAGAGTAATATAAAACAGAATTGTTTAAATCCATATTTGAAAATTAATTTTAAACTTGTAATATATTACTAAATACTATTTTATTTAAAGATTTGTTTATATCCTTAGTCATCAGGGAAATGCAAATTAAAACAACCCTGAGATTTCACCTCACACCAGTCAGAATGACCAAGATCAAAAACTCAGGAGACAGCAGGTGCTGCTGGCAAGGATGTGGAAAAAGAGGAACACTCCTCCACTGCTGGTGGGATTGCAAGCTGGTACAACCACTCTGGAAATCAGTCTGGCAGTTCCTCAGAAAACTGGGCATAATACTGCTGGAGGACCCTGCTATACCACTCCTGGCCATATACCCAGAGGATTCTCCAGCATGTAATAAGGACATATGCTCCACTATGTTCATAGCAGTTCTATTTATAATAGCCAGAAGCTGGAAAGAACCCAGATGTCCCTCAACGGAGGAATGGACACAGAAAATGTGGTATATTTACATTATGGAATACTACTCAGCTATTAAAAACAATGAATTCATGAAATTCTTAGGCAAGTGGGTGGAACTGGAGAATGTCATTCTGAGTGAGGTGATTCAGTCACAAAAGAACACACATGGTATGCACTCACTGATAAGCGGATATTAGTCAAGAAGTTTGGAATACCCAAGAAACAATTCGCATATCAAATGATGCTCAAGATGAAAGAAGGAGAGGCCCCTGGTCCTGGAAAGGTTCAATGCAGCAGTGTAGGGGAATACCAGGACAGTGAAGCAGGAAGGGGTTGATTGGGGAACAGGGGGAGGGAAGAGGGCTTATGGGACTTTTGGGTAGGGGAATCCAGGACAGGGGAAATCATTTGAAATATATATATATTGGGTGGGGGTAGTTCTTGCCATGGCATGTGTGTAGATGTCAGGGTACAAGTTGAAGGAGTGGGTTCTCTCCTTCCATCATTTGGGTCGAGGGGAGCAGACTCAGATTCTGGGGCATGGTGGCAAGAGCCTTAACCTGCTGATTCACCTGACATTTCCCTAAATGTTTTGTTTGCTTGCTTGTTTGTTTAAGGGATTTCCTTGTATAGATATTTAAAAAGTCAGACTACCAGTAGGACATAGAACTTGACATTTTCTTGTATTGGCACTTAAAACTATTGTCCATTACTTCTCAAGAATGTTCACATTTACATATTGTCATTTACATATTGATATTTTGCTAAATGCTATGTGTGATTCAATTATGTGTTCAAGCAAGACCTTCCTGTTTTCCTTGAGAAAGAGCACCAACATGCTTGTTGGGTAATGTAGGATAAACTCGAACAGAAATCAGCTCTGCAAGCAGCAGCCTCTCAAATGTGCTGTTTGTCTTCTGTGGCACACTCTGGGTCTCATGATACTCCTGTAATTTTCAATGAAAATGGACAGCTCCTTAATTTGTGGATATATGTAGATGACAAACAAGTCATTCCTAGAATGAAGCCATGCATGGTATGTGTTTATATATATATATAAACCATAGTTACTATGTTGATGCTTCCATGGGTTTCAACTATGTTCAATTAAACATTGGATCCTGGTATTAGTTTTTTCTCTATGCTCGTAACTAAGCTAATTATAATCATGAGCCTATGAGCATGAATTGTATTGGGTCTCTATTTGCCTGATTTTCCCTTTTCTCACTTCTGAGCTGACCTGGTTTGTCATCTCACTTTGCTATTGTATACATATTGATCTAAGCACCATATTATTAGCAATTTATTTATCTTTTGCTATTTTCAGCTCATTATAGGCTTTCTTCAATATACAATTTTGTAGTGTGTTTTGACAAATTTGATGATTTATTTCTGATTATTAATAATATTTGTAGAATTTGTTTCTCAATGTTTTCAATATTTTGTTTTACCTTCCCATCATATTTATCATAAAAATTTTATTAGACTTGTTGCTTGACACTTATGTGCATGTGTAGTGTGCATTATGATTATTCTCACCTTGCCCTGGACTCCTTCCTATCATCCTTTAGTTCTTCTTCTCTCTATCTCCAAGCATGTCCCTTTCTCACATTCATGTCTTTTCTTTTGTTTTGTGACCTACTGATTTAACTAGAACTGTCTGCATATACCCAGAGGCTTCCCCTGCATGCAGTAAGGACACATGTTCCACTATGTTCATAGCAGTCTTATTTGTAATAGCCAGAAGCTGGAAAGAACCCAGATGTCCCTCAACAGAGAAATGGATTTAGAAGATGTGGTATATTTATACAATGGAATACTACTCTGCAATTAAAAACAATGAATTCACGAAATTCTTAGACAAATGGTCAGAACTGGAAAATATCATCCTTAGTGAGGTAACCCAATCCCAAAAGAACACACATGGTATGCAGTCACTGATAAGGGAATCTCAGAATACCCAAGACACAATTCACATATCAATAGATTTTCAAGAAGATGGAAAGAGACCCCTGGTCCTAGAAAGACTGGATGTAGGGGAATACCAGGACAGAGAAGCGAGAGGGGATTGAATGGGGAACAGGGGGAGGGAAGAGGGCTTATGGGACTTTTGGGGAGGGAGGAAATGGGAAAGGGGAAATCATTCGGAATGTAAATAAAAAAAATATAGAAAAGGAAAAAAAAAGAAAAAAAGAAAGGCCATCTCCACATTCTTTCTCCCCTCTTTTCCAGGATGTTCCCTGGACTTAGAGGAGATGGTATAAATGGCTTTTATGGGGCTGAGCACACAACTGTCACTTATTCTAAACACCTTGGACCACTACAGATCTCTGCATTCATGATTATCATGGCAAAGAGAACCTTCTTAAATTAGGCTCAGAGTAGTGCTGTTCTGGGGTTATAAACACAGATTGCCACTCTGTTAATTTAAACAACAGCGTTAAGTTCCTACAGAGGTCTAGGACCTCCTCAGGCAGGGATTTTTCATGGTTTATAGTGGTTTATAATACCAGGCATGGATTCCCTCCAGTGAAGCAACTCTTTGTAACATTTTTTTTCTTCTTGATGGAAATGCTAATAATGTATATTGACATAAACTCAATAAAAATTGAGTATACAAGTTTTTTCAGTCAATATAAAGTGGACTATATATTTACCTAGTATTTGATGCTAAGTATTGTCATATTGACAAATTTTTATTATATCCTGGCCTCAGAAACATTAAAAAAGAAAAAAAGAAAAGTTTGACGAAGTTTATCAAGAGGTTTGATGTCAGCAAATTTGACTTTTTAAACATCTCTCCTTGGACTGAGTTATCAATACATAAGGGTTTGTTAGCATTCAGTACAACATAGAACTTGAGAGAAGTGAACTAAAATTTCAGCTTCCCAATTCAGCAGTTGTGAAGGATAATGAAATGGAAATTATTTTCTTTTAACAGTAGAAAAGAAAATAAACTTATTGTAAAACTTTTGGTTTGTCCCAATTCTTTTTTATTAAGATGCTAAGTAAGTATGCCACATATTTGCATAAGTATTAAAATAATTCATCATGATTAATTCTATTACAGTAACTCTCAGCTTTAATCACAGTCTGCCATATACTATAGTGGTTTGCCAGTATTTCCTAGGCTTCTGCTGAAATTGCAGATCCTATAACAGCACCAAAATCATGTGAGTTGCTGTGATTAATAAGAGGATCAATATGGATTAGCCAGTTTCAAATACATATGAAAAATTGCTTAAAGTATGATGCATATTCCATCATGTAATAGAGTAAATAAGCTTCTGGAAGAGGCCATTTAGCCTCAGAAGTAGATAAACAGTTACTAAAAGACAAAAGTAGGGTACTGGATGAGGGAAGAGGAAAGAGTCAGATAACTAAAGATCAGAAGAAAACAAGACAACTCTAGAGCCACGTTTGAAATGGAACAGGGAACCCAGTGGATCTGAATGGTGAAGTTTCAGGCAATTAAAAGGCCTCATATACAGTGTGGGGAGCTGAGGAAGCCTCCAGTGAGTGTCTTAGTAGATAAAGACCAAAGGGAGTATGTATTACTGACAAGGACCAAAACCTCAGACTCCTGGGAAATTGACAAAGCCTATCTCCCATGTCAGTATCAGAGGGTTGTAAAGCCTTCATCCAGTCACAGTGGGAATGTTGATAGTATGTACACAAGTATAAATGTTTACAAATGACTGGCCAGTGTATGCAGAACTATCCACAAAGCTTCCTCCTCCTGGGTGTTTATTGCCCAAGGCTGATCCTATAAAACCCTCCTGAAGAGGGCAGCTAACTCCTTCCAAGTGTGTTATGCAATGTAAAAGTACTGAGGTTCCTGGTTGCTGAGTAGGTGGTGCCTCTTCATCAGAGGGTTCACAGTTACCTAGGTCCCAGAATTTCTGTACTTGTGGCTGTCCTTTTCTCATTCCCCTAGTCAGGTTTCTCAGACCCAATCCACATAGGACATAGCAGAAACAGAATGATGGAACTCAGCCATATCATAGACCTGATAATTATAATACTTTCTGTAACCAAAGAAAATGAGTGGTTTTCTTTTCATTTATCTCTCTCTCTCTCTCTCTCTCTCTCTCTCTCTCTCTCTCTATATATATATATATATATATATATATATATATATATATATATGTTATGTATATGAATGTGTTTGCAAACTTATGCATGTATATGTATGCATGTATGTACAAAGATGCATGTGGTGGCCAGATGAGAAGCTCAGGTGTCATCGTAATGAATCATATCCACCTCTGTGTGGCAGAGTCTTTCTCTCACAGAGATTTGGAGCTTACCAATTAGGCTAGACCAGTGGTTCTAAATCTGTGTGTTACACACCCCTTTTATCAAACTTATATCTCTAAAAATATTTACATTATGATTTATAAAAGCATTAAAATTATAGATATGAAGTAGCAATGAAAACTTATGTTGGGGGGTGGTCACCACAACATGAAGGACTGTATTAAAGGGTTGAAGCTTTAGGAAGGTTGAGAACCACGGGGCTAGACTATTTGTCCAGTGAGACCCTAGAATCACCCTGTTTCCACCTCCTCAGTGATGGGATTAGAGGTACTCAACATCCCCCATAATTTTTATGTGGGTATAAGGGATCAAACTCAGTACCTCATACTTTCATAGAAATCACTTTGCTGAGAGAGTCATCTCCATCTCCCTAGCCTTGTTAGGTTCCTTTAATCCCCAAGGTTCTATAATTTTATTCACAATTCAACACCTTTCTTTTATACCTTAGATCTTGATAGTGGCCTCAGTGGGAGATGGATTCACTGGAGATATTGCAATTGATGATCTGTCATTCATGGATTGTACCATCTACCCAGGTAAGAGAGACCATTTCAAAGACATGAGAATTTCCAAACCTGTCTATTTGGAACAATTACCAAGAAGACCACTGCTCTATATTCAGGAATAACCTAAAGTGTTCTCACTTGTACAGTTTCTTAAAGGTATTGGCACTTGAAAAGTTATTCTAAATCTTTACTAGTAATTAGTCTTAAACCTTTGAAATACAGTAAATACGTTTGAATCTCTTATTTCTTTCTTTTATCACATACAAAAGATCAGGAAGTCATATCTGAAGTTATATTGTAGTATCATGATCTCTGTGAGACTTAATGATTGTAAAAATAATAGTTTCAATATAGTAATTACCAAGCTGTTTATAGTCACATTGGATTTTTTAAAAACTTCAGTACCATTTCATCTCTCTTCAGTGACATCAATATTTAAAATTTGAGCTATATTGTAACTATTCCTAGCTATTGTTTATAAACTATTCTTTCCACATTTTTAAATGTTTATCTATTGAAAATAGACTATTTCTCAGATTTATATCTTTGCCTGCCGCCCCTCTCCTAAACTCCATACTTATGTTCTATTCAACATCACAACTTGGATTTCCAATAAAATTCTCAGAGATAATGAGAGTATTTACTAAAATCAGAACAGCCCAGGCTTGGAAGAGGGTATAGAGAAAGGGCTGTTCCTATTCTGCAATGCACATTGGTCCAGTAAAACTGAAAATGAAATTCATAAATATTACTCTGGCACTCAGACCAGAAGCTCTTAATTCAAATGACATGAAAGACAAGTGTCATGTCGGGGATGTGGAAGTCAACCTTGTGAAGGAAAAATGGGACATAGAGCAAGGCACCACAGGCTTCTGGGAGTCCTCAAAGAGTACTGATTTACCATACAGAGTATTAGATCTGAGATATCTTCCAGAACACTGGTAAGACAGCAAAAGGTAACCAAGGCCAGAACAGTGGCTGCTTCCCCCATCTTCAAGGAGGTCCTAACAGATGATGATGACCTCTCCACTCTCCCACTCCCCCACTCCCCCACATCTCTACACTCTCCTGGCTTCTTTTGAGTAAACTCATTAGTTAGGACTTTCATTGGGGGCACAGTGATGATGTGGTGAAATATGATTGCCCATGGATTTAGAGACTTGGGATTGGCTCAAACCCTGTATATGGACTTATGGGCTGGACAATAAACTTATATCTGCATCCCGATGCTAGTCTCTGGAGTCTGATTTGCAGAATTTCTCAGATGACTCTGTCACCTCTCATTCCCAATCCTAAATCCTGTTTCTACAATATCAGTTGCAGACTATACTGGGACCCAAGAGCAACTTATTTACTAATATCTTTTTTGTTTGATATTCTTCTTGTTGTTCTTCAAAATGGAGTTTCTCTGTGTAGTTCTCACTGTCCTGAAACTTGCTTTGTAGACCAAGCTGGCCTTGGACTCAGAAATCCATTTCCTCTGAGTACTGGGATTAAAGGTGTGAACCATCATGCCTAGCTGGAGTGCATGTATCATAACTAGGTGTGATTTGCTCACCTTTGCATCCCTGAGTGGAAAAGCTTAAAGCATGTTCATGGGTCCCATCCCACTCCCTTTTCATAAGTTAGGATTTTTCTCATTGCACCATTCAGACAGTAGCAATAGCTGTCACTAGTCTCTAGCTATTCTTCAGAATACTATACAAAGCCAAATCAATCTCTGGAAGTCCAGTAAGAAGGCTGCTTCATTACCCCCTTCATATTTTAGTAAGTATGCCTGTTCCATATTTACATACCTGATCATCCTTTACCTCAGATCTTTCCAGAACCAACTCATTCATTTGCCACTACCCCAAACAACCATTGTCTCAGATTCCATTTGCTCTGTAAGTTGTCTCTTTGTTTCTATCCTTGAAACTCATATCATATTCTCTCAACAGCAGCCCAACAGGTCCTTTTAAAGTTAGATGATAAGATAAGAACAAATGATGGGCTTCCCCAGACTTTATGACTCCCCTTTCTGCTGTGAGCATGTCTAGTCCCCAACTATAAAAAAGGCCTTCTACCTAGTACTTATTCAGTCTATCCAGTTAAGTTCAGTCTGAGCTTTGTCACATGCTTTCCCTTCTTCTTGGCATATGCTTCCTCTGGGTACCCATGTTTATTCATTGGATCCTTGGAATACCATATACATTGTTTTCTGGCATTTTCCCTAAATTTATTTTGTACACACCACCTGTTGCACTTATAGTGAAATTTCTTTTTTCTCCAATAATAATAGCAGTTGTAAGAAAGCAGGTGTATTATTTGCTTGCTGTTTTATACCTTGCATATGGGGATGATAATATTTTCTAAAGGGAAAAATAAATAGAGTGGTACCCATCTTTTAGGTATTTTTATTGTCTTCATTAGGTATTCTATCGTATTATTTCTTAAGTATTAAATGTTTCCATGTAAAATATACCTTACTCTATATTAGACAGACTTCTTGAAAGACAATTCTCTTTGCATATAACCACAAAATCTACTTCTAGTTCAGAAATATGTGGGTTAGCTTAGAAAAAGAATAGCAATGATATCAATTTCTTATTCAGAGCTCTACAAAACATCCTGAAGTTCTAAGATGTGGATCTCCATTCCATATATTCTGCCATAACTAGAGTTAAAGGCCATATCCCCATCTGAGATGTCTGTTTTCAAATCAGAAGATAGAGATCAGAAAGCACAACACCCATATTAGGATGTGGTATGCATATATTTATACACATTCACAAAGTTAAGCCAGGCAATAGAATAATAGTATTATCTAGCTACAGGGAGATTCATAAGGGCAGAGAATGTATACAGTTTTATCCAGACAGAGAATTTGTAAATAGACTCATATCACAACATTAGAACACTGTTTTATATAATCTTGCATCCTTTTCATAGTACTAGAGAGGGGATGGGGACCTCATGCATGCTAGGCAACTGAACTGCAATCCCAGACCAATCCCATAATGTTTTAAGTGTTGAGAATAAGGCCTGGTCCATCTACAGTTGCTAGATGTTAACTACTGAGTACAATCAGTAACTTTACTATCTAGCCTTACATTGAGAAATGAAGTGACACATTACCCAGACATATCTATATCTTGAATCCATGACATGAACCACTAGCATGCTGATAATCAGATATATTAACCCTTTATGATTTCTGCTTTGCAACTGTAAAATATTAATTTTCAGAATACAAGTGATCTGGATGATATAAAATTTCAGGGCAAGAATGATATTACAGGTTAAATTTGTCTAATTTTAATGTCCTGGGTTTTCCTTACATAGCTTCACGTTTTTATTTAGAATCATTGTGGCTTTGGGGATGCTGTAGAAGAAAGAAGAATATAGAAAAGTAGGATGAGTCATCACTGAAATTCTAGATTCCCCAATTATTTTGCTAAATTTATTCTGTGGCTAATGGTGCCAAGATGGCCAGAGTGGAGTTGCTGGAGGCAGAAGCAGAGATCGAAAGTATCTGTTACAGACCATTAGTCCCAATTTTCTGGTTCAAGGTTGGGAAGAAAAATATGAAACTTTAAAACCTGTATGAATTGTTTGTCTCTGTGTTAATTTCATAACAAATGAGAACTTTGGTTCAACCCAAAATGCCCCACAGTGTAATTTTTGTGTTTGTAATTTTGTAAATTGAACACAAACAAAAATGAGACAGTAATATGTTGTTCTTTATAATTCTCAGCCAGTGTTCTTCTGTTATCACATTAGATAAGGTAAGATGAAGGCCTGTAAGTTCATTTATACTCATCAATTTGCTTTCAGGTACCAACTAAACTACAATTTTGTTGTTCAGTAATACAGTGCTGTAGAATGAAAATTAAAAATTCATGAAAATACAATCAGAAATCATTGAAGTAGTTCTGAAAGGGCCAATGCTGCCTGTTTCACCTGTGATTTTAAGAGGAAGAGCTAGAAGGTTCTTCTTTTATCTTGCCTCAGCTGCAGCCTCTCTTTCTTCATGTTTTCCCTGCTGCTGCTCACAATGTCAGTTTTGTCCATCAACCCCAGGCTGAATTTCAGCTGGGACCTTTGACATTTGGTATTCTACTGTACTTGTCCACTGGCAAATTCTGCTGACTTCAACTTAGACTAGCTCTCACATCTATTCTGTCTGTTCCCTTAGCTCCACGATGACCATCCTCCCAGAGAGCAGAACTGCACTGTGAACTTCTTGGTTCCAAGTGTTGATCATTCAGTAGTTTCTCCCAGTAGTGTTCTCAGTAACTTCTGGTATTTCTTTTGTTTTCTTTCTTTCACTTTGTCTGGAAACATCATCATGACCCTTTTATTTTTTAATTTCTCATGTGGAGAACACTTTATTTTTATGCTCATTCACATTTATCCAGTGAACATTAATTATATACCAATAATATCTTACTCAATATTTTTACTTCAATGTGTCCATTCTAATTATTAGTTAGTAAAATGATAGATTATAGAATACTGATACGATGTGATTATCAGTTGTTAAGGCATTTATTAGCCTTCATTTTTACCTAGAAATCATTCTTAAATATATTTCACATTTTACAACTCACAACATACTAAATTGATAAATATATACTATTAATAATTAGGAATATATTTTGCATTCATTATCTCTTCATAGACCTCCACATGCTATACAATCAATATCCTGGGTTTTGTTGCTGTTGTTGAAATGGATTGGTGTGATTCTTGGCATCTATACTTATTAGCATTAGTGTTTCACCACGTAGATGTGCTGAGGTCTCCCGTCTTTTAGCAGATTCATGTGTGTATCAAGGTGAAGAGATGCAAGGGAAGAGAGTGGGTACCTCTACCTTCACCTTAAAAAGTTGCCAGCTGCTTCCTGTCTCTCTGAGATGATGCTGAGCAGATGGAATAATCAGTTATATTATTCTTTGATTAACATAATTATTATGAGCAATTCATACAATAAATAAATGAAGTAGTGCTTTTATATTATTTCTATTGAAATCTGTAGTGGTGTAGTGATTCAGAAGAATATATATTATTATGAAGGTTTACAATGAAATATAAAATTTCTAAGTAAAAATCAGAACGTTTGTGGTAGTGATTATAACTTCATATAGTTTTAGCTTCTTTAATATAACATTATACAGTAATATAGTATGCTATTTTCATATAATATATAATGTCCAAATTTTGTATATGTGGAAAAATGAGCCACCACCACTGTGAGTTCAATTTATAGACTTCTGAGAGTAATATTTGTTAAATACTTTAAAGGTAAAATGTTTAAGTTTGTTTATCTCTAATCAAAAGAAATGTTTAATACTAAAAATAGAGATGGCTGTTTCAAAGCTTAGAATCTCCAGTCTCTACCTAAGACTAAGGAAACACCATGGAAAATAGGAGCATGAAAGATGGTAAGAACCAGAAGACCAGAGCGGCTATGATGAGATAGTGTCTCTTACGTATTACAGGAAGTTGTACCCACAAAATCTTGAAAATATGGTCATCTAAGCAAGATCTTCACAATGCCAAACTAGCTGACATTCCTAGGTGGATGGGTGAATCTCACAAGGCCTCAACCCTAGTTGAAGAGCTAGAATCAATTAACAGTGAAACCTGTTAATGTGTGTAAAGAATGTATATTAAAATGATAGTAAAGGGAGAGTTTGAAAAGAGAATGAGCTAGCTCCATGACTTTTTTTATGAGCTCTAATTCCATTTAAAAGTGCTTCACTCTTATGGACTTGTTGCCTTAGTATAGCTCATGCTCACAGAATTTGTGAACCTACAATAGATATGCAGCATTAAGACAAAAACAATTTTAAACTATTAGAGGAAATGTATAGGAGGCAGGAATTGAAATGTTTGTATTGGGAAGAGCATTCACTTCATTGAAGGACCATGGTTACCCTCAGGACCATCCATGTTCTATTTTGTGGCGAGCTCCTGATGAAGGGTCATTGTGGAAGGCTATGCTCCTCTAGGCTGAGGTTAATCAACTGTCTCTAATTTGAAGAAGGCCCCATTTCTGGTCTTCCAAGAGCCTGGGAAATGTACAACCTTTATCCCAAACCTTCTTTCTATTTCTGATTGCACTTGAATATAAGAATGTCTGTAGATATGAAACTTTCCTTGGAGTCCATGTTACAAAGCAAACATATTTTAGAAGACAAGATTTTCTATCAATCATATAAACAAACTGCATAATATGTCATAATATGCAGCAGAGAGTTGTATTGTTGTAAATCATTTTGAAACAGTCATTGTGGTAGGATGTTGTTTTGGTTTTGTTGTTGTTTGAGACAGAGGCTTATCATATACTCCTGACTAGCCAGGAATTTGCTATGTAGAACAAACTAGACTCAAAGTCACAAATCTGCCTGCCTTGGCTTCCTTGATGCTGAGAATTACAGGCCTGAATCACCACACCTGGTTCACAATTGTGTTTGAAGCTTCACTTAAGTAGAGTTTACACAGACACTTTATGTTGGTAGTTCTTAACATGTGGGTGATGATTCTGAATGCCCCTTTCATTAGGTTCACCTAAGACTGAAAGAAAACACAGATATTTCCATTATCAGTCATAACAGTAGCCAATTACAGGTATGAAGTAGCAACAAAAATAATTTTATGCTTGAGATCACCACAACTTGAGGAACTGTATTAAAGAGTCCCAGGATTAGGAAGGTTGAAAAAAACTTTTTTTTTCCCCGATCATACAAAATGGAACTTTTGCAGTCTGAGACCACTATATTCAGTGCCATAGGAACAAAGTGTACCCTGACCCTGAGGTATATATAGTTTCACTTTCAGAATAGTATGAAGATTGATTAGATTTAAGCCCAAGTAAACTAGAATTTTAAGTCAAAGTCATTTCTAAACATAAAAGCTCACAAGCAAAACATAAACATTGTTACCTCTAGGGAGACATAAATAAGAGCCCTGTGAATTAAGTCATCTATTTATATCTAAAGCTGGTAAGCATTATCATGGACTGAGGGTGGTAAGATATTCATCCTGTTTGCTTAATGATCAATGTGGAAATGGCTGAAGGGGAAGAAATCTAGCTCAAAAAAAGCTAGAAAAACCTGTTTTATCAAAAAGATTGTATTAGTGTAGCCTGAAGTTGATCATATTTGCTGCAAGGAATTCGAAGAGAATGGGGTTAGAACACTGAGCCCATCTGGCACCTGAGCCATCAATTTAGGAAATCTTTCCCCGGACAGATGTGCAGTGGTTTTCGTTCCCCATGGCTTAGCAATGTGGAAGAAGATCAGATCAGGACACACTAATCTCTGCTTCTCAGTGGGCTTGGAAAATGACCATTTGTATGCTGTTTCTGAAATTTCTGTTTCAACTGGAAATCTCCTATCACTTTCGTTAATTTCTTGAAAGAAACAAATCTATTCTTACTACCCATTTAAATTTATTTTTGGCAGTTATAGGTCAAAATATATAACTTACATTTTCAATGAACTGAATGAGTCCACCCTAAATTAATAGACTTAAATCACAATCCACCATCTGATCATATTTAGAAATGGGACTTTGGAGATGCAGTTGGGATTAGATTAATGCTGTAAGGTGTGGGCTGCAGATGACATTATAGCCTTATAAAGAGAAGAAGGGGAGGGAAGATTCCAATAATCTATGTGAAAATTCTGTGCTGATATTACTAAGGATAAGATTCTCCCAACTGAGATTAAAGAATGAAGCATATACTATGAAATAACAGTGTTCAAAACCAGTTGGTACCAGCAAAAGAACAGACACAAATCGAATAAACAATACAGAATGGAGAATTATAAGCAAAAGAAATACTGTGGAGCAAATAGTCTCTTTAAGCAATTTCTATTTCTTGGAATCAGTGAATATCTTATGCTAAAAACTGAGCGTCCACATAGACCATGCATCTTTCACAGAAAATTAACTCAAAATGGACTGAAGACCTACATATAAAAATCAATGAACTACAAAACTCCCAGAAGATGATATAAAATCTAGAGGACATTGGGTGTATAGATAATTTTATGTACAGCAACAAAAGGCATGAACTATTAAATAATGTATGACTTATCTGGATTGCATTAAAATTAAAAATCTTTTCTCTTTAAAAGACACCAGGGAATGAAAAATAAAATAAGTCACCTGTTGGGAAAGGCTGTAAGAGTCCATTGGA
The DNA here is from genome assembly GCA_036184795.1 of Tokudaia tokunoshimensis. Taxonomy (NCBI): domain Eukaryota; kingdom Metazoa; phylum Chordata; class Mammalia; order Rodentia; family Muridae; genus Tokudaia; species Tokudaia tokunoshimensis. The sequence goes on along the minus strand of BTHU01000022.1, from coordinate 63,415,630 downwards.
AGACCCCCACTCAATAAGGTCACAGAGACCGGAATCTCTGCAATCCGCAAGAGGTTTTGGCAGGGAGTTCAGTGGTTGTCTTGAGTTAGATGACTGTGATTGGTTACCTTGAACAACATTTAAAACTATTGGTCAACTTGAATGGGGAGGTTGTCTCTGCCATTTGGTCCTGTCCTGCCCCCCCTTGTGGTATTGGTGGTATATCCTGGCATTGTCTTTTTTTTTTTTTTTTTTTTTTTTGTGGAGTCACCTCCCTCGATGGCCTCACCCTAGGCAGGGTGGTTCTTTTTTTATTATTATTTTTTAATTTACATTTCAAATCATTTCCCCTTTCCCGTTTCCTCCCTCCCCGAAAGTCCCATAAGCCCCCTTCCCTCCCTCTTTTCTCCATTCAACCCCACCTCGTTTCTCTGTCCTGGCATTCCCCTACATCAAGAATATCTAATGGCTGAGAAGCATCTAAAGAGATGTTCATCATCCTTAGTCATTAGGGAAATGCAAATCAAAACAACCCTGAGATTCCATCTCACACCAGTCAGGATGGCTAAGATCAAAAACACAGGAGACAGCAGTTGTTGGCGAGGATGTGGAGAAAGAGGAACACTCCTCCACTGCTGGTGGAATTGCAAGCTGGTACAACCACTCTGGAAAGCAGTCTGGTGGTTCCTCAGAAAACTGGGCATGACACTCCCGGAGGATCCAGCAGGGTGGTTCTTTGTTTAGGCCATTTCCTTATCTGTCCTCCCCCAGGCAGTCCTGGGCAGAATGAAAAGTTCCAGTCTGGCTGTGAGTCCCCATTCTTGGTTGTAGGGAGCTGCCCTGCTGTTTCTGACAGGGTTCTCACAAGGCATTTGAAAAAAAGAACTTTGTGGGGAAAGAGGGTTATTAAAAACATCCATGGAACTTTTGTATCTCAGAGTTAAGTAATGAAACTACGATTTTAAACTGGTGAGTGTGAAGGGGATATGCCAAAAGCCAGCCTCGGCTTGGAGAGCGGTGAAAGAACAACTCAAAGTCAAATTATGGATCCAAACTGACAACCTTTGCTCTGTTTGATACAGTTTTTCCAGTCCACTTCTTTCTATGTTTGGATTTCTCTCTGGAGGTTTCTCTGTCTACATATATTCTGCTTGCTTGCTGTTCTAAGATATCTCTTTGTCCAAGTCCTGCTTGCTTGCTTATGTTCTCCAAGCAATTCTCTCTTTTTATCTTAAAAAATTCTCTGGATAGCTCATCTCCTGCAGAACACAGGTACAGTCTTTTATTTTACATATCAATTCAGCCGTTTACTCCAGGTTTTCTTTTGATTATGACCCATCATCCCACAACCCCAGCCCTTTGATTCTATGGAGAAAGCAAGAATACACTTTTTTTTTTCTTAAATTTGCAAAAGAATTCAGAGATCTGTCTGCCTTTGTTAAGCACAGGTGATAAACTAGCTGGATGGGACCCTGCCCTGTAATAACCATTTCCACCACACCTGGGCCTGGACTCTCTGTGTCCCAGGCTTGACCTTTTAACTCGGGAATCTGCCTTCCTTTGTATCTGCCTGTATTTGTATCTTTCTAACCAGATGGCTGTCTCGTAGTGTAGCTAACTTTGTTCCTTATGTTTGTGAAGTCCCTCACAATTCATATTCATCCTTATATTTTTGCATAGTTGAGAAATTATGTCTTTTCAAACTCACGTATTTTACGAGTTCTTCTCCACAGCATTAAGAACTGTCCTGAAGGTTCTAACATTTAACATTTTGCTGAGATATTAGCCATATTTTCACCACCTGGACTGGAGCTGTCTGATTAAGGTGGAGTCATTGTTATCAGAGAGAAAATTGTTAAAGGAGGAATGTAAAAAATGTACATTGCTATACAAACAAGCATTATGCTGTCAAAACACATGAAAGCTCACATGGGGCCCTTTCCCAGGGGCAAGAAGCATGTCCCTCTGTCCCCACCAAGGCCACACAAGACTCAGCAGGGGAAATGTGTGTGAAATATATGTACATATATGAAAATGCTATAATGAGTCCTATTATGTATAATTAATATCTGTTAATAAAATGAGTTAATGTTTTTTTTAGTATTTATTTTTTTTTAATTTACATTCCAAATCATTTCCCCTTTCCCGTTTCCTCCCTCCCCGAAAGTCCCATAAGCCCCCTTCCCTCCCTCTTTTCTCCATTCAACCCCCTCACGTTTCTCTGTCCTGGCGTTCCCCTACATCCAGTCTTTCCAGGACCAGGCTGCATACCATGTGTGTTCTTTTGTGATTGGGTTACCTCACTAAGGATGATATTTTCAAGTTCTGACCATTTGCCTAGGAATTTCATGAATTCATTGTTTTTAATTGCAGAGTAGTATTCCATTGTGTAGATATACCACATCTTCTGAATCCATTCCTCTGTTGAGGGACATCTGGGTTCTTTCCAGCTTCTGGCTATTATAAATAAGGCTGCTATGAACATAGTGGAGCATGTGTCCTTATTGCATGCAGGTAAAGCCTCTGGGTATATGCCCAGGAGTGGTATAGCCGGATCCTCCTGGAGTGTCATGCCCAGTTTTCTGAGGAACCACCAGACTGCTTTCCAGAGTGGTTGTACCAGCTTGCAATTCCACCAGCAGTGGAGGAGTGTTCCTCTTTCTCCACATCCTCACCAACAACTGCTGTCTCCTGTGTTTTTGAACTTAGCCATCCTGACTGGTGTGAGATGGAATCTCAGGGTTGTTTTGATTTGCATTTCCCTAATGACTAAGGATGATGAACATCTCTTTAGGTGCTTCTCAGCCATTAGATATTCTTCAGGTGAGAACACTTTGTTTAGCTCTGTACCCCATTTTTTAATAGGGTTACTTGCCTCTCTGGAGTTTAACTTCTTGAGTTCTTTGTATATATTGGATATTAGCCCTCTGTCGGATGTAAGGTTGGTAAAGATCATTTCCCAGTTAGTTAGTTGCCACTTTGTCTTTTTGACAGTGTCTTTTGCCTTGCAAAAACTTTGTAATTTAATGAGGTCCCATTTGTCTATTCTTGATCTTAGAGCATAAGCTATTGGAGTTCTGTTCAGGAAATTCTCCCCTGTGCCCATATGTTCAAGGTTCTTCCCTAGTTTCCCTTCTATTAGTTTCAGTGTGTCTGGTTTATGTGGAGATCTTTGATCCACTTAGAATTGAGCTTAGTGCAAGGAGATAAGAATGGGTCAATTTGCATTCTTCTGCATGTTGACCTCCAGCTGAGCCAGCACCATTTGTTGAAAAGGCTATCTTTTTTCCACTGGATGGTTTTAGCTCCTTTGTCAAAGATCAAGTGACCATAGGAGTGTGGATTCATTTCTGGGTCTTCAATTCTGTTCCATTGATCTACATGTCTGTCACTGTATCAATACCATGCAGTTTTTAACACTATTGCTCTATAGTACAGCTTGAGGTCCGGGATACTGATTCCCCCAGAGGTTCTTTTACTCTTGAGAATAGTTTTAGCTATTCTGGGTTTTCTGTTATTCCAGATGAATTTTTGAATTGCTCTTTCTAACTCTATGAAGAATTGAGTTGGGATTTTGATGGGGATTGCATTGAATCTGTAAATTACTTTTGGAAAGATGGTCATTTTTACTATATTAATCCTGCCAATCCATGAGCATGGCAGATTTTTCCATCTTCTGAGGTCTTCTTCAATTTCTTTCTTCAGAGACTTGAAGTTCTTGTCATACAGATCTTTCACTTGTTTGGTTAGAGTCACGCCAAGATACTTAATATGGTTTGTGGCTATCGTGAAGGGTATCATTTCTCTTACTTCTTTCTCAGCCTGCTTATCCTTTGAGTATAGGAAGGCTTCTGACTTGCTTGAGTTGATTTTATATCCGGCCACTTTGCTGAAGTCATTTATCAGCTGTAGGAGTTCTCTGGTGGAGTTCTTTGGGTCGCTTAAGTATACTATCATATCGTCTGCAAATAGTGATAGTTTGACTTCTTCCTTTCCAATTTGTATTCCTTTGACCTCTTTTTGTTGTCTAATTGCTCTAGCTAGAACTTCAAGTACTATATTGAAAAGATATGGAGAGAGAGAGCAGCCTTGTCTATTCCCTGATTTTAGTGGGATTGCTTCAAGTTTCTCTCCATTTAGATTGATGCTGGCTACCGCTTTGCTGTAAATTGCTTTTACTATGTTTAGATATGGGCCTTGAATTCCTGATCTTTCCAAGACCTTTAGCATGAAAAGATGCTGAATTTTGTCAAATGCTTTCTCAGCATCTAATGAGATGACCATGTTTTTTTCTTTGAGATTGTTTATATAGTGGATTACATTGATGGATTTCCTTATATTGAACCATCCCTGCATCCCTGGGATGAAGCCTACTTGATCGTAGTGAATGATCGTTTTGATGTGGTCTTGGATTCGGTTGGCAAGAATTTTATTGAGTATTTTTGCATCGATATTCATAAGAGAGATTGGCCTGAGATTCTTTCTTTGTCAGATCTTTGTGTTCTTTTGGTATTAGTGTAATTGTGGCTTCATAGAACGAGTTGGGTACTGTTTCTTCTGTTTCTATTTTGTGGAACAGTTTGAAGAGTATTGGTGTTAGGTCTTCTTTGAAGGTCTGATAGAATTCTGGAGTAAAACCATCTGGACCTGTGCTTTTTTTGGTTGGAAGACTTCCAATGACAACTTCTATTTCTTCAGGGGTTATAGGACGGTTTAGATGGTCTATTTGATCCTGATTTAATTTTGGTACTTGGTATCTGTCAAGGAAATTGTCCATTTCCTCAAGATTTTCTAGTTGTGTTGAATACAGGTTTTTGTAGTAGGATCTGATGATTTTTTGAATTTCCTCAGTTTCTGTTGTTATCTTTCCCTTTTCGTTTCTGATTTTATTAATTTGGATACTATCTCTGTGCCCTCTGGTTAGTCTGGCTAAGGGCTTATCTATCTTGTTGATTTTCTCAAAGAACCAACTCCTCGTTTTGTTGATTCTTTGTATGGTTTTATTTGTTTCTACTTGATTGATTTCAGCCCTGAGTTTGATGATTTCCTGCCTTCTACTCCTCTTTGGTGTATTTGCTTCTTTTTGTTCCAGGGCTTTCAGGTGTGCCATTAAGCTGTTAGTGTATGCTGTCTCCTGTTTCTTTTTGGCGGCACTCAGGGCTATGAATTTTCCTCTTAGCACTGCTTTCATTGTGTCCCATAAATTAGGGTATGTTGTGCCTTCATTTTCATTAACTTTCAAAAAGTCTTTGATTTCTTTCTTTATTTCCACCTTGACCAAGTTATCATTGAGTAGAGCATTGTTCAGCCTCCATGTGTACGTGGGTTTTCTTTTGTTTTTGTTGCCATTGAAGACCACCCTTATTCCATAGTGATCTGATAGGAGGCATGGTAATAGTTCTATCTTCTTATATCTGTTGAGGTCCGATTTGTGACCAATTATATGGTCAATTTTGGAGAAGGTACCATGAGGAGCTGAGAAGAAGGTGTATTCTTTAGCTCTAGGATGAAATGTTCTATATATATCAGTTAGTTCCATTTGGTCCAAGGCTTCAATTAGATTCACTGTGTCCCTGTTTAGTTTCTGCTTTCCTGAACGATCCATTTCAGAGAGCGGAGTGTTGAAGTCACCCACTATTATTGTGTGCGGTGCGATGTGTGCTTTGAGTTTTAGTAAAGTTTCTTTTACGAATGAGGGTGCCCTTGCATTTGGAGCATAGATATTCAGAATTGAGAGTTCTTGATGGTGGATTTTTCCCTTGATCAGTATGTAGTGTCCTTCTGTGTCTTTTTTGATGACTTTAGGTTGAAAATCAATTTTATCTGATATTAGGATGGCTACTCCACCTCGTTTCTTGGGGCCATTTGCTTGTAAAATTGTTTTCCAGCCTTTTACTCTGAGGTAGTGTTTGTCTTTGACACTGAGGTTCGTTTCCTGCATGCAGCAAAATGCTGGGTCCTGTTTACGTATCCAGTCTGCTAGTCTATGTCTTTTAATTGGGGAATTGAGACCATTGATATTAAGAGAGATTAAGGCATAGTGATTATTGCCATCTGCCATTCTTGACGCTATCTTTATGTTTGAGTGGTTATCTACTTTTGGGTTTGATTCAAGAAGGTTATTATCTCATTTTTTCCAGGGTGTTGTTTCTCTCCCTGTATTGGAAGTTTCCACCTATTATCTGTTGCAGGGCTGGATTTGTGGAAAGATATTGTGAAAATTTGGTTTTATCATGGAATATCTTGGTCTCTCCATCTATGGTGATTGAGAGTTTTGCTGGGTATAGTAGTCTAGGCTGGCATTTGTGCTCTCTTAGTGTCTGCATGAGATCTGCCCAGGATCTTCTGGCTTTCATAGTCTCTAGTGAGAAGTCTGATGTGATTCGGATAGGTCTTCCTTTGTATGTTACTTGGCCCTTTTCTCTTACTGCTTTTAGTATTCTTTCTGTGTTTAGAACATTTGGTGTTTTGATTATTATGTGACGGGAGGTATTTCTGTTCTGGTCCAGTCTGTTTGGAGTTCTGTAGGCTTCTTGTACGTTCATCGGCATCTCTTTCTTTAGGTTAGGGAAGTTTTCCTCCATAATTTTGTTGAAGATGTTTACTGGCCATTTAAGTTGCAAATCTTCACTCTTATCTATAAGTATAATCCTTAGGTTTGGTCTTCTCATTGTGTCCTGGATTTCCTGGATGTTTTGGATTACACGTTTTTTGCATTTTGCATTTTCTTTGACTGTTGAGTCGATGCTTTCTATGGAATCTTCAGCACCTGAGATTCTTTCTTCCATCTCTTGTATTCTATTGTTGATGTTTGCATCTATGACTCCTGATTTCTTCCCAAGGTTTTCTATCTCCAAAGTTGTCTCCCTTTGTGATTTCTTAGTTGTTTCTACTTCCTTTTTTAGTTCCTGGATGGATTTGCTGAGATCCTTCACTTGTTTGTTTGTATTTTCCTGTATTTCTTTAAGGTATTTTTGCATAACCTCTTTCAGGATTTCTTCCTGATGACCCACGTTCTCCTGCATTTCTCTGAGCGATTTTTGTGTTTCCTCCTCATGGGATTCCATCTGTTTATCCATCGTCTCCTGCATTTCTTTAAGCAGTTCTCGTGTTTCCTTTGTAAGGGCATCTAACCGTTGATTCATTTCTTTAAGCAATTGTTGTGTTGCCTCCTTATGGGCATCCGTCTGTTGACCCATATTCTTCTGCATTTCTTTATGCAATTTTTGTGATTCCTTTGTGAGTGCATCTACCCGTTGATTCATCTCGTTAAGCGATTTTTTGTGTTGTCTCCTTGTGTGCCTCCATCTTTTGATCCATGTTCTCCTGCATTTCTCTAAGCGATTTTTGTGTTTCCTTTGTAAGGGCTTCTAACCGTTGATTCATGGTCACCTGTAATTCTTTATGAGATTTATTTGTGTCCTTCTTGTGATCCTCTAATAGCATCATGAGAAGTGATTTTAAATCCAGATCTTGTCTTTCTGTGTGGTGGGGTATCCAGGACTTGCTGCTGTTGGAGAGTTGGGTTCGGATGGTCCCATATTACTTTGATTTCTGTTAGTAACATTCCTATGTTTGCCTTTTGCCATCTGGATACCTCTGATGTTAGTTGGTCCTGCTGTCACTGGCTGTTGGTTGGACCTCCTGTGAGCCTGCAAAGCTATTTCTGCCCCCCCTGGTTACCAGGATTCTCCTGGCACAGATTTCTGGGGCCTGCCCTGCTCCTGAGTGACTTTGGAGCCCTGATGTGCCTTGTCCCAAGTGATGTTATATTGGGGAGTCCTTGCACATCCAAAGGCTCAGAGTAGTGGATTCCTGGAGCAGAGGTCGCCAAAGGGAGGCTGGTAGGCTCCTGCCCTGTGCAGGGGTGTGTGATCTCTCCTGGGGGGGGCAAGGGGCGTCCCTCTGCCAGGCAGAAGTCCCACAGCAGAGCTAGCATGCTGGTTATTGCAGATCTGCCCAGCTCTTGGGAGCTATGTACACACAATCCGCCCAAGACCCAAGCGATATTATGCCTGTCAGTCTCAGAGCCTGGCTGTCCCAACTTCCTGGCTACTGGAGCAAAGATGGCGGAGTGCACTCTGCACTCTCTCCGTGGCGCTGTTCACCCTGCAGAGGCGATGGCCTGCAGATCTGGCACCCAGACGACCACAGCGCTGACCCGTTCTTGGGCGCAGGTGGAAGCCCCAACAGGCCGTGTCCCAAGTGATGTTATATTGGGGAGAGAGCCTGGGTACCTGTCTCTTCAGTGCAGCCTACAGGAACAGAGGTCGCGGAAGGGAAGCTGGTAGGCTCCCGCCCAGTGCGGGGTCCCTCTGCCAGGCAGAAGTCCCACAGCAGAGCTGGCGCTGGTTACTGCAGATCAGCCCAGCACTTGGGAGCCGCATACACACAAGGCGCCCGAGACCCAAGCGATATTATGCCTGTCTGTCTCAGAGTCTGGCTGTCCCAACTTCCCAGCCACTGGAGCAAAGATGGCAGAGAGCACTCTGCACTCTCTCCGTGGCGCTCGAGTTAATGTTTTAAAAGAAGCAAGAGATCTGAACAAATCCTTCCTCACAGTTATAAATTGGAAAAATATGCAAATGAATGTAGAGGAGTTGCCTTTTTCTTTTCAAACATTGAGGACACAAGGATCAGTGTTCACAGGCAAACTAGGATGTTGGTTCTTTTTCAATCCCAGTCTACTGACAACATAATCTCAAATTTCCCATCCTCCAGAACTGACAGTCAGGTTGTGGCTGTTTAAGCCCCCAGTCCTTGATGCTGTTTTTTGAGGATCTTTCTATGACAAAGGATGAGACACAGGGCATTATGTTAAGCTGTACAAGTATTCAGTCGCTAAAGGGAAAATACCATCTACCTCAACTCATAAAAACTCATATAGAATCATAGAAGAAGTACAGTTTTATATGGGGATGTGTAGTCAGTCTCCCTGAAGTCACTTGGGCTGGAGTAGATAGCAAACTAGGGTGTGGGTTTCTCCTTCCCTCTGAGTCTTCCTCTGGTCCTCTCTTTCTTTTCCTTTTTCTCTTAGCATACGCATCTGAAGCCATTATTTAGTAATAATTCCTTTAGTGTTGTTTACAGGGTGATGCTTAGTTATATTGTTTTCTTAACATATATTAACATTCAAACTGATTTATGCTGAAAAATAATTTTTAGAAAGAGAAAAGGGGATGATGTCATTAAAGTCGAAGCAACTACTTTGAAGTCTCTTCTGTCTGGAGTGACTAAATCTCTGAATTTGTCCACAATTCATGGCATGTCACTTAGCTCACTAAATCTCCAGCCTGCCATGAAATACTCATGTCCAGATATAGAAAACAATCAAATCAAAAGCAGTGCCCAGGTATGTGCTCTACAGCAAATGTTAAAGTAGTGGTTAAGAATAGCTGGTATGAGCTTAAATTTAGTCTCTATATATGAATTCGAGATGATTAGCTGCAAATAAAATTTTCTATAAGTATATATAATACAAAGCAATGCCAAGAAAAAAAAAAGCATTTATGACCCAGTGCCATCTAAGCATTTATTCTTCTAGCATATTCTGAGCTTGGAACACAAAGTAAGGGTTTATCTTGAAACCAACATATTTCCAATGGATGCCCAAAGCAGATATTAGAACACACCCCTCAGTGTAAATGATATGGATCTCTGTGGAAATCAGATCCATAGCCCAGGTCCTCAACTAAAACCATATTATCTAACACATGGACCACCATGGAATACAGAACGGCAACATGCCATCCCATCCTGATTTAAATAGAGGCAAATGCTGATATGAAGCTAACTGTGTGTTTTTATAGAGGACATTTCTGATACAGGATATACAACACACAATTTTCAATGCCTCTTCCTTCATGAATTTTAATTGCAGAGTGTGTTTTCAACAAAACTGCAAGAATGAACCCTTCTCAGGAAAGGCATGTTATGGTTAAATTCATTGCTGTTTGGAGTTTGTTTTAAACATTTTAGGAAGATGATCTACAAAGGAATTTTCCCTGATAGTCCAGTGAACCATATGAAGGCAATCTGGGCATTGCATGTTCCGTAACATTCAGTAAGTTATTTCACATACCACAGCAACCTGTTCATATCCATAAGTACTATGTTCCATGGTCTCAGTGAATGCCTGAAACCTCAGGAGTTATTGAGTCATGTAGAGAGATAGATAACAACATGGAGAATGCTAGTTACATTTGGTTAACTTGACACAAACTAGAATCACTTGGGGAGTGGGAACCTTTATCAAGAAATTGCCTACACCAGACTGGCTAGTGGGCATGTCTATGGAACATTTATTTGATTAATGATTGATATGGGAGGGTCTAGCCTACTGTGGGTAGTGCCACCCATGGATAGGTAATGGTCCTACATTTTATAGAGAAGGTATCTGAGAAAGTCAATAAACATCATTCATCCACAGTTCCTGCTTCACTTCCTGGTTCCAGATTTCTGCTGTGGCTTCCCTGATGATGGGCTGCAATGTGTAAGCCAATAAACCCTTTCCAACCTGAGTTTGTTTTAATCATGGTGTTTATAGCAGAAGCAGAGAAGCTGTTGTTATAACAGATATTAGAGACCTAGGTATATGTATATAAATATGGACATAGGTAATATAGATATACATGGCATTTTGTGATATGCTGTATACCTATTGTACTGGCTGGTTTTGTGTGTCAACTTGACACAGGCTGGAGTTATCACAGAGAAAGGAGCTTCAGTTGGGGAAGTGCCTCCATGAGATCCAGCTGTGAGGCATTTTCTCAATTAGTGATCAATGGAGAGGGCTCCTTGTGGGTGGTACCATCTCTGGACTGGTATTCTTGGGTTCTATAAGAGAGCAGGCTGAGCAAGCCAGGGGAAGCAAGCCAGTAAGAAACATCCCTCCATGCCCTCCGCATCAGCTCCTGCTTCCTGACCTGCTTGAGTTCCAGTTCTGACTTCCTTTAGTGATAAACAGCAGCATGGAAGTGTAAGCTCAATAAACCCTTTCCTCCCCAATTTGCTTCTTGGTCATGATGTTTGTACAGGAATAGAAAACACCTATGATATATTTTAATTATTTTTTGCAGTCATAATGTAATTATATAATTACCCCTTTCCATATCTGCCTCCAAACCTCCATATATCCTCATGTTCTCTTTCAAATCTATGGGTTTTTTAAACTATTGATATACACATATGTATTGCACATATGTACGTAATATGCATGTAAATACAGCCTGATCATTTTGTATAATGCTACTTGTATCTATGATAAATTTTAATTGATAAATTTGACATGGTAAGAGATTAATAACTTAAAATAGAAAATTTTAACATTATATTACAATGGTTTGTTTGAATATGGTCACTGTATTTCCTCTTTCAAAACTATGCACCTGCAGTAATCTTCCTCATGTAGTAATATGAATAGCATAACAGATATGAACAGAAGTGAGAAATGTGGGTACTAGGATGCTCTCAATCTCCTAACATATCATCTTTTTTCCAGTAATCCTGGATCACTGAGCCTCAGCTGACATCTCTTGTATGTCAAGCACAGACAACAGATGGCACAGATCTTTAGATGAAGAATTTCATTAAATTTTGTTTGTTTGTTTCTTTTTTTAAATAAGATTTCAAATAAATACTGAACCAGTTTATCCTAAAATAAAACAATTCTACAAAGCACATATTGTTTTCCATTGATGGGAGTAGTCTTTTTCTTTTTTTTTAAATTTTTTTATTAGATATATTCTTTATTTACATTTCAAGTGTTGTTCCCTTTCCTGATCCCCCCACCCCGAAAGTCTCATAACCCATCTCCCCACCCCCTGTTCCCCAATCAACCCTCTCCTGCTTCCTTGACCTGGCATTCCCCTACACTGTGGCATCAAGCCTTCCCAAGACCAAGGGCCTCTCCTCCATTTGATATCCAACAAGGCCATCCTCTGATGCCTATGCATCTGGAGCTTTGGAAGAGAAGTGCTGTCAGAAGTACATAGATTGATTCTCATCTGTGTACACTTGTTTGATTTTGCATGTGCACATGTATATGTACACATGCATGTAGAGCCCGGAGGTTAGTGTTATGTGCCTCCCCCAACTACTCACTACAAAGACAGGGTCCTTGCTGAGCCTAGAGTTCACCAGTATAAGTAGACTGGCTGGCAAGTGAGCTCTAGGGAATCTGCCTATTTCTATCTAATTTGGGAATGCAGGGCAAACACTGACATGGCAAGCTTTTAAAATTGAAGGGTATGGAGATTGAACTCTGGTCTTCATGCCTGTGTAAGCATGTTGCACGTGAGACACCTGCCCAGCCAATCTCTTTTTTTTAATTCATCTTAGTATTGCAGAGGGTCTTAGTCTCCATCTGCAAACAATGCTATTTTTCATTTAACACATTTGTGTATTTTCCATCTCTTTGAAAACAATCCCTTCAAACATGCTTGTGGTTTGGATGATCAGCTTTTGCTTCATTTTTTTTTTTTTTAATTTTCATGGCCAATAAAAGCTGGATGACCAGATTATATAACAATGTTCTTTTTTTTTATTTTCTAAGTTTTTTTTATTTACATTCCAAATCATTTCCCCTTTCCTATTTCCTCCCTCCCCAAAAGTCCCATAAGCCCCCTACCCTCCCTCTGTTCCCCATTCAACCCTCTCGCTTCTCTGTTCTGGCATTCCCCTACATCCAGTCTTTCCAGGACCAGGGGTCTCTCCTTCCATCTTCTTGGAAATCTATTGATATGCAAATTGTGCCTAGGGTATTCCGAGATTCTGGGTTAATATCCCCTTATCAGTGACTGCATACCATGTGTGTTCTTTTGTGATTGGGTTACCTCACTAAGGATGATATTTTCAAGTTCTGACCATTTGCCTAGGAATTTCGTGAGTTCATTGTTTTTAATTGCAGAGTAGTATTCTATTGTGTAAATATCTTCTGAATTCAGAAGATGATACCACATCTTCTGAATCCATTCCTCCATTGAGGGACATCCGGGTTCTTTCCAGCTTCTGGCTATTATAAATAAAGCTGCTATGAACATAGTGGAGCATGTGTCCTTAGTGCATGCAGGTAAAACCTCTGAGTATATGCCCAGAAGTGGCATAGCCAGATCCTCCAGGAGTGTTATGCCCAGTTTTCTGAGGAACCTTGAGACTGCTTTCCAAGTGGTTGTATCAGCTTGCAATCCCACCAGCAGTGGAGTAGTGTTCCTCTTTCTCCCCATCCTTGCCAACAACTGCTGTCTCCTGTGTTTTTGATCTTAGCCATTCTGACTGGTGTGAGATGGAATCTCAGGGTTGTTTTGATTTGCATTTCCCTAATGACTAAGGATGATGAACATCTCTTTAGGTGCTTCTCAGCCATTCGATATTCTTCAGGTGAGAACTCTTTGTTTAGCTCTGTACCCCATTTTTTAATAGGCTTACTTGCCTCTCTGGAGTTTAACTTCTTGAGTTCTTTGTATATATTAGATATTAACCCTCTGTTGGATGTAGGGTTGGTAAAGATCATTTCCCAGTTAGTTGGTTGCTGCTTTGTCTTTTTGACAGTGTCTTTTGCCTTGCAAAAACTTTGTAATTTAATGAGGTCCCATTTGTCAATTCTTGTTCTTAGAGCATAAGCTATTGGAGTTCTATTCAGGAAATTCTCCCCTGTGCCAATATGTTCAAGGTTCTTTCCTAGTTTCCTTTCTATTAGTTTCAGTGTGTCTGGTTTTATATGGAGATCCTTGATCTACTTGGAACTGAGCTTAGTGCAAGGAGATAAGAATGGGTCAATTTGCATTCTTCTGCATGTTGACCTCCAGTTGAGCCAGCAACATTTGTTGAAAAGGCTATCTTTTTTCCACTGGATGGTTTTAGCTCCTTTGTCAAAGATCAAGTGACCATAGGAGTGTGGATTCATTTCTGGGTCTTCAATTCTGTTCCATTGATCTACATGCCTGTCACTGTACCAATACCATGCAGTTTTTAACACTATTGCTCTGTAGTACAGCTTGAGGTCCGGGATATTGATTCCCTCAGAAGTTCTTTTACTCTTGAGAATAGTTTTAGCTATCCTGGGTTTTCTGTTATTCCAGATGAATTTTTGAATTTCTCTTTCCAACTCTATGAAGAATTGAGTTGGGATTTTGATGGGGATTTCATTGAATCCATATATTGCTTTTGGCAAGATGGTCATTTTTACTATATTAATCCTGCCAATCCATGAGCATGGCAGATTTTTCCATCTTCTGAGGTATTCTTCAATTTCTTTCTTCAGAGACTTGAAGTTCTTGTCATACAGATTTTTCACTTGTTTGGTTAGAGTCACACCAAGATACTTTATAATGTTTGTGGCTGTTGTGAAGGGTATCATTTCTCTTACTTCTTTCTCAGCCTGCAATCCTTTGAGTATAGGAAGGCTACTACTGACTTGCTTGAGTTGATTTTATATCTGGCCACTTTGCTGAAGTTGTTTATCAGCTGTAGGAGTTCTCTGGTGGAGTTTTTGGGTCGCTTAAGTATACTATCATATTGTCTGCAAATAGTGATAGTTTGACTTCTTTCTTTCCAATTTGTATCCCTTTGACCTCCTTTTGTTGTCTAATTGCTCTAGCTAGAACTTCAAGTACTATATTGAAAAGACATGGAGAGACAGGGTAGCCTTGTCTAGTCCCTGATTTTAGTGGGATTGCTTCAAGTTTCTCTCCATTTAGATTGATGTTGGCTACTGGTTTGCTGTAAATTGCTTTTACCATGTTTAGATATGGGCCTCAAATTCCTGATCCTTCCAAGACCTTTAACATGAAAGGATGCTGAATTTTGTCAAATGCTTTCTCAGCATCTAATGAAATGACCATGTGGTTTTTTTCTTTGAGATTGTTTATATAGTGGATTACATTGATGGACTTCCTTATATTGAACCATCCCTGCATCCCTGGGTCGAAGCCTACTTGATCGTGGTGATTGATCGTTTTGATGTGTTCTTGGATTCGGTTGGCAAGAATTTTATTGAGTATATTTGCATCGATATTCATAAGAGTGATTGGCCTGAGATTCTCTTTCTTTGTCAGATCTTTGTGTGATTTTGGTATTAGCGTAATTGTGGCTTCATAGAACGAGTTGGGTAGTGTTCTTTCTGTTTCTATTTCAGGGCTGAAATCAATCAAGTAGAAACAAATAAAACCATACAAAGAATCAACAAAACTAGGAGTTGGTTTTTGAGAAAATCAACAAGATAGATAAACCCTTAGCCAGACTAGCCAGAGGGCACAGAGACAGTATCCAAATTAACAAAATCAGAAACGAAAAGGAGAGATAACAATAGAAACTGAGGAAATTCAAAAAATCATCAGATCCTACTACAAAACCCTGTATTCAACACAACTAGAAAATCTGGAGGAAATGGACAATTACCTAGACAGATACCAAATACCAAAATTAAATCAGGATCAAATAGACCATCTAAACAATCCTATATCCCCTGAAGAAATAGAAGTGGTCATTGGAAGTCTTCCAACCAAAAAAAGCACAGGTCCAGATGGTTTTAGTGCAGAATTCTATCAGACCTTCAAAGAAGACCTAACACCAATACTCTTCAAACTATTCCACAAAATTGTAACAATGTTTTCAATTTCCTTTTTTCCTGTTTCAAATATTGTTCCACTTCTGGAAGAGAACCTTAATGGAAACTTTTCATAAACAAGATAACTTTCTTCCAAGATTTCTAATTAAGCAGTCAGGATCTATGCAGGTATTTCTCACTTTTGTCTGAGAGCATGTGGGCTCTTCACTCTACACTTTTTCTATCTTAACTATGCACTCCACACTGTTGCCATATTATAGCAGGTTAGTGTCCCCTTTTTGTGTGTTTTGTGCTTAAGTACCCACTTTGCACTCTCATATGTATAGATCTCTTAGAAAACTTCTAAAGAAGATAGAATTTTCTCACAGTTGAGAATATACATTGGGTTTGTTCTTTCTTCCTAATCACCCTCATAAGCTTAGCCATGATGCATCAGCAGTTTGTATATTGGCAAGTATAGCCTCTCCAATGATTTGCATGACATCAGTCCAAACCTATCCCTGAATATGTGTAACCATCTTGTTCTTGCAATAAAGTGCTTGTTTCCCTTCACTTCATGGGAATCCTTTCGCCAGGTTCAGTGCTCCGATCAGGGCTTTCGGTGGGAACACATTTTCTGCTCATTTATTCTGCTTGCAAATTTGATACCATTTCCATATTAACTGAACACTTATCGTGGACTCTCATTATAATTTTTGCAATTTCTGATGGGACAACAAAATCACCCAGGTTTTACCTCATGTCTTACAACCTCAAAAATGGAACGTTTGTTCTCAGCATAGATCTTAACAATTTAAGTGTACATTTTTACTCCTTCATTAGGTGAGTAAGATGGACATTTTCACTTTGCAGCATGGCTCAGCATGTTTGTCTTGACACACCTGAATTTCCCATATCTTATTCTTGCATTTGAGCATATCATTCAATGTAGCAGGAAGTACTTCAGTATAAGGGATGGTGTGACATAATTGATACTATGGCAGTCATTTTGATAACTGAGACAGTTTCTAACATAACTAATGGGCAGTAGCTTATATAATGTGGATAGCTTGGACAAAGAATGGTTCAGATCCCAACCAGGAAGAGGAAAATGATGCATGCTTTCAACATGCCTTTCAGAATCACGCTCAATTTAAAACTTAGGAATTTTCTATTTAGTGTGTTCAGACTGCAGTAATTTGAAAGCAACAGAAACCAATTCTTTAGATAATTTGGTAGTAATTCAGTAATCTTTACTAACTTTACCTTGAAGTAATTTTTTGTTAAACTTGATGGTGGTTCCTTTTGATTCAAACTATGTAGTCTATAGTTCCTTTAGAATTGTCAACATTTCAAGCACTAAGTCATTCTATTTTTAAACTTTTTCAAATTGTATAGTGATAACAGATTCGTCTAAGCTTAATAGTAGGCAATAATTTTTATCTCTAATTTTGCATGATATTGATGGTGGTACTTCCATTTGCAGTACAGTGAGCTTCTTCCATGCTGCAACTTTTCTTCTTGATCCATTATTACTGAATTAATATCTTACCAGAGAAAATACCTCTTTTTATTATACACTCTTGCCTACTTTACTTATCCTCTATGTTCTAGCTCCCAGTGTAAGTAACCTAATTATTACTGATATTCCTAATCTCTACTCTATTAAGGCAGGACATATTTTCTTTGAGTATCATCTATCTTCATACATGACCTGAATTCAATAGCCCTTTATTTCTGCCCTTTTCCCTCTTCTGTACATTCCCTGGAGAAATAGTATCAATCAATTAGGATTACTGTGCTTGCAAAGAGAACTTAAGTGTATGCCCCTAGTTCCTCATTTACTCTTTTCTTTCTTTACTTTCTGCTTTTACATTTATTTATTTGTTCATTTTACATCTGGATCACTGCCCTCCACTCCTGGTCCCCCCCTTACAAAGTTTTTCCTCCCATCAAGTCTCCCGTTCTCTGAGAGGATGCCCCTCTGTTATTCCCCTACTCCAATGCATCAAGTCTATGCAGAGTTAGGCACGTCTCCCACAGAGGCCACACAAGGCAGTATAGTTGAGGAATGCATTCCACAGACAGGTTACAGCTTTAGGGACTACGCTGCTTCTGTTTTTGGGAGCACCATATAGAGACTGAACTGCATATCTGCTACATATGTGCCAAGGACATTGGTCTAGGCCATGTTTGATATTTGGTTGGTGTTTGTCCCTGAGAGCCTCCAAGGGTCCAGATTAGTTGACTCTGTTGGTCTTCCTGTGGAGTTCCTACCCTCTTCAGAGCTCTCAGTCCTTCCTACAACTTTTCTATAAGACTCCTGGAGCTCCATCCCAGGTTTGGCTATGGACCTCTGCATCTGTTTGTAGTTTCATGAGGTCCCATTTATCAATTGTCAGTCTTAGAGCCTGAATTATTGGTGATCTGTTCAGTAAATTATCTACTATACCAATGAGTTCAAGACTATTTCCAACTTTCTCTTCTTTTAGATTAGTGTATCTGGTTTTATGTTGAGGTCTTTGATGTACTTAGAATTGAATTTTGTGCAGGGTGAGAAATATGGATCTATTTGCATCCTTCTACATGCAGACATCTGGTTAGACCAGCACCATTTGTTGAAGATGCTTTTTTTTATTCCATTGTATGATTTTGGTTTCTTTGTCAAAAATAAAGTGTCCACAGGTGTGCAGGTTTATTTCTGGGACTTTGGTTAGATTTCATTGATCAACCTGTCTGTTCCTATACCAATACCATGCACTTCTTATTAAAATTGATTTGTAGTAAAGCTTATGATAAGGGATAGTGATTTCTCAATGAGTTCTTTTATTGTTCAGGATTGTTTTAGCTATCATGGGTGTTTTTTGGTTTTCCATATGAAGTTTAGAATTGCTCTTTCAATGTCTGTAAAAGTTGCATTGAATCTATATATTGCCTTTGGTAAGACAGCAATTTTCAATATGGATCCATGAACATGGAAGATCCTTCTATCTTCTGATATCTTCTTCAATATCTTTCTTCAGGGACTTAAAGTTCTTGCCATGCAGGATTTTTCTTGCCTGGTTAGAGTTACACCAATATATTTTATATTACTTATGGCTACTGTGAAGGGTGTTGTTTCCATAATTTCTATCCCAAGCCTGTTTATTGTTTGTATAAAGGAGGGCTGTTGATTTCTTTGAGATAATTTCATATTCAACTACTTTGCTGGAGGTGTTTATCAGTTAAAGAAGTTCTATGGTAGAATTTTTGGGTCACTTATGTATAGTGTCATATAATCTATGGATGGTGATACTTTGAATTATTTCTTTCCAATTTTTTATCCCCTTAATTTCCTTTAGTTGCCTTATTACTCTGGATAGAACTTCTTTTTTTTTTTTTTTTTTTTTTTTTGGTTTTTCGAGACAAGGTTTCTCTGTATAGCCCTGGCTGTCCTGGAACTCTCTCTGTAGATCAGGCTGGCCTCGAACTCAGAAATCCACTTGCCTCTGCCTCCAAAGTGCTAGGATTAAAGGCGTGCGCCACCACCGCCTGTGGATAGAACTTCAAGTACTATATTGTATAGCTAGGGAGAGATAGGGCAGCAATGATCATGTGTGTTTTTTTTTTCAGTTTGTTTATATGGTAAGAATACATTGATGAATTTTCACATATTGAGTCATTGCAGCATCATTGGAATGAAGCCTACTGGATCATTGTAAATAAAGTTTTTGATGTGTTCTTGGATTCAGTTTCTGAGAATTTTACTGAATAATATTGTGTATGATGAACATAAGAGAAATTGGTTTGAAATTTACTTATTTTTGAGTCTTTGTCTGGTTTACGTATCAGGGTAACTATAAACTCATAGAATGAGTTTGGCAGAATTCCTTCTATTTCTATTTTATGGAATAGTTTGAGGAGTGCTAGTACTAACTTTTCTTTGAAAATCTGGTAGAATTCTGCACTAAAACTGAATGGCACTGATTTTTTTTTTTGAGAATAAATTTTCTCATGGGTTACAGAACTGTTTAGATAGATTACCTGATCTTGATTTATCTTTGTTTGCTTAGAAAATCATCCTTTTTGATCTCTTTTGGATTTTCCAATTATGTGGAGTACAGACTTTTGAAGTAAGACATACTGATCTTGTAAATTTCCTCAGTTTCTCTTATTATGTTTTCCTTTTTATTTCTGATTTTGTTAATTTGGATACTGCTTTGTCCCTTTTCATTAGTTTGGCTGAGGGTTTGTCTGTCTTGTTGATTTTTTCAAAGAACCAGCTCTTGGATTTGTTGATTCTTTGTATCTTTTCTTTGTTTCTAGTTGGTTGATTTTAGCCTTGAGATTGACTATTCCCTTGCAATCTACTCCTCTTGGGTGTGATTTCTTCTTTCTGTTCTAGGACCTTCAAGTGTGCAATTAAGTTGATCATATGAGTTCTCACCAATTTATTTATGAAGGCACTTAATGCTATGAACTTTCCTCTTACCACTGCTTTCATTGTGTCTTATATATTTGGATGTGGTCTGCCTTCATTTTCATTGATTTCTAGAAAGTCTTTAAATTCTTTATTTCTTCCCTAATGAAGTTTTATTGAGTAGAGAGTTGATCAGTTTCCATGAGTATGTAAACTTTCTGTTGTGTCTTTTGTTGCTGAAGTTGTGTTGTGTGCTATTGGTGTTTACTCCATCATAGGATGTAAGAGGTTATTTCAATCTTTTTGTATCTGTTGAGGCTTACTTTGTGTCTAATTATGTGGTCAGTTTTGAAGAAGGTTCCATGAGGTGCTGAATAAAAGTTATATTTTTTTGATGTTGGGTGAAATATTCTGTAGATATCTGTTAAGACCACTTGGTTAATACCTTCTGTTAGTTTCACTTTGTTTCTATTTAGTTTCTGTATCCCTGATCTGTCCATTGGTCAGACTGGGGTATCAAAGTCCCCCAATGTTATTGTGTAGGATTAGTATGTAATTTAAGCTTTAGTAACGTTTCTTTTATGAATGTAGGTGCCCTTGTATTTAGGGTATAAGATGTTCAGAATTAGGACATTGTATCGGTGGGTTCTTCTTTCAGGAGTATAAAGTGTCCTTCCGCACCTCTTTTGATTGCTTTTCATTGAAAGTCAATTTTATTCGATATTATAATGACTACTCCAGCTTGTTTCTTGGGCGGTTTGCTTGTAAATCCTTTTTGCAGCCCTTAACTTTGAGGTAGTATCTATCTTTGATGCTGAGGTTATTTCTTATATCCAGCAGAATGTGGGATCCTGTTTACATATCCAGTCTATTAGCCTCTGTCTTTTTATTGGTGAATTGAGGTCACTAATGTTGAGAGATATTTATGACCTTTGATTGCTAGTTTCTGTTTTTCTGATGTTGGTAGTGGTACTGTGTGTGTGTGTGTGTGTCTGTGTGTGTTACTCTTTGGATGTTTCTGATATAGAATTATCTTGTGTTTTGGGATATAGTTACCCCCCCTTGTGGTAGAGATTTCCTTCTTGAATCCTCTGTAGGGCTGGATTAGCAGAAAGATATTGTTTAAATTTGGTTTTGTCATGGAATATCTTATTTTCTCCATCTATGGTGGTTGAAAAATTTTCTGGGTGTAGTGATCTGGGCTGACTAATATGATCTCTTGGGTTTGCAAATATCTGTCCATGATCTTCTTAGCATCTCTGTTGTGAAGTCTGATATAATTCTGATATGTCTGCCTTTCTATGTTATTTGGCCTTTTTACCTTGCGACTTTTAACTTTCTTTCTTTGTTCTGTACATTTAGTGTTTTGATTATTACATAGTGGGAAAATTTTCTTTTCTGATCCAACCTATTTGGTATTCTATAAGCTTTTTGAAAGTTTACAGCCATTTCCTTCTTTAGGTTAGGGAAATGTTCTTCAGTGATTTTATTGAAAATATTTTTCTGTGCCTATGAACTGGGAATCTTCTCCCTCTTCTATTCCTGTTATTTTCAGGTTTGATCTTTTTATAGTGTCCCAAACTTACTGGTCATCTTGTGTTAGAAACTTTTTAGATTTGTTATTTTCTATGACCGATGTATCAATTTCTTCCATTATATCATCTATGCCTGAGATTCTCTCTTTCATCTCATGTAATATCTTGGTGATGCCTGAGTCTGTGACTCCTGTTCTCTTTTCTAGGTTTTACAGCTCCAGGGTTGCCTTGGCTTGTGTTTTCTTTGTTTCTCCTATTTCTACTTTCAGTCCATGAACAGTTTTATCTTTTCTATGCATCATTTTCTCCAATATGGAGTTCATGTTAAAAATTTTGAGGTTTTAATCTGTCATCTGCCATATACTTCAATCCTACTTCTTAATTGTCTTGGAACTTAAGCTATAAAATGAAGTACTGTATTAGGCAATCCTTAAATTTTCAAAAATACCCAAAATGCTAAATCCTATTGATCCTAGTTATTTAATATAGATCAGGCTTTTGTTTCTTCTTCACCAGCATATTTTTGGTTTATTACTTTCTCATATGACAGAAATCATGGAACTCTTTGGGTTCCTCCATGTCAAAGCTACCTCCAGTATATCCTCCAAAGTAATATTAAAAGTTTTGAAATAGGAATCTCATACCTTATTATTTCTTCATAGCTCCTTGGATTTATTCTGACTTAAAGATTTTTTCAAGTTACTTTTGTCAACTGGTATCTACTATTTCAACTTACATTTTTAATGGCTCAACAGCATACATCCTTACCATATGTACTCATGGCATACTCTCATTATATTCAAAACAAAGCAAAATTGAACAGTCTAGTTTACCCCTCTTCTACCACACCAGTTATCCTTTCATTGCTTATAAAGACTTTCTATGCTTTGCTCTTTGGTCTGATAAACTCTAAGTGTTAATTTTACCCTTATATTGCAAAACATATTTTTAAATTCCTGTATCTTATATATGTTCTTCAAGCACACAGTGAAATACTTCACCTATTTATTTGTTGCTATACTCTGTGATGCATTCATGTGTTCATCCATCCCCTCACTTTACCTGTGATTGTGAGTATGTCCACCATATATCAGTCTGTGGATGCAGGTTAAATGACAGGTGTAAAAAGAATCATTTTTTCCATCACCAACTTATCCCAGGGAATTAGTGCAATGTATATTTGATGCCACTGCCCAGTAGTGGGAATTCTTTTGTAACAAAGTTTGGTTGTAGGTTGTCCTTGTATTGTTTGTATTTTGATGTTAATTCTGCTTCCTCAAGAGGGACTGCCCCTGTACAAGAAGTAGATTATGTATCTCACTGAAGCTTCTCCCCATTCTGACTGTTCAAATAAAGGCTAGAGCTGATGATTAGGCAGAAGACAAAGGTGGGACTGATGGTCTCAGAGATGGGTGGAGAGAGGGGAGGAAAGGGAGAGGGGTAGGGAAGAGAGGGAAAGAGATGGAGGAGGAGGAGGTGGAAATAAGATGGAGCAGAACCACATGGCCTGAGAAGTCACAAGTAGCAAGGGGTCTCATAGCTAGGGAATAAATTAGTATAGTGATAGATCTGTCCAATCTAGGCATATAGTTCATAAATGTAATAACTGGTTGTGTGTCTTTTTCTTTTTACGGGCTTATTGGGGTAAGAAATTGCCATAACAGACTTTGCTTTATCTGCCATTGAATGATGCAGAGTTGTCACTAGAGTGTTTTGTTAAATAACTTAACACAAAATTAATTAACTTCTATAAATATATTTCAGTTTTGATAAGTTAAGATATAAACTTACTGTTTAAATTTTTTAGAAAAAGCAAAAAGCCTTAAAGTTAGGATCTGTCCTGCTAGCCTGAACCAACAAAAATAACAAAGATTAGATTTATAGGTTCTGTGAAAGAATGAAATTGTGTGTAGTTTTTTTGTTTGTTTGTTTGTTTTGTTATATGTATTATAAGTGAAGGTTTACTAAGACTTTGACTCCGGCTCCATGTGCTAACAATGACCACTGTGTTGGCTCCTCCTACATATTTTCCAAGATATTTTCTTTTGTTTGACTTTGAATCACCTTTCCTTTTAAACCATTGCCATATATCAGACCTATTGACTGCCTTTGGGATTGAAAAACATGCAAACTTTTTGCCTTTCCTAAGACAGAGTTCTGTTTTAAATGTCTAAATGAATTTAGCAAAGCAATAAACACTGCTGAATATCTCTTTTAAGACTGAATGCATAGCATAATTAGAATGTCAATTTTGAAAAATACTTAAGATAACTACAAGGCATGCTACATGATCTCTCTGTATTATTTCTCCCCAAGATAATTTGCCAATGGACATTCCAAGTCCACCAGAACCTTCAGTTCCAGAGACCTTGCCCCCAAACAACTGCACAGATGATCAATTTGTCTGCAGTTCTAATGGTCACTGTGTTGAAAAAATTCAGAAATGTGACTTCAAATATGACTGCATTGACAAATCGGATGAGTCATCTTGTGGTAGGTGAATTCCTAACTTTTGTATAAATTAGGAATTAAACTACTGTTTTTATGAACTGTAGCACTTCTGCCTCCATTCCCACCTTAGGTATTCCTATATTATCAAGTAAGAAGTATTTAGGAATGGGACACTCTAATAGGCTTAGATTAACTATTTCAATTTTTATCTTAGGCAAATGCACTCAAAAATAAAGATTAATGTAGCAACCATCTTGAATTCATAAGAAGAGTAACTTTATCACATGCTAGATGTGTTTCCATGTCTTTGTGAAATATGGCTCTCATTTGATATTGGCTACCTGCCAATTCATATCTTTTCTTACATGGATCAGTATCAAATTATTAATTTACAATTGAACTTTGCAGTCAAAGATGCAGATGGAAGAAGCAAAATTAACACTTGCCTGGGAAGTGAAACAAAGACAGAGCAAATGCTTTGCATTATCTTTCCCTTCTATGATTTTATGTGAATTTATCATACTGCAGTATCACTATATTAAGGGTTACAGACATACCTATGGCAAAGCATAATGAAACCCTCATCTGTCTTTATCAGTGTATAAAGAAGTCCTATGGTTAAGATCTCTAATAAGAGTAGAAGTTTTTCTCTTAACTCAGAAAAAGTAATTCTTAATGTGCAACTATACTACAAATATAGACTAAACAAGCAAACATTCAAAGCTACTGAACTCCATAGTGCATAGGTCATACAAAGAAATAGTTCTTATCATTTCAACAATGTAAAGAACAGAGAATGAGTCCTAAATATCATCACAAGATAATTAAATACAACATATGTTATTATAAGTGTTTAACATTCAAATGCAATGTATCACTGCAGTTTAAAAATTGTTTTACAGTGACATGTTTCCTTGTCAGATTTTGTAATAACATATGTATTTAAGGTTTTCATCTGTGGCATTCCACAACTGTTCATGCTCTCAGAAACCAGGTCAATGTCAGGTTTTCTATAGCATGCATAAGAATTGTTGAATTGATTTTATTTTTACCTAAGCACTAGTGATGTTAACATAGACTGATGCATGTACACATTTAGCAAGAGGAAGAAGAGAAAAAAAGAGGGAGAAATTATTTAGAAAGCATTTTCTCATGAAAGTCGATGGAGTTCTATTTTTTTATATTAGAATACAACCATTACAAGAATATTAAAAACATTCAAGGTATTAAGACCAATGTAAATGTTGTTGGATGTCCTATTGCTTTGAAGGCAAATACTTTCACTGACATCTTTAGGGAATGAGCCAAAGTTAAGTAGTACATTACCTTGGATAGGTAAACGCCAAAAGGTCATAACTCAGAAGTCATAAAGGCAGGGGAAGGACTGAGTGGGAAGAGATGGGAGATAGATACTCTAGGAGCTAATTAACACTTCACTTCTTAGACAGAGGACACTGTTAATGTATGCATTTATTCACATACTTTACTTTCTGTGGAGATGCAAATAAAAATGAACCTGTTTTTAAATATTTTCTTGTGATTATAGAAAACATTTCCCTAAATATTTTATCAGCTCCTAAAAGTTATTTATGAGAGCCAGGGGGATGGTGCAGTTAGTAAAGTGCTGACTAAGTAAGCATGAAGACCTATGCTTGATGTCCTGAACCTACATAAAAGCCAGGTGTGACAGCTTAGTCCAGTAAGCCCAAAGATCCAGAGATGGGAAGCTTAAGACTCATTGAGCCATGCTAGCCAACTGCCCTCACATGATTAATAAATAGCAGGGCAAATGCAAGATCCTGCTTCAAAAAGAGGGAGAAGCAAGACACAAGGGTGATTTGTGGCATGCACCCACACAAACACACACACACACACACACACACACACACACACACGTTTTGTAGTATGTTTTTTTTAAATCCGAACATTAGAAAATGCTGCAGAATATAAACTTCCCTTTCTTGTTCACTGTTATTAGCCCATCTTGTCTTTGTTATGTTTTATTCAAGTACTGGAGGTTTGTACATTTGAAGAGCAAAACCTATGTAAATGGTACCAACCAGTCCCAGCAAATTCACTCCATGATTCAAATACATTCAGGTGGGGACTTGGTAATGGGATCAGTATTCATCACGGGGAAGAAAACCACAGACCTTCAGTAGATCACACAAAGTAAGTGACTATATATTTTCAAAGTCTTTCTTAGAAGACATTCCCTGACCCATCTCATCCTAGGTCAATGTTGTTGTAGAGATTAATGTAGTGCCTAAGAACAAGACAGTTGAATGTATTATTTTATACTATAACAAGAAAAAATAACTTTAAAAGCAAAAAGTGGGGCTGCCAAGATGCCTCAGTAGGTAAAAGCACTTGCTGCTAACCATTTTACTTCAGGGGCATTCCATAATTTATTATTCTGTCCTCAATTATTGAATGTCCCAATTGATTTTATTTTCTACAGTGGTATTAGCTATAAGAAGTAAGTAGATCTAATGCTTTCTGTCTGAGGAACATTGTTTTAATGGGGGATTGACAGACAGATTAATAAAAAGTGAGTTTAGTCTTTATTCCGAAGATCTCCGTGAAGCAATTATGTAAATTATAACACATACTACAGACAAAGCAGAAATAGAAAGGGTTAGCAAGTGGTGGGCGGCCTTTTTCTGCACAGAGGACAAATGATATGGTACTGAGCTGATGATGGGCAGAAAGAGAGGATTCTCTTGTGTAGCCAGAACAAGCACAAACCAGATGGTGAATGTAATTTTTTTCTTTACTAGATTCACCAATAAACCATTTGTTAACTAAAATATTTCTCATTTCTTGGAACTCTATGAATATTTTATATCTTTAAAGACAAATGTTATAGCAACCGTCTTGTCCCTTGGCTTCTTATTTACTTTACATATTGTACTTTACAAATTAATTTCATAACAGTATCTACAAGTACAGAATAAAAATGTGAAGGTAAATTGATAGACTCATGATGACAAAGACCTCCCATTTATAGTAACCTCAACCCAATCTGCTGGAGATTTCTTAATTTGTTCTAAGATTGTATAATTGTTCATCTATACTTTAACTGGGCATTGGTTAGTTCATATTTGTAAAATGGTATGCTCTCATATTCTATAACCACATCTTTCTTCAAAAAGGATATTAATTTTTATTAATATATTTATTGAAAGAAATAGATATTCTAATTTCTTGTCTCCTATTCACCTTGTCCATCTTCCTGGTACATAAGTATATGATTCCATCTAATTTTGTATGTTTTGTTTCATATGAGAGGTTAGTATCTCACTTAGTAGTTTAGCATGGTCTGGAACTTGCTGAAAAGACTAGACTGCCCACAAGACACAGAAGTCTACTTTTTCTCCTATTGTGGTGTGCCCTATTCTTGGCAATTCCATTTAATGATTATAGTTCAGCATATTGTATCTTTTATAGTCTTTAGCTGCATATTCAATGACTGATAACATTTTTGTTGTCCTGTTGTTTCTTTGTGTGTTGCAACCAATCCACTCTTTTAAGTGTGTAAGATATTTCATCTTCCCAGACTCATCCCTTCCCCCTTTTGTGCTAGAAAGAATATCACAGAAGCCCCTTGTCAGAATGTCCTCTGATTTCTTTCTGACCCTCCACAGACTTCTTTTAGGTTTGCTCTTCATTTACTACATAAAGTATAAAATCCTTAGGTCTTTAAACATTATGACTTTCTACCCTTCGCTAAGCCTGAATTTTCTATATTATTTGGTTACTGAAGCTCCCTTACTGCTTGTATATTTCTTTCATTATTAGAAAGTTTTCACATTTGATGCCCTTCAGATATCTATTATGTTAAAATTTAAGACCCTTAAAAGTTAACTAGACAAGTGAACCAAAACTAGACATGGAACTCCTAATCGTCACCTGATGATCACATTCTAGTATGTGTCTCCATGGTATCTTTTAAAATATGGATGCTTTCTTTTTATTTATTTATTTATTTTTCTATTATTTTCTATATTTTTTTATTTACATTCCAAATGATTTCCCCTTTCCCGTTTCCTCCCTCCCCTAAAGTCCCATAAGCCCCATACTTTCCCTCTGTTCCCCATTCAACCCCCTCTCGCTTCTCTGTCCTAGTATTCCCCTACATCCAGTCTTTCCAGGACCAGGGGTCTCTCCTTCCATCTTCTTGGAAATCTATTGATATGTGAATTGCATGTTGGGTATTCTGAGATTCTGGGTATGGAGGTTTTCTAATTTTACATGATTAAATGTGACTTTCTTTAATGTTTTATTTTTCAAATGTTATATTTTATAAAATAAAAGTCACTTATATCTTAAAATTTTAGTTATTCAGTTTGTTTACAATTTTTTCTGGCTATTTTGAATCATGGTCTGTTTATAGCAGACAGAACCTAATATAGTATTTGAAATATTAATTTGACCCTAGAGAAAAATCCTCACAATTTAAAAAATCAGAAGAGGAATGATTTAGTTTGACTCAGTTAACTATATGCGTTTTTAATGATATCAGTTCACCAATAGTTATGATCATATTTCCCTATCTTCCTAGCTTTCCCATATTGTTTTAAGCTATCATGTTCTTGGTTTTTATGAAACTTTCATATTCATTGCCTCTTTACATTTATATTAATCATTATTTTAATTGAGCTTTGACTGTATCATATTGTTGCTTCTCACCATCTAATTTAGTCCCTTTTCCAGATTCCAGTACCAACCTCTGTCCTATTTTGTAACCCATAAATTTAACCCAGAGCTCATGTCCTGCAAGTTTGTAACTTCTCTTTGTCAGTCTGATTTCAGGGAAACCTATTTGCAATCCACACAGGGACCCCCGGTTTATGTTACAATTTCCACAGTTAAGGCTGAAAGACGCCTCAGCTTCCATAAATGGTGCTTCAATAAAAGGTTAACTCTATCTCTGATCTTTTTGGTCAAAGTGCTCTTGTATACATATGGAGTCATCACATCTTTAGCATTATTGTTGGGTTAAAGTTTTCCCTTATTTCTAAGCTCTCTTTCATCATTTTTCTTCTGGTAAAATGGTTTGTTTTGCCATCATTTAATTTAAATGGTAACCACATAGCTGCTCACAGTATACAGAGTGGCACACAATAAGTGTGTGTTGGCTTTAATCATATATATATATTAGTTATTAAGTAATGACCTTGTTGGACATCGAAGGGAGGAGAGGCCCTTGGTCCCGAGAAAGCTTGATGCCCCAGTATAGAGGAACACCAAGACAGGGAAGCAGGAGTGGGTGGGTTGTTAAGCAGAGAGAGGGGAGGATGGGATAGGGTGTTTTCAGAGGGGAAACCAGGAAAGGGGATAACATTTGAAATGTAAATAAAGAAAATATCCAATAAGAAAAAGAACTATCTATATAGTAACTGGTGTTGGATAGCTTCTGACTTAATGTCAATAAAAATTCCAAGAAGCTTCTATTGTACATGTAAATGAACTCTGTTTCATTATGAAAGTATATTGCTACAAAGAATAAATAAAGGTTAAATTAGTACCGTACACGGGAATACTGAAAGTGTAAATGGGATTTTGTCAATAAATTATATAAGCTAGCAGCTTTATGTGACTCCATCCTTCTAATAAGCTACAAAATCCTGGAGGATCCCAGGACTACATTTCCCAATCTGTCACATTGTTTTTGGCTGTCTGGCCCACAGTAAGTCTCCACAAGGAGATAAAGCACCAAATTAAATTCATTGAAAATATGAACACTTAACAGATGTTTAGTTTCTATACCCATATCAGAGTGAGCCTTGAAGACAGAAGTGGCCTCAAGCCCATTTTTATCCGTGTCTCAGCTTTTCCCCAGGCTCCATCCTCAGCCAAGGGAGGTTGTCTCACCCATTCTGTGGCTTATAGTAAGCTTCAAGCTTTGTTTTCCAAATTCTGTTTTTTATTGAAGGGAAGCTTTGCTCATTCAAAAAATGCTTCTCTTTCCCCTTCCTCTAGTGTCTGGTTCTAGAAACAGAAAGGCAGTTTTCAAAGTCTTTATCTCAAAAGAATTTTCAAGATAAGTTTCGAGAATTAAAAAGGATTGTGCCAGTTATCCTTTCC
Source organism: Tokudaia tokunoshimensis (assembly GCA_036184795.1). Lineage (NCBI taxonomy): Eukaryota > Metazoa > Chordata > Mammalia > Rodentia > Muridae > Tokudaia > Tokudaia tokunoshimensis. The sequence continues at coordinate 63,385,632 of BTHU01000022.1, read as the reverse complement.
TTATGACATGCTCCCCCGGCCCTACCTGAGGCAAAGATCATTTCTGGCGTGGTGCAGGAAAAATAATTTACATGGAAGTACAAGAGGAAAAGGACATTCATATATTTCAAAATATTCTTCCCCTTTAAACACTTAATGAGACAATAAAAACTCTGGATAATTCATGTTATGTTAGGACTGTGTAGGCAACTTTTCACTCTGTATTTGGAGTCCTAAACAAGGCTTTTAAACTGTTTTTCATTATGAAAATAAAATGTCTAAGCTTAATAGAATGATATACCAAAGTGGTTTTTTCTTTTTAAAAATATCAACACACTTCGTACATCTGAAATAAATTATATGACATAAAATTAAGGCTGCATTTTTATTTTTTATTTGTTTTTAGGAGCATGCCACCATTTGATACAACTAGTTCATTTGTTTCATATAACTTTGATAGTCCATCATCTTTTTTAGGGCTAAGAACAGGCAGCAGGAGGCTACTGAGGCCATCCATCCTACATAGAGCATAACAGCTGGCAAGATGTCCTCTCAAGATTGCAATGAGATAGAAAGAAAGGAATATCCTTAGTTATAATTCAACAAAGCAATATAATAATATATGCTTAAAAATCACCAGAAATTCGCCTACTTTCTTTAAATTGGGGTTAGATGAAATATCATTTTCCTTTATACTATAAAAAGAGAGCATTTAGAAGAAAGTTACATTTTTAGTATTTTTTGAAAAGGTAACATGATCAGCTGAGGAGAAAGAAGAGGAGGGAAATGACAAGTGGAGAGAGAAGGAAGAGGGAGAGGAAGAATGGAAGGAGGGAGAGAAAAGGGAAGAGGAGGATGAGGGAAATGGAAGAGGAGAAAAGATAATAGGGGAGTGAATCTATATCCTTTAGTTCTCCCGGAACTACTAGGGAGTTTGTCTGCAACCATTTTCTTGAGGAGAGATTGTTTTAAGATTTCTATTAATTTATGATGAACCAGGATACTGAGTCTATGTAGGGCTTGAATGTCATATAATTCTCTGTAGTTTAAACGTGCTTGGAATGATGTAGGTTTGGAAGTGTTGTAAAATGATCTCTCCCAGTTCATGATTTACTCTGATCACAGAACCTTATTCCGTGACCCATAAAATCCATGTAATTAGCCAATCCTTTAGCTCAGTAGCATCTCTATCAAAGGCGTATTCATAGCTAAGTACCAGAAGTGTTATAATTACTCTTATATCATAGGGATGCTTTTCAAAAATGTTTTACTAAATCCCCAATGCCTGATTAAATAAACTAAAAAATACTAAAAAAATCTACTAGATTTACATATATGCAAGAATATGTATTTAAATACATGAAACGCATGCATACATATGCACAGACATATATCAGATTATATTTAAATATCAATTTTGAAACATTTATATCAACATTTAGAATAATAATTATCAGCCTTTAGAAACAGCTTTTCGGTAATAAATATGAATACAAATATTCAAATTCTAAATTGACTGTACTGATTTTGAACTCTTTTAATACTTGTAAGCAAGTCTTATTCCTGCTAATTACTGCAAGACTGAAGGAGAAGCTAAATTATACTTTTAAAACAGTAGAGAAAAAAATACCTTTCTGGTAGAATGTCCTGAGGTTAATTTCTTATTATTCACTTTCACATATAATTTTCTTTGTGTAATTAAGTGAATTTTCATTTAATCCAAAAGTGGTTGATCTTGACAGGTAGTTTTTACAAATCTATCTTCAGTTACTTAAAGTGCATGCATTTTAGGAGGCTATACTGTATATTAAATTATAATGTATACTGAGAGGGAGATTTGCTAACATATGTTCTAGATAAGAAAGTTTTAAAAGAAAATGTTGATAATAAAATATACAAATTTATGATGTTACTGAAGATCACATCCTCTTTTGAATATGTGCTAAACTACATTTTTAATCAGTTTCAATTTTATTCAGATCTTAAAATTTATTTTCATTATGTAATTTTTTAAAAGATAAAGCAAACATGTTCATTTCCTGTAGAGTCAGTGTAGCTAAACAACTGTAAAAGGAAACCATTTTCTTAGTCATACAGAGGCCAAGTCAACTTAATTCTCCATATTAAAGTGAAGCTTTCAATATAAGACTTATTTGTAGGAACCACCAATGCTATTTCCTAACAATCATTGCAAGAGACATAGGGCTATTCACAGCAGTCAACTTTTCCTCCTATGGGCCATCTTCCCCAGGATTATGGCTCCCTTGTCATAGCCCTGTGAGTCTGAAGGCCCTATTCTGAAAATAGACAGCATCTCTAGGCATGGGCCCACTGTTTATGTGAGTGGAGTGTCATGCACACTGTAGAGTTCCACTTGCTTTCTAGTGCCTGCATGCTCTCCCTCTCCCTGGAGAACACATAAAGTAATAAGTTGTTCTTGTTTGTGTTTCTGACTTTGCTAAGTCACGGGAAGATTCTCAAGTTTTTCTTATTGATATATGATAAGCGTATAATATACTTGGTTTCAATTTTGTGTTTCCACATGTGTATATGATGCCCTTTGCCACAATCTTCTCTCACCCCTTCTTACTAGATAGTCCTTATTTTGCTTTGTGTCTGGTATTTATGTAAATATATATTTTATATAAGATAGAAAATATTGACTCTTCATCCTTTTAAGTCTTACTTGCCTCATTTACTATGGCAATCTCCAGGTAAAACCATTTCTATGCAAAGGACATAAATTCATTCTTTTAATGGATAATAAAAGCTTATTGTGTGATTACCTCAATTTCATCAGGTATTCATTTGTTGTTGGTCATTTAAGATCATTCTGCATGCTAGATATTAGGCATAATACTGTGTTAAACATGCCTGTACACATATCTTTGTGTTATGCTGACTTGCCTTCCATTGGTAATATACTCCCCTGAGGAGGTATAGTATCCTTCTCTGATTTTAGATATTTGAGGAAACAGATTTTCAGAGTACCTAAGTTACACTACCATCAACAATGTATAAATGTTCTTTTCCATTAAATCTATACCTTAGTACCTACCAGCATTTATTGTGTGTTTTCTTTATGATTGCCATTCTGTGTGGGACATGATGGAATATTAATGTAGTTTAGTTTTGCATTTCCCTAATGGCTAATACAAAATTAACCAGAATAATACCGTGAATGATATTATATAACACCTTTGTTGAATTTTTCTCCTTTTAATTTTTTCTTTTCTCATATATTACATCTGGACTTCAGCTTTACATCCCTCCACTTCTCTTAGTTACCCCTTTCCCATCCCCTCTCCCCCATAATCACTTATCCTCTGTTTCCTTTCAGAAAAAAGCAGTCCCCATCCACAAATATCTACTGAATATGGCATAGCAAGTTACAATTAGACTAGGCGCAAACCTTCATGTCAAGGTCAGATGAGGCAACTCAATAGGAGTAAAAGGTTTCCAAAAGCAGGCAAAAGAGTCATATATACCCCCTACTTCCACTGTTAGGAATCCCATAAGAATACTGAGCTATACAACTATAGCATATATGCAGAGGACCTAGGTTAGACCCATCCAGGCTCCCTGATTGTCACTTCAGTCTCTGTGAGCGCCTATGAGCCCTACTTAGTTGATTCTTGTGGTGTCCTTGACCCCTCTGGCTTCAATAATCTTTCTTCTTCCTGTTCCATGAAGATTCCTCAAGCTCTATATAATGTTTGGCTGTGGGTCTCGGCATCTTCTCTCATCAGTTCTTGGATGGAGCCTCTCTGATAACAATTACCCTAAGCTGCATTCTACAAGTATACAGAATATCATTAGAAATCCAGTCAATGACTGTTTCTTCCAGTCAGGTTTGGTTCTATCCTAGGTCTCTGGGCTATTCAGCCTCTAATTCCTGGTCATCCAGGCAGTGTCATGTATGGGCTCCCTCTTGGAGCATGGTCTTTAAGTTGGACTGACACTTGGTTGGCCACACACACAAGTTCTGCCCCACCTTTACCCTAGCCCATCATGTAGGTAGGATAAATTGTAGGTCAACGGTTATGTGGTTCAGTTGATATCCTAAGACTACCACTGGAAGCCTTGCCTAGTTGCAAAAGATGGATGGTTCAGACTCCATATCCCCCACTTGCCCCATTAGTAGGAGTCTTTGCTAGGGTCACTCTTATAGATTCCAGAGAGTTTCCATTGTACTAGTTTTCCACATCGCCTCTAAAATTGCCCCTAAATTTTATCATCTCTCTCAGAACTCTTGCTCCATCACCTCTCCCATCTTTCCTATTCCCACCTGCAATATAAATTCTACTTCCCTTTCCCAGGAAGATCCATTCACACCCTCCTGCCTTGAACCCACCTTGATACTTAGCATCTCTGGGTCTATGGATTGTGACACAATTATCCTTTACTTAACAGCTAGTGTTGACTTTTAAGTGAGTATATACTATGTGTGTCTTTCTGGGTTACCTCACTCAGGATGATTCTTTTCTAGTTCTGTCCATTTGCCTGCAAATTTCATGATGTTATTTTTTTAAATAATATTTTTTTATTATTATTTTCTATATTTTTATTTATATTCCAAATGATTTCCCCTTTCCCGTTTCCTCCCTCCCTGAAAGTCCCATAAGCCCCCTTCCCTCCCTCTGTTCCCCATTCAACCCCCTCTCACTTCTCTGCCCTGGTATTCCCCTACATCCAGTCTTTCCAGGACCAAGGGTCTCTCCTTCCATCTTCTTGGAAATCTATTGATATGTGAATTATGACTTGGGTATTCTGAGATTCTGGGTTAATATCCCCTTATCAATGACTGCATACCATGTGTGTTCTTTTGTGATTGGGTTACCTCACTAAGGATGATATTTTCCAGTTCTGAACATTTGCCTAAGAATTTCATGAATTCATTGTTTTAAATTGCAGAGTAGTATTCCATTGTGTAAATAAACCACATCTTCTTAATCATTCCTCCATTGAGGGACATCTGGGTTCTTTCCAGCTTCTGGCTATTATAAATAAGGCTGCTATGAACATAGTGGAACATGTGTCCTTATTGCATGCAGGGGAAGCCTCTGGGTATATATGCCAGGAGTGGTATAGCAGGATCCTCTGGGAGTGTCCTGCCCAGTTTTCTGAAGAACCGCCAGACTGCTTTCCAGAGAGGTTGTACCAGCTTGCAATCCCACCAACAGTGGAGGAGGTTTCCTCTTTCTCCACATCCTAGCCAGCACCAGCTGTCTCCTGTGTTTTTGATCTTAGCCATTCTGACTGGTGTGAGATGGAATCTCAGGGTTGTTTTGATTTGCATTTCCCTGATGACTAAGGATGATGAGCATCTCTTTAGGTGCTTCTCAGCCATTAGATATTCTTCAGGTGAGAACTCTTTGTTTAGCTCTGTACCCCATTTTTTAATAGGGTTATTTGGCTCTCTGGAGTCTAACTTCTTGAGTTCTTTGTATATATTGGATATTAGCCCTCTGTTGGATGTAGGGTTGGTAAAGATCTTTTCCCAGTTTGTTGGCTGCCACTTTGTCCTTTTGACAGTGTCCTTTGCCTTATAGAAACTTTGTAATTTTATGAGGTCCCATTTGTCAATTCTTGATCTTAGAGCATAGAGTTAGAAAAAGCAATTCAAAAATTCATCTGCAATAACAGAAAATCCAGGATAGCTAAAACTATTCTCAAGAGTAAAAGAACTTCTGGGGGAATCAGTATCCCGGACCTCAAACTGTACTACAGAGCAATAGTGTTAAAAACTGCATGTTATTGGTATAGTGATAGGCATGTAGATCAATGGAACAGAATTGAAGACCCAGAAATGAATCCATACTCCTATGGTCACTTGATCTTTGACAAAGGAGCTAAAACCATCCAGTGGGAAAAAGAGAGCCTTTTCAACAAATGGTGCTGGTTCAACTGGAGGTCAAAATGCAGAAGAATGCTAATAGATACATTCTTATCTCCTTGCACTAAGCTCAATTCCACGTAGATCAAGGACTTCCACATAAAACTAGACACACTGAAACTAATAGAAAGGAAACTAGGGAAGAACCTTGAAAATATGGGCACAGGTGAATATTTCCTGAACAGAACACCAATAGCTTATGCTCTAAGATGTTATTTTTTTAATAGCTAAGTAATTGTATAAATGTACTATATTTTCTTTATCCATTCTTCAGTTGAAAAATATGTATGGTATTTCCGGCTATTACAAATAAAGTTACTATGAACATGGTTGATCAAAAATCCTTATGGTAGGATGGAACAACCTTTGGGTATATTCCCAGGAGTGTTATAGCTGGGGCTTGAGGTATTTAGACTCCTAATATTCTAAGGAAACACCATTTGCTTATGCATTTGTATGTTTATATGTTGAGGAAGAGGGGTTTACATGTAGGCCATGATACATCCATGGTGTACAGAAAAGACATGTGGGAGCTGATTTTCTCATTTCACCTACATGGGTACTGGCGATTGAACTGAGGGCATAAGGCTTAACAGCGAACTCCTTACTCACTGAGCCATCTCATAAGCCCTCTCTCTATTTTAGTAATTATATTTCTAAAATAATTATTTCCCTTTAGCACAAAATTATTTATATGTACGAAATATAAATCAGAAAGAAAACCAAATGGCATCAGCTATGCTCTACCACCTGACTTAAGCATATATGTGCAAAGACATGTTTTAATAATATTTTTATTCTGTATTATTTTTAGTCTACTTTTAATTTCATACACAATCTCCAATGAATTTCAATGAATATTGAGTCAATAGTACTTTCCTAAATGACTGTGCTGTAATTCAGTGAATCATGTCTAAACTATTTTATTGATGAGTTAGTTGCCTTAGAGATTTTAACCAGCTTCATTTCATAATATATACATATATAAACATATAATAATATAAACTAATAAAATTAAAATGAGCTGAAATTTTATGCTAATGATAATTGCTTACACTTTAAGAATTTTGATTTATTAGTACTATTAAGTCACCCTTCCAAATATACCACTTTTGCCAAGAGTACAGTGTAGTGTTTATTTTTCTATTTTCTTGCCAACACTGAGATTGAAATACTTTCTGTCTTCCAAATGATTGGTAGTATGTTTTTTGTCTTGATATTAGAGAATCCCTCATCTTTTGTCATCATGCCTTGCCTATCTCTCTATCACTTCCTATTTGTGTTCTATTTTTGGTTTCAAATTCCAAGGAGCCATGTGACTTCTACTTTCCAGACTTCATGTTTTGTTTATTTCTTTTGTATTTATATATTTACATGTATATTTATTTACATTTGTATGTATGTGTGATTGAAGGACAATCAATATTTTGTGTATATTAGAAGTGCCAGAAACTTTCTGTGCAATGAGGCTGACCTTGAACTCCTAATCCTCCTACCTCTGCCTCTTAAGTTTTGAGATTACAGGTTTGTTTCCCCATGCCTGACTCTTTCCTTCTTACTATAGAATTTAACCAGAACCCCACTAATGAGAGAATCTTGGAAAGGCAGGTTTATATTTATCAGACACTTTGGTACCTGACAGACTACAAAATGTGAGGAGAGTATCCAGTAAAAGTGGGATCTATACATGATAAGCGAATATTTTCAGCAGGAACTTGAGGCATATTTAGGACAATGAATATAGCATCTGAGAGGAACCCTAATGTGTGGCCTATGAATTTCTATTTTTTTCATTATTCAACATGAGACCATGTTTTGAGATTATTACAGTGGAAATCTCAACATTGCATCAGTAAAGACCCTGCTAGGACTTTAAGGAAGGAATGGTCTTCTTTGGGTATTGAAACAGGAGTTCTGGGTCTAAGCTCCTAGCAAATAATGTCCTGTTCTGTTTGTGCTATGCACTTCACCTCCAATGCACTGACTTACTTTCATTCATATTGGGAGGAAGCCTCAGAAGGGAAAGTCAGAGGAAAGAAGTAGGTGCTTACATAAAAAAAAAGCCTAAAAGTTGTCATTATAGGGAAAGAGATAATGGTAACTAGCTTCTGAGATTGGTTTCATATTTTTAATGGCAGGAGAGCATACTATGAAAAATAATATGGATGGAAGACATCCATGGAAAACTAACATGGGAAGTCCTCCAAGTATTACAGTTCAAAGCCAAAGAAGGCATGTCTAAAAACTAAGATAGATGTATAGAGTTGAATTTGCTGATGAGAACAGGAGCTTGATGTTTCTGTAATCACAATTCAGAGATGAAATAGTATACTGAAAGATTTAGAATATTTTCCAGACAAGTGCTAGATGCAAGTGGCTGTTAATTTAGGAAAAGGTACCCTCTCTGACTTAAGAGTTCTAATTTCTCATGGTGATATTACATACCTATTTTCACTTGTCCAATATTTAGCTTTAATCTGATCAATTGAATTATTTTGTTTTCCTATCACTAAGACAGGGGAATTCACAACTTTCTCTACTTTTTCCTTTTGTGCTATTACTACTTTCTAATTTGACAAATAGGTCCCTGCACATATGTAGCAGATGTGCAACTCGGCCTTCATGTGGGTCCCCCGACAACTCGAGTGAGGGCTGTCCCTAAGGTTATTGGCTGTCTGTGGAATCCATTCCCCTAACTGGGGTTCCTTGTCTGGCCTTGGTGGGAGAGTATACACCTAGCCTTGCAGTAACTTGATGGGCCAGGGTGGGGTATACACAGGGGGCTGGTTTTACCCTCTTGTAGGAGAAGGGGAGGGGGTAATGGGAGAAAGAACTATGTGATGGGGTGATAGGAGGACAATGATTGGGATGTAAAATGAATAAATAAATGAATTAATAGGAAAAAGTACAAAGTTGGCATTTCAACACACATTTTAAGACCAAACATGTCTTTTTCAAAACCCTCCTGTACTTTATCACTTTGGGATTAAAACATTTTTTTCCCCAACTGGTTGTTGCTAACATGGCCTATTCTTTTCTCATTTTATTGACTCAACATACCCAAGATTACCAAGCCTGATGGAATTCCAATGATTTTTAACAACAGAGTTATGTAAATAAAATACCCCTTCATAATCTCCTTTAAATTAATCAGTTCGTATATTCCAGGAAAAGTCAAATAGAAGATGACCATGAACTATGTTAAAGAGGCCTTCTGCCTCTGTTTCCCCATCTTTTCATTGTATAAATCACTGGAACGAGTTCCCACTTCCCATCAGCCCTGCAACCAAACTGTCTTCACCTCTCTAGGTCTCTAAGAAATAGAATTCTAGGACCAGGGGTCTTTCCTTCCATCTTCTTAGAAATCTATTGACCTGCGAATTGTGTCTAGGGTATTCCGAGATTCTGGGTTAATATCCCCTTATCAGTGACTGCATACCATGTGTGTTCTTTTGTGATAGGATTACCTCACTAAGGATGATATTTTCAAGTTCTGACCATTTGCCTAGGAATTTCATGAATTCATTGTTTTTAATTGCAGAGTAGTATTCCATTGTGTAAATATACCACATCTTCTGTATCCATTCCTCCGTTGAGGGACATCTGGGTTGTTTCCAGATTCTGGCTATTATAAATAAGGCTGCTATGAATATAGTGGAGCATGTGTCCTTATTGCATGCAGGTAAAGCTTCTGGGTGTATGCCCAGGAGTGGTATAGCAGGATCCTCCGGGAGTGTCATGCCCAGTTTTCTGAGGAACTGCCAGACTGCTTTCCAGAGTGGTTGTACCAGCTTGCAATCCCACCAGCAGTGGAGGAGTGTTCCTCTTTCTCCACATCATCGCCAACAACTGCTGTCTCTTGTGTTTTTGATTTTAGCCATTCTGACTGGTGTGAGATGGAATCTCAGGGTTGTTTTGATTTGCATTTCCCTAATGACTAAGGATGATGAACATCTCTTTAGGTGCCTCTCAGCCATTCGATATTCTTCAGGTGAGAACTCTTTGTTTAGCTCTGTACCCTATTTTTTAATAGGGTTACTTGCCTCTCTAGAGTTTAACTTCTTGAGTTCTTTGTATATATTGGATATTAGCCCTCTGTCAGATGTAGGGTTGGTAAAGATCATTTCCCAGTTAGTTGGTTGCCGCTTTGTCTTTTTGACAGTGTCTTTTGCCTTGCAAAAACTTTGTAATTTAATGAGGTCCCATTTGTCAATTCTTGATCTTAGAGCATAAGCTATTGGAGTTCTATTCAGGAAATTCTCCCCTGTGCCCATATGTTCAAGGTTCTTCCCTAGTTTCCCTTCTATTAGTTTCAGTGTGTCTGGTTTTATGTGGAATTCCTTGATCCACTTGGAATTGAGCTTAGTGCAAGGAGATAAGAATTGTAGGGGAGGTACTCCGCCATCTTTGCTCCAGTGACCAGGTAGTTGGGACCGCCAGGCTCAGAGACAGACAGGCATAATATCGCTTCGGTTTCAGGCAGCTTGTGTGTAACCTGCTCCCAGGTGCTGGGCTGATCTGCAGTAACCAGCGCGCCAGTTCCGCGGTGGGACCTTCTGCCTGGTGGAGGGACCCCGCGCAGGGAGGGAGCCTGCCAGCTTTCCTTCCGCGACCTCTGTTCCCACGGTCTGCGCTGGAGAGACCGGTACCCAGGCTCTCCCCCCAATATAACATCACTTGGGACACGGCCTGTTGGGGCTTCCGTCTGTGCCCGAGGGCGGGTTGGCGCTGTGGTCGTCTGGGTGCCAGATCGGCGGGCCATCGTGACCACAGGGTGAGCAGCTCCACGGAGAGTGCCCTCCGCCATCTTTGCTCCAGTGACCAGGTAGTTGGGACCGCCAGGCTCAGAGACAGACAGGCATAATATCGCTTCGGGTTCAGGCAGCTTGTGTGTAACCTGCTCCCAGGTGCTGGGCTGATCTGCAGTGACCAGCGCGCCAGATCTGCTGTGGGACTTCTGCCTGGCAGAGGGACGCCCCCTCCCCCCCCAGGAGAGATCACACACCCCTGCACAGGGCAGGAGCCTGCCAGCCTCCCTTTGGCGACCTCTGATCCAGGAATCCACTAGGCTGAGCCTTTAGATGTGCAAGGCCTCCCCAATATAAGATCACTTGGGGCAAAGCACATTAGGGCTCCAAAGTCACTCAGGAGCAGGCAGGCCCAAGAAATCGGTGCCAGGGGAATCCTGGTAATCCAGGGGGGGCAGAAATAGCTTTGCAGGCTCACAGGAGGTCCAACCAACAGCCAGTGGCAGCAGGACCAACTAACACCAGAGGTATCCAGATGGCAAAAGGCAAATGTAGGAATGTTACTAACAGTAATCAAAGTAATGTGGGACCATCCGAACCCAACTCTCCAACAGCAGCAAGTCCTGGATACCCCACCACACCCGAAAGACAAGATCTGGATTTAAAATCACTTCTCATGATGCTATTAGAGGATCACAAGAAGGACACAAATAAATCTCATAAAGAGTTACAGGAGACCATGAATCAAAGGTTAGAAGCCCTTACAAAGGAAACACAAAAATCGCTTAGAGAAATGCGGGAGAACATGGATCAAAAGATGGAGGCGCACAAGGAGACAACACAAAAATCGCTTAACGAGATGAATCAACGGGTAGATGCACTCACAAAGGAATCACGAAATTTGCATAAAGAAATGCAGAAGAATATGGGTCAACAGACGGATGCCCATAAGGAGGCAACACAAAAATTGCTTAAAGAAATGAATCAACGGTTAGATGCCCTTACAAAGGAAACACGAGAACTGCTTAAAGAAATGCAGGAGACGATGGATCAACAGATGGAATCCCATGAGGAGGAAACACAAAAATCGCTCAGAGAAATGCAGGAGAACGTGGGTCATCAGGAAGAAATCCTGAAAGAGGTAATGCAAAAATACCTTAAAGAAATACAGGAAAATACAAACAAACAAGTGAAGGATCTCAGCAAATCCATCCAGGAACTAAAAAAGGAAGTAGAAACAACTAAGAAATCACAAAGGGAGACAACTTTGGAGATAGAAAACCTTGGGAAGAAATCAGGAGTCATAGATGCAAACATCAACAATAGAATACAAGAGATGGAAGAAAGAATCTCAGGTGCTGAAGATTCCATAGAAAGCATCGACTCAACAGTCAAAGAAAATGCAAAATGCAAAAAACGCGTAACCCAAAACATCCAGGAAATCCAGGACACAATGAGAAGACCAAACCTAAGGATTATAGGTATAGATGAGAGTGAAGATTTGCAACTTAAAGGGCCAGTAAACATCTTCAACAAAATTATGGAGGAAAACTTCCCTAACTTAAAGAGAGAGATGCCGATGAACGTACAAGAAGCCTACAGAACTCCAAACAGACTGGACCAGAACAGAAATACCTCCCATCACATAATAATCAAAACACCGAATGTTCTAAACAAAGAAAGAATACTAAATGCAGTAAGAGAAAAGGGCCAAGTAACATACAAAGGAAGACCTATCCGAATCACATCAGACTTCTCACCAGAGACTATGAAAGCCAGAAGATCCTGGGCAGATCTCATGCAGACACTAAGAGAGCACAAATGCCAGCCTAGACTACTATACCCAGCAAAACTCTCAATCACCATAGATGGAGAGACCAAGATATTCCATGATAAAACCAAATTTTCACAATATCTTTCCACAAATTCAGCCCTGCAACGGATAATAGGTGGAAACCTCCAATACAGGGAGAGAAACAACACCCTGGAAAAAATGAGATAATAACCTTCTTGAAACAAACCCAAAAGTAGATAACCACTCAAACATAATGATAGTGTCAAGAATGGCAGATGGCAATAATCACTATGCCTTAATCTCTCTTAATATCAATGGTCTCAATTCCCCAATTAAAAGACATAGACTAGCAGACTGGATACGTAAACAGGACCCAGCATTTTGCTGCATGCAGGAAACGCACCTCAGTGTCAAAGACAAACACTACCTCAGAGTAAAAGGCTGGAAAACAATTTTATAAGCAAATGGCCCCAAGAAACGAGGTGGAGTAGCCATCCTAATATCGAATAAAATTGATTTTCAACCTAAAGTCATCAAAAAAGACACAGAAGGACACTACATACTGATCAAGGGAAAAATCCACCATCAAGAACTCTCAATCCTGAATATCTATGCTCCAAATGCAAGGGCACCCTCATTCGTAAAAGAAACTTTACTAAAACTCAAAGCACACATCGCACCGCACACAATAATAGTGGGTGACTTCAACACCCCGCTCTCTGAAATGGATCGTTCAGGAAAGCAGAAACTAAACAGGGACACAGTGAATCTAATTGAAGCCTTGGACCAAATGGAACTAACTGATATATATAGAACATTTCATCCTAGAGCTAAAGAATACACATTCTTCTCAGCTCCTCATGGTACCTTCTCCAAAACTGACCATATAATTGGTCACAAATCAGACCTCAACAGATACAAGAAGATAGAAATAATCCCATGCCTCCTATCAGATCACTATGGAATAAGGGTGGTCTTCAATGGCAACAAAAACAAAAGAAAACCCACGTACACATGGAGGCTGAACAATGCTCTACTTAATGATAACTTGGTCAAGGTGGAAATAAAGAAAGAAATCAAAGACTTTTTGAAAGTTAATGAAAATGAAGGCACAACATACCCTAACTTATGGGACACAATGAAAGCAGTGCTAAGAGGAAAATTCATAGCCCTGAGTGCCGCCAAAAAGAAACGGGAGACAGCATACACTAACAGCTTAATGGCACACCTGAAAGCCCTGGAACATAAAGAAGCAAATACACCAAAGAGGAGTAGAAGGCAGGAAATCATCAAACTCAGGGCTGAAATCAATCAAGTAGAAACAAATAAAACCATACAAAGAATCAACAAAACGAGGAGTTGGTTCTTTGAGAAAATCAACAAGATAGATAAGCCCTTAGCCAGACTAACCAGAGGGCACAGAGATAGTATCCAAATTAATAAAATCAGAAACGAAAAGGGAGTGATAACAACAGAAACTGAGGAAATTCATAAAATCATCGGATCCTACTCCAAAAACCTGTATTCAACACAACTAGAAAATCTTGATGAAATGGACAATTTCCTTGACAGATACCAAGTACCAAAATTAAATCAGGATCAAATAGACCATCTAAACCGTCCTATAACCCCTGAAGAAATAGAAGTTGTCATTGGAAGTCTTCCAACCAAAAAAAGCACAGGTCCAGATGGTTTTACTCCAGAATTCTATCAGACCTTCAAAGAAGACCTAACACCAATACTCTTCAAACTGTTCCACAAAATAGAAACAGAAGGAACACTACCCAACTCGTTCTATGAAGCCACAATTACACTAATACCAAAAGCACACAAAGATCCGACAAAGAAAGAGAATCTCAGGCCAATCTCTCTTATGAATATCGATGCAAAAATACTCAATAAAATTCTTGCCAACCGAATCCAAGAACACATCAAAATGATCATTCACCACGATCAAGTAGGCTTCATCCCAGGGATGCAGGGATGGTTCAATATAAGGAAATCCATAAATGTAATCCACTACATAAACAATCTCAAAGAAAAAAACCACATGGTCATCTCATTAGATGCTGAGAAAGCATTTGACAAAATTCAGCATCCTTTCATGCTAAAGGTCTTGGAAAGATCAGGAATTCAAGGCCCATATCTAAACATAGTAAAAGCATTTTACAGCAAACCGGTAGCCAGCATCAATCTAAATGGAGAGAAACTTGAAGCAATCCCACTAAAATCAGGGACTAGAGAAGGCTGCCCTCTCTCTCCATATCTTTTCAATATAGTACTTGAAGTTCTAGCTAGAGCAATTAGACAACAAAAAGAGGTCAAAGGGATACAAATTGGAAAGGAAGAAGTCAAACTATCACTATTTGCAGACGATATGATAGTATACATAAGCGACCCAAAGAACTCCACCAGAGAACTCCTACAGCTGATAAACGACTTCAGCAAAGTGGCCGGATATAAAATCAACTCAAGCAAGTCAGAAGCCTTCCTATACTCAAAGGATAAGCAGGCTGAGAAAGAAGTAAGAGAAATAATACCCTTTACGATAGCCACAAACCATATTAAGTATCTTGGCGTGACGCTAACCAAACAAGTGAAAGATCTGTATGACAAGAACTTCAAGTCTCTGAAGAAAGAAATTGAAGAAGACCTCAGAAGATGGAAAAATCTGCCATGCTCACGGATTGGCAGGATTAATATAGTAAAAATGAGCATCTTACCAAAAGTAATACACAGATTCAATGCAATCCCTATCAAAATCCCAACTCAATTCTTCATAGAGTTAGAAAGAGCAATTCAAAAATTCATCTGGAATAACAGAAAACCCGTAATAGCTAAAACTATTCTCAAGAGTAAAAGAACCTCTGGGGGAATCAGTATCCTGGACCTCAAGCTGTACTACAGAGCAATAGTGTTAAAAACCGCATGGTATTGGTACAGTAACAGACATGTAGATCAATGGAACAGAATTGAAGACCCAGAAATGAATCCACACTCCTATGGTCACTTGATCTTTGACAAAGGAGCTAAAACCATCCAGTGGAAAAAAGATAGCCTTTTCAACAAATGGTGCTGGCTCAGCTGGAGGTCAACATGCAGAAGAATGCAAATTGACCCATCCTTATCTCCTTGCACTTAGCTCAATTCTAAGTGGATCAAAGATCTCCACATAAAACCAGACACACTGAAACTAATAGAAGGGAAACTAGGGAAGAACCTTGAACATATGGGCACAGGGGAGAATTTCCTGAACAGAACTCCAATAGCTTATACTCTAAGATCAAGAATAGAGAAATGGGACCTCATTAAATTACAAAGGTTTTGCAAGGCAAAAGACACTGTCAAAAAGACAAAGTGGCAACTAACTAACTGGGAAATGATCTTTACCAACCTTACATCCGACAGAGGGCTAATATCCAAGATATACAAAGAACTCAAGAAGTTAAACTCCAGAGAGGCAAGTAACCCTATTAAAAAATGGGGTACAGAGCTACACAAAGAGTTCTCACCTGAAGAATATCTAATGGCTGAGAAGCACCTAAAGAGATGTTCATCATCCTTAGTCATTAGGGAAATGCAAATCAAAACAACCCTGAGATTCCATCTCACACCAGTCAGGATGGCTAAGATCAAAAACACAGGAGACAGCAGTTGTTGGCGAGGATGTGGAGAAAGAGGAACACTCCTCCACTGCTGGTGGAATTGCAGGCTGGTACAACCACTCTGGAAAGCAGTCTGGCGGCTCCTCAGAAAACTGGGCATGACACTTCTGGAGGATCCGTCTATACCACTCCTGGACATATACCCAGAGCCTTTACCTGCATGCAATAAGGACACATGCTCCACTATGTTCATAGCAGCCTTATTTATAATAGCCAGAAGCTGGAAAGAACCCAGATGTCCCTCAACGGAGGAATGGATTCAGAAGATGTGGTATATTTACACAATGGAATACTACTTTGCAATTAAAAACAATGAATTCACGAAATTCCTAGGCAAATGGTCAGAACTTGAAAATATCATCCTTAGTGAGGTAACCCAATCACAAAAGATCACACATGGTATGCAGTCACTGATAAGGGGATATTGACCCAGAATCTCAGAATACCCTAGACACAATCAGCATATCAATAGATTTCTAAAAAGATGGAAGGAGAGACCCCTGGTCCTGGAAAGACTGGATGTAGGGGAACGCCAGGACAGAGTAATGAGAGGGGGTTGAACGGAGAAAAGAGGGAGGGAAGGGGGCTTATGGGACTTTCGGGGAGGGAGGAAACGGGAAAGGGGAAGTGATTTGGAATGTAAATTAAAAAAATAAAATAAAATAAAAAAAAAAAGAATTGTAGGGGAATGCCAGGACAGAGAAGTGAGAGGGGGTTGAATGGGGAAAAGAGGGAGGGAAGGGGGCTTATGGGACTTTCCGGGAGGGAGGAAATGGGAAAGGGGAAATGATTTTGAATGTAAATAAAAAAATCTTAGAAAATAAAATTAAAAAAAAATAAATAGAATTCTATTTCTCTTGGTTTCACTGAATCTCACAAGACTGACACATCTATACTAATTTTCGTACAGGACACTCTTCTCATGAGTGGACAAGGGTCAGATAATAGCCACAGGGCATTTGCCAGTATAAGCTAATTTCCTGTGAGAGAGAAAACTAGACACACACTTAGCCAACTGTCTTCTTCTAGGACAAAGTAATACATGAAAGGTACCTTTGTTCAGAGCGTGAGGTTGGGAGGGGGGCGGGGAGAGCCAGGAAAGGGAAAATCATATGAAATGTAAATAAAAAATATATCTAATAAATTTTTTTTTTAAAAAAAGAAAGGTACCTTTGTAAGTTCCTGTAACCAAACACCCTGAAGCCCAATCAGGGCAGGGCTGGAACTGAAGGGGTGGAGTTAGAGGGGTAGGGGAAAAGGAGGAGGAAGAGTAGGAGAAGAGAGGGGATGGCTATGAGTGAAGGAGAGGAAAGGAAAGAGAGTAGGGAGCTAGAAGAGGGATTTTCTCAGTTCTCCATTAGAGAAAGATGCATTACCACTGCCCTACATCTCTTGAGTTGATTTGGTCAGTTGTCTTCCTGGCTTACTGAATCTGCCCCTGACTGCAGTCTTGCATTCAACATCTTAGATAAGCTTACTTTAATGTACACATTCTTCACTTGTTTGGTTTTAATTTCTATGATAACCTTCATGAAAACATTAGTCATCTGTTTTATGTTCCAATCACCAAGGATCACCACATAAGTGAGTTTTCTTTTTCAAATTCTGCCCTTTTAAACAAATTCATTATGTTGAATTTAAATGTCTCTGTGGATTTGGGGGATTAAAGAATATTGAATGAAAGTTAACAGTACAGTACACATAAAACCCAGTAGATATATTATGAGCTTTCATGGAGGGGAATGGAAGTCTGTTTCCTACTTTGGTTGGTGTATATTTAGCCAGGAGCAACAGAAATAGGAGCTTGGGAAAAACAATGCATTTTCTTTGTGGCACAACACTGCCTGCTTGAATGTGGTGATTGTATTTTGAATAGTAAAGAGATATTTATCTGTAGGATGATGTGGCTTTAATGCAGCTATCTACATATCTCAGGCATTAGGAACTTAAATTGTTCCTGAGAGTTTTATATGGTATTCAAATTAAACCATAAACCAGGAGCAAAGGTAGTTTGCAGTTAGTAATGTTATCTGGTATGGCCCGAAGTACTGTTCTATTAATTTCACATCTATCTTCTCCAGTCATAATGAAATGCAAAATAAAATTCACTGTCTCAGTTTCCAGGGCTTATCATATAAAAGTGTTGCTCCTCAAAAATTTTGTCTCCTTACTATCTATGAAAACCTTTTTCACTTTAGTTATCAAATGAAACAGACTTAAGCTGGTTTATTGGAAACATATTTTCTTCTGTTTTAAAAATAATAAGCAAATTATGGAAGATGAAGGTTATATAGATAAACTTGTATTTTTACATTCAAAGACAAGTATCTCTCCATGAATTGGCACCATAACACTTATTAAAACGTATTTGGAAAAAGAAATTATATGGAATGCCTTTGTAAATTAAGAATGCAATCCTCACAAACCTAGTGGTATAGGACATTAATCCCAGCTACTCAGGGTACTTGAATAACACAATTTCAATGCCTGCCTGGATTATAGACCATCCCATTCAACTTTATGAGGCCTAGTCTTTTAAAAAATGAGAGAAGATTAGAAATTCTCTCTTCCTTATTTTTTAATCTCTTAGGAAGGCTTCCTTCTGAAGTTTTGTTTGACATCTTAAATGTTTATGTCCACTATTTCTTCACTTTACAATTTCTTTAATAATTCTATTTCTACCTTTGTGTCATGAAATGTTTTCATTATTTCCAACTGTTTCCTTGTGTTTTAATTAAGGCATTTGTTCATATCCTCCTTGAGGTCTTTGAACATCCATAATTGATATTCTGAAGTTCTTCTTTTCTTCTCAGCTAAATTGAATTTCTCAGGACCTATTGCAATAGGGTTACTGGATTCAGGAGATATTCTTTGCTGTTCCTGTTTGTGTTTTTGTGCTGGGAACTAGGCATCTATAGTAGTTCTTGGCGTAGATATGCCATCTTGTCTTGTCTTGTCTTTATTGGGTAGGTGTTCCATTCTTTGGTTGCTGTTGCTTGCTCTGGATCCTAAGCAAGTTTGGAGGCTGTGGGGTCCCTGGCAGAGAATGTTATTTCAACTCAGTGGACAAAAAGGGATGGAAATGGAGGAAGAGAAAATTCAGAGTGGGGCATTGGGAAAGAGCTAGAGGACTTCATAAGAGTTGGTGTTTCTGTCAAAAGGAAATAGGAAGGGAGGAAGGGCTCCTGAAAGGAGGATGCTGCAAGACCAGTACTGGACAGGAGGTTTTCACCCAGCTGCTTCCCTTGAGGTTCAGGGAGGAAACTGTATTCCAGAGTCAATAGTACTGACACACATGAATCTGCAAAACCTGTGGTGCCGTGCACAAGACCTGTACAGATTCAAGTCAAAAAGGTTCTAGCAACAGGAATGGGGAGACTAAAAGGGCCTTTCCCCTAATCAAAAACTGTCTGTAATTGATACCCTCTGTCAAGTGGAAATAAATTTTCTGCTAGGGCATCTCACTGTGTGTGTCAACTATACTTCCAACTAGGATACATGCCTAGGAATAATTGGTTAATGGAAAATAAACTTAATGGTATATTTGTGGACTTTTTGTTTCAGTTTGCCTTTTTTTTTCTTTTTGACAGTTTTGTTGTTTTTGTTTCTTTGCTTGTTTTGACTTTTAGTTTTGTGTATATTTTTTGTGTTTCTTGGATTTCTTACTTTTTGTTTCTTGGTTTGTGTGTGTGTGAATTAGAGAGCAAAGGAATATAAAGTTGGGTACGTGGGGAGACAGTAAGGGTATGGGAAGAATTGGGGGAGGGAAAACATCATCAAAATACATTAATATTTTTTCAAAAACATAAAATGCTATATATATTTTAAATTTTAAAAAAGCTGGGCATACTATTCACCAAGTGTTTTATGGAAAAAGTGCCAAAACAAAATATTTGATCAGTTGTCATGGAATCTAAATGCATCTACAGTAGAAGGATATTATGATAGTTGTGTTACCTCAGCTATTTTTTCTGTAAATTATGTATCAGTAAATGGAAATAGAAGCAATTTTTATACTTTAAGTTCATACTTAATGGCAATTTCAAAGATGGGTTTCTGCAAGTAGAACAAAAACAGATCAAGTATTACTTGGTGTCTTAGAATGGAAGTAGGTTCTGCAGACTCCTTACCAATGGGACCTGACAGCATTTATGGGAAAAGAAATCATAGACAGCAATTTAACCTCCTATATTTCAGTCTGTTCATTTGCTTTCATATTGGTACGGGTCTTCTATGTGCAGCTAAGTTCCTTGATTTTGAGAAGCTGTATGTGGGTATGCCTGTTTGTCAGTGCCTGGGACCCAACTCAATTCATGGCCTCCCCCACAAACTTCTAATAGGGTTGAATAGACTAAGAAACTTTAAGTAAAAAGTAGGGCAGTTTCTGTTTATGAATTGACTGTGTTGTATATGTAGGTAACTGTTTTCTATTATTGTTCTTCTAGGCTAAAAGAAATAACAAGAGAGTAGCAATAACTAAATATTAGTTCTTTTTATGTGATGGAGCATTCTAGAAATAATGAAGCAATGCTATTTGATAGTTGACTTTATGAAAAAATTTGTGTGGTACCTTTCCTTTATAATCACAGTAAATTAATCCAATAAAATTTTCAGTGATAGTATTCTTGATTCATAGTCAAAAACAACTGGACTCAAACCAAGTTGGCTACTGTCTTTGATCCTTCTTTTGGTAATGTGGGAGTTACATTCTTTGTATTTGGTCCTCCCAGATTTTAAAGCCTGTTTTTAAACACATTCTTACACCATCTTATGAAATGCATTTTCAGAAAGCGAAGCATTTGGGAGATTTATAGCATGCCTTAATTGAACTTAATTCGCCTTAATATGCAGCCACAGATAAAGAAAACCCAGAGCACACTCATACTAACTCTGGCCCCAAAGGAATAGAACACAGGAAAAGTCCAAGTTATGGTAGAACAGTATCTGTAAAATACTCAATGCTTCTAACTTTTTCCCCTGTTTTCTTTACATTTACAACTTTCATTTTGTTCATGGAATGTTTTGTTCCTCTAGGCCGGTGGTTGTCTATCTTCCTAATGCTGCAAATCTTTAACACAATCAATCCCACATGTGTTGGTGACCCCCAACTACAAAATTATTTTGATGCTATTTCATAGCTGTACTTTTGCTACTGTTATGAATTATAATATAAATATCTGATATGCATGATATATGTGTGCTATCTGATGCCCCCAAAGGGGTTATGATGTACAGATGTAAGAAACACTGCATTAGGCAGGTTGAGATACTGGCTGGTGGTGCCTCCATGCCCAACTCCCAACCTCAGTTTTCTGGTTTTTTGTTTGTTTGTTTGTTTGTTTTGATAGAGGATTCATTATTCATTCAGTGCTGGCCTAGATCTTGAGATCCACTCTTTCTAGGTCACCTGGTGCTGTTATTTAAGACCTGGATTATCAAGCCCAGCTTTTCCTGGGACCCTTAGCTGTGCTATAGATTTACCTGCAGACCTATTTAAGACACAATGAAGTTTCTTGTTAAATAGGTCTGGGTTCTACCAAGGGATTCACGTTTTACATTGTAGGTAATCTTTCCACCCCTGGAAATAAATTACATTTTTTAAAGAAAATTTTAATGAATACTTTATTATAAAATTCCCAATCCCTCTTTCTTTTCCCTCAAACTCTTCCCATGTCCATTTCCTCTTCTTTTATTACACACACACACACACACACACACACACACACACACACGCCACCAAATCTATTTAGTGCTGCTTATATGTACATGAGCTTATGAGTTACCACTTGGGACAGGATAAGCAGTATTATTTTTAATTGCATTTAAATATTTATACTTCTACCCACAGATACCTGTATCTTTAACCAGTCACCTTTGAGCCTTGGTTTCTTTACATGTATATAGCTGACTTATGAAGCTTCTTTCTGAAGAGTCCTGGCTTCGGCAGGAAAAACCTAGATCTGAAATTCATAGCACATAAGGCCCCCAAGTAAGACACCAAATGCTAAGTTAAATTGCATTCAGTTAATCAAAAATCTTGGTTGTAGAAATATTGGTATTTTTGTAATTGTCTTGGAAAAATACCCAGCCACCTAAAACAGATAACCAATATACAGACTACTTTTTCCATGTGCAAGCAAGAATGATTGAAAAAACTGTGTGGATCACTTCAACACCTTTTTCATGTTTCCTTTGTTATTAATCTTCTGCATGTGTGCGCCTATGATTTTTCTCAATTTTATCTCCCTGCTGAATCCCCAATGGAATGAGTCCTTTCAATTATCTTTGTTTACATGTCTATCTATATATTTCTTTGTTGGTTTATTATCCTTCTGATAATATGACTTCCCTGTCCTACATTCTTTTATTATCTTGTAAAGAAATCTTTTCTGAAAAATTTAATTCCATTTGGGGGTTTTACTGACTTTTCCTCAACATTTAAATATTAAAAGGGATTAAAATTTAAAAACAATTTGAGATACATACTCTACAAAGAACTACCAGCAGTGTGATATCAAGATAAGCTAGAAATAGCTAATAAAAGATGAGGTTAATTATCTTACTGGTTACACATGTAGTAGTTTATTGAATTAGTATTTATGATCTTTGCTAATTTAAAACAGTCTTTGGATATCTTTCATTGTTTGTTATAAAATAAATTTGTTGTTCATTGTTTATTTTAGAGATGTGATTGAAATAATTGTTAACAAATTCATTCTTGATCTCTCCATGAAGGTATATGTAAGAAATTATTCTGTCTGTTATGAGCATGTGATAGTTTTAATGGAACGGTGTGTTTGCTTAAGGCTCTGATTCAAGTTTACTATTCTGCTTTCCTTTTTGTACTAATATTAAAAGCTTAGAACCAAGCCATTATTATTATTATTATTATTATTATTATTATTAGTAGTAGTAGTAGTAGTAGTAAATAAAATAATGTGTCTCATCATGACACTTTCTTCAAGTATGTCACTGTAACTTGTCCATTCTCTCCCTTCTTCTTCATCATGTCCTGTCTCTACCAAATAGCCCCACATCTGGTTCTATGTGATCTCTCTCTCTCTCTCTCTCTCTCTCTCTTGCTCAATATTAGTTTCCATATTTACATGTATGACTAGATTTAGACTTGATATATGGGAGAAAACATGATTCATTTCCTCCATTAACGTTTTCTGTTCCTCCCTCACTGTGCCTTTAACCTTTAGACTCTCCTTTTCTCAGTTTCCCTGTGTCACTTCTACTTTCATGTCTTCCTCTGTACAGTTTCTCTCTCCACATATACATATCTACAAATGTATGCACACATGTACAAATATGTATATTCTACATGTGAGAGAAGGCATGACATTAGTCTTTCCAATTCCAGTTTATTTCATTAAATTGATGATCTCTGATTCCATCCATTTTCCATAAAATTAGATAATTTTATTTCTCATTATGAGTCAAAGTCAATTGTATGTGCATGCACATGTGTGTGTGTGTGTGTGTGTGTGTGTGTGACAAATTACTGTCAATTCATCTGTTGATGGATATCTATGTTATGGAACAAAATTTTTATTCTAATGAGAAGGTTCTTAACTCTTTGAAAACATCTTGTCTGTGACTTTATATAGTATATATATATATACATATATATATTCTTAGTAATAACTGTACATATTATTTGTACTTATATGTGCATAAATATCATATATATGCATGCTTTATATAATCATGTGTACTTTTTTTTATTTTCTATGTTTTTTTTATTTACATTCCAAATCATTTCCCCTTTCCCGTTTCCTCCCTCCCCGAAAGTCCCATAAGCCCCCTTCCCTTCTTCTTTTCTCCATTCAACCCCCTCTCGTTTCTCTGTCCTGGCGTTCCCCTACATCCAGTCTTTCCAGGACCAGGGGTCTCTCCTTCCATCTTCTTAGAAATCTATTGATATGCGAATTGTGTCTAGGGTATTCCTAGATTCTGGGTTAATATCCCCTTATCAGTGACAGCATACCATGTGTGTACTTTTGTGATTGGGTTACCTCACTAAGGATGATATTTTCAAGTTCTGACCATTTGCTTAGGAATTTCGTGAATTCATTGTTTTTAATTGCAGAGTAGTATTCCATTGTGTAGATATACCACATCTTCTGAATCCATTCCTCCGTTGAGGGACTTCTGGGTTCTTTCCAGCTTCTGGCTATTATAAATAAGGCTGCTATGAACATAGTGGAGTACGTGTCCTTATTGCATGCAGGTAGAGCCTCTGGGTATATGCCCAGGAGTGGTATAGCCGGATCCTCCCAGAGTGTCATGCCCAGTTTTTTGAGGAACCGCCAGACTGCTTTCCAGAGTGGTTGTACCAGTTTGCAATCCCACCAGCAGTGGAGGAGTGTTCCTCTTTCTCCACATCCTGGCCAACAACTGCTGTCTCCTGTGTTTTTGATCTTAGCCATCCTGACTGGTGTAAGACAGAATCTCAGGGTTGTTTTGATTTGCATTTCCCTAATGACTAAGGATGATGAACATCTCTTTAGGTACTTCTCAGCCATTAGATATTCTTCAGATGAGAACTCTTTGTTTAGCTCTGTACCCCATTTTTTAATAGGGTTACTTGCCTCTCTGGAGTTTAACTTCTTGAGTTCTTTGTATATATTGGATATTAGCCCTCTGTCGGATGTAAGGTTGATAAAGATCATTTCACAGTTAGTTGGTTGCCGCTTTGTCTTTTTGACAGTGTCTTTTGCCTTGCAAAAACTTTGTAATTTAATGAGGTCCCATTTGTCAATTCTTGATCTTAGAGCATAAGCTATTGGAGTTCTGTTCAGGAAATTCTCCCCTGTGCCCATATGTTCAAGGTTCTTCCCTAGTTTCCTTTCTATTAGTTTCAGTGTGTCTGGTTTTATGTGGAGATCCTTGATCCACTTGGAATTGAGCTTAGTGCAAGGAGATAAGAATGGGTCAATTTGCATTCTTCTGCATGTTGACCTCCAGTTGAGCCAGCACCATTTGTTGAAAAGGCTATTTTTTTCCCCTGGATGGTTTTAGCTCCTTTGTCAAAGATCAAGTGACCATAGGAGTGTGGATTCATTTCTGGGTCTTCAATTCTGTTCCGTTGATCTACATGCCTGTCACTGTACCAATACCATGCAGTTTTTAACACTATTGCTCTGTAGTACAGCTTGAGGTCCAGGATACTGATTCCCCCAGAGGTTCTTTTACTCTTGAGAATAGTTTTAGCTATTCTGGGTTTTCTGTTATTCCAGATGAATTTTTGAATTGCTCTTTCTAACTCTATGAAGAATTGAGTTGGGATTTTGATGGGGATTGCATTGAATCTGTATATTACTTTTGGTAAGATGCTCATTTTTACTATAATAATCCTGCCAATCCATGAGCATGGCAGATTTTTCCATCTTCTGAGGTCTTCTTCAATTTCTTTCTTCAGAGACTTGAAGTTCTTGTCATACAGACCTTTCACTTGTTTGGTTAGAGTCACACCAAGATACTTTATATGGTTTGTGGCTATCGTGAAGGGCATTATTTCTCTTACTTCTTTCTCAGCCTGCTTATCCTTTGAGTATAGGAAGGCTACTGACTTGCTTGAGTTGATTTTATATCTGTCCACTTTGCTGAAGTCGTTTATCAGCTGTAGGAGTTCTCTGGTGGAGTTCTTTGGGTCACTTAAGTATACTATCATATCGTCTGCAAATAGTGATAGTTTGACTTCTTCCTTTCCAATTTGTATCCCTTTGACCTCTTTTTGTTGTCAAATCGCTCTAGCTAGAACTTCAAGTACTATATTGAAAAGATATGGAGAGAGAAGGCAGCCTTGTCTAGTCCCTGATTTTAGTGGGATTGCTTCAAGTTTCTCTCCATTTAGATTGATGCTGGCTACCGGTTTGCTGTAAAATGCTTTTACTATGTTTAGATATGGGCCTTGAATTCCTGATCTTTCCAAGACCTTTAGCATGAAAGGATGCTGAATTTTGTCAAATGCTTTCTCAGCATCTAATGAGATGACCATGTGGTTTCTTTCTTTGAGATTGTTTATATAGTGGATTACATTGATGGATTTCCTTATATTGAACCATCCCTGCATACCTGGGATGAAGCCTACTTGATCGTAATGAATGATCGTTTTGATGTGTCCTTGGATTCGGTTGGCAAGAATTTTATTGAGTATTTTTGCATCGATATTCATAAGAGAGTTTGGCCTGAGATTCTCTTTCTTTGTCGGATCTTTGTGTGCTTTTGGTATTAGTGTAATTGTGGCTTCATAGAACGAGTTGGGTACTGTTCCTTCTGTTTCTATTTTGTGGAACAGTTTGAAGAGTATTGGTGTTAGGTCTTCTTTGAAGGTCTGATAGAATTCTGCACTAAAACCATCTGGATCTGTGCTTTTTTGGTTGGAAGACTTCCAATGACAACTTCTATTTCTTCAGGGGTTATAGGACGGTTTAGATGGTCTATTTGATCCTGATTTAATTTTGGTATTTGGTATCTGTCAAGGAAATTGTCCATTTCCTCAAGATTTTCTAGTTGTGTTGAATACAGATTTTTGTAGTCGGATCTGATGATTTTTTTGAATTTCCTCAATTTCTGTTGTAATTTCTCCCTTTTCGTTTCTGATTTTATTAATTTGGAGACTATCTCTGTGCCCTCTGGTGAGTCTGGCTAAGGGCTTATCTATCTTGTTGATTTTCTCAAAGAACCAACTCCTCGTTTTGTTGATTCTTTGTATGGTTTTATTTGTTTCTACTTGATTGATTTCAGCCCTGTGTTTGATGATTTCCTGCCTTCTACTCCTCTTTGGTGTATTTGCTTCTTTTTGTTCCAGGGCTTTCAGGTGTGCCATTAAGCTGTTAGTGTATGCTGTCTCCCGTTTCTTTTTGGCGGCACTCAGGGCTATGAATTTTCCTCTTAGCACTGCTTTTATTGTGTCCCATAAATTAGGGTATGTTGTGCCTTCATTTTCATTAACTTTCAAAAAGTCTTTGATTTCTTTCTTTATTTCCATCTTGACCAAGTTATCATTGAGTAGAGCATTGTTCAGCCTCCATGTGTACGTGGGTTTTCTTTTGTTTTTGTTGCCATTGAAGACCACCCTTATTCCATAGTGATCTGATAGGAGGCATGGGATTAGTTCTATCTTCTTATATCTGCTGTGGTCTGATTTGTGACCAATTGTATGGTCAATTTTGGAGAAGGTACCATGAGGTGCTGAGAAGAAGGTGTATTCTTTAGCTCTAGGATTAAATGGTCTATATATATCTGTTAGTTCCATTTGGTCCAAGGCTTCAATTAGATTCACTGTGTCCCTGTTTAGTTTCTGCTTTCCTGAACGATCCATTTCAGAGAGCGGGGTGTTGAAGTCACCCACTATTATTGTGTGCGGTGTGATGTGTGCTTTGAGCTTTAGTAAAGTTTCTTTTACGAATGAGGGTGCCCTTTCATTTGGAGCATAGATATTCAGAATTGAGAGTTCTTGATGGTGGATCTTTCCCTTGATCAGTATGTAGTGTCCTTCTGTGTCTTTTTTGATGACTTTAGGCTGAAAATCAATTTTATCTGATATTAGGATGGCTACTCCACCTCGTTTCTTGGGGCCATTTGCTTGTAAAATTGTTTTCCAGCCTTTTACTCTGAGGTAGTGTTTGTCTTTGACACTGAGGTGCGTTTCCTGCATGGAGCAAAATGCTGGGTCCTGTTTATGTATCCAGTCTGCTAGTCTATGTCTTTTAATTGGGGAATTGAGACCATTGATATTAAGAGAGATTAAGGCATAGTGATTATTGCCATCTGCCATTCTTGACGCTATCTTTATGTTTGAGTGGTTATCTACTTTTGGGTTTGATTCAAGAAGGTTATTATCTCATTTTTTCCAGGGTGTTGTTTCTCTCCCTGTATTGGAGGTTTCCACCTATTATCCGTTGCAGGGCTGGATTTGTGGAAAGATTTTGTGAAAATTTGGTTTTATCATGGAATATCTTGGTCTCTCCATCTATGGTGATTGAGAGTTTTGCTGGGTATAGTAGTCTAGCCTGGCATTTGTGTCATATGTACTTTTAATGGACATAAAAGTTCAATGATACACAAGAACAAATGCATAAGAAATGTAATTTTTGAACTAATTAAAAACGGTTACATAAAATTTTACCAAGCAAAATTGAAGTAGTTTTTATACCACAACAGGAATATAGAAGGGTCCTGTAAACTATATTTGTGTGACAAGTCTGTGTGTTTATCTCTTTGCTTCTGATAATGTATGGTTTGTTTGTAGAAAACATTATAATTTGGGAATAAAGTGGGATTTAAATGTAATAATCAGTAAAAATAAAATGAGCCATATTAGCGATTTTATTAGAAACATTCTAATTTGTGAGCCTTGTTTTAATTGCAACAGTTTATTATTTGTTGATAATTGTTTTCATTTTATGTAATAATCATGATTCTCTCATTAAAATTATTCTTCATATAATAACTAGAGTTATTAAAATTCTGTAATTATTTTAACACAGGGAGTTTATATAGGTGTTATTTTCTTTATGTATCAACAATGTTTAGACATTTCATTAGTAGCATGCAATAAAAGTAATCTAGTTTCTACAATAATAAAATTTGGAGCCAAAATATGTATTTTGGATACTGTATCATTACTGATGTTTATATAGGGATTTTTTTTTAGGTGGGGTGTTGTTCTGAATGCCTTTATTCTCAGTATTCTTAGGGCAGAAACATAGATATTTCTAAGTTCAAGGCCATTCTTGCCTACATAGCAAGTTACAGGCCAGCTAAGACAACACAGTAAGACCTTGTCTCAGAAAAAATAAAAACTGTTCTTTACCTCTTTAATTATATTTCATAAGATCCTTCTTATTATATATACAGTCTCATAGTATATCAATTATAATTGTAAATATTACAGTCTTCGTATATTGCCTTTGAAAACATTAAAAATGTCACTTAATAGCTACATTTTATAGTATACATTTGTATACTAGAAATAATAAAATATACAAATAACCAAATGTATAAAGATTACTATCTAGATATCTGGCAACCTTTAGATACCATGTAAAACAGAATATAAGGACCAAAATGGACACAGCTGTTCATTAGATACAATGCTTGATGCTAACAGAACAAGGGAGATTTTTGGCAGGGTGAACCTGGATCTGACTGTAAATAGCTGTGAAAAATTTACTTATCAAACCCAAAGTGATATTTATGAAATCAGAGAATGGTAAATAACAGTTTTCTTGTGTCAAAATAAAATGAGAGCAAGTGCATAGGAAGGAAATAGGATTATTGTCTTGGTCTCTGGAAAGGGATGTGCCGAATGAGAGCAAAGATTTTTTACCCTAACGATATTTCTTACATGACAGCTGATAAGAAGGACAAGCATGTAAAAAGATACTCATGAGACAAATAGGGGTCAAAGAAGAATAAGGAGAGGAGTGAGAGAAGAGAGAGAGAGACAGAGAGACAGAGACAGAGACAGAGATACTGATAGATTAAAATCATTTGATGTTATCAGGATAATGGGAGTGCTCAACTGGAAGAGGATCAAAACCTGGAGAAGTTTAGAATATAATGATTTTATAGACAGACAAACTTGAAGAGAGGCTCAGAATTACATTGTCTTGATGGAGACTATGAAAGTTCAGAAGCATGAGTATGTGAGCCTAGATGATGGCTCACAGCAAGACCAATAGCAGCTCAGCCTCATCCAGTTCATTGCATGTTTGAGTGTTACATCTTGCTTTTTGGCTTTTTGCTGGTCAGAATCAAACATTTTCTTCTTGGATAAGTTACAAGTATTGAGGTGAGGATGCTAAATTCTATATTTAGCAAGAAGAGGTTCAAATTTTTAAGGCAAAATAGATTATTTTTAAAATAGTGACACAAATTGAATGTTATTAGATATTCCTGATAAAGAAAATTTTAATAAAAAGAGAAAATTTACATGCAAGTAAGGTTTATATTAGTGTCTTAATTGCTAACAGATAATATGAATGGATGCACATAAATATTGACTATACATAGTAATCTATTTTGCTTTAAAGGATGTAATTCTCTTCTTTTAAATATCCTAAATTAGGAGCAAAAAGCAACAGAATAGAAATCTTCACATAACATGTTCATCACTAAATCTGTTTAATAAAAATAGCAAATAAAGCTTCTGACCTCAAAAACATAATATAATGCTCAAAACAGTGTGGAAATGCTAACAAATGCTTTCTTCCAGTTTGTTGCACCAATGCCATCTGTATTTCTTCAGTTTTATAGTCATCTTGAAAACCAATAACCATATCATATCGATTGAAAATAACAACTATACAAATAAATCAACCACAGAAATGAAAACTTCCTACCAGATTGGTTGTCACTGACAAGAAGAGAGGGTTCAAACCTCCTTTGACATGTCATATAAGCCACTATTTTAGCATGCTTAAAGGTTCTGTTAGAGTAGAAATATGTGAAGTAAAGAATACCATAGTAGGAGGGGTTCTCAAAACCTGAAACACTAATCATTGGAAAGAAAAATGGGAAGATCTTTAAATAGGCTTACTGAGAGCCAAGAGAAAAACATAAAGATGTTAAAAGAGAATGTGGAGGTCATTATTATCCCTCCAGACATGATTAAAGTCCCAAAGGTTGTATTGTGTCTTATGCTTTTAACCTGAGATCTTGGAGACATTTAATTCAAAGGTTATGGTATAAAGCAATGTGTTTGTGTGTTGACAAGGGTTTAGTTGTCAACTTGACAGAGCCTAGTGTCTTCATTGAGGAATTGCCCCTTCAGACTCAATTTGTCTTATTAATTGATGTAGAAAGGCCCAGCTTGCTCTGTGCAGTATCTTACCTAAGCATATGGTCCTGTATCATATAATTAAGAAAGGTAGTCTATACAAGTTTTCATAAAGTCTATTTCAGAAACTGAGCATTGTATTTCACAATTTATCCTACAATGAAATGAATTTCATATGCAAGAGCTGTACACTGACAATATAAATAATATATTTTAACCTACAGTTTAAGAACATACATAGACATTGTAAGCATATTTACTCATGATAAGGGCACCCATCTTTACTCATACAGGCTTTCACAGTTTCAGTTACTCCTGGCCATTCAAAGTCTAAATAAATGGGATGGAAAATTTTAGAAATCAGCTATTGTAAACACATAGTTATTGTGCGTAGTGGGTGGTCTCAGGCCATACTACTCCAGCCTTTAGTCATTCCATCATTGAGAATATCCACACTAGATGCTACCTGCCTGGAAGTCACTTAGCAATCATCTTGAGTGTCAGACTAATTGGCCAGAATACAGTGCTGGAGTTTAAGCAGTCCTTTTGTTCTTAACTGCATTGCTATTAATAGCTAGTATAACTAATTCCTGTACTGAGTTTACAAATTAAAAGTTATATG
Organism: Tokudaia tokunoshimensis; assembly: GCA_036184795.1. Taxonomy (NCBI): domain Eukaryota; kingdom Metazoa; phylum Chordata; class Mammalia; order Rodentia; family Muridae; genus Tokudaia; species Tokudaia tokunoshimensis. The sequence continues at coordinate 63,354,133 of BTHU01000022.1, read as the reverse complement.
TTCACACAAGGAAAATGTATAGTACAGGTTGTTATCTGTATCCACTGAGGATCTTGCAAAGTATGAATTAGTGGGCAAACTTTGAGAAAACAAAGCTATTCATAGCTACAGAAACATCAAACTCTCATTTGAAGCAGTGGATTTTCATTTACGATCTATTAAACTATCTTTAGGAGAAATCCTTGATAATTACTTCTGTCCAAATATAACACATGGTTGTAGCCTGTGCTCTGATTCCACCAGGGCATAATTTCTATGTGCCATTTAAAAGTCATAAGTGAGAATATATCAGAAACTTAAGGGCAGTTCTGAACACGGCTAGTAGCTATAACTGTTTAACTGAGGAGATGTGAAAAATTAATGAGAATTGGACATATTCTGTCAGGTATTACTGTGGCAGATAGTTTCTTAGATAGACAAGAAATTTTTTACACAAAGTATTTTTTATATAAGTGGGTAATTAGAATCATATATTGGGGCTTATAGTATATATATAATTAATCTTGACACTTATATGCAAGGGAGAAATATTTTTGTTGAACAGAGAATTGAGAATTTTGTTTAAAATACAAAATGATTGATTTAGAATTTGGTTACTACCACCCACCATGGACTTTAGCTAGTCCAAAGTTTAGGTTTTTTTTTTTTTTTTAAGAAAAGAGAAAGTTTACTTCATTTCTGGGTGGGTGGGATGATTAAAAACTCATGCATTATGTATTATAAATGCTGGTAAATGGTACATTCCCCATAGTCTCATTTTTTTTTCATAGAATCACCTCTGATTGTTTTTGACCTTTGAAGATATTCATTCACAGCCAAATAAATTTCAATATCAAGTTTCCCAAATGGAGTATATGTGTCTATTTCAGATGATTTCATGATTTATTAAAATTATGGTTAAGAAAAAGCCTGGAGAATGGTTATATTATGTTGGGACAGAGTTAGTGGATGTGGGCTTCTAGTAGCTCCATTTGTTGTTTGATCTTCCAGCCAGGGTCTCTGGGTACAGTTAGTTAATCCTTTTTCTTTCTGTAGCAAAATAAAATCCTTCTCCTTTCCTACCTCAAGCTACGTCTCTGAGTTCTCAAAAAAAAATTAATGTAGGTCAGAATGTAGTTTATGTCATTTTTCCTCTCTGCATGAGGACCATATTTCTTTTCATATTTCTTACAGAAAAGCTTGCTGCTAAATGATTCCATTTTTAAGGATCTGAACATATTTGCATTTCTCCCTTAAATTTGAAAGCTGCAGGACATTCTTGTTTAGTCTGTTTGAAACAACACGTTGAACATGTCATCCTTATGTCTGTGAAGGTTTTAGATGAGACATTTATTTTTATTTATGCTGACTTTCTCTGTTCCCCTTCTTTGTCTGTATACAAGGCTTTTCTCTTTGACTTTGATATACCATGTTTTGACAGCACTGTATACATACTGTTAAACTTCTTGAATGTATACCTTGGTCTCATCAACTTAGGAGATTTTAACAATTAGTTGTTTAGATATTCTTTTTTGTTTCTTTCTCATCTATAATTTTAATTACTCCTCTGGATGATTTTGTTTCTTACATGTCTGTGAGGTTCTGCTTTGGCTTGTTAATCTTTCTATAATTTTTATGGTTAACAATGTACTGATACATTTTTATTCATACTTATCCTTCTTTGAATTTATTCAATTATTCCTTTAATCTCACTAACATTTTAAATTTTTCAATTATTACACTTTTTAATATCCAAATTTCTTTTAGTTAGTTATATTAGAACTTTTGCTTTTCTCTCACAACTACCTGTGCATTCAGTAACACCAAAATTTTCTGTTTCTTGAACATATTTTCTATAATTTTTGAATGGCTCTTTAATAGGTACTATAGAATTTTTGTCTGCTTTGTCTAAAGTAATGCCTCACTTGTGGTGAGTTCCTGGTCATTATTCATCCCTTTTGGCCCTTAATGGTCATATTTTATATCTCACCACCTGCCTAATGGATTTTGATTACCAAAAGAATATTGTCAGCTACAGGTTATGCGTATCTCATGAGTGTTTAAGATGTACTGTTGTTCTCTTAAGGGATTAACATTCCTAGACTTAAAGAGTAAATTTCATTCCCTCCACAATGTGCAGCTGTTAACATCTCTGCAGTGTTTATGTGGCTTTCCAGTGTTGTTTAGTGCTTCATTTGGTGGCCAGGCAAGGCTTCAGGCAGAGACGTAACTCATCTTCTCTGCAGTTCACTGTCTTCTAGGAATTCTTTATTTATGTCCATGCTCTCAGTTTCAGACTTTGTTTTCTGAAACATTAAGAAGGCATTTGTTTGTGCCCTGTTTTCTGTCTAGGATACAAGCACAGGCAATTATCATAACAGCTGTCAGCATAATAAAGCTGGAATCAGCAATTCAGCAAAAAGAAGCCTGTAGGCCAAATCTAACCCACTGCCTATTCTTGGAAATAGTAATTTTTGGAACACAGTATATATTGCTCACTGATTTGTATATTTTCTATGGTTACGTTTGATGGAAGACAGAAAGCCAAATAGTAGGGATAATATCCTTCATAGAGTAAGAGATCCACATCTGACTCTTCACAGCAAAGTCCCTAACTTCTAAAACAGAATGTTATTGAACATTCTCTATACTTTTTGTTGAAAACTGAAATTCAGTAATTCTGTAAAAGCTAGGAACACTGAGTTTTTACCAGTATCCACTGTCCCAATAAGAAGTTGAAACTCTTGTTCTTGACCTAAATTGTACATTTTATGTCTTTGATTCAAATTAAAAAAAAAATAACAGGTTAAATTGAAAGAATACCATTTAGGAAATTTCCAATTTCATCTCATGCTATTCATCTTTAGTTTGAAAGATAAATACTCATTATTTTTGATAATAGAATGTAGTACTTCTTTTTGAAACATTAATATCCTATACATGTTCTTGTTTGCCCCTTTTCTCAGGTGGCTCTGTGGTCTTGCTTATATCTCTTCTTTTGTGCTACCCAAAACAGCAGGGTCCTATTTTCTTGCCATGCCTGAAGTGGCTTTAATAAATGCTCCATGGGTAATAGAAAAGAGATTGGAAGTGGGTACAAGTTCACCGCTGGCTTTGACTTCCCCCAGTTCACATACACTGCAAACATTTAATTAGTGCTTTCAATTCTCATAGACATTTTATAAGCTTTTGACATCTGGATGTCTGCCTAGGAAGCAACTATTTTATGCCATGTTTCCTTGGAGAAGATTTATTCTCCCTGCCTTTTGGTTAACTGTTTATTTCTGATGGGTTGATAAGACTTATTATTTTGAGAGTTTTCAAATATTTTCTTGTGTAAGGAGGTTGTCTTAGTTTCCAGTTGCTACAATAAAATACCCTGACAAAAGCGACTTAAGGGAAGAAGGGATTACTGGACTCAGAATTCCACATTATAGTCCAGCACTGCAGGGAAATTAAGGCAGCAGACACTTGATAAAGCTAGCCACAGTCTTCCAAAACAGTCAAGAGCAGACAGCATGGATTGAATGCATTCAAGTCGTTTGGCGTTCAGATCACTTAAGTGTTTTCATTCAGTATGAGACCCAGACTGAACTAGCACTGCCTGCATTCAAGGTGAATCTGCTCATTTCAATTAACCTCCAAATAAATTCCTCATAGACATGTTTACTGGACAACCTTATCTAGACAATGTTTTATTGAAACTAACTGGGGATCTTGTGAAGTTGACGACTAAAACTACCTGTGTTGACTAGTTTATGTCAGCTTGACATGCATTAGAATACTTTTTAGAAGAGAGGATCTCAACTGAGAAAATGTCCCCACCATAATAACTTGTAGACAAGCCTGTGGTACTTTCTCTTGGATGATGATTTATGATAGTGGGGCAATTCATCATAGCCTGTGCAAGTCGTGGGCTAGTAGTCTTAGGTGCTATAAGAAAATAAACTCAGCAAATTAGGAGGAGAAAGCCAATTAGTAGCCCTTGTATATTGTCTCTGTATCAGCTTTTACCTCCAGATTCCTGCCCTGTTTGAGTTTCTGTCATGACTTCCTTCAGTGATGTGAAACACTAAGAAGCAGTGAACTCTTTCCTCCTAAACTTGCTTTAGGTCATGGTGGTTTGTCACAGTAATAGATAGTCTAAGACACTAAGCAAACACACGCACACACACACACACACACACACACACACACACACACACACACACACACACACACCAAGGGAACATCACTTAAGCTGTAACTTTCTGTCTCTTGTCACCCAAATCTTATTTTTGATCTTATAATATTAGCATAGTATAGTATCCAAATTTAAAAGATCCATGAGCTTTAAAAATTCCAACACCTTAAAAAATTCATATTCTCTTAACCCTTGAGTTTGTATAAGCTTCCAAAAAAATAATAAGACAGAGAAAATATTCCCATTTCAAAAAGAAGAACCAATGGATTGCAAGGTTAATCATCTCTTCACACTGAAGTGGAACCAGCAACTAGCAGGGAAAGCATTAAATCCTACAGTTCCATATTCTGCATGTGGGGTAGTCCTATCCCTTAAGCTTTGCCAGCCGCAGGATCACACAGATTTCCATTTAGGTATAGGCTAGCTTCATTTCACACTCATGTACTCCTGGAGGATGTGTCTTGGTCCTGACATCTCTAATGTGCTGGTTCCTCTGCTGTGCTTACCATCACAGCTGTACCCTGCTGCTGTTCAGAATCTCTCTGCAGGGAGTTGAGTGGGCCTCAAAAACTCTCCATACTCCCTCATTATTTGTCTTTTATGTCTTTAAAATCAGAACTTTATGTGAACAGTACCATCAAATTTTGCCAGATGGTAATGCATGTCACCTGGCCTCCTTGTACCAGAACAGTTTCAACATCTGGGTGTTGACTCTGAAGAACACATTCCTGTTATCTCAAGACATAGTACCAGGTTTCTCTTGAGTGAAACCAATCTCTTTAAGAGTGTTGCTACTTGATTGTCTGCCTTCTTGTCTGAAAAATTAAGCTTACCCAAGCACATTTCTTTTCTCAAACAAATTAGTTTCTTATCTTCAAATTCAACACACTTCAAATTCTAAAGTTAGGGAAAGACCACAGCCACATTCCTGCCAAAATATCACATAAATGACTCCTAGCTCAATTCCTGGTAAAGGTCCATGTTTGCCTCTAAAGTCGTTCAAGTCCGGCCATACTGTCTGTCCACTCGCCTTGTTTCCTGCAGTATTACTATCTTCCTTGCTCCTACTAAAACAGTCAATTTAGCTTTAATAAGAGTATGCATTGAATTTCTTAGCCCAAAGTTCCAAAGTCTTTTACACATCTACCACATAAAATTCTAAAAAGCAAAATGCCACGTAGATGGGTTTATCAAAATAGTTCTATTACTTTTCTGAGACAGCTTCTGTCTTAGTTGTTCCTCCTCTGGCTCAGATACACGTCCTGACAGTTACTGGTTCCACTTTGGTGTGATCTTCCATTTCAATGCTTTACTTCTTCAATTTTAAAAACAGAATGTTTTCTCCGTCCTAATTATTTTGGGGGTGCTTATAAGAATTCAGAGTTAATAGAATTTAAATTTTAAGGTATTTAAAGTTGGATACTATACTATACTATACTGAACTACACTACACTTGACATGAGTTACAATTAAAATGAGATTTGGAGACACAAGATAGAAAACTACAGCTGAAAGTAGCGCATTTCTCTCTTACTTGCTCTTTCGTGTGTGTGTGTGTGTGTGTGTGTGTGTGTGTGTGTGTGTGTGTGTGTGTGATAACGGTGATAAAGGAAGAATTTTGGTGGTTCCTGTCTCAGTTAAACTTCTTGTTGCCAGATCAAGCAAAGGACTTTTTTTTTTATGTTCAGATCCAAGGCCTCCACAGCATCATAGCAGGCAATGCTAGTCAGAAACTCAATGCATTTTTTAACATTATTTTTTAATCAGTTCACATTCACAAACTGTTTTCTGTTTTCAAAAGCTTTATCCCCTAGTCCAGTTGCATTATGTGGTTCTCTATGGAGCCATACTCCACAATTTAAGAGTCTGGGCATCTGAAAGTCATTAATTTCTTTAAAAAAAATGACTGTAGGGACATAATAACAATTCCAGTCTCACTTATAAAAGATTGTTTTAAGTGATATGTGAAGACTAGCAATTCAACAATAGAAATTGATAAACCAGTTAGTTGGCATATTATACAAGGCAACTCCTGGGCATATACCCAGAGGCCTTACCTGCATGCAATAAGGACACATGCTCCACTATGTTCATAGCAGCCTTATTTATAATAGCCAGAAGCTGGAAAGAACCCAGATTTCCCTCAACGGAGGAGTGGATTCAGAAGATGTGGTATCATCTTCTGAATTCAGAAGATATTTACACAATGGAATACTACTCTGCAATTAAAAACAATGAACTCACGAAATTCTTAGGCAAATGGTCAGAACTTGAAAATATCATCCTTAGTGAGGTAACCCAATCACAAAAGAACACACATGCTATGCAGTCACTGATAAGGGGATATTAACCCAGAATCTTGGAATACCCTGGACACAATTTGCATATCAATAGATTTCCAAGAAGATGGAAGGAGAGACCCCTGGTCCTGGAAAGACTGGATGTAGGGGAATGCCAGGACAGAGAAGCGAGAGGGGGTTGAATGGGGAACAGAGGGAGGGAAGGGGGCTTATGGGACTTTCGGGGAGGGAGGAAACGGAAAGGGGAAATGATTTGGAATGTAAATAAAAAAAACTTAGAAAAAAAATCTAACAAAAAAATCTCAACAATTTGACTTAAGGTTGCAACCATAACTTAAAGAAGAATGGCCATTACAGGTCATATCTTAATAGTAGTACTAAGTTTTGCAGACAATTTGAGAAACATTTTACATGTTTTATCGTAAAGTGCTATAAAGTTAAGCCATCCCAGACTGCTGTTTTTTTTTTTTTTAATTTATTTAATCTTTTTTCACATTCCAGATTTTATCCCCTTCCTGGTCTACTCTCTGACTGTTCCACATCCCATATCACCTCTTTCCTACCCTCTATCTCCTCGAGGATGTCTCCACCTCCTAGTCACCACCCTACCAGACATCTAAACTCGCTGGGGCCTCTAGTTTCTTGAGGATTAAGTGCATGTTCTCTGACTGAACCCAGACTCTGCAAACCTCTGCTGTATTTGTGTTAGGAGCCTCATACCAGTTGGTATATGCTGCCTGGTTGGTGGTCCAGTGTCTGATAGATCCTGGGGGTCCAGGATAGTTGAGACTGCTGGTCTTCCTACAGGGTGGCAGGCCCTACTCCTCAGTTTCTTCCAGGTTTTCCCTAATTCAACCACAGGGATCAGCAGCTTCTGTCCATTTGTTGGATAAAAATATCTGCATCTGACTCGTTCAGCTGCGTGTTGGCTCTTTCAGAGGGCAGTCATGATAGACCCCTTTTTGTGAGTACTTCATAGCCACAATAATAATGTCAAGCCTTGGGACCTCCCCTTGGGCTGGTTCTCACTTTGGGCCTGCTTTTCCTTGGGTTCTTCTACATTTTTGTCCCTGCAGTTCTTTTAGACAGGGACAATTCTGGGTCAGAGTTTTTGAGTTGTGGGATGGCAACCCCATCCCTCACTTGATGCCATGTCTTTCTGCTGGAAGTTCCCACTCCCCACTATAGCACATTTCATCTAAAGTTTTTCCCTTTGAGTCCTGAGATTCTCTCACCTCCCAGGTCTCTTGTACATTCTGGAGGGTCCCCCTAACCACCTATCTCTTGAGGTTGCCTGTTTCCATTCTTTCTGCTAGCCCTCAAGGCTTTAGTTCTTTTCCCCCACTAAATACCTGATCGTGTTCCCCTCTTCTCCCTCCCTGCCCTTTTTCCCACCCAGGACCCTCCCTCCCTCCCCACTCTGGTGATTGCTTTCTTCTTCCTCACAAGAGGGATTGAGGCATCCTTATCCTTTGGCATGTTAACCTTTTTGAATTATGTGGACTGTATCCTGGGCATTCTGTATTAGTTTGGTTAATATCCACTTATTAGTCAGTACATGCCATGAATGTCCTTTTAGGTCTGAGTTACCTCACTCTTCCAGATGGCTGTTTTAATAAAAGTTCACATAGTAAATAAGTCACATGTAGTCCACTCAGTGATAAACATGGGTAGAAGAGCATAGGGTATTTTTTATTGGTTGCTTCATTGATTCTTTTATATACCTTGATGTGTATATCTATGCTCTATTCTTTATATCACTGGTATACTAGGGTATTAAGCATACAAGGATTAATGCTGGAATATTTTTTCATTGCAATATAATTTAGGCATATTCATATAGTAGTACTGTTTCTTAAAATTGCCTTAACTCACATCTTCTCTGTTAGTTCACTTTCCTTCACTATACTAGGGTATATGAGATAAACAGTTTAAAAAAAGAGAATATGTTGTGATTAATAGTAAAAACTGATTTCATGAATATCAGTCAAGGTGGGGCAACATGACAAGGAGCACCAACTTGGTCATGGTAGATCAAAGATGTGCAGGAGACAAGAGACCATTGATGAAACATATTTTTTTCAGTCCTATACACCTGGCTAATTACCTCCTCTAGCTAGTCCCCACTTCTTAAGGTTCTATCCTCTCTCCATGCTCATTAGGCTGCGAATCTGTAATTGAATTACATCACTGATGGGGCTAGAACCCTCAGGATCCCCTCACCTCTCCAAAATTCCACTTTTAAACATAGATACCTCATGGACCACCCCTTCAATACACTAACTGTAAGTAAATACTTTTTATCTAAACTCTCACACCCTGGAGGGAAGAATGCAGGGTTGCTTATTTCATTATCAGAAACTTACAGTAGAAACATAAACATAAGTTACACCTGCTATTTGCTGTTTATCTAAAATTGGCCAAGTACTATGAGATAGTCCACTTATTGATTTCTTATTAAGACCACAAAGAGAGCTATCTTAATGTACAAAATGCAGGGCCTATGTTCAGAGAAGTTAAATAGCCTGCTTAAATTTGAGTACCTTGCAAATGATGAGGTCAGAGGCCAAGTCCCATCAAATGTTTTGCAGCCAATTATATTTCCAGTTCCTTGGATAGTCACTGGCATGTCCAACAGGACTGAGCACCTAGTAAATATGTAGCACTGAATGAATACATATGTCTTCTTCTCCATCTATCCTGTTAGCCCTCCCTTTCTAAAACAAAGGATGATAAAACTCACAATGAAAATAGTTTTAATAAGCAGTAAGCTTAATCTCTACAGTATCAAGTAGCTACCTATGATAAGAAGTGGCAATAAAAATTACACTTTTTAAAGGAGGGTTTGTTTTCAAAATATGAAGAATTACTTTTTGAAATGATGTCTCATAAAGCTATGTAATAACTTGGTCTCTCAGTGTAGAGGAATGCTAGGGCAGTGAGGCAGGAGTGGGAGAGTGGGTAGACAAGCACACCAATAGAAGCAGGGTAAGAGGGGGATGGGATAGTGGGTTTGCAGAGGGGAAAGGGGATAACATTTGAAATGTAAACAAATAAAATATCCAGTGGGAAAAAAACCTGGTATCTCTTTAGTAATTTATATCTCTTTATTGATTTTCTTAAGAACATAAACTATCTTTTATGTGAAAGGAGCATTGTTATTTATTTATTTTTACCATTTCTGTTAATTTTTTTTTCTATTAGTACCTGGGTTCAGGAAAGGAAATACATATCTTAAATTAGCTATGATGTTATTAAAGTTTGTTGACATAAAAATGAACTAAGTTAATAAAGAGGGCATGAATGTGAACTAAAAGGCTTTCCAAACTGTGAATTGTGCTGCAGGCCAGGTTTGTCTCTGTTATTTTTTGGTCTCTGTATTGGTGTGTTTGTCATTTTTTTCCTCCTTACTCACTGATTTAGGACATGGAAGATAATTTCTACAAGCACATCAGAATACTTGTCATATCATTATATTAGAACAAAATTAACCATATTCTAACATTTAGTCATTTTGATGTTCACAATAATTCACACTCATGTGTCAATAGACAATGTTTACAAGGCCCATTAATTCAGAGACAGAACACAGGACTATTTCAGGTGACGTTTATAGATGTAACTATGCCATAAAACATTATCCTTATAGAAGATAATTATAAGACTGAAATCAGTCAAGTAGAAACAAAGAGAACTATACAAAGAATCAACAAAACCAGGAGCTGGTTCTTTGAGAAAATCAACAAGATAGATAATCCTTTAGCCAGACTAACCAGAGGGCATAGGGACAGTACTCAAATTAACAAAATTAGAAATAAAAAGGGAGATCTAACAACAGAAACTGAGGAAATTAAAAAAAAATCAGATCCTACTACAATGGCCTATACTCAACAAAACTGGAAAATTTGGATGAAATGGGCAATTTTATAGACAGATACCAAATACCAAAGTTAAATCAGGATCAGATAAGCCATCTAAACATTCCCATAATTACTAAAGAAATAAAAGCAGTCATTAAAAGTTTCCCAACCAAAAACAGCCCAGGACCAGATGGGTGTACTGCAGAATTCTATCAAGCCTTCTAAGAAGACCTAATACCAATACTCTTCAAACTATTCCACAAAATAGAAACAGATGGAACACTACCCAATTCATTCTATGATCCCACAGTTACACTGCATATTCTCCCTTGGAGATGGAATGGTTTCCATCTAATCAGGAACCTGTCACAATTTCCTTTCATAGAGCACTTCATAAGGGACTTTTTTCTACTTCTATCATGTTTAATGTTCAAAATAGATTTTAAAATCTGGTTGAGTGCATACTACTTTTAGCTTCAGAAGACATCATGTATATTTAAGTGGCATTTAACTATTATAAATTATTTTGATGACTTAAAAATATCAATACTGAGTTGTATATTTTAAAATAAATTTTATGAGTTTAATAAAAAAGAAAATAATTATATAGCTTTAAAATAGAAACACTGTCAAACTATGTCATGATTTATCATTTTTTTCTTTCTGTGTATGATGATCTTCCCACCCTCCCAGAAATACCACACAAGGTTTGTACCTGTATGCTGACAGTTCCAATGGGAAGTTTGGTGACCTCGCTGATATTTTCACTCCTGTCATCTCACTCATGGGACCGAGGTGCACATTGGTGTTCTGGACATATATGAACGGTGCTACAGTGGGCTCTCTCCAGGTACTGTATGGTCAATACTGTTTTGGAACTGCCTCTATGAACATGTATACAGTATAATTTGTAGTGTAATCAAAGCCAAGTAGAAACATCATTAGTATCACAATGAGATGCTGTAGGAAAAGCTGTTTCAGAGCTGGACATGTGTGGCTAGAAAATGATTTCCTTTTTCTGAAATGTACAGCTATTTCCTGCCCTGAGTTTGTAACTTTTGTGAGATGCTATTTTACACTGGGACATGCCATGTTAATTTCAGCATCAGTATCGAGAGTATAACACAATAAAATGGACATGATGTGTTTCTTTCTTTTTTTTTTTTTTTTGCAAAGCTACAATCTGGTGTCGTCTCTGGGATGGTGGTAATACTACATATTTTAACACATTTCTTTTTCAACTTGTTTGCTTAAGAAGAAAAATAACTCTTAAATTATTAAGCACAATAAATGTTCCACAGATTTCAGTTACAACTTCAGTATACCCATTAATTAGAGATCTCATTTTTGCTTAAATGCACACTGTATCAAGTCTTAATACAAACTACAAAGTACCCCTCATCTCTAGTTCCTTTCATATGAATATTTTCTTACCCTTCCCCAGACACCTGGGATCTCAGTATTTTAAAATTAAGCAATTGAATAATTTTTCAAAATGTCCTGCAGGTTGGCTTTGCCCTATATATTTTTTGCTATGGATTTATCTCACATGATGTTATAACACTAACTACCATTGGTTTATGATTCTTGGGCTTGTTTGTTTTGTCTAATTTATATTCATGAGTATGTTGTCTTGATACACAAGGTCTTGCAAAATTTTATTCTGACCCAATTTTATTGAGCAGTCTTTGACTATAGTATATTCTTTGCCCCAACTAATTTACTATGACTATCTAAATATTACTTAACGCAATTATTCTGTCTATATTTCTAGTTCCCTTTTGTTTTAAATCAAAACATTCTCAAGTACCATTTTTTTTCAACTTACTATTTTATATTTATATAAAACACGTGGCTAAAATATTTATATTGGTATAAATATTTATATTCCTATGTTTTTACAATGTGTTAGTCTATTAAATTAACATTTCTAGGATACCTAGATTGTCTCACATTTAGTTATAAGACAGTCTGGGAACCAAATCCTATCTCTTTGACAAGTCGAATTATTTTGTAAGCAATTTTTATTTTCTTTCTTTTATTCTTTTCTTTGTTTCTTTCTTGCCAAAGCAATCAATCAAAGCTTCTATTGCCCAGGGAAATATCTGGAATTAACTACTTCTAGTTCGGGTCTAATATCTTTTGCCTGACCAAAATACATATCCAAAACAGAGATGTCCTATGTCCTGCCTCCATTTTGGATATTCTTTGGTAGAGAATAGTATGTAAGATTACTTGTTGATTATACATGGATCTACCTGAATTTTATAAAATCTCCATTATATTTTACTAATTTGTATTGCTTATTTGTTATTTTCCACGTAACCATATTAACTCTCAAATACCTGACTTAGTTACAGTGAATAGTTTTAAAACAGTACTGATGGAAGCAATACATAGATGAAGACTATCCTTTTAAATACTGTTAATCTATCTTCCTAAGACACCCGTGTTTGCATTTATAAGAAGATGAAGCTATACAATTTGTGTTTTTTCCCACAAGAGAAGGAAAGAGGCTGTGGCAAGCTACACTACTTCTTTTCCAGTAATTTATTGAATGTTATAATTTTCTTTTGGTAATAAGTATGATTTATTCACACTTATGACCATGTTGCTCTAGAACTTTCAGGAAAATATTATTTTTTTCTCTAAAACCTGTATAAACATATCTTACTTTAAAAATGCTATTGTTAAGGATTTTTAACAGAAAATTTAGGTTATCTTTGTTAGCCTCACTTTATTTATGATAGACAAGTCTTCTTTCTTTTTAATGGTGGAAGACTACCTCAGTTTATTCTCACCTTCAGACCTTTTTAATTTTTATTATATAAAATAATATTTCCATTTAATTATATTTTGATCATATTTTTCCTCTCTCAATTTTGTCCAGATCCTCTCCTCCTGCCTACCCAACTTTAAGTTAATTCCCAGTATCAAACCAAAAACCCAATACAACAACAAAATGCCCAAAATCTAGAAAAAAAATGCAATATCACCCAAAAAGTAAAACAAAACAACAAACCATACCCAAATAAAGCCTTATGCACATAAAGCCTAGTGCACATGAGGTCCATTATTTTTGGCAGTATTCCTGAACATAAGTCCTGTGGTTGATATACCCAGTGTTTTCATTCATTAGAGAAAACTGATTTTTCTCTCTCCCAAGAGGCATAAGTGACAGTTCAGTTGTTAACCTTTACATTAGTGGCTAAGTTTATATTGATTTATGAATAAATTTTTATAAGTATAACACAATAATATAGAATAGAATAAAACAAAAACTTTCACAACAATTTCACATCAAAGACCAGCAGAATAAGAAAAACCCCAAGAGAAGGCAAAGAATCAGACAGAGCCCCACTCATTCATACACTCAGAAACCCCATGAAAATACTAACACTTACATTCACAATATAAGGCAGATTCGTCTTCTAGTGAACAGTATTATAAAAATGTATTTGTGTGTAAATATACAGGCATTTATTTAATAACATGAAACTGCCTAAACAATATTATGAAGGTATGATTTGCATTCGCTTTGCATTGCTATCAGTGGATAAAATCTATGCCATGGAAACACAGGAATTGAGTTGGGCCATCAGAAGTCAGGTAGAAAGAACATGGTTGGCAGCTTTCCTGTAATTCCAGCTATGAACTTGACTAGTTAACCTGGCTATATACATAAACTTGGGGTTTGATGAGAGACCCTGTCTCTAAACACCAAAGGTGAACAGTAAAGACAGGACTCCACAGACATGTGTCCCCACATGTATGCATACACTTTATTTTAGTTAAAATAATCATTATAAATTACTTCGTGTTTCCATTAGTAGTATGAACATTATAAACTTAGTATATTTTATGATAGAGATTAAAAAGTAACCAATAACCAAATAATTAAACAGTAATATATATGCTTCTTAGGTTTGCTCATGATTATACATAACATTAAATATCTTGTTAGTATAACACTTTACAGGTAGTCACTCATTAATCCAAACTATTCATGTGGAATTAACACAAAGATGTTTTCCCTAAATATTCTTTTAACATGCTTCAGAAATGGATTTATTTTAATGATAATTATGCTTACTGGTTTTGCTGTATAGAATTAGATATTCATAGACCAAAAATTTGATGCCATTATTTCTAGCAATATTTTACTATGATAATGCTATTTGTATAAAATAAATTTATGTGAACCTAATCTGTAAACCATGAAACCATTCATTTGCATTATTTGTATTTATTATTATTGTTTATATGTATGATGTATGAGTGCAAGTTCATATGTGTAGACACAAAGGAGAACTTTCAGGACTATCTCCTTCTGCCCTGATGTCCAGCAATCAAAATATGGTTGTCATTCGTGTGAAACAAATGCTTTTAGCTTTTTAGACATCCCACTAGCCTGCTACTTTCTATTTTAAAAGCTAAAACCCCAAATTTGATACAAATATTTATCAATTTTATAAATTACATTTTAAAAAGTAATGTTATAAAGTAAAATATCTTACTTATTTTAATAGAGGAACTGCACCATTGATCCTAATGTTCTAATTGATTCCCTTCCTCTTTCCCTTCTTCCCTCCCCCCTCTCTCTGTATGTGTGTGTGTGTGTATATGCATGTTTGTTTTTTGTTTATGTTTTGAGATAGGTCCTCATTATATTGCTAATGGTTATCTCAATCTTTTTTTTTTTTTTTTGTAGTCGTCCCTGCCCTCCTACTTGTGATCTGCCTGTCTCAATCTCCTGAGTTCTGGGATGACAGATATTCCCCAGCATGTATAGTTAGTTATACTCTTGGTGGCAAATTTTGCACCATTTTAAAATCTGAGCCACAATAATTGTAGTAATCGTCTAATAAGAATAATCCAAATCCTCATTCACGATGAGTACAGTACTATGATATCACTGTAACAGAGACTTTAATTCACTTATAAAGAAGAAAGTTTTATTTGGGGTTGTTCTTTAAAGTCTGTGATTTGGTGACTAGCTTCACTGCTTTTGGGGCTTGTGGTAAGGCAACACATCATGGAAAGACATGGTGGTGGACTAAAACCTTTATAACTTGAATAGAAAAGAGAGAGAAAATAGGTCTGAGTCCCATGATCTTCATTAAGGTCACAAACTCAGTGACCTAAAAGGTACTGCTAGGATGATCTTCAAAGCTTTCACTTCTTCCCAGTCATGCCACTTAAGAACCAACCCAATTCTCATGTACCTTTGGGGGACAGTAAATACAAACTATAGCAATTACAACAGGTTTTTGTGGACTTCAAGAGCATTGAGCACCAGCTGAGCCAGCACCATTTGTTGAAAAGGCTATCTTTTTTCCACTGGATGGTTTTAGCTCCTTTGTCAAAGATCAAGTGACCATAGGAGTGTGGATTCATTTCTGGGTCTTCAATTCTGTTCCATTGATCTACATGTCTGTTACTGTACCAATACCATGCAGTTTTTAACACTATTGCTCTGTAGTACAGCTTGAGGTCCGGGATACTGATTCCCCCAGAGGTTCTTTTACTCTTGAGAATAGTTTTAGCTATTCTGGGTTTTCTGTTATTCCAGATGAATTTTTGAATTGCTCTTTCTAACTCTATGAAGAATTGAGTTGGGATTTTGATGGGGATTGCATTGAATCTGTGTATTACTTTTGGTAAGATGCTCATTTTTACTATATTAATCCTGCCAATCCATAAGCATGGCAGATTTTTCCATCTTCCGAGGTCTTCTTCAATTTCTTTCTTCAGAGACTTGAAGTTCTTGTCATACAGATCTTTCACTTGTTTGGTTAGCGTCACGCCAAGATACTTAATATGGTTTGTGGCTATCGTAAAGGGTATTATTTCTCTTACTTCTTTCTCAGCCTGCTTATCCTTTGAGTATAGGAAGGCTTCTGACTTGCTTGAGTTGATTTTATATCCGGCCACTTTGCTGAAGTCGTTTATCAGCTGTAGGAGTTCTCTGGTGGAGTTCTTTGGGTCGCTTATGTATACTATCATATCGTCTGCAAATAGTGATAGTTTGACTTCTTCCTTTCCAATTTGTATCCCTTTGACCTCTTTTTCTTGTCTAATTGCTCTAGCTAGAACTTCAAGTACTATATTGAAAAGATATGGAGAGAGAGGGCAGCCTTGTCTAGTCCCTGATTTTAGTGGGATTGCTTCAAGTTTCTCTCCGTTTAGATTGATGCTGGCTACTGGTTTGCTGTAAATTGCTTTTACTATGTTTAGATATGGGCCTTGAATTCCTGATCTTTCCAAGACCTTTAGCATGAAAGGATGCTGAATTTTGTCAAATGCTTTCTCAGCATCTAATGAGATGACCATGTGGTTTTTTTCTTTGAGATTGTTTATGTAGTGGATTAGTCAACATGCAGAAGAATGCAAATTGACCCATCCTTATCTCCTTGCACTAAGCTCAATTCTAAGTGGATCAAAGATCTCCACATAAAACCAGACACACTGAAACTAATAGAAGGGAAACTAGGGAAGAACCTTGAACATATGGGCACAGGGGAGAATTTCCTGAACAGAACTCCAATAGCTTATACTCTAAGATCAAGAATAGACAAATGGGACCTCATTAAATTACAAAGTTTTTGCAAGGCAAAAGACACCGTCAAAAAGACAAAGCAGCAACCAACTAACTGGGAAATGATCTTTACCAACCTTACATCCGACAGAGGGCTAATATCCAAGATATACAAAGAACTCAAGAAGTTAAACTCCAGAGAGGCAAGTAACCCTATTAAAAAATGGGGTACAGAGCTACACAAAGAGTTCTCACCTGAAGAATATCTAATGGCTGAGAAGCACCTAAAGAGATGTTCATCATCCTTAGTCATTAGGGAAATGCAAATCAAAACAACCCTGAGATTCCATCTCACACCAGTCAGGATGGCTAAGATCAAAAACACAGGAGACAGCAGTTGTTGGCGAGGATGTGGAGAAAGAGGAACACTCCTCCACTGCTGGTGGAATTGCAGGCTGGTACAACCACTCTGGAAAGCAGTCTGGCGGCTCCTCAGAAAACTGGGCATGACACTTCCGGAGGATCCGGCTATACCACTCCTGGGCATATACCCAGAGACTTTACCTGCATGCAATAAGGACACATGCTCCACTATATTCATAGCAGCCTTATTTATAATAGCCAGAAGCTGGAAAGAACCCAGATGTCCCTCAACGGAGGAATGGATTCAGAAGATGTGGTATATTTACACAATGGAATACTACTCTGCAATTAAAAACAATGAATTCACGAAATTCCTAGGCAAATGGTCAGAACTTGAAAATATCATCCTTAGTGAGGTAACCCAATCACAAAAGATCACACATGGTATGAAGTCACTGATAAGGGGATATTGACCCAGAATCTCAGAATACCCTAGACACAATCAGCATATCAATAGATTTCTAAAAAGATGGAAGGAGAGACCCCTGGTCCTGGAAAGACTGGATGTAGGGGAACGCCAGGACAGAGTAATGAGAGGGGGTTGAACGGAGAAAAGAGGGAGGGAAGGGGGCTTATGGGACTTTCGGGGAGGGAGGAAACGGGAAAGGGGAAGTGATTTGGAATGTAAATTAAAAAAATAAAATAAAATTAAATTAAAAAAAAAAAGAGCATTGAGCAGGGATCTCATACAGAGTGGGCAGTGTTCACACATAACATTCATTTGTGCTGCTATGTTGACCTTGGATTATGACATAACTGTCTGCTAAAACCAATTAGGTAGAGAAGTAGTTCTCAAAAGAGCGTTCTAGTAGGTAATTTAATACTTTTCCTTTCAATCATGTATCTATTATTTAATATATAACACATCAGCTGCTGCTGCCACATTTTTCATAAAGCCAGTAGAGTTAGATTCCTGATAAAATGGTGCCTGGATACCTAGAATTTCATTGACAGATACTCATGAACACCTTTATCATATCACCACACAGAGCTTGTGAGATTTCTCCCTGGGGCACAGTGCTAGAAAACTAAGATATCTAATGAAAATGTGTCTCAAATTTTCCTCTCAGGGACTACATATAGGTATTAAAAACCTAAAAATCCCACATGTTTAAAGCCTAAATATTTAAAAGCCTATCACTTGATTTATCTCTCCAGGTACTCATCAAGACGGGTGATTCAATTTCCAAAGTGTGGGCTCAGAGTGGACAGCAAGGGCCACAGTGGAAGAAAGCAGAAGTGTTTTTAGGCATCCATTCACACGTGGAGGTCTGTGATCCAAGGGATTTTGTAAAGAGCTTTGTTAATTTTTGTCTCGGATACTACTTTCTTTCTTCCTCTCTTTATCTTCATTTCTTCCATTTCCAATTTGATATGCTGTGTGAATGCAGAACATTTAACACCCCATATGGCATTTTCCATAAAGAATGTACCATTTTAGAAAGCTATAACTTCTCCTAATTAGACAGTTACACTTCTAGGTACACTTAATTTGAGTGATAATCATCTCTTATTCTCAGCAAGCTTCTCACACTGAAAGAATATCTCTCCAAATTCTGAGATTCAACATTCAGAGATTTTAGTACAAACCTTTCAAATATGACTTCAAATACCATCTTTGAAACTTTTTTAATGGTTGAACCTTCTTATACTAAATAGACTTGTATAATTAAAATATTTTTGGAAGCAAGTGCCAATATATATGTCTTTATTTAGATTTTAACATCAATAAAATAACACATATCCAACAATGTAAAATTACAAAACAAAGGATTACAATATTAAAATTAAAGAATATCACAATGTGAAAAGACATTTGCTGTTGTTTCCATTTGGTGATTCATATGAAGAATTAGGAAATCTGTAGTTTGGATGAGAACTATATTTAATTCTTGGCTATTATGATAAAGGATTATAGGTTATTAACATAAATGGAGTAGGAGCTCATACTATTTATTCAGGAGTACATTTCTCTTCTTTTTATTTTAAGTGTGTGGAGGTGAGTTCCAGGAATTTGAAAATATGCAAGTGATAAGATCATTGTTAAATATTGCATTTGCTGTCTTGTTTATATAGCACAAGTAGGAATGGTGGTTGTACGTACATAGCAAATATCTCTATGATCCTTCCTGTTAAAGCAGCTTTTTTTCAATAATGGAATCTCTGACTGATGTACATATGTAAGGGCTTGATACTGCTCTATACCCAATTTCCTGAAATATTATGTGGAATAAATGTCTTATATTTCTTGCCTTCTATATGACTATTTGGTTTCTTTATTAAGCATTTAGAGATAGTTTAGAATGTGGATAGAAAGATCTACCTAAAGAAATAAAAGTTTGAGAATAAATTAATGACTTTACAGATAAGACTTATCCTTAAAAGGAGACTAGATATTCAATTTCAATAGACGTTCAGTGGAGATATAAAACTCTCAGCAAGAGTACATAAATGGGTTTGCTCTTGTTAGACACAGGTTTCCAAACCAGCTAAAATATTTCTTAGCAGTTCTGTACATATAGAATATTAATACGGAAAATTTGTGTTCAAATGATATTAAGTGATATTTTAATGTGTACAAACATGGATATAGTTTTTCTAAGATTCAAATATTTTGTGCCTTGATATTTGTCTAAAAGATGTGTTCATATTGATTGAATCTTTGAGTATGGATGGCATGTGCCTTATGGTTTGATTGCTGTGAAAGGGCAATATGATCATAGTAATACTTAATTAGGGCTGGCTTATAGTCCGAGGCTTAGTCTATTATCATCATGTTGGCAAACATGGCAGAATGCAGGTAGACATGGTGCTGGAGGAGCTAAGAGTTCTACATCTAGTTCTGAAGGCAAGTGGAGACTGTATACACTGGATATAATATGAGCATATATATGACCTCAAAGCCCACCTTCACAGAAACACACTTCCTCTAACAATACCAAACCTATTTCAACAAGGCCAGAACTACTAATAGCGCTGCTCACTATGACCAAGTATTCAAACACATCAGTCTATGGGGGCCATTTCTATTCAAACCAGCACAGCATGTAAAATTTGCTTTTCTTATGTCTCACCTCCTCAGTAACAGTGCATTGAGCATCCACTGTGAAAAATACTCTGAGAAGGTCCAGTGATGAGCAAATCGGTTCATGAATCTTCAGTCCTATGATTCCTTTCCCTTTAGACTGAAAGATGTAGGCTTGACTTACATGCTGAAGCAGCATAAGTCTGAACACTCTTTGGGAGAGTCCTATATTTGGACAAATGCTTCATTATGATAATCAGAGCAATCATATATACATATATATACACACAGGTACACACACACACACACATACACATTCATACAGCCACACATACCTGTGTGTATGTGTGAGTACTGAAGACTAGGTTATATATTTAAATGTATCTACTCACGTAACTTTACAGCAATATAGCCTTATTTATAATGTAATGGGTACATATTCAGTTTATTAATTGGAACACCGAAGTATCTGCCCGGGCTGCTGCTACTTCTTCTTCTTCTTCTTCTTCTTCTTCTTCTTCTTCTTCTTCTTCTTCTTCTTCTTCTTCTTCTTCTTCTTCCTCTCTCTCTCTCTCTCTCTCTCTCTCTCTCTCTCTCTCTCTCTCTCTCTCTCTCTCTCTCTCTCTCTCTCTCTCTCTGTGTTTCTGAGAAGTAAGCAGTCTTGTGTTGGATGTCAGAGTTAGCACAGGGAGTAGACATGGGTACATGGCTCCTGCCTGGGGTCTAGACACTAAATGCTAACTATACATATATTAGGCAGTAGTGTTTATTTTCTCATAATCTCAAGCACTGAATATAATGGTCTTTGATGATGCTATGTCATTATGAACCACTCTGAGCCATTATTGCCATGGCGGACATTTATATTATGAAGTATCTGTTATGGGAGTCAAGCTAGATGTGCTTGAAATGTTATGATTCTGTGAGTTCTGAATTTCTTGACAGTATAACGCTAATTGGCTTTTTTATTCATTTTATCTTTGTAGATTGTGTTTAGGGCAAAACGTGGTGTCAGTTACATAGGAGATGTGGCAGTAGATGATGTTTCCTTTCAAAATTGCTCCCCGTTACTTAACACAAACAGAAAGTGCACCAGTGATGAATTCATGTGTGCTAACAAGCATTGCATTGAAAAGGACAAACTGTGTGACTTTGTGAATGACTGCGCAGACAATTCTGATGAGACCATGTTCATCTGTGGTAAGTGAAAGGGTGATTTTCTGCTCTTTACTTGGCATTTATCATTGAAACATAAATTTTAGTGAGCTCTAAGTAGTAGATGCAGCTGTTTTGATTTAACTGTTTAAATGGCCTCGTTTCTCCTTCTCAGTACTTAACTTTGAATGCATTTTATGGAAAACTGATGAAGGGCATTTTGTTTTTGCATGAATGTGTATGATAATTGAAGCTGAATTGGAAAGTAGATAGAGAAACAGATATTTACCATAAGAAACAATGTGTTTGAGAAAAGACGCCAACAGAAGTTCTTTGTAGCTTTTCTCTCTACAAAGTCATGACAAATGATGATCAGCAAAGAATGGCAAGGTGAACCGATGGCACACAGCATCTTCCACCATATCCTTTCCAAATATCCAGCCTCTCCACTCATGCATACACATGTGTGCACAATGCACAGTTCTCTGGACATGGGTATCTACATGAACACATATATACACTGTACACATATATACATTCATCTATAAAATAGTTATTGATATAGACATTTTATGTCACATAGTTATTTATTTGAATATGTAAAACCAAAATATAAATGTATAAAACATGGCAAAAATATTTGAACATTTAGTATTGAGTGCTGTAATTATATGTAGCTGTTAATATCTTTTACCTTTAAATACTTTCTGCTAAACTTTAGATAAATTTCACATCAATGATTATATACTTTCTTTAGTGGCATTTTCATTTGAGTAAAATACTAATTAAACAATTTATTAGTTAAATAGAGTAGAGATGTTTTTGAGTACCATGTGTAATGTAGCTTTGTCACTTTAATATATATTTTATTGTATCTTCAACACATTAATTTCCTATTGATTAAATGTTTTCTAATGGCATTCATGCTTTAATATTATTAATATTTTAAGTTTTTAGCACTTAGACAATTTGGCAATGTACTAAAAGACATATGTTGAAAACTTTCTCTCTTGAACATTATTTTATATGAAATAGTCATGGGGAAGGGTTATTCCTTTCTTCTTTCTCCTCTCCCCTCTTTGATCTTCTCTTCTCCTCTCCCTTCCTCTTCTTCCCTTCCTCCCTCCTTCCCTCCCTCCCTTTCTTCATCCTTCTGTTTCTCCTTCCCTCTCATACTCAGAGCAACTGAGATTACCTGCACTAGACACGTTTGTTCTCCTGAGGTGGAGCCGGATGGTCTTCAAACTCAGCATATAGCTGAGACTGGATTTGAACTTGTGATCCTCCTTCCTTACCTCTCAAGTGACAAGATTATTGCAGCAAGATATTGTGCCCACCTTTCAAAGTATGTTGTGGGGATAATCACATTACTAAATGCTTTGAAGTTTTAGTGGACCTATCTATATCAGAACATAGAATCAAGGAAGTTAAATTTATCCCAGAGACTGCACAGGAAAAAAGAAAAGTGTTTTTAGGTTCTTAGTAGAAATAGCCAATAAAATGTTAAAAATGCCCCCCCCAACACACAAAGTAACCCTATTTGATCTAACTACAGAAGTGGGACCCTCCTTTCCACAGCCTTTTTTAAGTTTGTTATAGACTTTATAAACATTCTATTGCATTCCAAGTCCA
This sequence comes from Tokudaia tokunoshimensis, assembly GCA_036184795.1. Taxonomy (NCBI): domain Eukaryota; kingdom Metazoa; phylum Chordata; class Mammalia; order Rodentia; family Muridae; genus Tokudaia; species Tokudaia tokunoshimensis. The sequence continues at coordinate 63,331,038 of BTHU01000022.1, read as the reverse complement.
CTAGTCTTAATTATTATATTTTAATTACAGCGGCTAGAACCTGCTTGAAGAATTATGAGTACTGTTACTGTCCTGCATATGCTATAAGCTTTCATGTTCTACTTAGATCTGGAAGAATAGGAAGAAACAATGAAAAGGATCACCATAGCAACTGGTTTCAGAAGTTTGACTTGAACCAATTAGGTATTTGGGCTTAAATCTACCGTTTTACTGAAAATTTTAAATATACCCTGAAAATGTAACAACCTCTGAACCATTATTGTTAGTTAGAAGTGCACCATCTACAAATAGCACAAAGAATAAAGTGGTTAACTTGGGGCATGTACTGTGTCTGATCATAGAATAGAAGTTAACACATTATAATACAAACTTACTTTTTGCCTTAATTTGATGTAACATATAAACTATGAAATCAAAAACTTTCAGAAAAAATGAAAAAGTGTCTGCTGCTTTAGCATTTGAATAACATTTCTAAAATTTTGGAATAGTCCCCCAAAGTGATTTATATATCTAACATCTGTAAATCTTTAATTTAATATAATTGATATAAAGGTTTTTCAGGAAAACAATTACTATTTTGGCTTCTTATCATTATATCATATTTCATTAATCATTTCAGGTAGAGTATTCCTGAGGAACTAGCCTCAAATTTGCTACACAGTCCAGGCTGTCACTAAACTTAGTATCTGTCTGCCTCAAACACTATTAAAGTACAGAAATTTAGTCATGAAACATACTACTGAGTTTTCCTGTAATATTTTAATTGGAAATATATTATCAGTATTTAACAGCTAGTATAGTAGGAATCGTCAAAATACTTGAATTTTGCCAAGTTATAAGGAAATGTATAAGTATTGAGCAGCCTTAGGTTCCTCTTCATTTTGAACAAGCAGACAATATGCATATAAAAACAATGGAAATTATATATTTAGACATCAAGCTAATTTCAAATTTTATATATGTTAAAGACATATTAATATATGCTTGGAAATAGGTTAGACTCAATTAGAAGACAGGAAATTTTTTATTAGAAAGAATTTGAAAAATATTTTAATAACCTATGACCTCTCCACAAAATAAATCCTACAATAAAATTAGAAATTGTTTTGAGCCGCAGAGTCATAAAACAATTTATGACAAAACTTATGAGTCTTGTCAGGAAGTACTTAAGTAATGTGAAAAGATTGGTTAAATGTTTTCTTAACTCAGCTAAAGAATCAAGAGGAACAGTGAAAACTGGAGTGTAAAAAGAATTTTATAAATGTTTATGGAATAATTATATGTCAGGCCATATATGAGTTCTGTAAGTATATACATTAAATAAAAATTTTCTCATGGGAATATACAACACATTTCTGTTAAGTAGAAAATATTCTCTCTGTGTAGGCAGGTAAATGCATAACATTTTGTGCATGATGTTGAAGTCATTGGATGAATATCTGGTAGCATGACTCTTAAGAGTACAATATCTGTGTACACTCTTTGTTGTCATGCAATTGTCCACTTCTCTACTGTGATATATTGAAATTTGTGTCATTCATGGCAAAAGTGAATATGGCACTGCAGGATGCCTTTGTTGTAAGATATATATATATATACATATATATGTATACATATATATATATGTAGGTAATACAAGTCCAATATATGTGTATATATTACATATATATGTATATATACATATATATGTAATATATATGTATATATATATATAACATATATATGTATATATATACATATGTATATATATATACATATATATATACATATATATGTATATATATACATATGTAGGTAACACATATATATATGTATATATATGTAGGTAATACATATGTATATATATGTAGGTAATACATATATATACATATGTAGGTAACACATATATATGTATATATATATATATGTATATATATATGTAATATAGGGGGGGGAGTTACATATATATATATGTGTATATATATATATGTAATATATATTGGACTTGTGTCACCTATAAATCAAACTAAATTAAAATTTTAATTAAGCAAAGTATATTTAATATGTATTATCTATAAATCATCACAGCTGATTTGTGCTGTGTGCTTATACTGTTCTGGATACTTCAGAGGCTAAGTTGGAGCTGTCCAGCATGACAAGAGCGACTCTTCCTACATGCTTCCTGTCCAGTGTGACCCCAAATTCAATAACTCAAGTTTGATTCTTACTTAGCATATGTCTCTATGTATCTTTACAAAGTCAAAAATCTAAGTCAAACCATCAAATGTTAGAAACCCCGTGTTTCACTCCATGAAAATGCATATAAAAATCCAAGCAAATAATTTGTAATTAACACAAGACACCTGACATACTAGTACCAAAATTCTCTTGCCTTCGTGTGTTAAATATTGATTATTCTAATAAACCTGACCCTGGAGAATCACAGAAAAAAAGAGAAATGACATGAATAATTTTGGAGGATAAATAATTTCTAGTAAAGGAAGTGAATGCAAGACCATCCACTGTTTGAGAGAAGGGGGGAGTTACAGTTAAGTGCAAATTACTCCTGGAGTGAAGAGGGGGGAGATAATTAAGTCATGTTTAAGCACTAATCCCAACGTTAGATTCCATAAAGGTGATACATCACCTTGAAAAGAAGTGGTGTGTTTTCAGAAACTTTATTAATCATGATTTGGGAATAACTTTTGCTTTCTTTGGGAGATTATGTTAGAAAGTAGGTCAGGTATCAGAATGTTAATAAGCCAGGTTTCCTGTGAAGGATCAGATACCCTGAGCTTTAAGAATTCATTACAGAAGGCTGATGCTGAATAGCTTGGAGCTTAGACACCTTTCATTGTCTATTCAAAATTACCTGCACTAATCCCTGCTCTTCCTTATGCAATATTTTGCATAACATGGTAGCATATTATTGTCCAAATTTCATACTCAGAAAGTCAATAGAGAAGAAGAATTCATGTGTGCGGTATTTTTTATCGATGCTTTGCATATGTAAAATTCATTTTAAGTGTTCAAAAGATTGACATCATCTGGGAAAGTTTTTCAAAATACTACACCCTAAAATCTTTTCATAAGCAAATGTATATTTTCAGTAGAAAATATTTTTAAAGAATTTTGAACTTTAATTTGTGTGTTTTGAGCAATTTTTATGTCTGTATATGTACCATATGTATCAACTATCATGAAGGCCAAGAAGGTTAGATCTCCTGGAACTTCAGTTATAGATGGTTGTACAACTCTGTGTGGACTCTGGAAACAGAATTCAGGTTCTCTGCCAGAGAAGCCTATGTTTCAAACCACTGAGTCATCTCTCTAGTCCCAGAACCTAATTTTTAAACACTGTTAGTAAAAAATAATTGATTTTTATGCTGTCATTATTGTTTGATGAAAATGATAAGGAAATAAGAAACTACAACTGAAGTAATTATATAACAAATTCTTACTGAGATTACTGCCATTGACAATAGTAACTATATCATCTTTGACGACAATAGCATTGGTAGGGGCTTTGTCCCTAGGATCTCAACAACATTAAGAATTGTACCCAGTTTTCTTCCTGCTCTTCTCATGAATATGAAGTACTAGTGACTGTTAATTTTTATTACCCTTAGTTCTAACAATATCGAGTACCATTTTCATGTTTTTAATGACACAAACGCTGTAACTAGCTCTGACTTAAAAGTCTCACCATGTACCTCTGGCTGACTAGGAACTCTTTATGTGGCTAGGATGACCTTGAACAGAGATCTGGCTGATACTGCCTCTTAAATGCTGGGATTTAGTGTATGTGTGCGTGTGTGTGTATGCGTGTGTGTGTGTGCGTGTGTGTGTGTGTGTGTGTGTGTGTGTGTGTGTGTGCATGTGTGCGTGTGTGCGTGTGCGCGTGTGTGCGCGCGTGTGTGTGCATGTGTGCGTGTGTGCGTGCGTGTGTGTGTGCATGTGTGCGTGTGTGTGTGTGTGTCCGTGTGTGTGTGTGTGTGCATGTGTGCGTGTGTGTGTGCGTGTGTCCGTGTGTGTGTGTGTGCATGTGTGCGTGTGTGCGTGTGTGCCTGCATGTGTGTATGTGCATGTGTGTGTGTGTGTGCATATGTGTATTTGTGTGTGTGTGTGTTTAAAATTTGCATTTCCTTTGCATTAACATGCTTCTTTATTCCGTTGCCTGTTTTCTAAGTGATATTTTTACCAGCAAGCTTTTGAGACCATATTACACATTATTGATATATGTATGAAAAGAGCTTCAGTTAGTGTTTCCATTCCTTCAACAGAGATTTGGTAAGCAAATATTTATAATTTTGATGAAGTCCATTGTATTAATATTTTTTCTTCAAGATAATGGTTTTTGAGGTATTAACTTAGAAGACTTTGGAAGAAATCCAAGCCTCTGAATTTTTTTCTTGTTCTTCTCAAAGTTTTATTAAATATATTTTATATTTAAATTGATGACCCATTTTTTAATTTCTTGTGCAAGGTGTAAAGTTTTAGCTAAAATTCCATATTTTCCTATAGCTACCCATTACTCTCACAGTATCAGTCATGCCCTTTATTTAATTGCTTTTTTCTTTATTATAATGTCATTCATATTCATGTCAAAAATAATTGATTGTAGTAACTACATTGAGAGCCCCATCTGTTCTGTTGATTTGTACATGTTCTGTTGTTTGGATCCAGCATGTCCCCAAAAGACTCATAAATTAGTATTTGGTCATCAGCAGGGCATTGTGGTAAAGAAATAAAATAGCAAAGACATGAAATCTAGAAGGAAGTATGAGTCACTAGAAGATATTCCATAGAACATTGCAATACTTTGTTTTCTTCCTCTTCTTCCTCCTCTTCCTCCTTCTCCTCACTCCATTTGTCTGTCTCTCTCTGTGCTTCTCTATGTGTTTCTCTGTTATTTATCATCTATCTATTATCTATCATCTATGTATATATGTATGTATGCATGCATCTATCTATCTATCTATCTATCTATCTATCTATCTATCTATCTATCTATCTATCTACATATCTATTTCCAAGTTATCCCTCATTGTATGGCTTTCTCAGCCACATACTCTCACGATGATGGACTCCCTCACTGAAGGCAGGCAGAATGCAACATAGCCAATTGAACATGGATTCCTACCTACAAAACTGTGTAACAAAATAAACCATCAAGTTTTAAGATTTGCTTTATATTAGGTTTGTTATAGTCATGTAAAGCTGATTATCACAAAGTATCAACCCTTGTACTAACATAACACAATCTTTATAATTATAGCTATGCAAAAACTAAAACTGTTTAGTGATACCACATAATTTATAATATAGCATTACTAAGTTATGTTGTGTATTCTAGAATTTCTACAGTTGTCAATTATGACATCTAAATATAGAGACATTTGTCTTTCATTACAGTCTGTATGTACTGAATAGTTTCTAGAATTCAGTAAGATTAATTGATCTTTGAAATTTCATTTTTATGAAAAGTTTATTATTAATATTTTCTTACTAGTCACAAATCACTCAAAATATCTATTTTTTTATTGTATGCATGTATGCTATTCAAGTAATTGGCTTATTTGTATATTTATAGATCTACCTATCATAGTTTTGATAGCCATAATGCCTTGAGTATCTCCTGTTTTAGTTCAGTAGGTAACTTCTGTTTCTTCTCTTTTTCCTTTAGGTCAGTTTTAAAATACATAATATCAATTAATCAAGTAATGTAAAACATGAATACTTAACAGAAACACTGACTAGTCGTTTTATAAGCATATGAAAGCAAGATGTCAAAGTTGAGGTGATTAAATTATGAACAACTACAGAGTTGTATGAATATTAAAAGTTACTTCAAGCCCTTTACAACTGGATCTAACATGTAGATTATTCTGAAGGATTCATTTTTACTCCTTTATAATTAAGCTAACTTTTAAAACTTTCCTTCCTAGCACTCAACTCCATTCTATTAAAATATGAGAAATCCTCTAGGTCCTGTGTCTGGTCCAGCCAGCACCAGCACTTCACGTTGTTACTGAGTGTATTAACAAATGAATGGTCATCCAATAAAGAGATAGTCCCCATAGCTTTAGTGATTTGGGAATGACAAAGGTAACTTTTGTGAGAGTGGAGAGGATGAGAGACGATAAGTCCTACTTGAACTCTTTCCAAGGGATAACACACTGTCTCTCATTAAAAACAATTTTTTTTCTGACTGTTAGATACCCATTGTTACAGTAATTTTTTTTCTAATACTAAATTGGGCTTTTCATTTTTTTTTCTAGCATGAACTTTTGATAGCACTATTTCCTGAAGTTTCTATTTCTAAATGGTAAAGTCTAAATATTAGAAGATTGATATTGTTGAGTATACATGCTTTTAGTACCCTTTGTCATATTCTGAATGAGTCAGTTAAGTGTTCTTGAAAGATCTGATAGTATATACAGTATTTATATAGTATATATCCATCACCTAAATCCTCTATAGCTCATCATTTCTCCCACCAGTTATTTTTAACTTTATTTTTTTCTTTAACTATCCAAGAAATACTGAAGTAATTTAGTTATAATTATACCATCACAGTGATCTTTGTAATTGATTATCTAGCAAATTCAAATATCCTAAGAATTTCAACAGGTTATATGGCTTTATTTGGTCTTGTGCTGATTATATCTAAAAAGGAGTATGAGGTAGCCATATAAAAATGGTAAAAGATAATTTCAAATGATAGGAATTACAGAGTTACAAGGACAGATACAAAGGTGAGGAAGATTATTGTGAATTTATATAGTTTTCCTGGAACATTCAGTTTGAGAGTAGGATATAGCTAGATATAAATCAAAAGAGATAAACAGTAATAATGTGAACCAATGCACAGAAATCAATGCTTTAAAAGTCACTTAAACAATATAAACAGAAGAGTGGTTTTAGAGATAAATTTTGGTTTTAGAGATAGTACTCTGACAGTATATGATATAGACACCTTTATAAATTGAGGGCCACAGAAAGACATTTGAGTATTCCATTAAAGAGACATCTGTGACAAGTCCTTTCATTGAAAAAGAAAGTTAATTTATATTGGAAGGAGGACTTTAGAGATCTGAAAATAACTTAAGCGTGGGGAATATCTGGGTTTAGTGAGTGGATTGATGGCAATTTCATCGTATATCCTTAGTTGAAGAAGGACAGGGGAGCTTTGAAGTTCACAATTTTATGTATTTATTTAAAGCTTGACAATTATCTGCTACTTTCAGAAAGTTACCAGCCAAAAGATTGCTACAGAGATCTCAGTTTTGAGAATGATATTTTTATAGGTTTTATGATGTTTATATCCTTGGCACTATTCATATGTAATATTATATTTATACATATAACTATAATGTATGTACAATATGTAATTTAATATATAAAATATTATAACTGTACATAATAGTAATGAAATTACATTCTGTGATAATAGCATAGTGAGTGTAAATGACAGGAATAGTGTGAATTATCCCAAATACCAACAGTAGTTCAAAGGAAAATGCTTGCAAAAGTGATAGAAAGAAACATAGGAAAACAAAACAAAACAAAAAGCAAACTCCCAATCCTAGTTATCAACAGAGGAAAAGGTAGCTCTTATCTAAAAGTGGTTGGCTTTGCTGACTGTGCATGTAGTAAGTAGCATCAGGATTCAGAAATCTCTGGTGAGTTTAATAATGATGTAGGAAATTGGTAGTCACTAAATGTTAGATCTACAAACTAATAGAAATTACGTTAATAATTATATATGAGTAATTGTGTCAATTCAGTTTCCTTGGCTCACACCTGCCTCAGGCATTCCTATTTTAACATTGCAAATGAGATTTGATATTCAGTCACATAAATTTTTACTATTGTCTTATGTTTTCTGTATATCATAAAGCATATGTAAACTATTCTCCTCAGCATGAAAAGTTGATCTTTGTGTTTACATTTTCTCCAAATATCCTCCTTTAATCAGTTTTTAAGTCAAATGCATTCTCGCTATCTGTCTTAGAGTTTCTATTACTGTGATAAAGACATCATCACCAAAAGCAACTAGTGGAAGAAAGGGTTTATTTCAGCTTTGAAACCTCAGGTCACACTCCACCACTGAGAGATGTCAGGGGTAAAGCTCAAGGCAGCATAGAGGTATACACTGATGTAGAAGCCAGGAGGAATGTAATTTGCTGAATGTTCTTTATGACTTGTGCAGACTGTTTACACAACTCAGGACCTCCTGCTCATGAATGGCAATACCTCCTTGTGTGCTGGGCCAACCAATATCAATTTTTAATCCAGAAACTGTCCTACAAACTTGCCTATAGGTAATCTGGTGGAGGCATCTTCTTTTCTTTTGTTTATTGATTATTTTCATTATTTGCATTTCAAATGTTATCACCTTTCCTGGTCCTCCCCTCCCCCGGAATCCCCCTATACTATCCCCTTTCCCCATGCTCCTATGAGGGTTTTCCCTACATACTCACCCACTCACACCTCCCTGCCCTAGCATTCTCCTACACTAGGACATCTAGCCTTCACAGAACCAAGGACCTCTTTTCCTTTTGATGGCCAACAAAGCCATCCTCTGCTACATATGCAGCTGGAGCCATGTGTCCCTCCATGATTACTCTTTGGTTGGTGGTTTAGTCCCTGGAAACTCTTGGGGGTCTGATTGGTTGATATTATTGTTCTTCCTATGGGTTACAAACTCCTTCAGCTCCTTCAGTCCTTTCGCTAACTCCTCCATTGTGAATCCCACTGGGAACCCCGTAGTCAGTCCACTGGTTGGCTGAGAGCATCCGCCTCTGTATTTGTCAGGCTCTTGCAGAGTCTCTCAGGAGACAACTATATCAGGCTCAGGTCAGCAAGCACTTCTTGGCATCCACAATAGTGTCTGCATTTGCTGACTGTATATAGGATGGATTTCCGGGTGGGGCAATCTCGGGATGGCCTTTCCTTCAGTCTCTGCTCCACACTTTGTCTCCATATTTCCTCCCATCAGGACTTTTTCCCTCATCTAAGAAGGAATGAAGCATCTACACTTTGGTCTTCCTTCTTCTTGAGCTTCACGTAGTCTGTGAATTGTATCTTGGGTGTCTGAGATTTTGAGCTAATATCCACTTTTCAGTGATTGCATACAATGTGTGTTCTTTTGTGATTGGATTGCCTTACTCAGGATGATATTTTCTAGTTCCATCCATATGCCTAAGAATTTCACGAATTTATCATTTTTAATAACTGAGTAGTATTCCATTGTGTACATGTACCACATTATCTGTATCCATTCCTCTGTTGAAGGACAGATAGGTTCTTTCCGGATTCTGGCTGCTATAAATAAGGCTGCTAAGAACATAGTGGATCATATGTCCTTGTTATATCACTTGGCTATATGCCTAAGAGAGGTATAGCTGGGTCCCCAAGTAGTACTATGTCCAATTTTTTGAGGAACCACCAGAATGATTTCTAGAGTGGTTGTAACAGCTTGCAATCCCACCAGCAATGTAGGAGTGTTCCTCTTTCTCCACATTATCACCAGTATCTGCTATCACCTGAGTTTCTGATCTAAGCAATTCTGACTGCTGTGAGGTGGAGTCTCAGGGTTGTTGTGATTTGCATTTCATTGAAGACTAAGGATGTTGAACATTTATTTAGGTGCTTCTTGTATATTCAATATTCTTCAGTTGCAAATGCTTTGTTTAGCTCTTTAGCCCATTTTTAATAAGGTTATTAGATTCTCTGGAGTCTAACTCTTTGAGTTCATTTTATATATTGGATATTAACCTGCTTCAGATGTAGGATTGGTAAAGATCTTTTTCCAATCTGTTGGTTGCCATTTTGTCTTATTGACAGTGTCCTTTGTCTTACAGAAGCTTTGCAGTCTTATGAGGTCTCATTTGTCGATACTTGATCTTAGAGCACAAGCCATTGATGTATTATTATTCAGGAAATTTTCCCATGTCTATGTGTTCAAGGTTCTTCCCCACTTTCTTTTCTATTAGTTTCAGTGTATCTGGTTTTATGTGGAGGTCTTTGATCTACTTGTAGTTGAGCTTTGTACAAGGAGATAAGAATGGATTGATTTGCATTCTTCTACATGTTGACTGCCAGTTGAACCAGTATCATTTGTTGAAAATGCTGTCTTTTTGTGCACTGGATGGTTTTAGCTTTTTTGTCAAAGGTCAAGAGACCATAGGTGTGTGGGTTCATTTCTGGGTCTTCAATTCTATTCCATTGATCTACCTGCCTGTCTTTGTACCAATATAATACTTTTCATCACTATTGCTCTGTAGTACAGCATGTGGTAAGGGATGGTGTTTCCCCCAGAAGTTCTTTTATTGTTGAGAATAGTTTTTCCTTCCTGGAATTTTTGTTATTCAAAATGAATTTGCAAAGTGCTGTTTCTAACTCAATGAAGAATTGAGTTGGAATTTTGATGGGGATTGCATTGAATCTGTAGATTGCTTTCATCAAGTTATACTTAACAAAACTAGAAAATCTGAATGAAATGGACAATTTCCTACACAGATACCAGGTACCAACGTTAAATCAGAATCAGATAAACCATCTAAACAATCCCACAACCCCTAAAGAAATGGCAACAGTCATTAAAAGTGTCCCAACCAAAAAGATTCCAGGACCAGTTTTTTTTCAGTGCAGAATTCGATCAGAACTTTAAAGAAGACCTAACACCAATACTCTTCAAACTATTCCATGAAATAGAAATAGAAGGAACACTACCCAATTTGTTCTATAAAGCCAGAGTTATGCTTATACCTAAACCACACAGAGACCCAACAAAGAAAGAGAACATCAGACCAATTTCCCTTATGAATATCGATGCAAAAATACTCAATAAAATTCTTGCAAACCAAATCCAAGAACACATCAAACAATCATCCATCATGATGAATGATTCATCCAGGCTTCATCCCAGGAATGCAGGGATGGTTTAATACATGGAAATCCATCAATGTAATCCACCATATAAACAAACTCAAAGAAAAATACAACATGCTCATCTCATTAGATTCTGAGAAAGCATTTGAAAAAATTCAACACCCCTTCATGGTAAAAGTCTTGGAAAGATCAGGAATTCAAGGTCCATACTTTTTTTTTTGTTTGTTTTTCGAGACAGGGTTTCTCTGTGTAGCCCTGGCTGTCCTGGAACTCACTCTGTAGACCAGGCTGGCCTCGAACTCAGAAATCCGCCTGCCTCTGCCTCCCAAGTGCTGGGATTAAAGGCGTGCGCCACCAACGCCCGGCTCAAGGTCCATACTTAAACATAGTAAAAGCAATATATATCAAACCAGTAGTCAATATCAAACTGAGTTGAGAGAAACTTAAAGCAATCCCACTAAAATCAGAGACTAGACAATGCTGCCCTACTATCTCCCTACCTGTTCAATATAGTACTTGAAGTCTTAGCCAAAGCAATTAGACAACAAAAGGAGGTTGGAGGGATACAAATTGGAAAGGAAGAAATCAAAGTATCACTATTTGTAGATGATATGATAGTGTACTTGAATGACCCCAAAAGTTCCACTAGCGAACTCCTAAACCTGATAAACAACTTCAGCAAAGGGGTTGGATGTAAAATTAACTCAAACAAATCAGTAGTCTTTCTCTACTTAAAGGATAAAGAGGCTGAGAAAGAAATTAGGGAAATGACACCCTTCACAATAGTCACAAATAATATAACATACCTTGGTGTGGCTCTAAGCAAGCAAGTGAAATGTCTGTATGATAAGAACATCAAGTCTCTGAAGAAAGAAATTGAAGGAGATCTCAGGAGATGGAAAGATCTCCCATGCTCATGGATTGACAGGATTAATATCATAAAAATGAAGGCATTTTCTCAACTGAGGATCTACTTCCCATATTAATTTAGCTTATCCATATTAGCAGAAAACTAATTCAGACACCATCCATATAAAATATTGTTACATGTGAGTAAATATTTTCTTAATTTCATTAGTTAATATAAAATAATTTCATTTTTTAGTAGATTAAACATATATCTGACATTTCAAGAGTCAGTTTTCTCTACAATTTTAACAATATCAAATGTATATAATTTTTCCTGGCTAATTGTTGTCTTGAAGTAAAAAATATTATGATATGAAGTAAGGAAATTTTCACTTTCAATCATTAGATAGGAATTGTAAGTATATCAGAAAGTGCTCAAGTTCAATTAGACAGACATCATAGTAATACAGTGATCTTTTGATCACTTAGAGACAGTCCTCATCAATCAGAGAGAGAGAGAGAGAGAGAGAAAGAGAGAGAGAGAGAAACAGCCTGCACATGGCTATTGAGAGAGATTTCAAAGACATATACAAATAGACAGATGGAAACATTGCCCAAAGTATGTCCAAATTTGACCAATCATTCGTTTTAAGAAAGAGATCAGATTAAGAATTTGGCACAATGGGAGAGCATGTGCCTAACAGCCAAATTTTACTCAGGGTATATGTGTGTGTTTAAATTATAGATACATTTCATGTTTTACAATTCTTTTTATGGAAAATAATTAATAAAATGTGAAATAATTCAAAAGGTCAAATCATGAAACAGTATTAAAGAAGCTTCTACTTTTAATGGGAATTAAGGAAATAGTACATGGTTTGTGCCTTGTCAAAACAATAACAGGATAAGACAGTCTAAAATGCCTTCAGACATTCAACAGCTACCATAGGATTGTGTGTTTAATGTGGTGAGAAGAAAGATCTAAAAATCACTAGTCTGTTTCCAAATGATAACAAGTAACAACAAAATTCATGTAATTCTAAATGATTTGACAATAATCATAAATCTGTGTATTTCACAGTCTTTACAGCACAACCTACAGAAACACAGAGTTTATTAATTCTAACACTTTTATCTGATTCGTGATTGGAATATGTCCATAAATAAAAAATATTCCTTTGATGCTACATAGAAAGAACCTGGAACTCTTCTTTTGGAAGAGTCTTCTGCTGTGAATTTTTCTGAACATTGCTACTTTGTCTATATGCTTTTATTAGTTTTTCTTTGGCCAGTGTGCTAGAAAGAATGACTCCTGGTATTTTGATAGTAAAATCATTCACATTTTTATTTAGGTAGAATTGCTTCAGGATAACTCAAAACACTTGTCAAATAAGCTTTGTGCTTTATTCTCAGAAGTGATATTTGTTTAAATGCTAGTGGACATGCTGCAAAGGATTTTTTCTCAAGTACATTCAGCTTCTGGATACTAGCTTACATATATTTATGCTTTCAGAAGTTTACATTTCCTCATAAATATTTAAGTAGAAAATTAACAGAAATTATTGTTTGAAAACAATTACAAATATTTCTTGCTACAATGGAGCAACTTATTCATACTCTCCCCATATAAGCTAAAATAATGTGTCTATACAAGTGTCCATATATACATATATACATATGTATGTAACAATAATTAATAAAAAACAGCATGAAGAATCAAAGGAGGGTATCGAAGGAGAAAAGTGAAGGGAAAACCATATAATTATATTATAAATTTTTAAAAAGTTTTTTACAAGTATCCTAAGCAAATATAGCATAATGACTAATTCTAAAACATAGTCACTATTATTGTTAGCTTTATGGACAATTATATAACTATTAGGAGGTGCCTGTGTTACTTCCACAACCCTAAAAATGTTTCCAAAAAAAAGTATCTTAAACAACAGAAGCAATATTCAGGATAACATCTTGTATGTAGTTCGACACTCAATACAACTTCACCTTTACTTTCTACAACTTAGTGCAATAATTAATTCAAGTTATTATATATTTTGCTTTTTATATTTCAAGATTAAATAACTTATAAACAATTAAAATGATGAATTATAGCTTTAGTTTCAGGCAATCGTTCTCAAATTAAACTCTATTGCATAATAGTTGTATTCCTAAATTCTATACTGAGAAACAAGGATGAAAGAAATAGTTAATTTCACTGACTGAACATGTTTCAAGGAGAAAATGAGTATAACATTAAAATATTTTTATTAGTAGATTTAAGGCTATTGCTAGATTTGTAGAAAATAAACTGTGAGTGATGGTCACAGCTGTATATAACAAACTAAGCTATTATACTTAAACATCGTTGCAATATGTCTATGACTTTGAATTATGCACTTGTTCATATTATCTCTTTGAGAGTTTTATGATAAATGTTTCAATCATGTTCAAGCTCCACCTCCAACTCCTCCCAAATCATTCCTTTTCCCTCCCCACTCAAATTCATCCTTTGTTGCTGTTGTAGCTCTTAAATTCTTCAAGACCAATTTGTGATAATCAAGTCTTCTTGGATATGTGGTCCTCCCCTGGAGAGGTGCACTCACCAAGGGCTATACTCTTGGACAAAACTGTCTCTTCCTCTTCCAACATCTGACAGTTGCCAATTGCACCATGGCTAGGACTGGGATTCTATGCCATGACCCCCTCCTTGCTGGGATTTGCTCTAGCTTGGCATTGCCAACATTTTGTGCATGCTGTAACAACTGCTACAAGTCACATGTGCAGCTCCCTGCTGTGTACAGAAGATAGTGTTTCCTTGTAAACATCTACCCCTACCCCTTTAGGATCTTATACTCTTCTGCCCTTGTCTTCCAAACGGATCCTTGAGGGAGGATAAAGGGAGGGGTGAAGTATATTTTTTCTTTTGGTCTGAACACTCTAAAATTTTTATTCTCTACACCACAGCCAGCTATATTTGTGTTAGATATCATATATTCTAAATAAAAGCATCTCAGGGAAGGGTTGAACGATGTATTGGGCTTTGGGTATGATGGTAAATTAACTAGGAGGTCTCCATCAAATCCCTCCATTAAGAGCTTGTGAATTTTGGGGAAGATGAGGCAAAAAGACTAAGAACCAGAGGACATGGAGGACACCAGGAGAACGTGATCCTCTGGATCAATGCAGCAAGGCACACATGAGCTAATAGACAGAGGCAGCAAGCACAGGGCCTACATGGGACAATACCATGTCCTCTGTTTATATATTAGGGCTACATCTACACCATAAGAATGAATGTGTCAGACTTCTCACCTACTCTTGAGACTCTTCTCTTTCTGTTAGGTTGCCATGTCCAACTTCAATATAAAAGTTTTTGCTTTGTTTAGAATGTTTTATTTTGTCATGATTGGTTGCAATCTCTTTATTTTATTGGGTATTTTATTTATTTACATTTCAAATGTTATCCCCTTTCTGGGTTTCCCCTCCAGAAAGCCCCTATCCCATCATCTCTCTCCC
The DNA here is from genome assembly GCA_036184795.1 of Tokudaia tokunoshimensis. Classification (NCBI taxonomy): domain Eukaryota; kingdom Metazoa; phylum Chordata; class Mammalia; order Rodentia; family Muridae; genus Tokudaia; species Tokudaia tokunoshimensis. The sequence goes on along the minus strand of BTHU01000022.1, from coordinate 63,315,798 downwards.
TGATTCTATGAGGGTTCTCCCCCAACCACTCACCCATTCCCTCCTCCCGGCCCTGGGGCATTCCCCTACACTGAGGCATGGAGCCTTCACAGGACCAAGGGCCTCTCCTCCCATTGATGTCCAACAAGGTCAAACTCTACTACATATGAGAGCCATGCGTCCCTCCATGTGTACTCTTTGGTTGGTGGTTTAGTCCCTGGGTTATCTGGGAGTCTGGTTGGTTGATATTGTTGTTCTTCCTATGGGTTGCAAAACCCTTCGACTCCTTCAGTCCATTCTCTAACTCTTGCATTAGGGACCCCATGCTCAGTCCAATGGTTGACTGCAAGCATTCGCCTCTGTATTTGTCAGGCCCTGGCAGAGCTTCTCAGGAGACAGCTATATCAGGCTCCTGTCAGCAAGCACTTCTTGGCATCTGCAATAGTGTCTGCTTTTGGTGACTGTATATTGGATGGATCTCTAGGTGGGGAAGTCTCTGGATGGCCTTTCCTTCAGTCTCTGCTCCACACTTTGCTTCCGTATTTCCTCCCATGAATATTTTGTTCCCCCTTCGCAGAAGGACTGAAGTATCCACATTTTGGTCTTCCTTATGCTTGAGCTTCATGTGGTCTATGAATTTTATCTTGGGTATTCCAAGTTTCTGGGCTAATAACCACTTAACAGTGAGTTCATGTGATATGTGTTCTTTTGTAATTGGGTTACCTCACTCAGGATGATATTTTCTAGTTCCATCCATTTGCCTAAGAATTTCACAAATTCATTGTTTTTAATAGCTGAGTCGTACTCCATTGTGTAAATATACCACATTTTCTGTATCAGTTCCTCTGTTGAAGGACAGCTAGGTTGTTTCCAGCTTCTGGCTATTATAAATAAGGCTACTAAGAGCACAGTGGGTCACGTGTCCTTGTTACATGTTGGAGCATCATTTGGGTATATGCCCAGGAGCAGTATAGCTGGGTCCTATGGTAGCAATATGTCCAATTTTCTGAGGAACTGCCAGACTGATTTCCAGAGTGGTTGTACCAGCTTGCAATCCCACCAGCAATGGAGGACTGTTCCTCGTTCTCCACATCCTTTCCAGCATCTGCTCTCATCTGAGTTTTTTATCCTAGCCCTTCTGACTGGTATATGGAATCACAGGGTTGTTTTGATTTGCATTTCTCCAATGGCTAAAGATATTGAACATTTCTTTAGGTGTTTCTCTTCCATTCAATATTCTTCAGGTGATAATTCTTTGTTTTGCTCTTTATCCCACTTTTAATAGGGTTATTTGATTCTCTGCCGTCTAACTCCTTGAGTTCTCTATATATATTGGAGTATTAGCCCTCTATGAGATGTAGGATTGGTAAAGATCTTTTCCCAATCTCTTGGTTGCCATTTTGTATTATTGACAGTGTCCTTTACCTTACAGAAACTTTTACATTTTATCAGGTCCCATTTGTAAATTCTTGATCTTAGAGCATAAACCATTGGTGTTTTGTTCAGGAAATTTTCCCCTGTGTCAATGTGTTTGAGGTTCTTCCCCACTTTCTCTTCTATTAGTTTCAGTATATTTGGTTTTATGTGGAGGTTCTTGATCCACTAGGACTTGAGCTTTGTACAAAGAGATAAGAATTTGCATTCTTCTACATGCTGACCATCAGTTGAACCAACACCATTGTTGAAAATGCTGTCTTTGGTCAACTGGATGGTTTTAGCTCCTTTGTCAAAGGTCAAGAGACCATAGATGTGTGGTCTCATTTCTGGGTCTTCAATTCTATTCCATTGATCTACCTACCTGTCTCTGTACCAACACCGTACAGTTTTTATCATGATTGCTTGTAGTACAGCTTGAGGTTAGGGATGGTGATTTCCCCAGAAGTTCATTTATTGCTGAGAATAGTTTGTGCTCTCCTGAGTTTTTTTGTTTTTCCAATTGAATTTGCAAATTTTTTTTTCTAACTCAATGAAGAATTGAGTTGAAATTTTGATGGGGGTTTATTTGAATCTGTATATCACTTTTGGCAAATGGCCATTTTTATTATATTAATCCTGACAATCCATGAGTATGTGAGATCTTTCCATCTTGGATTTCTTTCTTCAGAGACTTGAAATTCTTGTCATACAGACCTTTCACATGCTTGATTAGAGTCACATCAAGGTGTTTTATATTATCTGTGACTATTGTGAAGAATGACACTGGTTACTATCTCTCTTTTATTTTTATTTTTTGTCTTGCCAGGGCTTGTGTTTGTTCATATCTCTTAAATGTCTGTTCTTTTTAATGAGGGGCAGAAAGGGAATGGATATAGAGGGGTGGGGAGGTGGGGAGGAACTGGGAGGAATAGAGGGAGTGAAAACTATTAACAAATTTACCAATTGAGAAAAGAATATATTTTAAATAAAAAATGGAATAAAAGATTTAGGGGGAAAAAGAACAGTTTAAAGGAAGGTTTTCTTTCTTCTCTACCTAACTTTGTATTTCTTCCAGGTACCTCTAGTTGGCGCTGTGATTTCGAGTTTGACCTTTGTACTTGGGGGCAGGATCAAGATGAGGACATTGACTGGTACCTGAAAGCTAGTAACACCCCAGGTATAAGTACAGAGCCAGCAGCGGACCACACCCTGGGGAATTCCTCTGGTCATTACATCATTCTCAAAAGCCTTTTCCCACAGCAGCCTGGGAAAACAGGCAGAATATCAAGCTCAGTTATAAGCAAGAGAAGCAAAGACTGCAAGGTATGACAGGCAAATTCAGGGATCTTCTAAAGAACTACTGTTAAAAGGTCACATACAGAAAACAGGATGCCTGGGAGTGGAGCAGATGTGTATTCAAACTTATTCAGCATGACATATTTGAGAGGAAGAATGAATGGAAATGGTTATTAGAACTATTGGAGAAATTCTCTTTTAAATATACTATACATATCATAGAATTTTGGAAATGACTGGGAAATGCTGTGGTTAACTATTTATAATATATATTATATAATGGAACAAATACATATATATATATGTATATATATATATACATATATATATATATATATATATATATATATATATATATATGTATATATATATATATGCAAAAGAAGTAAAGTACCATTTTCCCCTCTAGGATTTTAGTGCTTATAGAAAGTATGAGAATTTCATGACCACCACCAAGAAAAATAAATAAGTAATAGGCAATATATAAATAGTATATCTAAGAATTTGAGGTACTTAAAAAGATAAAGTCTTTTTTAGAGAGGGAAAGAGTCAGCATGGTCCTTAAAACAAGAAAGGAAAATTACAAGCAAGAGAAAAACATGACTTCATCCTTAGCCAATGTGAATTTGAATGAATGCCTAAGGATTTGTAGCTACAGAATTCAACATAACTAATTTAAATCACTGTCTATAAAGTAAGCTCTCAGTTGTGAGTCCCCTGTTACCTTGCTTAAAAGAAACTGACAAATAAATCTTACTTATTTGTACTCTGAATTAAGTAACCTAAAATTATGTAACAACATGCATATGCTGAGCTGGCTGTTCCCTGGTATTTGAACACTGGAAGGAAGGAACTTATATTCAAAGAGATATTGACTGATCATATCAGATTAGGTGAAAGTTGCACAATATAAAACTCTTATGACTTTCAAAATCACTCTATTTGCTGTACTCAAATACAGCAGAGGTAGTTGTAACCCAAGGAGATGGTCTGTGGAACAACAACCTCCATAGGTAGTCATTGTTGCCATCAGTCTTAATCCTTGGCAAAGGATTCATCCAAAGGGATCTTCTGTCTCTTAAAGTGGCTACACAATTGGACTATCCCAGAGCAATCTCTTCCCTCTTTTTTACAAAAGAGGAATTGCAAGAGAGTTTTAGAGAGAGAACTTGACCAGCAGTTTCCAATAGGAGTGAAAAGTCATCCTACAGAATTACACTTTGGTTTGCTACCAATTAAATTTTAATAAAGCACCCTATTATGTGATTTTGCTCTTACAAAGAACTGATACTTTTCAAAATTAAAAGCCAGACACTGAGAAAGCATTTGACAAAATTCAGCATCCTTTCATGCTAAAGGTCTTGGAAAGATCAGGAATTCAAGGCCCATATCTAAACATAGTAAAAGCAATTTACAGCAAACCAGTAGCCAGCATCAATCTAAACGGAGAGAAACTTGAAGCAATCCCACTAAAATCAGGGACTAGACAAGGCTGCCCTCTCTCTCCATATCTTTTCAATATAGTACTTGAAGTTCTAGCTAGAGCAATTAGACAAGAAAAAGAGGTCAAAGGGATACAAATTGGAAAGGAAGAAGTCAAACTATCACTATTTGCAGACGATATGATAGTATACATAAGCGACCCAAAGAACTCCACCAGAGAACTCCTACAGCTGATAAACGACTTCAGCAAAGTGGCCGGATATAAAATCAACTCAAGCAAGTCAGAAGCCTTCCTATACTCAAAGGATAAGCAGGCTGAGAAAGAAGTAAGAGAAATAATACCCTTTACGATAGCCACAAACCATATTAAGTATCTTGGCGTGACGCTAACCAAACAAGTGAAAGATCTGTATGACAAGAACTTCAAGTCTCTGAAGAAAGAAATTGAAGAAGACCTCGGAAGATGGAAAAATCTGCCATGCTCATGGATTGGCAGGATTAATATAGTAAAAATGAGCATCTTACCAAAAGTAATACACAGATTCAATGCAATCCCCATCAAAATCCCAACTCAATTCTTCATAGAGTTAGAAAGAGCAATTCAAAAATTCATCTGGAATAACAGAAAACCCAGAATAGCTAAAACTATTCTCAAGAGTAAAAGAACCTCTGGGGGAATCAGTATCCCGGACCTCAAGCTGTACTACAGAGCAATAGTGTTAAAAACTGCATGGTATTGGTACAGTAACAGACATGTAGATCAATGGAACAGAATTGAAGACCCAGAAATGAATCCACACTCCTATGGTCACTTGATCTTTGACAAAGGAGCTAAAACCATCCAGTGGAAAAAAGATAGCCTTTTCAACAAATGGTGCTGGCTCAGCTGGAGGTCAACATGCAGAAGAATGCAAATTGACCCATCCTTATCTCCTTGCACTAAGCTCAATTCTAAGTGGATCAAAGATCTCCACATAAAACCAGACACACTGAAACTAATAGAAGGGAAACTAGGGAAGAACCTTGAACATATGGGCACAGGGGAGAATTTCCTGAACAGAACTCCAATAGCTTATACTCTAAGATCAAGAATAGACAAATGGGACCTCATTAAATTACAAAGTTTTTGCAAGGCAAAAGACACTGTCAAAAAGACAAAGCGGCAACCAACTAACTGGGAAATGATCTTTACCAACCTTACATCCGACAGAGGGCTAATATCCAAGATATACAAAGAACTCAAGAAGTTAAACTCCAGAGAGGCAAGTAACCCTATTAAAAAATGGGGTACAGAGCTACACAAAGAGTTCTCACCTGAAGAATATCTAATGGCTGAGAAGCACCTAAAGAGATGTTCATCATCCTTAGTCATTAGGGAAATGCAAATCAAAACAACCCTGAGATTCCATCTCACACCAGTCAGGATGGCTAAGATCAAAAACACAGGAGACAGCAGTTGTTGGCGAGGATGTGGAGAAAGAGGAACACTCCTCCACTGCTGGTGGAATTGCAGGCTGGTACAACCACTCTGGAAAGCAGTCTGGCGGCTCCTCAGAAAACTGGGCATGACACTTCCGGAGGATCCGGCTATACCACTCCTGGGCATATACCCAGAGACTTTACCTGCATGCAATAAGGACACATGCTCCACTATATTCATAGCAGCCTTATTTATAATAGCCAGAAGCTGGAAAGAACCCAGATGTCCCTCAACGGAGGAATGGATTCAGAAGATGTGGTATATTTACACAATGGAATACTACTCTGCAATTAAAAACAATGAATTCACGAAATTCCTAGGCAAATGGTCAGAACTTGAAAATATCATCCTTAGTGAGGTAACCCAATCACAAAAGATCACACATGGTATGAAGTCACTGATAAGGGGATATTGACCCAGAATCTCAGAATACCCTAGACACAATCAGCATATCAATAGATTTCTAAAAAGATGGAAGGAGAGACCCCTGGTCCTGGAAAGACTGGATGTAGGGGAACGCCAGGACAGAGTAATGAGAGGGGGTTGAACGGAGAAAAGAGGGAAAGAGGGAGGGAAGGGGGCTTATGGGACTTTCGGGGAGGGAGGAAACGGGAAAGGGGAAGTGATTTGGAATGTAAATTAAAAAAATAAAATAAAATAAAATTAAAAAAAAAAAAAAAAAAAAAAGCCAGACACAGCAGATTTTATGTATGTTAAGTCAATATCTACAAATTTAGCTCTGTCCCTAGAAAAATTTCAAAATTGCAAATTAGCTTTAGACTATGCATCTAATTAAATATAAAAGCACTATATATATATATATACATATATATATATATATGTATATATATATATATAAAGTTATAGTTTGACTTCCAAGCTTTTCTATTATGGTATTTCCTATGAAACCCTTAAAAGTTTTACGTTATAGTAACTAAAAATCTCATCCATCCCAACATCCTCTTAGTCACAAAACTGTAGTTGCCCCTAACGCACCAGTGAGAGACTTATTAAGAGATACCTGGAAGTGTCAAGTTTTTAAGAAAAATAGCTTATTTTATTAATATTCATTACATAGATTGAATACAAACAGGCAAGAAAAGTTCATACTGAGAATTGCTGATTCTAGAATGGCAAGTATTTGTACAAAATAAGCAGACAGAGCAGAAAGCTTGGCAAAGTTATCTGTGTTCTTTCACCTTGTGGAATGTCTTTAACCAAAGAAAATTAAATTGTTTTCTTTCTTCATTGACAAAAGATAGGTAACAGGGAGAATACAGAAATTGATGGAAAAAATAAATCTCCAAATTTTTTTAAAAAAATCTTTAGAAGTTTCAGTATTTTGCAGTTGTTAATAATTCCTTCTTGGTGCCTTGGGGATAGTTTATGTTTTCATTAGATAGTTCCCCTGGAAACAAAGGTAAGAATATTTGTTTACATATTACCATAGTACAATACATACTTATAGGCATGACTCAAATATACCTTAAGGTAGAGATACAAAATATATATGTCATAGCTTTTATATAAATGAGACCAAAGAAATGCAGAACATTGTGGTGATGCAAATATCTGTGGCAGTCTGGTATCCACACAGCAGTGGGCCATGAGGCTGGCCCTAAATTCCTGTTATCTATCTGTTGATGCCTCATGATGTTGGCTCAGTCCTTTATATTCACTACTAAAATAAGAAATGCTAGGTAGGTTTTAGTGTCCCAAGAAAAAAACATCATATAATTCATGTTGGAAAAATCAATCAGTGGAAGACAACTTTATGCAGAAAAATACTTCATCAACTGGGAAATTTGAATAACCACATGACATGTTTCTCCTCTTAGTCCAGACTTTTGTAGTAAACCACTACATACATTAATTAATCATATCTTTCATTCTTTAAGCACATTCATTCCATTTCTCTAGAGCATTATGTGTACAATTGTTGCTGTTTCAATAGTGTATTCTTCTTGTATAAAGAGTGCCTCCTATAATCATTTTCTCTCAGGCACCTGGCAAAATCAAAGCTTTCCAAAGCTCTGAATCACTATTGTTTATAACCCATTTTCTTCTTTTTCTGAGAATTTTTTCTGATGATCTTACAGTGTGTAACAATCTAGTAAACTCTGTCTTTGACCTATTGGAATGTGAATCCCTTGAAATTGATTTATTAATTTTAGAAGCTCCAGGGTCTGTTTGCTGGTGCTTCTTTCCAGCATCCCAAGTAAAACCTGGAAATTGCATCTCTGCAGGGCTTGCTGTGTGGAGCCCTGTGGATCTTACCGAACTAAAAATGTGCTTTAAGTACACGAATGGTGGTAGAAATAGCAAAGTACTCCTTTGTGATTTAACATAAAGACAACCATTTGGGCCATAATAAGGTCATTCTTATGGTGCCATCAGTCCATTCAAGAAGAGAAAGCCCTGATAACCTAGTCACTTCATAAAATTTCTGTCTCTGCACTTTGGCATTGGAAGTTAATTGCTAACATGACAATTTTAGAGAAAGTATCAAACCTATAACCTTGAGAAATCTTGCTTTAGAAACAGAAAAATAAACTCTTTTCATTTTTCTACTGAATGTCTATTCAATCTTTGTTATACCATCGTCTCTGCATATAATTCAAGGCTATCTATCCTACCTTCATTCAGTGCTAACCTGCACAAGGATCAATAGTATGTGCACATTAATTTGCCTTCCAGATCTGTTAATAAAGAAAAGGATATTAAAATATATTTGAAGTGTAACTAATTAAACCCATCATATATAATTTCCTGTTCTCATTACAGATCATTTTTAATTATCACATGTATGGCAGCAGCGTTGGGGTCCTCCTCTTGCTCCAAGTGACAGTCACAAACCACACTAAGGTACTCCTGAATCTCACTGAAGAACAAGGCAATTTCTGGCAGAGGAAAGAATTGTCATTGTCTAGTGATGAAGACTTTCAACTAAAATTTGAAGGCAGAGTTGGAGAAGGCCTCCGTGGTAACATTGCACTTGATGACATTGTACTTACAAAGAACTGTCTGCCATCTCACTATTCCACAATGGAAGAACCAGCCTTTCCCCTTCCAACTGGTATGTGATTAGTTGTGTTTGCTTTATGTTTTTATAGAGTGGAGGGCAGAAGGTAAGGAAATGAATGGAAATGAAATAAATTTCTAATAATTTATTGCTTCATACTAAAAAATGTTTTAAAATTAAAATGGATCTTGCAAACTTTACTTACAAAAATGTCTCTCAAGCTTTCTATGAGCTCTGTTATATTTACTAGTTCTTGAAATTTCTATTTAGACAGCTCTGTATTAGATAAGCCAAATAAAGGAAGACTTTATTAAAGGAATATGATTTAGAATTAGATTTAGTCTTAAGCAAATATGCATATATATTTTAACAAACTGTAAAGAAACTCAAGAGCAGAGGTATTTGCTTTAAGTAGATATTATTCTGGTTATGTGCCTGGTACACCTTTCAGATATAAGGAGGTTACTTTCTAATAAAACTATAAGTAAGTTGAAAACAATGCACATAAATAGTGTATTCAATTTGCATAAGCTGCCAAATACCACACCTTAACCTCTGGGTAAACTGCAGTGACCAGATGCTTAACCTTGTGCTTCCCAGCTCCTGCTTCCAACACCAAGACAACAACAGACTAACATTGCTACCCTAGATTAAGTTAATGTGAAATGTTTGGAATGGTTTCTACTGAGTGTTAATTACATTTGCCAATCATAAAATGTGCAAAGGATTCTTGAACAATCACAAATCATGAACAGTCTGTACTGGCGTATTTTTTGTAGACCAATACATATCTGTTTGGATAGCTGAATGTATATATTGAAATAGTTTGTGATTTAAAATTTCCACATGTCATTTTATCCTGAAATATCTTGTAATTTCTTGAAGACATTTCTGGAAATCATTGAGCTAGCAATTTTCTATATAATATGCATAGTGATAATATTGTAAGATGTGAACACCATGAATTTCCACACTGGTGATATGATATAAAAAACAAATATGTAGTTTTCATCTGATTTTCAGTAGACAGTATTACATACACTTCACTGTCAATATCCCTAATACTGTGTAGAATACACAGAAGAAAATGCAAATACCCCAAGACTGTGTTGAGGGGTAAGTCTCCTTAGATGGGTTATTTGAAATGACTTTGGGATTCCTCAGTTAATCTTCCTCTTGAGCAAAGCATAGTCTTCCTTCATTACTAGAGTACAGTAATGGTATCTGTCTTAGGATTCTATTGCTGTGAACAGACACCATGAACAAGACAAGTCTTACAAGGACATTTAATTGGGGTTGGCTTACAGGTTCAGAGATTCAGTCTAGTATTGTCAAGGTGGGAGCATGGTAGCATCCAGGTAGGCATGGTACAGGAGGAGCTTAGAGGTCTACATCTTCATCTGCTAGCCTCTAAGAGAAGACCTCTAGCCAGCTGTGAAGTAGGTCTTAAAACCCATGCCCACAGTGACACACCTACTCCAAGGCCACATCTTCTAATAGTACCACTCCCTGGGCCAAGCATATACAAACCATCACAGTATCTATGCTGATTTTATGTAAGCCTGGTCTATAAAAATGTGAGTTCTTGAACTCAGCAAATTATTGCCTTAAAAATAATGTAGGGGAAAGAGATAACACATTTTAGTGACCTATTTTAGTATTTAACAAACAGCTACTAAATTGAATACATGATAAATAAATAAATTCTATTGGGAGATATTGAGACCCTAAACTTATAAAATAGTTTTAATATTTATGAATATTTAAATATTCAGAGGTAAACAATTATCACAAAATAGTACTAATTATACATTAATGATGAAGTTAATGTCAAATGTTTATAATGTTATTCTGCTTATTTTTATAGTATTTAATACACATTAAGATTTGTAATTAATGAGGGTACTCAGATGATAGATCAGTTGATAAAATACTTGTCTTAAAGTGTGAGGTTTTGAGTTGTATCTCTAGAAGAAGTGGTGATGTGCATTTGTAATCCCATGACCTGTGGTGATCATAGGGTAAGATCCCACCCTGCTAAGAGTTTTTGTTTATGCTTACAAAGGCAGGTAGATTCCTGAATCAAAGGTCAGCCTGGGATAGAGGGAGTTTGATTCCAGTCCCAGGCATAGTAGGAGTGGTAATTTCAGAGTAGGGTCCCACTTAGCTATCTTATTGTCTGTATTTGTACTTTCTAAGAATCAAGCTGCTTGTCTTGGGATGTGGATTCATGAGATAATCAAATGGGAACCTGGGGTATTGACTGAATTGATGTGTAAATAAAAATCTGGGCTTTTGATCTGCATAAGAAAGCTATCCAAAAAGGTTTAGAATGGAAAGGGGTGAGGGGCATGGAGGGAGTTAGCTGTCTGGAGATCTCCAGAGAAAGAACACAGAGAACAGTCTGGAAAGCTGTCTGGAGGAAGACACAGAGCATAGAGCAATCTGGAACATTGTCTCGAGCAGAGTATATGGGCCCTCAGCTTGAGGCCTATGATTTGATTTGGAGTCATTTGTTTTGCTGCTCCCAGAAACCCCTTGTCTCAGGAACCCCTATCCAAGCCAAGGGTGGTCTTTGGCATATCCATGTTCCCCGTAATAAGTCAGTGAAGCAAAGGAACAAAGGAAAAGTGCCATACTATCTAATAGGCTATAACTAAATGCTGAAAACATAAAAATTCATGAGTACATTAATAGGATACTCTGAAGATATTTATTAGAAGTGTTAGAATTTGGAACCACAGTTCTGCTTCTCTGAGGAAATGGCATGTTCACCTTGAGTCCCATATTACAAACACAGTAGGGTTAGATGAGGAACATAACAGAGAGAGTGGCAAAGGCAGGACAGATATCACGCAAAGAGGTGATATAAACTGTGGATGTGGGCTGTGGATCATTCAGTAGGAATGAATAGTCTCAGGGAGCTTAATACCTAAGATGTCAAAAATGAAATGGAAACACTCAGAACTTCTTCAGGTATTATTTTCTCAAAGTGCACATACATAGGAAGTGTTTATAATAGTTTTAGGAAACAAACAAATGAGACAGGGTATGGAAAATAAGAAAAATATTATCATGTTGATGAAAGCTATATTAAACAATATTAAATTAGATAAATTATATCACTGGTATAAATTTTTAAAATGGCTACAGTGGAGGGACTATACCAAGAAGGCCATTCTGAAAATGGAGGTAAAATAGTTGAACATTTTAATACCTTCCAGACTGTGACACTTCCAGGTAAGTGAAGAAAATAAAAATAAATGGGCATGTTATGTACTTTTCCTGTAATCTATTAATGTACACTTAACTACATTAAGATATGAGAGCATTGCATTTATAAGCACACATATTGTTAATTGTGAAATGCCTACTTTAGGAGTTTAAACTGAAATAATTATGAAATACTGACTTCACTGTGATTTTAGAGGATATTTCAGGATTCTGATATTTTAAGAAGAGTTGGCATCTTAATCAAATAAAAATTCAAATGCTTTCTTTTGATCTTAATGAAAGCTGTACTCAGAGAGTTAGTGCCTATCACTTCTTGCACAGAAGACTTTACATGGTGGCATAAGTTGTCTAGTTGGGCCATTGTCTTCCTTGTTATGTGGCAACTCCTTTTACATTCCTCTCATATGCATATATATTTAGAAAGCTTCTAAAATATTAGGTTTCCAGGCAGCTTTTAAAAAGGCCCCATATTCCCTGCTTAATTCTTTTCTCATCTTTCTCCTGTTTAACCCTCCTACTCTAGTATTCACATTATGTCTCCATAACACTATATTCTCCTTCCCCTTCACTGGAAGAGCCTCTCTTCCCCACTGATTGCTTACTAGGTATCCACATCAGTAGTTAGTTATTCTAATTGTATCACACATTGAAAGTTTAAAATAAAACATCCACCCATAAGAGGATACCCATAATATTTGTCTTTTGAGGTGGTGGTTACCTTAGTTGGTATGTTTTTCCTGCCTTCATTTACTTGTAAATTTAATAATTTCTTTTCTTTTCTTTTAAAGATTTATTTATTTATTATATCTAAGTACACTATAGCTATCTTCAGACACACCAGAAGAGGGCATCGGATCTCATTACAGATTGTTGTGAGCCACCTTATGGTTGCTGGGAATTGAACTCAGGACCTCTGGAAGAGCAATCAGTACTCTAAACCACTGAGCCATCTCTCTAGCCCCTTTAATTTCTCTTGAGTAAAATAACATTCCATTATGTAAATGTACCACCTTTTAATTATCCATTCATCAGTTGATGGCATCTAGCCTGATTTTCAATGAAATGAAAATTAAAACTCTTTTGAGAGTTCATTTTATCCCTGTAAGAATGGAAGATCAATTAAACAAATGGCAATTCCTTCTGAAAGGCTGATGGGGAAGGTGGAATACCTACTCATAGCTGATAATTGATCTACCTCAAAATCCAGCTATATCACTATTAGACATATATATATTCCAAGGAATTGTGCATCCATTTTCTTTGCGGCTCTATTCATAATAGGGTCTCAGTAGCTGCAGCTCCAGAGTTGGTGTCGTGAGGTAGGACACTGCAGTGGGTGGGGCCTCCGAGCAGGAAGTGCTGCAGCAGGCTTGAGCAGCTTGTAGGGATGAAGGCTTCCAGAGAGAATTCTATTTGTCAAAGTGCTACAGCTCTATAAGACAGACACTTTTAAATGATCTTTGATGAAATATCTTGGGCACCTCTATTCCTTGTGGATAACGTTTTATATACCTTTTGGGGTAGGTTGGGCTCTAAAAGCAAATGGGTTCTATTGGTTTGGTCTGATATGTTAGGGATGCCTCATCTGCATGTGGAGGGCCTTTGGGAGTTGCCCTTATGTGACTGATTGTCACAGTCCTCTCCAAAGGGTATGGTAGTCACATGTTCCAGGACAGGAACTGGGCTGGGAGTAGATGAAACACCTACCACTTCTCAGATATGCTAATTCACTGTGGTTTCTGAATATGCCCAACTTTTCCAGGTTTTGTCTGGTGACTTGGTTCCACTGTCCCACAGTGTCCTCTCAGTTATTTAGCTGAGTGCCTTCCTTGTCTTCCTGTGATGGGCTGAAACTAGCAAGCCAATGAAGCATTTCCCCAAAAATAAAATAATAAAATTAAAAAATTAAAAAGTAGCACAATTCTTATGAAGACCAAATTGGACTGAATCTAGAAGCAGTGATCAAAGATAATAAAGTCTTTATTATCAAAATGATATTAACTTATTCTTGAGGACTTAGAGTCATATTTGAGAGCTTTATTTTATGGCAGTTTTGTTAATTGCTAAATGGCAACAGATAAAAAATAATTGTTAGATGAAATTTAATAAGAGAAAGGCAACCAGTATTATTCTTTGTGATTCTCTTATGTAGTCTAAGTCAGAGTTGTGTTTTTATGTTATTGAATCATAATTCATAAAGTTTAAGTACAGTGAAAGTCAGAGTTCATATTGAACACATGTGTATGGTTTTGGGTTTAATCACTGTTGCTTTTCCCAAATAAAGTTCTACAATGAATTTCTTTTTAGGACATATACATCACAAAGATACTTTGTTTTGAAATGAAAAATAAAGTATGGCAGATTTAGGTAAATCATACATTTGACATGGTAAAACCTACGTTTTATTTTTGCATTTTTCTATATATATTGAAAACCCCTATTTTTCTCTTTATTGATATGGTTACTTATATTAATCTATAGTCAAACACAATGCTTACATTTTAGCATATACATAGCTATGAAATGTTACATATATGACTCATTTCCTTAAAGTATTTGCCTGTAGTTTAAAATGCTCCTTTCCCCTGATAAGGATGCAGGCATAGCAATTCATTTCAGGATTTGCATGATAATTTCTTATATACTGCACATAATTTTTAGTACAAAATGTATGTGTCCTGAGACACAGATATGCCCTTGGATCTTGGCACTGCTGGTTAGCTGAGTGAGATGCCTTACCCAACTCTCTATTTCTTATTTTTCTCTTCTGTAAAATATAGAATTGAAAAAAAGTTGTGTGAGCCTTGTGAAAACTGTTTGAGGAAGTGATATATAGTACCCTGAGCAATCCTTGAATGTTAGTGTTATATGATACATTTCTCTTTTCTATTCATTTGTTTCTTTTCCAGAGATATTATGACATTAAACTATGAAATTATGAAATAATTTTCTTAAATGCATACAGTATACCCCTCTTCTTCCTACATTAATAAAAGCAGGTGTCAGATCTTTGAATGTTTTGTTCTTTGCAAAGAAAGAGACCTTATAAAATCTCCAAAATATGTGTTTACTAATTGCATTGGTTTAATTTATTATCTGTAATTAAACTTGGAGGGAAGGTCATGATAAAATCCAGAGGCAGATTGATGGATAACCACTAAAGGATGAAAACAAAAGAAAAGAGATGAAAGACTGCAGGATTTAAGATTAGAAATATTTGAAAAGATACCTAGGATTCACAGATGTTACTGCTATACTTGGTTGTGTATTGTGGGTAGCTAGAGGAAAGATATTTATTTCATACCTACAGACACACTGTAGAATGAGTTTCTAATTGATTGACTGGTAGAACACACCTTGGTTTTAATACCCAAACTTCATAAAAATGCCATTTTCTGTGTTTCAGTTATATTATTTCATCTGTAAAATATATTTATATCACCTAAAACTCACTAGGAAATTTTTATTGCAATATTTACTATGTAATAATATAGAGAAAATTTAAATATCCGCATTTGTGCTTGGTAGACAGAGGTGTTCTGTAATTTCAGGATAGAAAGGAGAACATTCTCCATGAATGTTATCACAGTAATTTCACAGTTTAGCCAATACAACCCAAAATTTAGTGTGAAAAATAAGTAGGCTTGGAAACTGAAGAGTGGACTATTCTATTTGTCAAATTTTTACAGAACATTCAAGAGCACAAGTTTATCAAGTCAAAACAACTGCTAACTAGTCTGTTTCTCCTTCACCTCCAATAGCAAAAAAGCAATTGAACTGAATGGGATTCAGTGCATTAGTGTTCACTTAGCATAAATTACTGTTTGTCCTGGGAAATTGCTTGAGCAGCTATTTCGAAAGGACTGTAATTTTGCCATCTTTATTGCCTTTCCAAAGAAAGCTTGTTTTAATATGTGCATGCACTAGCTACTTTTAAAGGCTTTCAACGACTTGGATTGTATATATAAATGCATTACTGTTTTTTAAATGCCTTAGTAATTTAGACAGCATGCATAATCCAATAAACAGACACAGAAACTCGTGTTTTTGTAATACAGAATGTATTTTAATATCTTAGATATGATGTTACATAATCTTTCCAGTTAAAATTTCATTTATGTTAATATTATAACCCATGTCAGAAAAATTAAAATTTGAATATGTCTATTTGATAAATGCTCACATTAAAATTTTGTGGATTGGTACAAATCCCAGCAGTACAATTGCTGCAGTAAGCTGTCATGTGTTATGAGAAACCTAGGAAATATATTTCCTGAAGTTTCATGCAGAGTTTAAGACAGCTATATTTTAACTTAATATTATATAAACAGTTTCTGTCATTACCTAAGTAACCAGTCAATAGAAGCAGATATACCTGCACATCATAGGTAGGCATGGGTATGTGTACAGACATTGTTAATGTAGTTTATGGACTCAAGACTCAGCTAACTCTTTGTCTTAAGCAGTCCTTTACAGTCCATCATCTTCATGGTCCAAGAAAACAGTATGAACCCTCCAGATAGCAATAGTTATGAATTGGTATTTGAAAGTGGTACATAGCTGAGCATCAGCTAAAATCTAAGGCATAGCTTCTTAAACTGTGAATTATAACCCCATATGAGACCACATAAATTAATGTGGGTTTTGTGAAAGAATAGGTGACAGAAAAACATTTCTCAATGTACTTAATAAATGTGAGGTGTTTCCCATAGTCTTAGCCATGGTCATATCGGACTCCCTGCATCTTTCATTCAGAAAATATAATATAAAAAAAATTTCACTATAAATGTTCCAACAGCATAAAACACCAACAAACTAGCAGAACCAATTGAATTTGAATTCTTATCACAAGATATTGTATGTTGTAACTTGCAGAGATTTTATTGTATGTAAAATGGTTTCAGCTCTGAAGATAAATAACTGCTTAATGATAAAAACAAAAATTTTAAATATTTTCTATCATCTTTTTAGCATATTAAGTTAAAAGTATATTACACATATTAAGTATATCAGTAGGCTGTAGTGTGTTAAAGTATTTTATTTTAACAGTTGTTTGAACTCCTGGCTTAAATTTTTAAAAAAATTATTTATTTATTTATTTATTTATTTATTTAAAACTCCAGATTTTATTCACCTTCTGGTCCACCCTCCAACTGTGTCACATCCCATACCTCCTCCCTGACCCACCCACTATTTCCACAAAGAAGTCCCCAACTCACCAGACCTCTAAACTCCCTAGGGCCCCCCAGTCTCTTGGGGGTTAGGTGCATCTTCTCTGAGTGAATTCACACCCGGCAGTTCTCTGCTGTGTATGTGTTGGGGGCCTCAAAACAGCTGGTATATGCTGCTTGGTTAGTGGTCAAGTGTCTGAGAAATCTCAGGGGTCCAGGTTAATTGAGATTGTTGATCCTCCTACAGGGTCACCTTCCTCCTCAGCTTCTTCTAGCTTTCCCCCAATTCAACCACAGGGGTCAGCAGCTTCTGTCCTTTGGTTGAATTTAAATGTCTACATCTGACTCTTTCAGCTGCTTGTTGGGTCTTTTGGAGGGCAGTCATGATAGGTCCCTTTTTGTGAGCTCTCCAAAGCCTCAGTAATAGTGTTAGATCTTGGGGCGTCCCCTTGAGCTAGGTCCCACTTTGGGCCAGTCTCTGGACCTTCTTTTCCTCAGGCTCCTCTCCATTTCCATCCCTGTAGTTCTTTCAGACAGGAACAATTATGGGTCAGAGTTTTGACTGTGGGATGGTAACTCCATTCCTCTGTCTTTCTGCTGGAAGTTCCCTCTCCCCAATGTAGGACATTTCATCTAAGGTCCCTCCCTTTGATTCCTGAGATTCTCTTACCTCCCAGGTCTCTAGTATATTAACCTCCTACCTCCCAAGGTTGCCCATTTCCATTCTTTCTGCTGGCCCTCAGGGCTTCAGTCCTTTTCCCTCCACCAAATAACAGATCCCCTCTCCTTGTCATTCCCTTTCCCTCCCAGGTCCCTCCTTCCCTCCTCCCTTGTGGTTGCTTTCTTCTCCCACCCAAGTGGTACTGAGGTCTCCTCCCTTGGACCCTTCATCTTGTTGACATTTTTGAGTTCTGTGGACTAAATCTTGGGTATTCTGTAGAAAAATGTCAAAAATTTTCAAACTTGCTTGATATTCTGACTGTATAGTCATTAATGGTTAGACAGCAACTTTTAGAAATTTATAATATAAAAAGTCAATTTAAGGCCATGTCATAGATTGTAAGAAATTTGTCTTAATACCAAGACAAATTTTTTTAATGACTCTTTTTGTTTTTAAAAAAGAATTCAGACAAGATTGGGCACGTTCAGGGTGATATGGCCATATTAAATTTCAATATGCTTACATTTTTGTTTTCTTCTATTGAATATGTCTATGATAAAACAATTTGTCCCCTAATACTTTTACCAGAAATCACATTACATAGTAGAAGTAAAGAAAATAAATTATTCTCAAGAACTCATGTACATTCATAACCAAACAACTTGTTATATAGATTTAAAAAGTATCAGGAAGCAAGATAGTTTTCTCAACCAGTTTCTCTTACTGGCAAGCAGCAATTTTCAGTTCCAAAAAAAAGATTAATTATTTTATTATCTATCTTTAAAAAGAATCTTATAAAACTCTTTAAAGAATCACAAATCTGAACTTTTATATAAAAATCCTTCATATATATTTTAAATGCTCAGAATGTATATCTACTCATGAGCAATTCTTATTAAATCATATCAGGTAGCTGAGTGCAAAATGGGCATAAGAAATCAATCATCACCAGTCCTACCTCAGTGAGAGTCATGTCAGCCAGTGCTGCCATTGTTCTTCTTCCCTGACCATGACAGGTTCCTAGCTTAACTAATAAGAGAGTGCTGTTCTGAACTTCAAACTCTTCTCTAAGATTTTCTACATCAGTGCCAATAGCAAAAAGCATTTTAACCTAGCTTCACTAACAATTTTATTTTTCCAAATATTTTCTAAGGGTGCTTATTGCTGACAATCTACATCTATAAGTTTTTTCTTAGGGTGATGAATCATAATCTGCTCCAGTAGCAATGTCTGAAATAGATCAAGCACTATTATTTTTAGTGAAAGAGACAATGGCCAGTGAGGGGCTGGAAGCTGCCTTAGAATTTTCATACAATTCTCAGATTAAGAGGGATGTGAGGTCAGGAAGCAGAGCTTGCTCCATAACAGCATGAACTCCTCAGGACACATAGTCCTCCAGGAGTGCCTCAACCAACATGTACCCATCATGGTTGTGCTAACAAGTGAGCCACATTCCATGAGTTCTAAATCCATTTGTCATTTCTCCTGAATGGCTGTCTGCAAATTTTTTATCAGTAGACATTTGATTATATACCTATTTTGTATACCTGAATACCAAAATACATGAAACATTGTTTTTCAAGTGAGAGGTGGTCATGATTTGAAAAATCCATAAAGCTCTTTTTAAGACTTGTTTTTGGAGATTGTCAAAAGACTATGACTTAAAAATTAGCCAGTTTCAAGTCTTTGGCTCACAGTAGTAAAGCATTCTGGGAAATGGGCTATGTTTTAAACAGCTGTAAATTCTGAAAGTTGCAAATCAGTACTAGAAGGCATAAAGATGGCAGATAACAATAGATGTCATGTTATGAAAATAACCTACTGTAATGGTCAACCAATAATTAATACATATGGGTTTTCAGGAGAGAAAGATCCTTGTGGGCAGGGAATTATATTTCCATTTCCTCCTTGGTTGTCTTTATGTTCTAAATATGATTATCTCGTATTACCTCCCATGATCCTCATGGTTCCCAACCTCCACCTTACCCTGTTGTCCCTTAGTAGCATCTCACAGTCCTCACCCGCCTCTTGCCAACTTGCAATCTGTCTTTCACACAGAGGGCACAGTGACCCTGATGGCTAATATCTATACAGTAAGCCATTAATGAGTTAGCATGAAAATGTTAATATAAATGAGTTTATGGGCACTCCGCCATCTTTGCTCCAGGGGCCGGGAAGTTAGGACTGCCAGGCTCTGAGACAGACAGGCATAATATCACTTGGGTCTCGGGCGTCTTGTGTATAAACGGCTCCCAAGTGCTGGGCAGATCTGCAGTAACCAGAGCGCCAGCTCTGCTGTGGGACTTCTGCCTGGCAGAGGGACCCCGCACTAGGCGGGAGCCTACCAGCTTCCCTTCCATGACCTCTGTTACGGTAGACTGCACTGAAGAGACAGGTACCCAGGTTCACCCCAATATAACATCGCTTGGGACACGGCCTGTTGGGGCTTCCGCCTGCTCCCAAGAACGGGACAGCGCTGTGGTCATCTGGGTGCCAGATCTGCAGGCCATCGCCTCTGCAGGGTGACCATCACCACGGAAAGAGTGCAGAGTGCACTCCGCCATCTTTGCTCCAGTGGCCAGGAAGTTGGGACGGCCAGGCTCAGAGACAGACAGGCATAATATCGCTTGGGTCTCGGGCGGCTTGTGTGTAAGTGGCTCCCAAGAGCTGGGCAGATCTGCAGTAACCAGCATGCTAGCTCTGTTGTGGGACTTCTGCCTGGCAGAGGGATGCCCCCTCCCCCCCCGACTCTAGGAGAGATCACACACCCCTGCACAGGGCAGGAGCTTACCAGCCTCCCTTTGGCGACCTCTACTCCAGTAATCCACTACGCTGAGCCTTTGGATGTGCAAGGACTCCCCAATATAACATCACTTGGGACAAGGCACATCAGGGCTCCAAAGTCACTCAGGAGCAGGGCAGGCCCCAGAAATCTGTGCCAGGGGAATCCTGGTAAACCAGGGGGGGGCAGAAATAGCTTTGCAGGCTCACAGGAGGTCCAACCAACAGCCAGTGACAGCAGGACCAACTAACATCAGAGGTAACCAGATGGCAAAAGGCAAACGTAGGAACGTTACTAAGAGAAATCAAAGTGATATGGCACCATCCGAACCCAACTCTCCAACAGCAGCAAGTTCTGGATACCCCACCACACCCGAAAGACAAGATCTGGATTTAAAATCACTTCCCATGATGCTATTAGAGGATCACAAGAAGGACACAAATGAATCTAATAAAGAATTACAGGAGACCATGAATCAACGGTTAGAAGCCCTTACAAAGGAAACACAAATATTGCTTAGAGAAATGGAGGAGAACATGGATCAAAAGATGGAGGCGCACAAGGAGACAACACAAAAATCGCTTAACGAGATGAATCAACAGGTAGATGCACTCACAAAGGAATCACAAAAATTGCATAAAGAAATGCAGAAGAATATGGGTCAACAGACGGATGCCCATAAGGAGGCAACACAACAATTGCTTAAAGAAATGAATCAACGGTTAGATGCCCTTACAAAGGAAACACGAGAACTGCTTAAAGAAATGCAGGAGACGATGGATCAACAGATAGATTCCCATGAGGAGGAAACACAAAAATCGCTCAGAGAAATGCAGGAGAACTTGAGTCAACAGGCAGAAATCCTGAAAGAGGTAATGCAATAATACCTTAAAGAAATACAAGAAAGTACAAACAAACAAGTGAAGGATCTCAGCAAATCCATCCAGGAACTACAAAAGGAAGTAGAAACAACTAAGAAATCACAAAGGGAGACAACTTTGGAGATAGAAAACCTTGGGAAGAAATCAGGAGTCATAGATGCAAACATCAACAATAGAATACAAGAGATGGAAGAAAGAATCTCAGGTGCTGAAGATTCCATAGAAAGCATCGACTCAACAGTCAAAGAAAATGCAAAATGCAAAAAACGTGTAACCCAAAACATCCAGGAAATCCAGGACACAATGAGAAGACCAAACCTAAGGATTATAGGTATAGATGAGAGTGAAGATTTGCAACTTAAAGGGCCAGTAAACATCTTCAACAAAATTATGGAGGAAAACTTCCCTAACCTAAAGAGAGAGATGCCGATGAATGTACAAGAAGCCTACAGAACTCCAAACAGACTGGAGCAGAACAGAAATACCTCCCATCACATAATAATCAAAACACCAAATGTTCTAAACAAAGAAAGAATATTTAAAGTAGTAAGAGAAAAGGGCCAAGTAACATACAAAGGAAGACCTATCTGAATCACATCAGACTTCTCACCAGAGACTATGAAAGCCAGAACATCCTGGGCAGATCTCATGCAGACACTAAGAGAGCACAAATGCCAGCCTAGACTACTATACCCAGCAAAACTCTCAATCACCATATATGGAGAGACCAAGATATTCCATGATAAAACCAAATTTTCACAATATCTTTCCACAAATCCAGGCCTGCAACGAATAATAGGTGGAAACCTCCAATAAAGGGAGAGAAACAACATCCTGGAAAAAATGAGATAACCTTCTTGAATCAAACCCAAAAGTCGATAACCACTCAAACATAAAGATAGCGTCAAGAATGGCAGATGGCAATAATCACTATGCCTTAATCTCTCTTAATATCAATGGTCTCAATTCCCCAATTAAAAGACATAGACTAGCAGACTGGATACGTAAACAGGACCCAGCATTTTGCTGCATGCAGGAAACGCACCTCAGTGTCAAAGACAAACACTACCTCAGAGTAAAAGACTGGAAAACAATTTTACAAGCAAATGGCCCCAAGAAACGAGGTGGAGTAGCCATCCTAATATCAGATAAAATTGATTTTCAACCTAAAGTCATCAAAAAAGACACAGAAGGACACTACATATTGATCAAGGGAAAAATCCACCATCAAGAACTCTCAATTCTGAATATCTATGCTCCAAATGCAAGGGCAACCTCGGTCTTAAAAGAAACTTTACTAACGCTCAAAGCACACATCGCACCGCACACAATAATAGTGGGTGACTTCAACACCCCGCTCTCTGAAATGGATCGTTCAGGAAAGCAGAAACTAAATAGGGACACAGTGAATCTAATTGAAGCCTTGGACCAAATGGAACTAACATTATATATATATATATATATATATATATATATATATATAGAACATTTCATCCTAGAGCTAAAGAATACACCTTCTTCTCAGCACCTCATGGTACCTTCTCCAAAATTGACCATATAATTGGTCACAAATCAGACCTCAACAGATATAAGAAGATAGAAATAATCCCATGCCTCCTATGGAATAAGGGTGGTCTTCAATGGCAACAAAAACAAAAGAAAACCCACGTACATATGGAGGCTGAACAATGCTCTACTCAATGATAACTTGGTCAAGGTGGAAATAAAGAAAGAAATCAAAGACTTTTTGAAAGTTAATGAAAATGAAGGCACAACATACCCTAATTTATGGGACACAATGAAAGCAGTGCTAAGAGGAAAATTCATAGCCCTGAGTGCTACCAAAAAGAATCAGGAGACAGCATACCCTAACAGCTTAATGGCACACCTGAAAGCCCTGGAACAAAAAGAAGCAAATACACCAAAGAGGAGTAGAAAGCCGGAAATCATCAAACTCAGGGCTGAAATCAATCAAATAGAAACAAATAAAACCATACAAAGAATCAACAAAACGAGGAGTTGGTTCTTTGAGAAAATCAACAAGATAGATAAGCCCTTAACCAGACTAACCAGAGGGCACAGAGATAGTATCCAAATTAATAAAATCAGAAACAAAAAGGGAGAGTTAACAACAGAAACTGAGGAAATTCAAAAAATCATCAGATCCTACTACAAAAATTTGTATTCAACACAACTAGAAAATCTTGAGGAAATGGACAATTTCCTTATCAGATACCAAATACCAAAATTAAATCAGGATCAAATAGACCATCTAAACCGTCCTATAACCCCTGAAGAAATAGAAGTTGTCATTGGAAGTCTTCCAACCAAAAAAAGCAGAGGTCCTGATGGTTTTAGTGCAGAATTCTATCAGACCTTCAAAGACGACCTAACACCAATACTCTTCAAACTGTTCCACAAAATAGAAACAGAAAGGACAGTACCCAACTCGTTCTATGAAGCCACAATTACACTAATACCAAAAGTACACAAAGATCCGACAAAGAAAGAGAATCTCAGGACAATCTCTCTTATGAATATCGATGCAAAAATACTCAATAAAATTCTTGCCAACCGAATCCAAGAACACATCAAAACGATCCTTCACTACGATCAAGTAGGCTTCATCCCAGGGATGCAGGGATGGTTCAATATAAGGAAATCCATCAACGTAATCCACTATATAAACAATCTCAAAGAAAAAAACCACATGGTCATCTCATTAGATGCTGAGAAAGCATTTGACAAAATTCATCATCCTTTCATGCTAAAGGTCTTGGAAAGATCAGGAATTCAAGGCCCATATCTAAACATAGTAAAAGCAATTTACAACAAACTGGTAGCCAGCATCAATCTAAATGGAGAGAAACTTGAAGCAATCCGACTAAAATCAGGGACTAGACAAGGCTGCCCTCTCTCTCCTTATCTTTTCAATATAGTACTTGAAGTTCTAGCTAGAGCAATTAGACAACAAAAAGAGGTCAAAGGGATACAAATTGGAAAGGAAGAAGTCAAACTATCATTATTTGCAGACGATATGATAGTATACTTAAGCGACCCAAAGAACTCTACCAGAGAACTCCTACAGCTGATAAACGACTTCAGCAAAGTGGCCGGATATAAAATCAACTCAAGCAAGTCAGTAGCCTTCCTATACTCAAAGGATAAGCAGGCTGAGAAAGAAGTAAGAGAAATGAATCCCTTCACGATAGCCACAAACCATATAAAGTATCTTGACATGACTCTAACCAAACAAGTGAAAGATCTGTATGACAAGAACTTCAACTCTCTGAAGAAAGAAATTGAAGAAGACCTCAGAAGATGGAAAAATCTGCCATGCTCATGGATTGGCAGGATTAATATAGTAAAAATGACCATCTTACCAAAAGTAATGTACAGATTCAATGCAATCCCCATCAAAATCCCAACTCAATTCTTCATAGAGTTAGAAAGAGCAATTCAAAATTTCATCTGGAATAACAAAAAACCCAGAATAGCTAAAACTATTCTCAAGAGTAAAAGAACATCTGGGGGAATCAGTATCCCGGACCTCAAGCTGTACTACAGAGCAATAGTATTAAAAACCGCATGGTATTGGTACAGTGACATGCATGTAGATCAATGGAACAGAATTGAAGACCCAGAAATGAATCCACACTCCTATGGTCACTTGATCTTTGACAAAGGAGCTAAAACCATCCAGTGGAAAAAAGATAGACTGTTCAACAAATGGTGCTGGCTCAACTGGAGGTCAACATGCAGAAGAATGCAAATTGACTCATTCTTATCTCCTTGCACTAAGCTCAATTCCAAGTGGATCAAGGATCTCTACATAAAACCAGACACACTGAAACTAATAAAAAGGAAACTAGGGAAGAACCTTGAACATATGGGCACAGGGGAGAATTTCCTGAATAGAACTCCAATAGCTTATGCTCTAAGATCAAGAATTGACAAATGGGACCTCATTTAATTACAAAGTTTTTGCAAGGCAAAAGACACTGTCAAAAAGACAAAGCGGCAATCAACTAACTGGGAAATGATCTTTACCAACCTTACATCCGACAGAGGGCTAATATCCAATATATACAAATAACTCAAGAAGTTAAACTCCAGAGAGGCAAGTAACCCTATTAAAAAATGGGGTACAGAGCTAAACAAAGAGTTCTCACCTGAAGAATATCTAATGGCTGAGAAGCACCTAAAGAGATGTTCATCATCCTTAGTCATTAGGGAAATTCAAATCAAAACAACCCTGAGATTCCATCTCACACCAGTCAGAATGGCTAAGATTAAAAACACAGGAGACAGCAGTTGTTGGCGAGGATGTGGAGAAAGAGGAACACTCCTCCACTGCAGGTGGAATTGCAAGCTGGTACAACCACTCTGGAAAGCAGTCTGGCGGTTCCTCAGAAAACTGGGCATGACACTCCCGGAGGATCCGGCTATACCACTCCTGGGCATATACCCAGAGGCTTTCCCTGCATGCAATAAGGACACATGCTCCACTATGTTCATAGCAGCCTTATTTATAATAGCCAGAAGCTGGAAAGAACCCAGATGTCCCTCAATGGAGGAATGGATTCAGAAGATGTGGTATATCTACACAATGGAATACTACTCTGCAATTAAAAACAATGAATTCACGAAATTCCTAGGCAAATGGTCAGAACTTGAAAATATCATCCTTTGTGAGGTAACCCAATCACAAAGGAACACACATGGTATGCAGTCACTGATAAGGGGATATTAACCCAGAATCTCGGAATACCCTTGACACAATTCGCATTTCAATAGATTTCTAAGAAGATCGAAGGAGAGACCCCTGGTCCTGGAAAGACTGGATGTAGGGGAACACCAGGACAGAGAAACGAGAGGGGGTTGAATGGAGAAAAGAGGGAGGGAAGGGGGCTTATGGGACTTTCGGGGAGGGAGGAAACAGGAAAGGGGAAATGATTTGGAATGTAAATAAAAAAAAACTTAGAAAATAAAAAAAATGAGTTTATGTTATAATTCCCAGAGCCTTAGCACACTTTTTTGATATTTTCATTTTTTTTTAGTTTTTTTTATTAAATATAATCTTCATTTACATTTCAAGTGGTAAAACCTTTCCCGGTTTCCCCCCTCCCCAAAGCCCCCCAACCCCTCCTCCCACTCCTTGCATCCAAGTATAAGCCCCTCCACCTGACTCACTCCCATCTCCCCCACCTCGATTTTCCCTTGTTGGAGCATCTATTGAGCCTTTACCTGACCAAGTACCACTCCACCCACTGATGCCTCACAAGGCATTCCTCTGCCACATTTTTGCCAGGAACCATGTGTAACACTTGGTTGATGGTTTAGTCCCTGGGAGTCCTGGGGTGTCTGGCTGGCCAATATCATTGTTCTTCCCATGGGGCTGTAAACCCCTTCAGCTCCTCTGGACCGCCCTCCAACTCTTCCATTGGGGACCCCACTCCCAGACCAATGGTTGGCTGCTAGCATCTGCCTCTATATGTGTAAGGCTCTGGCAGGGCCCCTCCGAAGAAATCCATGGCATACTTAGTGCATTTTTATTGAAATAAATGTTACTACTCTGTAAGTTTAGACAATGTCAATATTGTGGCCACATGCCTATATTTTTTTATTGCACTTTTTTTTATTTTTACTTTTTATTAGATATATTCTTTATTTACATTTCAAATAATTTCCACTTTCCTGGATCCCCCCTCCCCGAAAGTCTCATAAGCCCTCTTCCCTCCTCTTCTTCAGAGACTTGACTTTCCTGTCATACAGATCTTTCACTAGTTTGGTTAGAGTCACACCAAGATACTTTATTTTGTTTGTGGCTATTGTGAAGGGTGTCATTTCCCTAATTACTTTCTCAGTCTGTTTATCCTTTGAGTACAGGAAGACTACTGATTTGCTTGAGTTAATTTTATATCTGGCCACTTTGCTGAAGTTGTTTATCAGCTGTAGGAGTTCACTGGTGGACTTTTTTGGGTCGCTTTAGTATACTATCATATCATCTGCAAATAGTGATAGTTTGACTTCTTCCTTTCCAATTTGAATCCCTTTGGCCTCCTTTTGTTGTCTAATTGCTCTAGCTAGAACTTCAAGTACTGTATTGAATAAATATATATAGAGAGGGCAGCCTTTTCTAGTCCCTGATTTTAGTGAGATTGCTTCAAGTTTCTCTCCATTTAGTTAGATGTTGGATACTGATTTGCTGTATATTGCTTTTACTATGTCTAGGTATGGGCCTTGAATTCCTGTTCATTCCAAGACCTTTAACATGAAAGGATGCTGAATTTTGTCAAATGATTTTTCAGCATCTAATGAAAAGACCATGTGGTTTTTTTCTTTGAGTTTGTTTATGTAGTGGATTACATTGATGGATTTCTATATATCAAACCATCTCTACATCCCTGGGATGAAGTCTACTTGATCATAGTGAATGATCATTTTGATGTGTTCTTGGATTCGGTTGGCAAGAATTTTATGGAGTATTTTTGCATCGATATTCAAAAAGGAAATTGTTCTAAAGTTCTCTTTCTTTGTTGGATCTTTGTGTGGTTTTGCTATCAGCAAAATTGTGGCTTCATAGAATGAGTTGGGTAGTATTCCTTCTATTTCTATTTTGTGAAATAGTTTGAAGAATATTGGTGTTAGGTCTTCTTTGAAAGTCTGATAGAATTCTGCATTGAAACCATCTGGTCCTGTGCTTTTTTTTTTTTTTTTTTTTGGTTGGGAGAGTTTCAATGACCACTTCTATTTCTAGGAGTTATGGGACCGTTTAGATGGTCTATGTGATTCTGATTAAACTTTGGTAGTTGGTGTCTGTCTAGGAAATTGTCCATTACCTCCAGATTTTCCAGTTGTGTTGAATATAGGCTTTTGTAGTAGAATCTGATGATTTTTTTAATTTCTTCAGTTTCTGTTGTTATTTCTCCCTTTTCATTTCTGATTTTGTTAATTTGGATACTGTCTCTGTTCCCTCTGGTTAGTCTGGCTAAAGATTTATCTATCTTGTTGATTTTCTCAAAGAACCAGCTCCTGGTTTTGCTGATTCTTTGTATAGTTCTTTTTGTTTCTACTTGGTTGATTTCAGCCCTGAGTTTTATGATTTCCTGCCTTCTACTCCTCTTGGGTATATTAGTTTCTTTCTGTTCTAAAGCTTTCAGGTGTGCTGTGAAGCTGCTAGTGTATGCTCTCTCCAGCTTCTTTTTGGAGGGATTCAGAGTTATGAGTGTTCCTCTTAGCACTGCTTTCATTGTGTCCCATACATTTGGGTATGTTGTGCTTTCATTTTCATTACATTCTAAAAAGGATTTGATTTCTTTCCTTATTTCTTCCTTGACTAAGGTATCATTGAGTAGAGCATTGTCCACCTTCCATGTGTATGTGGGCTTTCTATTGTTTTTGTTGCCATTGCCTTTATTCCATAGTGATCTGATAGAAGGCATGGGATTAGTTCGATCTTCTTATATCTGTTGAGGTTTGTTTTGTGACCAAGAATATGGCAAGTTTGGGGAAGGTTCCATGAAGTGCTGAGAAGAAGGTATATTCTTTTGATTTAAGATGAAATGTTCTATAGATATCTATTAAATCAATTTGGTACAAAACTTCTGTTAGTTTCATTGTGTCTCTGTTTAGTTTGTGTTTCCATGACCTGTCCATTGAGGAAAGTGGGGTGTTGAAGTCACCCACAGTTATTGTATAGGTAGTGTTGTGTGCTTTAAGCTTTAGTAAAGTTTCTTTTACAAATGAGGGTTCCCTTGCATTTGGAGCATAGATATTCAGAGTTGAGAGTTCTTACTGGTAGATTTTTCCTTTAATGAATATAAAGTATCCTTCTGTGTCTTTTTTGATGTCTTTTGTTGAAAGTCTATTTTACTGGATATTAGAATGGCTACTCCAGCTTGTTTTCTGGCACCATTTGCTTGGAAAACTGTTTTCTATCCTTTTACTCAGAGGTAGTGTTTGTCTTTGACACTGAGATGCATTTCTTGTATGCAGCAAAATGTTGGGTCCTGTTTACATATCCAGTCTATTAGTCTATGTCTTTTTATTGGGGAATTGAGTCCAATGATGTTAAAAGATATTAAGGAAAAGGGATTGTTGCTTCCTGCTATTTTTGATATAATTTCTATATTTGTGTGGTTATCTTCTTTTGGGTTTGTTGAAAGAAGATTAATTTCTTGTTTTTTCTAGTGTATAGTTTCCCTCCTTTTGTTGTTGTTTTCCATTCATTATCCTTTGAAAGGCTGGATTTGTGGAAAGATACTGTGTAAATTTGTTTTTGTCATGAAATACATTGGTTTCTCCATCTATGGTAATTGAAAGATTTGCTGGATATAGCAGCCTGGGTTGACATTTGTGTTCTCTTAGGGTCTGTATGTCATCTGTCCAGGCTCTCCAGGCTTTCATAAACTGTGGTGAGAAGTCCAGTGTAATTGTGATAGGTTTACCTTTCTATGTTACTTGACCTTTTTCCCTTACTGCTTTTAACTTTCTTTCTTTGCTTAGTACATATGGTGTTTTAATTATTATGTGACAGGAGGAATTTCTTTTCTGGTCAAATCTATTTGGAGTTCTGTAGGCTTCTTCTATGTTCATGGGTATCTCTTCCTTTAGGTTAGGGAAGTTTTCTTCTATAATTTTGTTGAAGACATTTACTGGCTCTTTAAGTTGGAAATCTTCACTCTCTTCTATACCTATAATCCTTAAGTTTCGTTTTCTAGTCTTGTCCTGGATTTCTTGGATGTTTTGGGTTAGGCACTTTGTGCATTTTTCATTTCCTTTGACTATTGTATCAATGCTTTCTATGGTATCTTCTGCATCTGAGATTCTCTCTTCTATCTCTTGTATTCTGTTGTTGATGTTTGGATCCATGACTCCTGACTTCTTTCCTAGGTTTTCTATGTCCTGAGTTGTTTCCCTTTGTGATTTCTTTATTGTTTCTACCTCCATCTTTAGATCCTGGATGGCTTTGTTCAATTCCTCCACCTGTTTTGTTGTGTTTTCCCTTAGTTCTTCATGGGCTTCTTCCTGTTTACATGTGTTCTCCTGTATTTCTTTAAGGGAGTTATTTATGTCCTTCTTGAAATCCTCTAATAGCATCATGAGCCATAGTTTTAAATCCAAATCTTGCATTTCTGGTGTTGGGGTATGCAGGACTTGCTGTTGTGGGAGAATTGGGTTTGGATGGAGCCATATTGCCTTGATTTCTGTTAGTAATGTTCTTACATTTGCCTTTTGACATCTGGCTATCTCTGGTGTTAATTGGTTCTGCTGTCACTGGCTGGTGCTTGTTCCTCCTGTGTGCCTGCAGGTCTATCTCAGCACCCCTGGGTGACCATCTTTCTCCCAGCACAGATTGCTTTGGGGTTGCCCAGCCTCTGGCTGTTGGTCGGGCCCTGACAGACTGAGTCCCATGTGATCTTACACTCAGGTGTTCTCTGTGTTACTGACTGAAGCAGACTGCTCAGTGGCAGGAGAGAAGATGTTGGCCTCACCTCTACTTGCTGGACTCAATGCAGAGCAGATATCCCCTAGCAGACTAGGTGCACAGAAGGCTGCAGTGCTGCTGAGCCCCTGGATCCAGGCAGAGCCCTGGCGGGGCGTGTCTCAAGTGATCCTCCACTCAGATGATCCTTGTGCCCCTGTCTGCCCCTGCCTACTCAGTCACAGTGGCAAAGATAGCATGCCTCACCTCTAAACTTAGAACTCCCTCCAATCACAGGACTCCCTGCAGGGCAGATGTCCCCCTGGAGGGTAGGTATACAGATGGTTGCAGTGCTGCTAAGCCCCTGAGTGCCAGTAGAGCCCTGGCCTATTACACTTTTTAAAATGTTTTGCAATTCAAGGTTAGTATAATTATTTAAGTCTATTACTTGTAGAATAGTCAGATTTAGTAGATAAAATACATGATTCGCAGTTAAATTTGAATGAGAAACCAACAACTGTCAATATTTAAGTGAAAATATATCCAGAATATTAATTGGTTCATATAGTTTTTAGAATATTGTGTAGGTCATATGGATAGTCAGACTTTGTACTATACAATATTATAGTCCTCAGTATTATAATGAGTTCCTAGCATACGGTGAAAATAATTCAAGGGCTTGAGACATAATAGAGAATCTCAATGCTCTTGAGGTACTGGGGCAGAGAGTAAGCACTGGAAAGCCTTAATCAATGCTGTCACACCCTGAGACAAAGAAAGAAAGAAAAAAAGAAAGAAAAGAGAATAGCCCACTATAGAAGAGTCACAAGGAGAAATGCATGCATTGTAGTGCCACACACATTCCATCACTAAATCACAATTGTTCTTATTACACAGCTGACTAGAAGAAAGGTTGTCATGAAGAAAGGTTGTCCTATAATATGATATGACATATTTATAGCTGCTATTGGTTAAGTATCAGCAATAAAATTCAGATTATAACTCAAGTCACAAATGTCTCAAGTCGCAATTGTCCCCACTTTTGTCGGTCTCAACATCATCAGAAATTTCATACTAAAGTAAATTAATCTTATATTTCAAGAATAATTATATTGATTGATGTTTTGTCCATGAGAAATACTAAGTAGATTCCCCAAAATGTAACGTATTTAGCTTTCTGAGTTTGTAGAATTATTTATACTCTAAGTTTAATTTGTTGGGTTCAGTGACTTGATTTTATACTGCTTTAAGTTGCCTCTGTATCTGGATCTAGACCATGTTAATGAATAAGCAATAGGTATGAATTAATGAAGAAAGAATATTTTTTTTAATTTCCTACAACCCTACTTAAAGATAAGAATTTTCTCATGTAATTTATGAGAGGTATGTTTAATAATATTCTGATGATGAACTTTATTCTGTTGATTGGAGTGAGTTTCTTATTTATATGTGCTTTTCAATCCTCAGTATGACTTTCTTCACCATACAATTTTCTGCACTTAAATGTCATAGTTGCAGATTCTATAGCTGCCATAGTGCTAGAATACATAAATTCACATAAAACATGAACACATAAGGCTTTCTAATGTTGTTGAAAGAATGTTAGACCCTTCATTAACATATATAATCTAGTTTTGTTTGGTCTATTTCCACCTCCAATGCTAATTTTGTTATGAATTTTGGCTTTTGCTATATCTATTAAAGCATTTGTTTTGCTTTTCCTTTTTTTATATGGTTATTTACATTCATCGTCTTTGAGCAACTCCTTGGATATTGATATAAAAAAATTAAAGACCACCTTATCTTATATCATCACATTTTGTTTGTAAATTAGTGAAAGATTTTTGTGCCTTGCCTCTAGGGAACATTGGCCTATAGTTTTGTTTTCCTTACATTGTCTTTTCCTCATTTTTCTGTTTATGTAATATTAGAATTTACTCCATAAATTGTATGTCAAAATCTTGGTGTTTCATGCAAGAGTAAACTGCTATTTTTTTCTTAAATATCAGACAGAAACAGAAAGCTAAATTCTGCCCTGATTCCATCTTTCTAGAAGTTATTGATAATTAATTTGACTTATATAAAATATGTATATTATCATTTATAAATGTGTTTAGAAAAATAAATTTGTATGAAGTACATTATAAATGTATTTGGAAAAGTATATGTATCCAAGGTTTTCAAATTTATATTTATTTTATATGCATTCTCAAGATATTCCTTTATTGTCCTTTAAGATTTATAGCCTGTGCAATGATACCTTATAATATTGTTGATTTATCTCTAATTTACACTAATTTTTATCTATCAAAATTTATAGACAAAGTTTTAGAAATTTTAGCAATATTTTTAAAGAACTCATTTTACTGATGATTTTCTTGTCTTGTTCTGTACATATCTCATTTATATTATTATCTCCTTTCTACCAATTTTGACTTAAATTTGCTTTGAATTTTTGCAATTTACCTGTCTTAAGTTTTACCTGAACTATGCTTTCTTTCTCTTTAACAAGAAGATAATGTTCATTAATGCATGTATTGACTTCTTTGTTTACTTATTCAAAAACATGAATTCAAGGAAATTAGAAGAACTTAAAAATCACTTATTTTATTGTCCAGTGTTTATTGCAACAGTAGTTATACACAGAGTATAGCATCAGTCTGTAGGCAGAGAATGTAAAAAAGTCATCCTGCTTTTTGTGAAAATGAAGTGTTGCCTAAGACAGTGCAGTGTTGCAGCTGAATTGAAAAATGGTTAGAAAAAGCAGGAAGAGGCTATTCAATAATGAAATAAATATGCAGAGAGTTAAAAGTACAGGATATTATGAAGTTTTGGATATGCCTGTTTTCTCCTATGGACCTTTAAATTTAGTAATGATGGTTGAAGTATCTATTGTAGCAGGTCTTAAATGCCTTCTTTAAAGAATATGAGCTTTCATCTTTGGGATATGTACAGTTTTATCACTCTGGAGAATAGTAAAACATTTGAGTCATTGAAAATGATAAAACTTAGTTGTTAATTAGAAAGATAATACAAACTGGTACCATGTGGGATTAATTAGGGGAAGGATATATAATGATGGATTATTCCAAATAATTGAAAATGTCTGTCTAAATGGAGGCAGTGCAGGGGGATGCAATGTGGTATTTTAAAAGTATCAGATAGAAGAAAAACGCATTGATGACTATAAGACAGAGACAAGGCCAGAGAGAAGTGGGCAGAGATAGAGGGGAAGAGAGAAGCAGTTTATAAGCATAAGGAACACAAAATCTTCCTGGGATTTTATAGAAGTTTGTAAATTAGTAAGTGAGAAATTAGTATGACCCTGGATTGCTGTGTATGTTGAGATTAGGTATCACCCAAGTGACTGTCAGAAAGATAAATAAGTCAAACAGCCTGCAACTCGGGAAATAAAAGGTGCTTGTTTGCCTTGATTAAGTGACTTAATTGAGGGGACTTGAAGCCACAAATAAAATTGAGTCCATTTAATAATGCAGGTTTGAATTAACAGAAAGAACCAGAGGAATGTTATTGTGGTTTGGTTTTGACATATTTAAAGTATTCGTTCCTTATATAGACACCATGGAAGGATTAATTTTCATCCTTCTATGTTGCCCAGAATGTTGCTAGAATATGAAACTAAGGCTGATGTATGACAGACATTCTTTATAACCAATGAAGACTGTTCATGAGTATGTCAGTCAACTTTCCCATCATGGTTTAGGCCTGCTCCCTCTCCTCAACATCATGCAGACCA
The DNA here is from genome assembly GCA_036184795.1 of Tokudaia tokunoshimensis. Classification (NCBI taxonomy): domain Eukaryota; kingdom Metazoa; phylum Chordata; class Mammalia; order Rodentia; family Muridae; genus Tokudaia; species Tokudaia tokunoshimensis. The sequence goes on along the minus strand of BTHU01000022.1, from coordinate 63,281,249 downwards.
TACTAGAGACAGTATTCTCCACATCCGCAAAGCACTCATCTCCTGCAAGAGAAATTATCAGTTACCCCAGTATATTTCTGAGTTTATATGTCTTCTATTTCTTTAGAAAATATTTTTAGTTTGATTAGCTTCTTGGAGTCATCCAGCTATAACACAGATGTAACGACCTAACTCTACTCTTTTCTACTTATTAGCCTTTTATCTTGCACATGTTTTTAGATTGTCCAGGCTCTTATACTGACATTTTTCATTATGACATTTCCACACAACTATTTCATCTGTATTGATTTATAGTTATGGAATGTTTTTCTAAAGTAAAGTATGATTTTTCAGTAAACATGTGATGAAAAGGTAGGATAATTCACATATCCTTAGCCTCAGATATTTATTATTTCTTTGTGTTTGGAACATTTTAAGTTCTCTCAAATAATTATTTTTAATATTCATCAATTGAAACAAACTACAATATTAGGTTATATTGAATTTCTTAACCCCAACTTATATGTCTATGAACCACACAAGTGAATCTCTAGTACTTATACATACAGTAGTTCCTACAACTCGCAGAATTGTTTTCTATCAATTTGTCCATATACTCCAAATGGTCATTACGTCTGTTACCTTTTAAAAATTAGATATTTTCTTTATTTACATTTCAAATGTTATCTCCTTTCAAGGTTTCCCCTCCAAAGACCTCCTATCCCATCCCCCCTCCACCAGCTCACCAACCCACCCACTCCTGTTTCCCTGTCCTGGCATTCCCTTACACTGGGGCATTGAGTCTTCACAGGACCAAGGGCCTGACAAGGCCATCCTCTGCTACATATGGGGCTAGAGCCATAGGTCCCCTCATGTTTTCTCTTTGGTTGGTGGTTTAGTGCCTGGGAGCTCTGGGGTACTGGTTGGTTCATATTATTGTTCCTCATATGGGGCTGCAAATCCCTTCAACTCCTTGGGTCCTTTGTTTAACTTCTTCATTGGGAACCCTGTGCTCAGTCCAATGGTTGGCTGAGAGCAATACTACCTATGTATTTGTCAGGGACTGGCAGAGCCTCTCAGGAGACAGCTATATCAGGCTCCTGTCAGCAAGCACTTGTTGGCATCCACAATAGTGTCTGCGTTTGGTGATTCTATATGGGATGGATCCCCAGGTGGGGCAGTCTCTGAATGGCCTTTCCTTCAGTCTCTGCTCCACACTTTGTCTCTGTAACTCCTCCCATGGGTATTTTCTAATTACTCTGTCATGATGCCTCATGAAAGCAACTTTGGGAAGGACATTTTTAATGGTGCTGTTAGTTTTGGAGTGTTGTTCATGATTACTTGTCCTCTGTTTCTGGGCTCATAGTGTAGAAGCAGAATTGTTCCACAGTAGGATTGTGTTGCCGCTCTTGATTCACAGGAAAAGGAGAAAGAGAAATCAAAGAAGCAGGGTCAGTGCATGACTGCCAAGGACACAATTTCAGAGTCCTAATTCTTGGAGCATGGCCCCACTCCTGCTCCAAATGCTTCTTCTTATAAAGCTCTAGGTGATTAATCCCTGGATTTGTCCAGAACACTTAGGATCTAATTCTGTCTGGAAACACCCTCACATGCATACCTTGAGTTATGTATTACCAGTCCCATTGGGCTATTGGTCCAATCAAATGTATAATTAGTACTCACCATCACGTATCTCACTGTAAACAAACTAATTCTGAAGTAATATTTACTTATGAAACAATAGATTTTCAACAGATTTTTTTTTACCTATTACTGTAAAGCAAAAAAAAAAAAAAACAAACAAAACATTTCTTCTTGTACTTTCATGCTTTCCTGTTTACTGTTACAGACCTTCATATTGACTAAGTTTCCATAAGAACCATTCACCACCAAATACTTCAGTATTGGAAGGTCCTACATGGCTGTTGTTTTGTAAATAATTACATATATTTTGGATCATTTGTTACAAAAATTCTATTTTAATTTCCAGCACTGTATTTTGGTCAATATAGTTTAAAGCATTATAGTTCCTTGTTTTCTAAATTCTAATTTTGAAATCAAGATAATTATTATTTAGTAGTTTTTCATTGTTGTTTTAAAAAGAGAGAGACTAGAGGAAAAAGTTTAAAAGAGCTCCAATTCCAGTTAATTTGACTCTGTACCATTCCTTTCATTTTTTCTTATAGCAAGAGCTAATGCATGTGAAATCAGAGACAATAAAAACTAATGTCAGATATGCATTATTAGGCATGGATACTTTATCTTAATAAAATATTCATAAAAATTCTATCTAGTTTGTATTGTAACTGTGTTGCTTCAACGCTATAACATTAAAGATTGAAAGCATGTAAATATCATTTGCATATATTACAAGGTTTTGCAGTGCTTCTAACCTGAAGTAAAGAATGCTTAGCAAATCCCTGCAGTGCATTCCATTTTCCAGTGGTGAATTAGGCCAAGTTTGTTGCAAGCACATTAGCCAAATGCCTTACCTATAAATAGCTCTCCTCACAAAGTATAATTCATTCTCTGTTATTCTCTTGATTGCATTACTTTAGAAAGGATGCTTTTGCTAATGTTATGCAACAAAATGGAACATGAACATTCAGGATCAATACACTATAAGTTGAGGGACATTTTTGCTGAGATGTCTAGTACCTATTAAATATTTTTTAAATTATGAATCTATTTTGGTGCATTTATTTAACATATAACTTGGAGAAACTGAAGCTCACAGTACCTCTTCCATGTTTCCCTGAGTACAAACAACTTATCTTTGTTCTTAAATTTTGTTTGCCTTTAATGATTGAGGATTATTTCAGTAACATTGGAACGGTATACCTGTTTGTGCTTAAAAACAAAACAAACCCCCACACTCCAGGTAGGCCTCATTAAAATTTTATATTCAAAGTAAACTCAATTGGTTGATAGTACTGAATGCTATCTTTTGTAATACCCAATGCTTGACAGAAAGCATTCACATTTATATGTAGACACATGTCTGTATTGGGATCAATACAGTAAAAGGCATATTGGGCTATTTACTTACTGTTATATGAGAACAAATAGATTGGCATATTTATTTTTATTTTGTGTACATGAGTGTTTTTTTTCAGGCATGTCTGTGTTTGTACAACATGTATATAGTCTCCATGGTAGCTAGAAGAGGACATTGGATCACTTAGAACTGTAGTTACATATGTTTTTTTTTTTTGAGATCTTGTTGATAGAGGGAATTGAACCAGTATCCTTGGCAAGAGGAGAAAATCCTGCTAACTACAGAACCATTTCTCCAATTCCTGTCATACTTTCATAACAGAATTTCTTCTCAGTTACCCAGCTTGTATAATAGATCTTTGAGTTAATATAACATGAAATGAAATAAGAACTTGATAAAAAAACTTTTTTAATTCAGATAAAGGTCTTCATTCCAAATTTATTTATTTATTGGTTCATATTACTTTTTCTTCAGTTGTATCAATCTACTTTAGAAGTTATTATATACACTAGTAACCCCAACACTAGTAACCCCAGAAGGCTCAGGAAGTAAGCCTTCATTTAGATTTGATAAAATTCTCTCAGATACAAGCATTTGATCCTAGTCTACTAATGATATTCAGTGTTTGTGCAGACATTGAAAGGCTGCTTGAAAATTTGATTATGTTCAGTCATTAAGTTCTTATCCCCCTTTAGTGAAAATTTTGTGTCTATTACCTGCTATGTATTATTAAATCTTTTAAGGTGGGGTGTTGATTGCACAATAAGATAGTGACTTAATGAAATGATGCTATCAAGAAATTCATTTTTTCTAATCAAATTCCTGGGTGAAATGAAGTTCTTCCTAGAAAGTCAGAGGAAAAGAATAGGTGATACTGCCTAAGTCTGTAGTATTAAAAAAATCAAATCACTAGTTAATGCCTTTCTAAAACAGAAAGTCCTGGGTTTAGTGTAGATGCTGGTGAATTATAAAACATTAAGGAAGAGGTCATCCCATTCTTTGTCAGAAATTACAACCAGGTAGAATATGTCATAGTTCATTCTATGACCAAGAGGCCTATAAATCCAAGCCAGATATAGATGAGATTTTAAAAAGTCAAAGTTGCCCACAATATAAATACAGATGTCCTCAATAAAAATCAACAACCAAACCCAACACTATTAAAAGTAGAATCATTCATATATCTAAGGACTATTTGGACTATGTCTTTAAACCAGTTCTACAACAATAAATAAATTATGTAAGCAATCATATCAAAAGGTTACAAATGAAAACTTATATACTTATGCCAATAAATTCATAATAAAAATTCAAGTCATGGCAAAATCTGTGGGAGAAAGTTAGCAATAGAATTTATTCAACTTGACAAAGCCTATCTATAAACTATATTTAAAATATCATGCTTAGCAGAATCTCTTGTCTCATTACTCCTTTTCAAAAGTATACTTAAAAGTAGAAGATAATGAAATAAGACAAGAAATTGAATATATTATATATTGGTTAAAATAGAGTAAAAAAATTGTCTTCATGGATGAAGTTGAAGAAGTACATAAAAGCCATATTATATGCCCTGTTATCTTAAAGGTAATGACAAAGGCAATTTAGTCATCTTAATGAACAGCTGTCAGAGTGAGATTTGCATTGAAATTAGTCCATCTAGACATAGCATAGAACAAGGTTAAAATTGGTATTGATTTAATCATTTCAAGAATATTTGCAAAAGTTAAAAGTTGATTTCAAGGAAATATTAATGAACAAATATCAAAATTATCTAGTGGGAACACTAAGATCTTAAAACTGTATCCATTTCACACTGGGAAAATTAAATAGCTATTTTTTATAACCAATGATAAATCTAATTAATGTCCCACAGAGCAATAAGCTCCAACTTTTGAAAATATTTGTTTGTTTTGCTTTTTCTGAACAGAAGTTATTTGTATTTTTTACTGATGAGCACACCATACATTTATCTGCTATCATATAAAGTCACATCCATTATGATCAAATAATAAATCCTGAAATAATATACTCTCCTAGGTATCGTAATAGGTTCATTTTTTTTGTATACATGTAGAAGCATTAGTTATATGTGCTTGTAATCTGACAAGATCCTCAAAATTTATGTAATTAGAAGTACCAACTTTTGGAGAAATATTTATTTATATTTGTTATATATTAATGGACTATAGTTTTTATTAATATGTAGCAATGCTTATATTTTGTGATATTTTTAAATTTAATTTCTTGTTTGCTGAATATTAGAATGGCTAACATGTATGCTCCCTGCTTCCATTTTCTTGGAATATAATATTCTATCCTATAATCGTAAGTTCATGTGATTTCTTGTGTATTCTGGATATGGAAAGCAACAACAGCTGAATGTTGGTTTTGAGAGGAGCTGATGACTAGTTTCTGTCCATTAGTTGGTGAGTTAAGACCATTAACATTTATATTTGTTGCTTAGAAATATTTTCTGACTTCTATAATTTTAAGTAATTGTTTTCCTGGTTAGGTCACACATTATTTCTTCTTCTCTAATTTATTTGTCTCAAAAAAAAAAGTTTGATTATTTACTAAGTGGCATAATTAATACTTTCCTAGATTTACTAATCTATCCTTATCATGTTATTTAAAAATTATTTACTTTCCGGACTTCAGATACATCGTTCTATTTTATCATAGATTTTGTGGATTCATGTCTGATGTTCCTCTGTTGAATTTGCCTTTGTAAGTTAGATTTTTCTCTTGCTGCTTTTATTATTATATCTTCATTCTATGGCTTTAGTCTGTTATCTGTATTTCCTTATATTTGGGAGCTTTTATTTTATACTTTTTTTACATGCATTTTTCATTTCAGTTTCATCTTCTGCTCTGTAGAGTCTTAGAAAAAAACTAAGAATTAAGAGAACACCTCACGCCCCATGCTTGAAAGCTTTGGTTATACTATAGGTTAAATGATTGTTTTCTTTATTGGTATCCAAATGTAATAGTTCCTTGACCTTTGTCTTGTCTTCCTTCCATGATATTCTTTCTTCAGCTTGATCATATCTGCTGATGTTTTCCAGTGTGTTTTTAATTGATAGACTTACTCTTTGAGATATTTTTATGTTTATCTGTTAAATTTGCTCTTCATTGGAATGGCTGTCTTGAAGGTTTTACTGTTTATCTTTCTCCCACATTTTGGTTAGGTATTTTCTAACTTTTTAATAAGTACTCTTCACATGAACTCATGCTCTGTTTAAGAATTGGATGGAAGAAGCAGACAGTAGTAACAGGAACAATGATTTGACAACTACCTTGGCTTTGTACCACCATGTGAAATATATATTGCTGAGTATAAGCAAGGAAGCAAACAGGCATTGTGGAACTTTTTTTTTCTCTGCTCAAACTGTTGTAAGTTCCTGTCTCAACCTCCCTCTAATGATGGCCTATAACCCGGAAGTGAAAGCCAAACTGACCTTCTTCCTTTATGTGTTTTGGTCAGGATATTTTATTGCAGCAACAGAAATGAAACTAGGATACCCCTAAATTAAAACCACATCCTTGTGAGTGAAATCTCCTACCAGAGAAGAAATCACAAAGGAAACTCCGAAAAAAAAATTATGAAGTGAGCTGAAATGAAATTGAGGTTCATGAAAACCATAATGGTTGGTCCAGAGGCCCTCTTAAACAGAACTGCAAGCTTCCATTTTACCTAGATTCTGTAGATTGCAAATAGAATGCTTCCCGTGGTCTTCCTACAAAACCACTGCTGGGAGCAAAGCACTTCTTTATGCCAAATATTTATAAATATATAAATATATATTTATAGCTAAATAGGAAAGGAAGCTTCACATTAAGGGAGCAGTCCTCTACTGTCTAGATGAAACAGTGGGGACCTGTTTTCTATGCACTTAGCACAGAGTAGTTTGTCTTCTGTACTTGCCATGCCAATAGCATTCCAGATCTTGTTGAAGCTCTACAGCTATTCATTTTCCTCTGAAAGAACCCTAGAGTGATGGACATGTTTATGATGGAGAAATATTTCTCTTTAATGGGTACATAAGAGAAAGTTAGTAGTAAGTCTCATGAGCTTGAAAAATGAGGGCCCATAAAATGCTCAATACCAAAACTATAACTGAAGCAGCTGTAGAAATAAGAGGATTGGTAGGCTGCAACTGATGAGAACAGCATTCTGTGTTATAGCAACATTATTTTTGATGGTTAATATCATCTGTTTCAGCACAGAAAGTTAGGAATAACTTTTCCTTTATCCCACCTCTTGCTTATATACTCTCTTTCTCTGTCTTTTCTTAGGACAATATGTGTTTTATGTGGCCAGTAAACTGAAAATCATGGCACTTTCCCATTTAAGGAATCATACACTTAGATATACTTAGGGAGGTATATCTAAATAAATCATGAAGTCCTTCAGGCTTCTTAGGCTGCAGAGTCAATGAAAAGTGCAGCTTACAAAGTAGATTTCTAGTGGCCTATGGGCACTAGTAAGAGGTTTCATGATACAGTAATATGCATTATTTTTCATTTTATATGCTTTCTACATATATTCTGTTTGTTCCAAAGACAACCCATCCCTGTACAAACACTTTTGCTAAAATCTATGAATGTTCTTAGACTAAATTTTCATTCAGTTAAGAATTGCCAGTTCTTGTTAAATCTAAGACACTGATGGACCATAATTACTATATAAATCTTAATATGCAATTTAAAAGTATATGATGTTGGCTTTAACTGATTATATTAGTCAGGGTTCTCTAGAGAAGCAGAGCAGAAGGAACCCATACATGTTTTGAAGGGAACATAACTAAATCAGCTTAGAAGATACAACCTGCTTATTCTAACAATGCTAGCTGCATACCAGAGAGATTGGTGGCCAGGTAGCTAGATATTCTTTTCTCATAGCTAAATGTCTCAGTAGTGCCAACCTGTTACTGAATGCCTGGAGAGCTATTGCTCTTCAATTCATATTGGAAATCTCAAGAATCTGGGTTCTAATTGGCAGCAAAGAATGGCTATAGCAATAGCCACTGAGGAGTAGGCACATTTACCATCAAGCAACCTGCAGGTTGCTTTCCCTCCAATCTCTATAAATCTGGCTACTCTTAGAAGGTACTACCCACTCTGAGAGGGATTCTGTCCCATTCAGTTACTGTTTCCCAGAAATACCTTTACATACATACGTACCTAGATGCACAACTCTTAGTTGATTACAGATCTAGGTTTATTCTGTCACAGTGACCATCAGAAATACCTTACATAAGCTTTGCAGTACTAGGAGGAAAACTCATAGCTCTGAATGCCTCCAAAAAAGAAACTGGAGAGAGCATACACTAGCAGCTTGACAGCACACCTAAAGGCTCTAGAACAAAAAGAAACAAATATATCCAAGAAGAATAGATGGCAGGAAATAATCAAATTCAGGGCTGAAATCAACCAAGTAGAAACACAAAGAACTATACAAAGAATCAACAAAACCAGAAGCTGGTTCGTTGAGAAAATCAACAAGATAGATAAACCTTTAGCCAGACTAACCAGAGGGCACAGAGACAGTATCCAAATTAACAAAATCAGAAATATATATATATATCCTAAGGAGTAGAAGTAGGTCTTGGAGCAAACTCTGAAGGTTTGATCTGGTCCCAGATGATGACTCCCTCCCATTATTTTATGAACAGCTTTTCTACCCCAACATGCCCCTATCTCCATTGTGTTCTGCCCAAATACAGGAGAACAAGCACATGGCAGGAAATGATACACAAAAACCACAAGCCAAAGGAAATCTCTCCTTCCTTTTTCTCTCTCACGTATATGATCACAGTGGAAATAATAGTAGCTAATACATTCTTGTCCCATAATTTTTACAGATAAATCAACCATCACCCAATTTAAAGAAATTCAGGGCAGAAGCTGAAACACTGAAATTACACCACACTTTTGTTAAGTATACCAAACTCTTGCTTGATATGGGACCTTTTCTGGACCTAGTCATCTAGGCAGTTCATGTATTAGGGAGATGAGAAAGACTATCTCTTGTCTGGAAGAGATGAATAACTTCTTTGTAACTTCCTAAAAGAGAAGTGGAACATTCACTTTCACAGCAACATAGGCTCCATGGCCAGACTTCAAATGCCTATATTACTGAGATTCTGATGAATAACCAATGCAGGGATGGAAATCTGTGTACACTTAACCTGTCGTTTTCAACGTTCCTAATGCTGCAACTCTTTGTTACAGATCCTCATGTTGTGATAATCACCAACCATTACATTAATTGATACTTCATCACTTTAATTTTGCTACTGTTATGAATCATAATATAAATATCGGATATGTAGGATACTTAATATGTGGCCACTATGTAAAGGTCATTAGATTCCCAAAGCGATTGTAACCTTCAGGTTAAGAGTCACTGACTTAGACTGAAAAATGAAGAGATTTTGCCTATGCCTCTGCAAGAATTTATAGATAGGTAGATAGTAACAACTAAGCCACATCACATGTAGCTTCTTATTTCAAGCCACTATGATGATGTTGGGAACGGGATCTTCCACACAGTAGAGTCTATTGCTTTGAATTGTCTTTCTAGGTGTATGTTATAACCAAGGAGATGCTTCACTAGGTTTAATAAATTTTGTATAATTCATGGAGGATCATGACCAAAACTGTCAGCTTTCTGCATGATTTGGACAAAATCCCTGCTGCTGAGTACTTCATCGGGAGAATTGATTAAATTTGGAATATGCTCTGTTAATATCACTCTGTAATGTGGAAGAGGCCACAAAATGTATTATCAAGCTTCAGAGATCCTGCATCAAAAGTTGTGAGCTCGAAGGTTTCTGGGATAAAGATGACAGTCCCTTTTATGAAACAAGTAAAGTCTATATGTTGGGGTAAACAAGCAGTTTCCCTACCGCTTAAAGGAAATTGATTTCTATAGATTTAGAATCTCCTATTGTGGTTGATATTCCTCTACTCAACTATGTCAATTGTATGACTCTCAGATCACTTCTGAATTTCCTCCAAAATCTGAGGCTGCATCTAAGAAAGCTAGTTTGCTGTCTTTTATGGTAAAGGGAGAATGAAGATGTGTTCAAGTTTCTTTTTTAAAAAAACAATAGTTATTTTTATTCCTTAATCCTGTTTTATAGTCTAGACTTCATCACCTCCAGATCTGGCCCCCATGACGACTCCATATCCCATACCTCCTTCCCCATCCCCTCCCCCTCCACTCTCCCACCCACATCTCTTCCTCTCTTTGCCTCCTGTGATTGTTTTCTTCTCTCTTCCAAGTGGGATTGAGACATCTTCACTTGGGTCCTTTGGCTTCTTAACTTTCTAGAGTCTTGTGGGTTGTGGGTTGTGTCCTGGGTATTCCTTTTTATTGTTTTTGTTTTTGTTTTTGACTAATTCCACTTATTAGTAAATACAAAACTATGCATGCCCTTTTGGGTCCAAGTTTCCTTAACTCCTGTGGGAAAAACCTAATGAATTATGCTCCAATTCAAACAAAATAAAGCAGGCCAGGGGAGTATAAGGAACATTAGAGAAACATTTCTTTTGAAAATGAATCTTGCCGGGCAGTGGTGGCACACACCTTTAATCCCAGTACTTGGGGGCAGAGGCAGGCGGATTTCTGAGTTCCAGGCAAGCCTGGTCTATAGAGTGAGTTCCAGGACAGTGAAAACTATACAAGGAAACTCTATCTCAAAAAAGAAAGAAAGAAAGAAAGAAAGAAAGAAAGAAAGAAAGAAAGAAAGAAAGAAAGAAAGAAAGAAAGAAAAGAATGAAGAAAAAAAGAAAGAAAAAGAAAAAAAGAAAATGAATCTTCCTCGAAGCATGAGTGGCAACTGGTAGATTAGGAAATGTAAAATAAGAAATGAAATTCATTCTGTTATGTAGGTAGGAACTATTCAGACTCTAGTTGGTATAGAAGTTTTACCTGTAAGTTCCTTAAATATCCCTGCAAAGTTATGCGGCCTTTCTAATTGTAAAAAGTATCATGCAGATATTGCTGAATATGTACCTAGCACAGAAGCTACCTGGGCCCACAGAGTGTTCATTGAACATTATATTTTTTCTGATTGTGGAGAGTATCTTTGCAGATGTTGCATAAACAATGGATGTAGACACTTTACCTGAGCACACTGAGCCTTCATCAAATGTCACAGGGGCTTCCTTGATTGTGAATAATGTCTTGAAGGGAAACTGTAGTAAGATAAATTGACAATGAGCTTTCTTATATTTATTACAAAATATATAATATTCAAGGAAAAGAAAGAAAAATTGCAGCTTTTCCAGACTTTCAGGGTAGTAAAGCTATTGTTTTAAACAATGAAATACCTCAACGTATTAACTGAGTATATTCAAATAAGTGTTTATTGATTGTCACCAACTATATTTAGTTTTGATGTATATGGTTGTGACTATTTGACATGCTATGACTTTCATGGAAGAAAATGTATCAACAATAGTCTTTGATTTGTCATCACAGTCATTGGTAATGCCTTTGTCTTGCAAACTTTCACACCTAACAAGACCAGTTACTGTTGTAGTCTACTAGTGCTACAGTGGCAACTCACTCTTTTAAGAATAATTATTTTCATTATAGTGACATACTGATAAGTTCTAATAAAATAAGAATGACAGTAACATTGGAGAAGATATTCAGATCTGACTCCAGCAATAACTCATTAATTCTGTTAAGATATCCAGTCCAGTTCCCCAATATGGATAGAGAATTCTCCATGTGTCTTGTGCATATTTGCATAATTTTCTGAGCAAATTACTAGCTGCTCTTCTTGGAACTATCTTCATGCCAACATTTGAAGAAAAGCAGAATTGGAAAATTTAGACTTGTCTACTTTCCATGTACATGCGGCATTACTAAGAGCTTTGGAATGTAGAGGTCTTTTCTACTACTAGTAAAATCACAGAAATCATTGTCCTTAATACCCCAATTAATCCTAAGAAGATTGTAGGATGAAGGTCAAATATTGATCAAAACAGATTTCATGAATTAGTCCCAGCCTGTCTCTATGGTATTGTTTCCTTTCAAGTTCCCACTATGTCATGTATCAATCCACAGAAGAAGATGTGTCTCTATCCCCCTAAGCACATCTTGACCTGTACACCCCTGAGCCATTTGATCACATTCACCTTTCTGCTGGGTGTACATTTTCTTTCAAATTAAACCAAATCAATTTTAAACAGTTTTTGGAGAATGAAATTCATTTTGATCAAAAGTATAAGAAAGGAATAATGTAATCATGTCGTGGCGCCCTACCACAAAAAAAAAAAAAAAAGTCAATACCTAATCACTGTGTCTAGGATATCATCCAGGTATTTTACTCAAGTGGACCAGAAAATCTGATGAATTTAGCTGGTGTCTTCCACAGCATGCCATGCAACAGGCAATGCAATAAGCTGTCTCAAAAGTACTTTTTTTGGTGCTAAAAAATTACCAATTTTGCCTGAACTCCAAGCATCTGTTAGTAATCAGTAGTGATAAGAGACTTGTTTTTACCTGGAGAGTTCAGGGCACTCCACTTTTTGCCTCCTTGGGAAGGTCTCAGTACATCTCCTTTGAGAAAGAATGAGAGGACTGGTACTGGAAACCTGGGAAGACCATACAGCTTCCACAGGGATACCAGGAAACAATGCCTCAAGATAATTTACTCTCACCTTTGGGTGCAACTACAGTGAAATTCTCAAGGGACAGAAGCAATGTTAGATGTTAATTACTTTCTGAGCCATCTGATGTTTAGAGGGAGATTGTCTTTGCCATTCTGCACTCAAAGGTCCTAGAAAATGACACAGGTTTATTTCAAAGAAAATGCACCATTATGATATTTTCATTCTCGAATGAGTAAAACTGCTTAGATTTAATTAGAAAGAACAGGTACATGCAACAGAATGTGATCAAGTTATGCAGGTGTGTACAGGTCAGTGTGTGCTTGGGGGAATAGAGACACATCTTTTGTGCATAGATACATGATGTGGTGGGAACCTGAAAGGAAGCAATACCATAGAGACAGGCTGAGACTAGTTCATAAAATCTTTGTTTTGATCAATCTTTGAGCTTCAACCTAGTTCATGACTTGATGTTTCATTTTTTTAAGTAGGCATTTTTGTTAATCTAAAAGTGAAACATCAATTACATTAACAACTTAATAATGGAACATATTATAGGGAAATGTTAAAGGAGCAGATCAAAGTGAGGCTTTGGGTCACTCGAGAATTATGAATTGAATTTAATATTGTGACTTTTGGCCCTAAACATAGTTAACAAGACAAATTTGCTTCCTGCAATTAATCTTGTATTACCAAAGTGTATTAAACTGCCTAACATTCCTATGTATCCACCAAAATCATTGGTCTTTTAATGATGTAAGTTACCCTATTGCATTATACAGAATCTTTTCAAATTAATTTTCCTGCTTTTTATTTCCTAGTTTTGTGCTCTTATTCATTTAATGCTTCCAAAGAAAATAATTTATTTTTAAATTTAGTCATCTTTACTGTATTGATACATCCTTTGATCCATTTTTCAACATTTCCAAGAATCATTGGGAGATATTTTTCACTCTAAGGACACACCATATATATGACTAGTCATCAGTAAATGTCAAGGAAATTTCAGCATTATTTTTCTCAGAGAGATCACTTGAATATAGCAGAACAGTCAATATTCGCCAATGTGTGATTTGCTGTGGTAATATATCTTGGCTGATTTATATAGGCTTGGAGACCATTTAGATTCCTCTTGGGTTCAATTTTGTAAACTATCCAACAAGTTTCTAGTCTCTGCAAATTCGGGGAATTGTGTAGAGGAACATATAAAATAATACAAGTCAATGCCTGCAAAAGCAACACATTTATACTATTTGATATGATACATTTCTCTATTTTTGCAAATAAAATACACCTTGATTTCACCTCAGGTTTCATTCTATCCCATTTAAGTAAATGGTTTTTTTCATTTAGACTGTCTCATGTCACATTATAAAAGTGGTTCTTAACTCCTTTCATTTTCTGTATATCCATCTTGTATCTACCATGAATTTATCCAGACTCTACCATAAAAATGTTTTGCATCTGAGAGAATTTGTGGAAGAGGAAAATCATTATTAAATATATTGTATGAAAAATAAATTGTATGAAAAAATTCTTCAATACATGAAAATAAAATCCCAATTTCACTAATTTTCACCATCCAGACTACAATTCTAATCAGATCAGCTTGTGCTCCTCTGTTGTTCACTGTCTTGCATACACTCCTTGTTTGGCATCTGTGCCACACTGGTCTGAACCTGCTTCATTGTTCAACTAGACTATTCTCATCCTGTATGAAAATCTCTACTGATTTCTTTCTGTGTGCCTTCCAAAGGTCGACTTTCAACATTATCTCTTTCCTTATGATTCTTGAGAGGAGATATCAGTGATTTCTCATATCAGAGTAAGGCCAAAGTCTTTACAGTGTCAAGTAGGACTGGTAGCATCTGACATCTGTTAACCTATTCTTATCTCCGTTGACACTCTCATTAATCTCTAGGATCTAGCAATATGAGATTCCCCAGGTCTCTTCAAAACTCCAGTGTCTCTTCTCTAAGAGCGCTGCATTTAGAAATATCTCATCCAAATCTGAACAACTGTTTCCTAAATTATATTAAGTTCCATACTTCACTGTAACTTCCTAAGCCATACCAAACCTCTTCTTATCTAGGCAACCTCTCATCTTGACTACTATGGTCTCTGTGTATTTGATCATTACATCTTTTATCTATTAGCGGACAAACAGCATGAGGAAGATGCTGCAACCCCCCAACACACACACACCAGAACTCAGAGCCTGGTATGCCAGAAAAAATATTAGTTATTAGATAAAGAATGAATCAAATAATAACATGGATCTTAAAAAATAGCATGGATCTTCTTGCTTTTTTTTGTTCTTATTGAAAGCTGTAAATTGAATTTTCTTCTTTTTTAAAATATTTACTTTAAATTACTGAAGATCTATAGGAGAAACTTCCTTATAATACAGTCTGTTTATAGAGTTTTGATTTTATCCTCTGCAAATGGTGTGACTATTTTTAATTTCTCAGCCACTAGCTTTTATATTTCTTCAGGCTATCCCTTACAGAATATTCAGCATGACTATAGTCTAATTGGGTTAACTTAAGGGCTACTTTTGGGTTATAGGCTTGTATATAGATTTGCTGAAGTCATATATTAGTATATCTGATTTGGGACATGAGAAAGGTAGAGATCTAATTAGGGAGGTTGGATGGATATAAATCAATATAGAGGATGACAGAGAAGGGTAAAATAACATTCCTTTAAAAGTCATAAGGAATTATATTATTATCTGCCTAAAAATACCCCACAATACATGTAAGTTGCTGCATACATACACACACACACACACACACACACACACACACACACACACACACACACACATATATATATATATATATATATATATATATATATATATTTCATATAATTTAAATGAAATTTTCTAAGTGGGGCTGACAATGCTCTCTCCAAGAGCCAAAGACTATCTAACAAAAACCCTAGCAGAAGGCAATAACTCCTTTTGATTTGTTGTTTATGATTGTCAAATAGACTCCCCAAAGATATCCAAAAAATTACAGGCTATTAATAATTGCCCCTACCCCACCACCATGAGGCATAAAGCGAGTCCCCATTGCTGAAGACACCATGCATGTACTTGAGGTCAGGGTTCAGAGGCCCCTGAACTGGAACTGACCTGAAAGCCTCCTCCTTGAGCGCTGGCTTTCATGGTACCAGAAGGAGTTATGCAAGCTTCCAGAGGAGGGAAGCTACCAAAAGGCTTAACAGTGATGATAATGAGCCACAACATATATCCGCCTGTCATGAGAGCCACAAGGGTGCAATAGCAGCATGCTTACCTTGGCAGTAACAAATAGCTCTCCAACTGTACCTAGATCTGCTCAACAAAGGAAAGTCACACCTGGTTCTATAAACCTAGCCTACTTACTACCCAGGGCTAGTGAAGCTTTGGATCTTGGAGGAGAACCTATAACCAGCACTTTACTAAAACTGCACAACCCCTATTAATACTCTAAATATTTGTCTTAATACTCGCAGGTAAGTATAGCTCTCACTGTTCATTATGAAAACTTATCTTTGCAACAAAGAGCTCATTACAGAAAATTACAACAACCCAAAATAGAATGTTGTGTAGTTGAGTTGTAATAGATATATCTACAAAACATACGTAAGGCCCAGGGGAGGTTGAAGAAGAAGGGTGGAATTTTCTGTGAGATTGTCTCCTGGGACTGTTTGAAGCTCAAGGCCTAAAATCCTACAAAATTAGTTCATAAACATGAGCTAAACAAGAAAAATAACAGAAATTCCAAGGGAATTTACAAGGGAAAGCCCAATATGCAGCAAACCTAAACAAAGTACTGCAGGAAACAAAAGAATGCAGAGGATGGAGGAAATAGTCTTCGAAATAAAAGAAGCACTCCAACTGATTATCCAATCCCAAGTGGTCATCCCTGAAAACCTATATACAAGTAACGTTATACAACTATGTAGGTTGTATATATGTATGTGTATGTGTATGTATATGTATTTATGCATGCAGCAGCAGTATGTGAAATTAGAAAAAGAATAGTAGAATATGAGAGGGTTGGAAAGAGGAAATGGAAGGGGAAATGAGGTAATTGCATAATCTCTAAAATTAAAAAAGGTAGCAAAAATTACTTTTTTATTCGTCTATTCTGTGAACTTACATGTATCCACACATAAATTATTTTTTAGAGAAAATATCATTTTTCTGATTGAAAAAGAATGTTAATGCAATAAAAATGTTGAAAGTAGAATTTAAAAAATTGTAGTTATAGATAAATCCTAGAATCTTATCACCACCAATATTAATGTGTTCTGCCATCTTGGTTGTAGGCATGCTGGACTTTGGCAAGTAGTGGTAAATTATGATTTGGCTTTTAATTAATTGAGTTATGTTCTTGTAAATAGCTGTTGATGTCAGCATCTCCATATAGTTCCTGGAATAGTGCCATTTGTTAAGTAACTATTTAAAACTTTAAACCTTTTCCTCATGTTATATTGAATATTTTAAGATGTTTTTCAATTATATATGTATGTTTGTATGTCCCAATGTATGTACATGTGAGTACAAATGATTATAGAAGCCAAAAACATTACATCCTTTAGAGCAGGAATTGTAAATTGTTGTGAGCTAACTGGTATGAGTGCGAGGAATAAAACTCAGGTCCTCTTTCTAACTCTATGAAGAAATGAGTTGGGATTTTGATGGGGATTGCATTGAACCTGCATATTACTTTTAGCAAGATGGTAATTTTTACTATTTTAATTCTGCCAATCCATGAGCATGGAAGATTTTTCAATTTTCTGAGGTCTTCTTCAATTTCTTTCTTCAGAGACTTGAAGTTCTTGTCATACAGATTTTTTACTTGTTTGGTTAGAGTCACACCAAGATACTTTATATTGTTTGTGCCTAACGTGAAGGGTATCATTTCTCTGATTTCTTTCTCAGCCTGCTTATCCTTTGAGTATAGGAAGGCTACTGATTTGCTTGAGTTGATTTTGTATCTGGCTACTTTGCTGAAGTTGTTTATCAGCTGTAGGAGTTCTCTGGGTCGCTTAAGTATACTATCATATCGTCTGCAAATAGTGATAGTTTGACTTCTTTCTTTCCAATTTGTATCCCTTTGATCTCCTTTTGTTGTCTAATTGCTCTAGCTAGAACTTCAAGTACTATAATGAAAAGATATGGAGAGAGAGGGCAGCCTTGTCTAGTCCCTGATTTTAGTGGGATTGCTTCAACTTTCTCTCCATATCGATTGATGTTGGCTACCGGTTTGCTGTAAATTGCTTTTCCTATGTTTAGATATGGGCCTCGAATTCCTGATATTTCCAAGACCTTTAGCATGAAAGGATGCTGAATTTTGTCAAATGCTTTCTCAGCATCTAATGAGATGACCATGTGTTTTTTTTTTTCCTTTGAGATTGTTTACGTAGTGGATTACATTGATGGACTTCCTTATATTGAACCATCCCTGCATCCCTGGGATGAAGCCTACTTGATCGTGGTCAATGATCATTTTGATATGTTCTTGGATTCGGTTGGCAAGAGTTTTACTGAGTATTTTTGCATCGATATTCATAAGAGAAATTGGTCTGAGATTCTCTTTCTTTGTTGGATCTTTGTGTGATTTGTTATCAGCATAATTGTGGCTTCATAGAATGAGTTGCATAGTCTTCCTTCTATTTCTATTTTGTGGAATAGTTTGAAGAGCATTGGTGCTAGGTCTTCTTTGAAGGTCTGATAGAATTCTGTACTAAAACCATCTGGACCTGTGCTCTTATTGGTTGGAAGACTTCCAATGACCACTTACACCACGATAGCTAAAACTATTCTCAACAGTAAAAGAACTTCTGGAGGACTCAGAATACTGGACCTCAAGCTGTACTACAGAGCAATAGTGTTAAAAACTGCATGGTATTGGTACAGTGACAGGCATGTAGATCAATGGAACAGAATTGAAGACCAGAAATGAATCGACACTCCTATGGTCACTTGGTCTTTGACAAAGGAGCTAAAACCATCCAGTAGAAAAAAGATAGCCTTTTCAATAAATGGTGCTGGTTCAACTGGAGGTCAGCATGCAGAAGAATGCAAATCAATCCATTCTTATCTCCTTGTACTAAGCTCAATTCCAAGTGGATCAAGGACCTCCACATAAAACCAGTCACACTGAAACTAATAGAAAGGAAACTAGGGAAGAACCTTGAACATGTGGGCACAGGGGAAAATTTCCTGAACAGAACACTAATAGCTTATGCTCTAAGATCAAGAATTGACAAATGGGACCTCATAAAATTACAAAGCTTCTGTAAGGCAAAGGACACTGTCAAAAGAATAAAGTGACAGCCAATAAACTGGGAAAAGATCTTTACCAACCCTACATCCAACAGAGGGCTAATATCCAATATATACAAAGAACTCAAGAAGTTAGACTCCAGAGAGCCAAATAACCCTATTAAAAAATGGGGTACAGAGCTACAAAGAACAAAGAGTTCTCACTTGAAGAATATCTAATGGCTGAGAAGAACCTAAAGAGATGCTCATCATCCTTAGTCATTGGGGAAATGCAAATCAAAACAACCCTGAGATTCCACCTCACACCAGTCAGAATGGCTAAGATCAAAAACACAAGAGACAGCAGTTGTTGGTGAGGATGTGGAGAAAGAGGAATACTCCTCCACTGCTGGTGGGATTGCAAGCTGGTACAGCCACTCTAGAAATCAGTCCGGCAGTTCCTCAGAAAACTGGGCATGACACTCCCAGAGGATCCTGTTATACCACTCCTGGGCATATACCCAGAGGCTTCCCCTGCATGCAATGGGGACACGTGCTCCACTATGTTCATAGCAGCCTTATTTATATTAGCCAGAAGCTGGAAAGAACCCAGATG
This sequence comes from Tokudaia tokunoshimensis, assembly GCA_036184795.1. Lineage (NCBI taxonomy): Eukaryota > Metazoa > Chordata > Mammalia > Rodentia > Muridae > Tokudaia > Tokudaia tokunoshimensis. The sequence continues at coordinate 63,261,761 of BTHU01000022.1, read as the reverse complement.
TCCCTCAACAGAGGAATGGATTCAGAAGATGTTTTATATTTACACAATGGAATACTACTCTGTCAATCAAAACAATAAATTTACGAAATTCTTAGGCAAATGTTCAGAACTGGAAAATATCATCCTTAGTGAGGTAACCCAATCACAAAAGAACACACATGGTATGCAGTCACTGATAAGGAGATATTAACCCAGAAACTCAGAATTCCTAAGACACAATTTGCATGTCAATAGATTTCCAAGAGGATGGAAGGAGAGACCCCTGGTCCTGGAAAGACCGGATGTAGGGGAATACCAGAACAGAGAAGCGAGAGGGGGTTGAATGAGGAACAGGGGGAGGGAAGAGGGCTTATGGTACTTTTAGGGAGGGAGGAACCAGGAAAGGGGAAATCATTCAGAATGTAAATTAAAAAAAATAGAAAAAAATATAAAACTCAGGTCCTCTGCTGAGCCATCTCTCCAGTCCCCAGGAGTAATGATGTAGCCTAGTTACTGGTTTTTGAAATTTTTGATATTATTGTTTGTTCACTGTAAATATTAGTGGGCTCTATAAAGGTATTTTAGCTACTATTGTTTTAAATTTTTCAATTTTTAGAACACACATATGTATTCCCAGGTGTAGCTTCCAGTTATCCATTTGGTTTTAAGTTATAGAGAGTTCTTAATTTTAAGATTTATTTTTATTTTTATTATATGTGTATGTGTTTGCGGTGTGTGTGTGTGTTTCTATGAATATAGCACAATCTGCAGTATCTTCTGGTTCTGAAGAGCTCCTGGACCCAGATTTACAGGTGGTTGTGGCTAGGAACCTGTGAAATAGCAGGAAGTACACTTACCTGATAAGCCACCTCTTTAGGCCTCTGTTCTTCATTTCATGTCAATCCAATTTTAGGATTATTTTCTGTGATATCAGGTGCTTATTTCAAACTTTTGCTGATTCACTACATTCTCACGTCAGAAAGTAATAGTCTCTCAGTTTATTTTTTAAAAGATATACTGTTCTGTCACATTTGAATCTAGAATTCACCTAGGAGTGATCTTTATGTATGATACTGTAAAAATTGTCAAAATTAAAATGGAATGGCTGTGTCAACATTCACAGAAAGAAATGAGGAAAATATTCTATCCAAAGTAACTCCAAAACATCAAATATTTAAGAATGTATTTAACAAAATAAGTGAAGGTTCTCTACAATAAAAACTTCATTTTACTGAAAATGGAAATTGCTGAAGATACTAGATATTGGAAAAATATTCCATGATCATGAATTACTAGTCCTTCTAGAAGCAAACAAAACAGAGCAATATTAATGAAATCTACCCAGACTGTCTATCAGAAAGTTTATCATTGTCTGATCCATGCTTTAAATGAAGACTCACATTAGTGCATCCTTGATTTCAGAGGCTGAAGTGGTCTGCAGGAAGGTTTTGTTTGTGCTGCCCCTCTTGCCCATGGCATGCTTATTCTTACATAATGGCATGCTCATTCTTACACCATGGCATGCTCATTCTTACACCATGGCATGCTCATTCTTACACCATGGCATGCTCATTCTTACACATAGAAGATTCTCCCTGGCAAAACTTGGTCAAAGCTCCTCTGCTCATGAAGGCTTTTGCCTGTTTAGACTTGAACCAAGGATTTGAATAGTTTATCTGTTCCTCCTCACTTGAATTATAAAATCAAAGTCACAAATACCTCAACTAAATTAATTGAAGAATAGTTTATTTATTTAAATTTAAATTATGCTGAACAAGTAGAAATGGTAGTAATGAATAAAATAATATAGGTTTGTTTTGTTTCCTACTTACAGTATTGAGATTAAACAATCTGATGGCTTTTATTTCATCACATTCATATTAGATAATTGCCTCAGTGCTATTAAGTAAAATGTGTTTTTACTGGGCCAGCAAGTCTTACAAATGGATACTGCTTAATTATAGCATCAAATTCTATAAAGGCATTTTGAGCTGAGATTGCATCTACAGAATTCTTATTAACATAATGAAAAAATTCACCTAATGTATCAGAAGTATATATTTTGAACAAACTGAATATGAATTTTCAGAACAAAGGGAAGAACATATTTGTCATTTTTCTACAGTAAATGTGGTTGAAAATGGCCTGCCCTTGTTTTGCAAGCCACAAGTTTTTCAATTGAGCTGAACTCCATAGCTGTCATTTTTGTCAAACAAAATAGGCTGACTCACTGTCTAGTCTACCCTCTCTAGGAATGCTGTTGCTTGCTTAGTCTGCTGTCTCTTCTGATTTATTCAGCTCCTTCAGTTTTTCAATATTTCTTATTTGCCCAGCACATATATAATACAAGTACAAGCAAGTTTCCCTCACCCGTGGAGCTTCTCACTGGTCACACAGGGCTATTCTGCAAAATCATATAAATACCTACAGCACTGTTCTTGCTACAGTTCTATGGCAATGTAGCTGGTAATGGGAGAAGATATAAAAAATGGATTTGACCATGGGTGATTGAGCTAAAATCCATGTGAGTTTCAGGGATTCCTGGATGGAGGTGTTTCAGCATGTATATGGTGAGGAGCTACAAGACATCAAAGTTACTGGGTCAGGAAGTGAGGGGCAGGATTCTAACAGATGAGGCTTGAGTCTTTGAACAACTCAGTGAATTTCAACTGACCCAGAGCCAGGTTACTGAAGTTGCTTCCACTAAATGTGATGAGATAGTATCTCTATTCCTCCCTCCCTCCTTCCCTCTCTTCCTCTCTCCCTCCTTCTCTCCCTCCCTCTCTCCTTCCTTCCCAATATAATGGGACAATAAGATATGAGAGTGAGACTTTTAAGGACTTTATAGCATGAAGTTTGCATTTTGAAGCATTGGTAACAAATGATAGAATTAGGAGAATTTAAAAAGTAAACGTGCAACAGGTACCCAGGTTCTCCCCAATATAACATCGCTTGGGACATGGCCTGTTGGGGCTTCCACCTGCACCCAAGAACGGGACAGCGCTGTGGTCGTCTGGGTGCCAGATCTGCAGGCCATCGCCTCTGCAGGGTGACCAGCACCATGGAGAGAGTACAGAGTGCACTCCGCCATCTTTGCTCCAGTGGCCGGGAAATTGGGACTGCCAGGCTCAGAGACAGACAGGCATAATATCGCTTGGGTCTCGGGCTGCTTGTGTGTACATGGCTCCCAAGAGCTGGGCAGATCTGCAGTAACCAGTGTGCCAGTTCTGCTGTGGGACTTCTGCCTGGCAGAGGGACGCCCCCTCCACCACCACCCCCACTCTAGGAGAGATCACATACCCCTGCACAGGGCAGGAGCCTACCAGCCTCCCTTTGGCGACCTCTGATCCAGGAATCCACTACTCTGAGCCTTTGGATGTGCAAGGACTCCACAATATAACATCACTTGGGGCAAGGCACATCAGGGCTCCAAAATCACTCAGGAGCAGGGCAGGCCCCAGAAATCTGTGCCAGGGGAATCCTGGTAAACCGGGGGGGGGGGGTCAGAAATAGCTCTGCAGGCTCACAGGAGGTGCAACCAACAGCCAGTGACAGCAGGACCAACTAACATCAGAGGTAACCAGATGGCAAAAGACAAACGTAGGAACGTTACTAACAGAAATCAAAGTAATATGGCACCATCCGAACCCAACTCTCCAACAGCAGCAAGTCCTGAATACCCCACCACACCCGAAAGACAAGATCTGGATTTAAAATCACTTCTCATGATGCTATTAGAGGATCACAAGAAGGACACAAATAAATCTAATAAAGAATTACAGGAGACCATGAATCAACGGTTAGAAGCCCTTACAAAGGAAACACAAAAATTGCTTAGAGAAATGGAGGAGAACATGGATCAAAAGATGGAGGCGCACAAGGAGACAACACAAAAATCGCTTAACGAGATGAATCAACGGGTAGATGCACTCACAAAGGAATCACAAAAATTGCATAAAGAAATGCAGAAGAATATGGGTCAACAGACAGATGCCCATAAGGAGGAAACACAAAAATTGCTTAAAGAAATGAATCAATGGTTAGATGCCCTTACAAAGGAAACATGAGAACTGCTTAAAGAAATGCAGGAGACGATGGATCAACAGATGGATTCCCATGAGGAGGAAACACAAAAATCACACAGAGAAATGCAGGAGAACGTGGATCAACAGGCAGAAATCCTGAAAGAGGTAATGCAAAAATACCTTAAAAAATACAGGAAAATACAAACAAACAAGTGAAGGATCTCAGCAAATCCATCCAGGAACTATAAAAGGAAGTAGAAAAAACTAAGAAATCACAAAGGGAGACAACTTTGGAGATAGAAAACCTTGGGAAGAAATCAGGAGTCATAGATGCAAACATCAACAATAGAATACAAGAGATGGAAGAAAGAATCTCAGGTGCTGAAGATTCCATAGAAAGCATCGACTCAACAGTCAAAGAAAATGCAAAATGCAAAAAACATGTAACCCAAAACATCCAGGAAATCCAGGACACAATGAGAAGACCAAACCTAAGGATTATAGGTATAGATGAGAGTGAAGATTTGCAATTTAAAGGGCCAGTAAACTTCTTCAACAAAATTATGGAGGAAAACTTCCTTAACCTAAAGAGAGAGATGCCGATGAACTTACAAGAAGCCTACAGAACCCCAAACAGACTGGACCAGAACAGAAATACCTCCCGTCACATAATAATCAAAACACCAAATGTTCTAAACAAAGAAAGAATATTAAAAGTAGTAAGAGAAAAGGGCCAAGTAACATACAAAGGAAGACCTATCTGAATCACATCAGACTTCTCACCAGAGACTATGAAAGCCAGAAGATCCTGGGCAGATCTCATGCAGACACTAAGACAGCACAAATGCCAGCCTAGACTACTATACCCAGAAAAACTCTCAATCACCATAGATGGAGAGACGAAGATATTCCATGATAAAACCAAATTTTCACAATATCTTTCCACAAATCCAGTCCTGCAACGGATAATAGGTGGAAACTGCCAATAAAGGGAGAGAAACAACACCCTGGAAAAAATGAGATAATAACCTTCTTGAATCAAACCCAAAAGTAGATAATCTCTCAAACATAAAGAGAGCATCAAGAATGGCAGATGGCAATAATCACTATGCCTTAATCTCTCTTAATATCAATGGTCTCAATTCCCCAATAAAAAGACATAGACTAGCAGACTGGATACGTAAACAGGACTCAGCATTTTGCTACATGCAGGAAACGCACCTCAGTGTCAAAGACAAACACTACCGCAGAGTAAAAGGCTGGAAAACAATTTTACAAGCAAATGGCCCCAAGAAACGAGGTGGAGTAGCCATCCTAATATCAGATAAAATTGATTTTCAACCTAAAGTCATCAAAAAAGGCACAGAAGGACACTACATACTGATCAAGGGAAAAATCCACCATCAAGAACTCTCAATTCTGAATATCTATGCTCCAAATGCAAGGGCACCCTCATTCGTAAAAGAAACTTTACCAAAGCTCAAAGCACACATCGAACCACACACAATAATAGTGGGTGACTTCAACACCCCGCTCTCTGAAATGGATCGTTCAGGAAAGCAGAAACTAAACAGGGACACAGTGAATCTAATTGAAGTCTTGGACCAAATGGAACTAACAGATATATATATAGAACATTTCATCCTAAAGCAAAAGAAAAATCCTTCTTCTCAGCACCTCATGGTACCTTCTCCAAAATTGACCATATAATTGGTCGCAAATCAGACCTCAACAGATATAAGAAGATAAAACTAATCCCATGCCTCCTATCAGATCACTATGGAATAAGGGTGGTCTTCAATGGCAACAAAAACAAAAGAAGAACCCACGTACACATGGAGGCTGAACAATGCTCTACTCAATGATAACTTGGTCAAGGTGGAAATAAAGAAAGAAATCAAAGACTTTTTGAAGTTAATGAAAATGAAGGCACAACATACCCTAATTTATGGGACACAATGAAAGCAGTGCTAAGAGGAAAATTCATAGCCCTGAGTGCCGCCAAAAAGAAATGGGAGACACCATACACTAACAGCTTAATGGCACACCTGAAAGCCCTGGAACAAAAAGAAGCAAATACACCAAAGAAGAGTAGAAGGCCGGAAATCATCAAACTCAGGGCTGAAATCAATTAAGTAGAAACAAATAAAACCATACAAAGAATCAACAAAAACGAGGAGTTGGTTCTTTGAGAAAATCAACAAGATAGATAAGCCCTTAGCCAGACTAACCAGAGGGCACAGAGATAGTATCCAAATTAATAAAATCAGAAACGAAAAGGGAGAGATAACAACAGAAAATGAGGAAATTCAAAAAATCATCAGATCCTAATACAAAAACCTGTATTCAACACAACTAGAAAATCTTGAGGAAATGGACAATTTCCTTGACAGATACCAAATACTAAAATTAAATCAGGATCAAATAGACCATCTAAACCATCCTATAACCCCTGAAGAAATAGTTGTCATTGGAAGTCTTCCAACCAAAAAAGCACAGGTCCAGATGGTTTTAGTGCAGAATTCTATCAGACCTTCAAAGAAGACCTAACACCAATACACTTCAAACTGTTCCACAAAATAGAAACAGAAGGAACAGTACCCAAATCGTTCTATGAAGCCACAATTACACTAATACCAAAAACACAAAAAGATCTGACAAAGAAAGAGAATCTCAGGCCAATCTCTCTTATGAATATCGATGCAAAAATACTCAATAAAATTCTTGCGAACCGAATCCAAGAACACATCAAAACGATCCTTCACTACGATCAAGTAGGCTTCATCCCAGGGATGCAGGGATGGTTCAATATAAGGAAATCCATCAATGTAATCCACTATATAAACAATCTCAAAAAAAAAAAAAAAACACATGGTCATCTCATTAGATGCTGAGAAAGCTTTGACAAAATTCAGCATCCTTTCACGCTAAAGGTCTTGGAAAGATCAGGAATTCAAGGCCCATATCTAAACAGTAAAAGCAATTTACTGCAAACCGGTAGCCAGCATCAATCTAAATGGAGAGAAACTTGAAGCAATCCCACTAAAATCAGGGACTAGACAAGGCTTCCCTCTCTCTCCATATCTTTTCAATATAGTACTTGAAGTTCCAGCTAGAGCAATTAGACAACAAAAAGAGGTCAAAGGGATACAAATTGGAAAGGAAGAAGTCAAACTATCACTATTTGCAGACAATATGATAGTATACATAAGCGACCCAAAGAACTCCACCAGAGAGCTCCTACAGCTGATAAACGACTTCAGCAAAGTGGCCGGATATAAAATCAACTCAAGCAAGTCAGTAGCCTTCCTATACTCAAAGGATAAGCAGGCTGAGAAAGAAGTAAGAGAAATGATAGCCTTCACGATAGCCACAAACCATATAAAGAATCTTGCTGTGACTCTAACCAAACAAGTGAAAAATCTGTATGACAAGAACTTCAAGTCTCTGAAGAAAGAAATTGAAGAAGACCTCAGAAGATGGAAAAATCTGCCATGCTCATGGATTGGCAGGATTAATATAGTAAAAATGACCATCTTACCAAAAGTAATATACAGATTCAATGCAATCCCCATCAAAATCCCAACTCAATTCTTCATAGAGTTAGAAAGAGCAAATCAAAAATTCATCTGGAATAACAGAAAACCCAGAATAGCTAAAACTATTCTCAAGAGTAAAAGAACCTCTGGGGGAATCAGTATCCCGGACCTCAAGCTGTACTACAGAGCAATAGTGTTAAAAACTGCATGGTATTGGTACAGTGACAGGCATGTAGATCAACGGAACAGAATTGAAGACCCAGAAATGAATCCACACTCCTATGGTCACTTGATCTTTGACAAAGGAGCTAAAACCATCCAGTGGGAAAAAGATAGCCTTTTCAACAAATGGTGCTGGCTCAACTGGAGGTCAACATGCAGAAGAATGCAAATTGACCCATTCTTATCTCCTTGCGCTAAGCTCAATTCCAAGTGGATCAAGGATCTCCACATAAAACCAGACACACAGAAACTAATAGAAAGGAAACTAGGGAAGAACCATGAACATATGGGCACAGGGGAGAATTTCCTGAATAGAACTCCAATAGCTTATGCTCTAAGATCAAGAATAGACAAATGGGACATCATTAAATTACAAAGTTTTTGCAAGGCAAAAGACACTGTCAAAAAGACAAAGTAGCAACCAACTAACTGGGAAATGATCTTTACCAACCCTACATCCGACAGAGGGCTGATATCCAATATATACAAAGAACTCAAGAAGTTAAACTCCAGAGAGGCAAGTAACCCTATTAAAAAATGGGGTACAGAGCTAAACAAAGAGTTCTCACCTGAAGAATATCTAATGGCTGAGAAGCACCTAAAGAGATGTTCATCAACCTTAGTCATTAAGGAAATGCAAATCAAAGCAACCCTGAGATTACATCTCACACCAGTCAGAATGGCTAAGATCAAAAACACAGGAGACAGCAGTTGTTGGCGAGGATGTGGAGAAAGAGGAATACTCCTCCACTGATGGTGGAATTGCAAGCTGGTACAACCACTCTGGAAAGCAGTCTGGCGTTTCCTCAGAAAACTGGGCATGACACTCCCGGAGGATCCGGCTATACCACTCCTGGGCATATACCCAGAGGCTTTACCTGCATGCAATAAGGACACATGCTCCCCTATGTTCTTAGCAGCCTTATTTATAATAGCCAGAAGCTGGAAAGAACCCAGATGTCCCTCAATGGAGGAATTGATTCAGAAGATGTGGTATATCTACACAATGGAATACTACTCTGCAATTAAAAACAATGAATTTACGAAATTCCTAGGCAAATGGTCAGAACTTGAAAATATCATCCTTAGTGAGGTAACCCAATCACAAAAGAACATACATGGTATGCAGTCACTGATAAGGTGATATTAACCCAGAATCTCGGAATACCCTAGACACAATTCGCATATCAATATATTTCTAAGAAGATGGAAGGAGAGATCCCTGGTCCTGGAAAGACTGGATGTAGGGGAACGCCAGGACAGAGAAATGAGAGGGGGTTGAATGGAGATAAGAGGGAGGGAAGGGGACTTATGGAACTTTCAAGGAGGGAGGAAACAGGAACGGGGAAATGATTTGGAATGTAAATAAAAAAAAAAGAAAAGTAAACGTGTGACAACCAAAGGGCTCGCATATTAGCTGAAGAAAATGTAGCATGTAAAAATGTTCCATGTAACACCTTAACGGAGTTGGTTTAAAGGGTATTTAAATAGCAAGATAAATAGGTGTGGGTAATGAAATATAAGAAGCAAGGAAATCAGGACACTACTGAGGTTTGCTTCATTCTCTTCTTTGACTGCTCACTCACCTTCCTGTGTAAGACTCATTTTGATACTGGTCTGATAATTTCATATAGATCCTAGATATGGTAACAGAGAATTACATTTCTTATTTCTTTTTCTAGATTAAAGTTGATAGTTTCAGTGCAACACTTCTTCTAGAAGTTTTCAGAGAAGAAAATGTCCAAACTTATATTCCTCCCAAACCATGACATTCAAAAAAATTGTAAGCTTTCTGTCATTTAATCTAGACTACCATTCCTCAGTTGTGCTTCGGCCTGACCTGGCTTGGGTGCTGGGGTGGCAGCTTTCCTTCAATGCTTTGTTTTGGGATAAGTTTCTAGTATAAGATATCTCTCTCTCTCTCTCTCTCTCTCTCTCTCTCTCTCTCTCTCTCTCTCTCTCTCTCTCTCTCTCTCTCTGTCTCTCTCTCTCTCTCTCTGTCTCTCTCTCTCTCTGTCTCTCTCTCTCTCTCTCTCTCTCTCTCTCTCTCTCTCTCTCTCTCTCTCTCTCTCTCTCTCTCTGTCAAGCCTTGAGTTATTGCTTTTTATATAAAGCAAATGCTGATTAAATGCATTCATATAGTACTAGTACATGGACAATAGATTTAAATGATGTTTTCCTTATCTCCCTTAATGTTCCAATTTTTAGAGACATTATTCAGTTCTTTTATCTTAAAGACACTCAATAGATATTTTAGCATAGGTCCATACAGCACATATGGGAATGTACTTGTTCTCTGTGTGTGCATGCATGTACAGAGAACAAGTACTCCAATAAAAATATTGGAATCATCATCCCCTTTCTATCTCTCATTTTTCACATTAAAAAACCCTTTTCCTCTACATTCTGAATCCGAAAATGTCCAAACTTCTATTCCTCCCAAACCATGACATTCAAAAAAATTGTAAGCTTTCTGTCATTTAATCTAGACTACCATTCCTCAGTTGTGCTTCGGCCTGACCTGGCCTGGGTGCTGGGGTGGCAGCTTTCCTTCAATGCTTTGTTTTGGGATAAGTTTCTAGTATAAGATATCTCTCTCTCTCTCTCTCTCTCTCTCTCTCTCTCTCTCTCTCTCTCTCTCTCTCTCTCTCTCTCTGTCAAGCCTTGAGTTATTGCTTTTTATATAAAGCAAATGCTGATTAAATGCATTCATATAGTACTAGTACATGGACAATAGATTTAAATGATGTTTTCCTTATCTCCCTTAATGTTCCAATTTTTAGAGACATTATTCAGTTCTTTTATCTTAAAGACACTCAACAGATATTTTAGCATAGGTCCATACAGCACATATGGGAATGTACTTGTTCTCTGTGTGTGCATGCATGTACAGAGAACAAGTACTCCAATAAAAATATTGGAATCATCATCCCCTTTCTATCTCTCATTTTTCACATTAAAAAACCCTTTTCCTCTACATTCTGAATCCCAAAGCACATTTCAGTTACATAAAAGGTTTAAATGTTTTCAAAAAGAAGACATGAAGTCATGCAGTAGTAGAAAAAGTGTGAGAGAATTATATTTAATATTGGATGACAAAAAGCCATGAAGGAGAAAATCGATAAATTTTGTCCTGTAAAATCGCAAGATATAATTTTGCTGAAATGATTTTTATCTTGGGTTTTATCCTTAAAATCAAGCTCGAGCTCTGTCTGCTAGCAGCCACTCTATTTGCGATATCTACAGTAAAAGCAATTCTCCTTAAATACTCTAAGCCTCTGTCAGGCAACTTGAAACACCATGAGAGATCATTACATTTTTTAGTTACTTGGAAGGAGAAATACGCTGGAACATCTCCCTGTTATGCTGCATGGTCAAGTTTCAAATGTCAGAAGCCCAACCTTATTGTCTTACTTTTATAAGTGTAAGGTGCTATAAATTCTGTTTGTATAAATTATTTACAACTGAGGCATGAGAACTTGACTCCAAGTTAAAATCATTAAGGAAGAGTTATTTTTGTAGGCATCTTTGGATTTCTTGTTTCAGTGTTCTTCCAATATAGAATTAAAATTACATTTATATTACCACACCAGATAAAGACTAAATTTTAGATACACAAAGTGGGTCTTTAGAAATGGTGGCATTGGACTAAAGAGATGACTCAGTGGCCCAGAGCACTTGATGCTCTTCCACGGGACTGAGTTTTGTTCATAGAACCCATGTCCAGTGTCTCACAACCACCTGTATCCCCACCCCCAGGGGATCCAATACCCTCCTCTAACCTCAACAAGCACACACACAGACACACACAGAGACATACACACACAGACACACACATACACTCACACACACCTTACACATATATAGATGCACATTCACCCAAGTCCACTTTAAGAGGAGGAAGTGCTTAACTGCTAAGACATCTCTCAGTCCCTGAGAATATCTTTTTAAATGACCATGAACCATAACTGGTAGCATATACTTAATCATGTAGGTCAAGACTATGGGAACATTTAGATAGATGTACAGAATAAAGAGAATAGATGTTACAGAAAAAGTATCTGAAAGAATTGTCCATTTGTTTATAGATGAGATCTCTGGGGTTAGAGAACAATGTCCAGATAACCTAAGACCTCAGAAACATATTGATCCTTGAACTGAAGGATCAATCATATACAACAGTAAGCAATGATGGGTATGAGAGAGGGCACAATGGACCTTTTTCATTTGAAGCCCATAATAATTTGCTGTTGCCTAGGTACTCTTTCTTGTTTCTCTTTTGTGTAATGCAAATTACAACTTTTCTTCTATTTAAAAAATCAGTCATTTGAAACTATGGTCATCTTTGTGGGCTTTCTTTATGTATATCATCTTCCATGCTAATAATTATTCTTCACATTTTCATAATGTGATTTGATCATATCCTCCCATTTTTCTTCTTGTCTGCCTCCTCCTCTTCCCACTGAACTCCTTCCTAGTTTCATGTAGGTGTTTGCAGCCAAATCATTTGATCGTGGTTGCCTGTATGAGCACCAGATTGAGGGATCATTAACCCTCATTAACTAAGAGCATTTTTCTCATCGGCTATACCAGTAAGGAACATTACTGCCCCTTAACCAGCTACCATTAACTAATATATGTCATCATAGAGGGATGGAGCCATGAAGGTTCCTCTCATATCCCTGATAAAATGTTGATGGGCCAGGTCTTTCAGAGTTCTTGTGTAAACAGCCACTACTGCTATAAAATTATTGGAATAGTAACTTAAGGCAGTTTTTCACAGCAATGCTTTTTGTCCTCTAGCTCCTCTGTTCTTTCTGCTCCCTCCTGTGAAATGACCCTTGAGCCTTGGAAGGGAGATATAGATGACTTGTTTGAAGATGGAGGGAGCTATCACTAAGGAGGCACTTATTCTCATCACTTTGGCCAAATATGAGTCTCAGCATTAAGTATTGCCCATTGCAATAGAAGTTTCTCTAACCAAGGTTGGAAGTGTCACTAATTTATTGGCAAAAATATTTTAGAAGGCAATTGTACATCGTACCCATGGAGCAAAACAATAACAGGTTCACTGATAAAGTCTATGACCATCATCTGTCCTTCACATCATGGGCTTTGAACCAGGCTTAGAGTACCAGATGTGAACTTCTCCTGTGGAGTAAACCAGAAATCTTGTCACAAGGTGTTTGGTTACTCCTGTGGTAGTCCTGGCTCATTGCAGCACTGGGCATATCTTGACTGACAGGTTTATCTTGTAGCTCATAGGGTTCACAGCTGGGGAAGTCTGTTAATGACTTTGCTCCCTCAGCAGCCTGCATCACACCTTCTACCTCTGTGAAGGCTAGCCAGCAGGGAGGAAGCTCCCAGGCCATGCCGGCTTGACTCTTCTGTGTACTGCAACCAAAACATGCTGTGTCTGCAGTAATATAGTCTTAGCATCTATATTTTTTAAAAAATTTGCAGCTTCCTTAGGAGAGTTAATGAAAAGTATTTTAAAAATGTTGAATATGAAGACTTTTAATATGCTTCTGGATCTTTAAGCAATTATTCAGTCTGAAGTGGCTAGTTTACTTTCAGAAATTAATCAGAAGCCCTGACTGTTTTTGTTTCTAGCCTCACAATATGCATGAAAAGTATGTTGCTTGATCCAATTCTGCTAGCAAATAAATAAACAGCAAAGTAAGAAAAGAAAAACCAGTCATGTTGCGGACCAATTAGGGAGCCTAGTGGGTGCTTTTAAACTGACTTGACATGCAGAGAGCATCATTCCTGATGAACAGTGTCCTGGGCTACCAGCACCAACCAACACCGCTTCAAGATTCATGTCTTAAAATTAATAATAAATACCCCACAACACACACACACACACACACACACACACAAGTAAATATCTTGCAGGTGTAATCTAAAGTTAAATTAAATGAAAATGTTTTTATCATCCAAAAGAATGGTGAAACATCACAACATTTCCCCATCTTGTCCTGCAAGAAGTAAAATCTGACCCATTACTTTATTCTAGTCTGCCTTTGTTGGATAAGATTTTTAAGTATCTAGTTACAGATTTGTTTCTGTTTCATCATGCTATCTAATCCAATTAAAAATCCTTCTCTGCACCTTCGTTTAAGTAACCTAACCAAAATCCCCTTTGAATACTTTTCTGTTTAAATACTCCATAGTGCTCCAGGGTATTTACCTTTGCTACAACAACTGGTAAACCAAGGTTGTCCAACTACAGATATCTATCTGTACAGGGGTCCTTGGCTTAAAGATAATGATAAAAGAGGAAGTGGAGAAGTTATATTGTATCTGTAAACTGTTTTTATAACTTGTGAGTGAATTTTTTAATACTATTTTTTTTTACAGCAGTCCCTACCCCCTCCCAATTCGTCCTTCTACAATTCCTCATCCCATTCCTCCTGCCGCTGTCTCCAAGAGGATGTCCTCCCAAACCGCCAGGCATCCCCACTCCTCGAGGCCTCAAGTCTCTTAAGAGTTAGGCTCGTTCTCTCCCACTGAGGCCATATCAGGCAGTCCTCTGCTGCATATGAGTCTGGAGCCTTGGACCAGCTTGTGTATGCTGCCTGTTTGGTTGCTCCCTGTCTAAGAGATCTCAGGGGTCTGGGTTAGTTGAGACTGCTGGTCTTCCTATGGGATCACCCTCTTCCTAAGCTTCTTCCAGCCTTTCCTTAATTCAACCACAGGGGTCCCCAACTTCAGTACAATGGTTGGGTATAAGTATCTGCAAGAGTCTCAGTCAGTTGCTTGTTGGGCCTCTCAAAGGATGGTCATGCTAGGTTCCTGTCTGTAAGCACACTTTAGCATCAATGATAATGTCAGGCTTGGAGGCTCCCGAAGAGACAGATCCCAAATATGGCTAGTCACTGGACTTCCTTTCCCTCAGTCTCTTCTCTGTTTTAGTCCCTCAGTTCTGTTAGACAGGAATAGTTCTGGGTCAGAATTTTTGACTGTGGGATTTTTGACTATGTTCCCTCTCTCTACTGTTGGACATTTCATCTAAGGTCCCTCCCTTTGAGTCCTGAGTGTCTCTCATCTCTCATGTCTCTGGTACTTTCTAGGGGGGTCCTCCCACCTCCCACCTCCCACCCCCCAAGGTTGCATATTACCATTCATTCTGATAGCCCTCAGGGTTTCTCTCCTGTTCTTCCCCTCAAGCCTGATCATGTTCTCCTTTTCCCCTCCCTCTCCCATCTCCCACCCAGGTCCCTCCTGCCCTCTGCCTCCTGTGATTGTTTTTTTCTCCCCTCCAAGTGGGATTGAAGTATCATCACTTGGGCCCTTCTGCTTGTTAACCTTCTTGAGTTCTGTGGATTATATCCTAGGTATTCTGTACAATTCTGGGTAATATTGACTTATTAGTGAATACATGCCATGCATGTCCTTTGGATCTGAGTTATCTCACTCAGGATGATATTTCCTAGTTCAATCCATTTGCCTGTAAATCTCATGATGTCATTGTTCTTAATAGCTGAATAGTATCCCATTGTGTAAATGAACCACATTTTCTGTATTCATTCTTCTGTTGTTGGACATCTAGGTTGTTTCTAAGCTTCTGGCTATCACAGACAAGACCACACAGAACATAATGGAGCATGTGTCCTGTGGTATGGTTGGGCATCTCTTAGTTATATGCCCAAGACCAATATAGCTGAGTCATCAGGTAGATATAGTGCCATTTTTTTGAGGAACCTCCAGTTTGATTTCCAGAGTGGTTGTACCAGTTTGCAATTCTGCCAACAATGGAGGGGTATTCCTCTTTCTCTACATCCTCACAAACACGTCTCTTGAGTTTTTGATATTAGCCATTTTGATTGGTAGAATCTCAGGGTCATTTTGATTTGCATTTCTCTGATCACTAAGGACTTTGAACATTTTTTAAAGTGTTTTCTGGCCACTCAAAATTCCTCTGTTGTAAATTCTCCATTTAGTTCTATACCCCATTTTTTGATTGGGTTGTTTGATTGTTTTGGAAGTTAGTTTCTTGAGTGCTTTATATATTTTGGATATTAGCCCTCTGTTGGATGTGGGGTTAGTAAAGATTTTTTTCCCATTGGATAGATTGCCAATTTGTCCTATTGACTATGTCCTTTGCCTTCAAAAACTTTTCAGCTTCGTAAAGTCCTGTTTAACAATTCTTGACTTACAGTCCAAGCCATTGGAGTTCTGTTTAGGAAATTTCCTCCTATGCCAATGAGTTCCAGGCCCTTTCCCACTTTCTCTTCTATTAGATTCAGTGTATCTGGTTTTATGTTAAGGTCCATGGTTTACTTGGACTTGAGCTTTGTGCAGGGTGACAAATATGGATCTATTTTCCTTTTTCTACATACAGACTGCCAATTAGACAAGCACCATTTATTGAAGATGCTTTATTTTTCATATATATATATATATATATATATATATATATATATATATATATTTGCTTCTTTGACAAAGATCAGGTGTCTATAAGTGTGTGGGTAATTTTCGGGTCTTCAATTTTATTTATCAATTTGTCTGTCTCTGTACCAATACCATGAAGTTTTTATCATTATTGCTCTGTAGTACAGCTTGAGGTTAGGGATGATGGTTCTCCCAGAAGTTCTTTTATTTTTAAGAATTGTTTTTGCTATCCTGAGTTTTTTGTTTTCCATATGAAATTGAAAATTGCTTTTTTCCATGTCTGCAAAGAATTGCATTGGAATTTTGATGGGGATTTCATTGAATCTATAAATTGCTTTGGTAAGATGGCCATTTTTACTATATTAATCCTACCAATTGATGAGTGTGGGAGATCTCTCTATTTTCTGAGGTCTTCTTTGGTTTCTTTCTTGAGAGACTTGAAATTCATCTCATACAGATCTTTCACTTGTTTGGTTAGTTTCCCCAAGATATTTTATGTTGTCTGTGACTATTGTGAAGGGAGTTGTTTCCCTATTTTCATACTCATCCTGTTTATCATTTGTGTAAAAGAAGGCTACTGATTTGTTTGAGTAAATTTTATATCCAGCCCCTTCACTGAAGTAGTTTATCAGCTGGAGAAGGTCTCTGGTAGAATTTTGGGGGTCGCTTATGTATACAATCATTTCATCTGCAAACAGTGATACCTTGACTTCTTCTTTGCCAGTTTGTATACCCTTGATCTCCTTTTGCTGTCTTATTACTCTAGCTAGAAATTTGAGTACTATATTGAATAGATATGGGGAGAGTAAATAGCCTTGACTTGTCCCGGATTTTAGTGGGATTGTTTCAAAATCTCTTCATTTAATTTGATATTGGCTGTTGGTTTGCTATATATTGCTCATAATATGTTTAGGTATTAGCCTTGAATTAAAGATCTCTGCAATACTTTTAACATGAAGTGGTGCTATATTTTGTCAAATGTTTTTTCAGCATCTAATGAGATGATAATGTGATTTTTTTCTTTGAGATTGTTTATTTAGTGGATTACTTTAATGGATTTTCATATATTTATCCAACCTTGCAGCCCTGAGTGAAGCCTACTTGATTATGGTGAATGATGGTTTTGATGTGTTCTTGGATTCACTTTTATTGAGTATTTTTGCATTGATATTCCTAAGAGAAATTAGTGTGAAATTGTCTTTGTTGGATCTTAGTTTGGTTTAGGTATCAGAGTAACTGTGGCTTCATAGAATGAATTAAGTAGTGTTCCTTCTGTTTCTATTTTATGGAATAGTTTGAGGAGTGTTGGTATTACCTCTTCTTTGAAGGTCTGGTAGAATTCCTCACTTAAGCCATCTGGCTCTGGGCTCTTTTGGTTGGGAGGTTTTTCATAACTTCTTCTATTTCCTTAGGGGATATGGGACCATTTAGATTGTTTACCTGCTATTGATTTAACTTTGTGGTATATGTCTATAAAATTTATGTGGCATATGTCTATAAAATCATCCATTTCATCTAGATTTTCCAGTTTTGTTGAGTACAGGCTTTTTTATTAGAAGCTCTTAATTTTTTCTAATTTTAAAAAATAATTTCTGTTGTATCTCCCTTTTCATTTCTGATTTTGTTAATTTGGATACTATCTCTGTGCCCTTTAGTTAGTTTGGCTAGGGCTTTATATATCCTGTTGATTTTCTCAAAGAACCAGCTTTTAGTTTTGTTGATTCTTTATATAGTTCTCTTTGTTCTTATTTGGTTAATTTCAGCCCTCAGTTTGACAACTTCTTGACACATTCTCCTCTTGGATATGTTTGATTCTTTGGGTACTAGGGCTTTTAGGTGTGCTGTTAAGTGACTAGTATAGGATTTTTCCAATTTCTTTATGAGGCACTTAGTGCTATGAATTTTTTTCTTAGCACTGCTTTCATTATGTCCCACAAGTTTGGGTATGATGTGTCATCATATTCATTGAATTCCAGGAAGTCTTTAATTTCTTTCTTTCTTTCTTTCTTTCTTTCTTTCTTTCTTTCTTTCTTTCTTTCTTTCTTTCTTTCTTTCTTTCTTTCTTCCTCTCTGTCTCTGTCTCCCTGCCTCTCTCTCTCTCCCTCTCTCTCTCTCTCTCTCTCTCTCTCTCTCTCTCTCTCTCTCTCTCTCTCTCTTCTTTCTTCCCTGACCAAATTATCACTGAGTAGAGAGTTGTTCAGTTTCCATGTGTATGTGGGTTTTCTATTGGTTTTGTTGTTATTGAAGTTTACCTTAAATTCATGATGATCTGATAGAATGCATGGGATTATTCCAATATTCTTGTTTCTGTTGAAGCTTGTTTTGTGATTGATTATATGGTCAGTTTTGGAGAAGGTACCATGAGGTGCTGAGAAGAAGGTATACTATTTTGTTTTACAGTGAAATGTTCTCTATATATATGTTAAATCCATTCGAGTTATAACCTCTATTAGTTTCATTGTGTCTCTGTTAGTTTCTGTTTCAATGACCTGTCCATTGGTATAAGTGGGGTGTTGAAGTCTCCCACGTTTATTACAAGGGGTTCATTGTGTGTTTTGAGCTTCACTAAAGTTTCTTTTAGGAATGTGGGTGCCCTTTTTGTATTTTTTATATAATTGGAAATGAGAACAATGTGCCTATTTTTAAAAAGCTGCTTTGACTTCACTTTTAGCTCCATCATATCTATAATACCCTGATCATCATTAAAAATGTTCTTTCACTTTTATAGCCAGTGAAATTGTTTGTATTTGTGTGTATATCTTGATATCTTAAATTACATCTATGTTGCAGAATGGCAGATTTGAACCAGCAAGTGAGGATGTCACTGTTTCACATATGTATGCTTTTTTTGTAGTAAGAATACTTTAAATCAGCTATTTAAAAATAGTATTCATTATTTTTAACTATGGTCACCATAAAAGCACAGGCTTTTTGAAAATATTTCTCCTGTCTGAAATGTTTTACCTTTTAATCTTTTCCCAACTATACTACCTTTTAGCTCCTTGCCATTTTTGTATTTGCTTCTTCTGACTGATTTTTCTCCTACCTGTATATAGATCACATATTTGTAGTTATTCATGGACTTTGAGTACTGGTCTCCTAAATGCAGAACAGAGTTCAGGAAATATATTCTCTGAATTACCAAAGAATAAGTATATATTTATGGTAAAGGATTTTTAGTCCTTGTTGCAAGAGTTCAACTTTACCACTATCGTATAAAAAATAGTTATATTTTATTATATCTAGTATAGATACTAGATCTAGATGGTAAAAGCATAAAGATACCTGGTTTTCTCTGAACCCTAGAAATAATCCCATTTATAACTGCTTGTTTATTTTTGTCTTAGAAGTTACCTTTCTTCCTGATGAATGCTGCCCTATCCATATGAAATCTGAAATTCAGCCAAAGATTAGAGCACATTTCTGCATCTTGTTAACTACACCAGTCCTTTTTTTCATTAGAGGCCTATCTTACTGATTGGAAATGCTTCCGCATTTGTGTCTTCCGCAGTTACGGAGTATCTAGTTTTCTGTTTCACTTCTAGAATTCAGCTTGGGAAGCATGAGAGAGAAGACATTTGGAGTGACAGTAGGATGCAGCCTCGTGTTCTATTGAGAGGACCATGGTCCTATACTTCCCGTTTTTAGTATTTGACACAATTTGTCTCATGCGCTAGTTGCTTAGGATGGATGGAAATTTCAGAGCTTCTTTGTCCAGCCTAACTATAAGCAGAAGTTATTTCATTATTGACTTTGATCATTAAATTGTCTATGATTTAGACAAAAAATGTCTTATAGGTTTGTAAGTCAGTACCAGATTTTCTTAATTATCAATATATTCTAACCCTCTTTAAGTCTTTCATCAATTTGCTGGTTCATCTTTTAACAACTTTACACAGAAACTAGAATTATCAGAAAGGAGGGAGCCTAAAATGAGAAAAATGCCTCCAAAAGATGGAGCTATATGACATTTTCTTAATTAGTGATTGATAAGGGAGGGTTCAGTCCATTGTGGATGATGTCAGCTGGGATAGTAGTCCTGGGGTCAATAGGAAAACAGGCTGAGTGAGCCAAGGAAAGCAAGCCAGTAAGCAACACCCCCTCCATGTCCTCTGTATCAGCCCTGCCCCCTGCCCTGCTTGTGTTCCTGTCCTGAGATTCTTAGATGGTGAACAGCAATATGGAACTGTATGACAAATAAATCCTTTCCCCCCTACCTTGATTTTTGATCATGGTGTTCCATTACAGGAATAGAAACCCTAATTAAGCCAATCACAATATGACTTTTTGTGCCATTTTTAAAAGTTCTTGGGAACACACATAAATCTGAGGTTCATCTTCAACTTTCTTCTCCCTGGACCCCAATGAGCTATTTCGAAGTCTTTGTTTTCTGTATTGAAGACACCTATGGGAATAATTTTAAAGCTTATGTCAAATATTACTTTCATCTTATATTGAAAAAAAATCCATGGTTCTTGGTTATTTACATTTGGAGCAAGGTTAAAGATGCATTGATCAAACAGAAATGGCAATCAAAGCAATACCGAATTTTATGATTGATAAGATTAAAATATTGTATTATGAAAACCACTGTTCCTAGACCTTGGTGATCATCCATAACTTGGTCCTGTACCATGTGAGGTCAAATGCTGAGACTGATGATACTGTATATAAGCCAGGAACCTTTGAAAAGCTGTATATTGTGCAAAATCAAGCTCTGTGAGAACATGAAGTAGTCAGGAATGAAATAGGGGAAGAAACTGGTTTGGGGATTTTGTGGTGTTTATGGAGAAAACTAGATGAGATTTTCAGCATACAGGTACATTCTTGTGTATATTTTTATTCTTGTTCCTTTGCCAAAGCAGAGCATCATAAGTGAGCTTACCTCCATATTAGGCTTGAAAGCCATCTCACAGTAAAAACAAACTAGGTTCATCCTTGCTTATTAACAGATTAAATCTGTTTCTCAAATATTGGGCTATATTCTACCTGTAACTTTACTGCAAATGGTTCAATATTAACTGTTCCAGGAAATGGCAACCATTATGACACTGTATTCATGAGCATGTTGTTATTCTGGTAGTGACAACCACCATGTTATAATCACCTTGCAACCATGCCTTTGTTTCAAGAGATTGTTATGACCAACTCGTTATGTTTATGTTCTACTTCTGTAATGCCGTCTATTTGCCTGCTGAGTTGTCCATTTGTAAACCACCTCCTCCTGAGCCAAAAAAGAAAACAAAAACAACAACAAAAATCCCAAACAAACAAAATTGAAACAGAGCACTTATCTCCCCCATGTCCAATGCTGATATCTTAAATATACCTTAGGGAGAAATAGCCCATGTACATGAATTAAAAAAACTTGCTTTAATTAATTTGCCCATGATTTTGGTCAATGGTCTTTGACCTCACATCTGTGGGACTAACAGTACTACGTTCCAGTTCCTAGATGTGAAAGACAAATGGAAGGGAGAAAATCAGGTTAAACTTAAAGACTGTTAGTAGTCAAGTTGAATTCCAAAAGTTGTTTCATAACTACAATAGAATTCCTTCAGATATCTTTGCCTAAGTAATTAGAAGCATAGAAATGCTGTCCACAGAAAGGTAGAAGAATATCTACAAAATTGGTACATTCAAAAAAGAAAGTCCAGAGTTTTGACAAAACATGAAGTGTCAGATGGTTAAAATACATACATATGTATAGTGTTGTAATTTATTCATTTTAACAAAATGAAATTTCCTGCCATGACAGTGAATGATGAGTTTAATTAATAGACATATTGTCTGGCACAGCAGTTGATGCCTGATACTTACATTATGCTTTTTTTTTTCGTTTTTCTTTATCTTGATTCTGACAAAAAAAAATTCCAACCAAATAAAATAACTGGGAAATATATAAATAGTATTAGTTGACAATTTCTCTTTCCCTTTATCAAAACCAGATTTTTATGAGCTACTAAACTATATTTATACCATCTTGTAAAAGTATTCCTAAGAATACTTTAAATTGGCAAAACTTTATTTCGAAAAATAGTCTCTGGTAACATAGACCAATCATAAATTTCTATACAATGTGTTACTGATCTAAAGACTATAAAATTATACATATATATATATATATATATATGTATAATCTTCTTGGCTTTAGGCCCTTGTATCATAAATTGGACACACACACACACACACACACACACACACACACACCTAACCTATAAGCCTAATATCTATCTTTAGCTCCCCCATGGATGTGAATGAACAATAGTCTCATTCATAGGACCCAGAGCCAGTAGGGAATGTACCTTCTAAGGACTTCATTTTAACCAAAAGCAACCATCTTAGAAGACTAAGGCCAGACCTGTCAACTCCCTGAGACTTTTAAGATAATTCCAGGAATGCAAAAGACTCTGCAAGTTATCCTTCTAGGTGTGTGTCTGAAACAATGAATTGTGGCTTATGGCTTTAAAAGCTCCCCTCCCTTTGGGCTGGGCCACAGTCCCACTAAGGGAGATACGGTCAGCAGCAATTTAAATGAAATTTGGGTGATTAAAGTCTTGATAGAGTCTGAGTGTTCTCTTGGTTATCTTGAACTCCACAAGATCAATATGTATCATTATATGAATGGAATGTAATATGTTATAACACTGACATTTTCTTCAAAAATATAGATTTTTTAAATATAGTTTTGTATAGTTATACAATTGTACTTTTCACTTATGTAATTTCATTGTTTTAAAGTTGAAATCATTAATCACTATCCCAAAATATTAGCACTACTGATTTTGTACAATGTATTAAAATTTTAATGTTTTTTTCTGTTCATAACTCTGTCTTTTGAATCAGTTGCTTTGGAGAAAATCATCTTAAGAACTGGTTTTATTTTTCTCTATATAAATTGAAATTGGCAAAATCACTATAAGTACCATCTTTTGTAAAATAAAATAATGTATTGATTTTTCAACTTCTCATTAGCCCTTCAAATTAATGTTTCTCCCAACTGCAATACTACTAGGTTTCAGTAGTATCTCCTGCCATGGTAGAACATTGTCCTATTTAATCTAATACATTCAAAACATAATATACAACACTTGAAAACTTGGTCCAAATAGAAACTCTCGAAAAAAAAAAAAAAGAAAAAACCCAATTCTTTTAGAATTGGTAACCTTCCATTTTCTTATCAATATGTGAGAAAGTTAGTATAAGTAATTTCCATTTCTTTGTACCCTGAAGTGCTTCGATATTGTAATTTTTAGTTGAGTTCAAAATTTAAGTAATGAAAGTTTTTGCCTTATCTTCAATTTACTAAAATGAACCAAATAAAAACTGCTTACTTTATTCTTTCAAGAAAAAAATAGAAATTAATCCCTGGAAGCAAGTCCTATTGGAAGCAGAAGGCTTTGGAGAGTGAAGCCTGTTGACTCAGGCACCTTCACACTGGTGTACCAGGACTGCACACAGCAGGAAATGGCTGGAAGCCTTCGGGATAGAATTTTTATCCTGCTACCAACTATATTACTCTCCACCTACTGTCTAATTCTTTCCTCATGACTGTCCTCATATAAAGTTGTTGTAGCGTGCTTTTTGTCATTAAAAAATAATTCTGAGATAACCAATTTATAATGAGAAAACTTTGATTCTGACTCTGGAGTTTGGAGGATACAGTTGGGGATTCAGCAGCTCCATAGCTTTTATGTATAGAGTGAGTCAGATCATAACTAGAAGCACATAATTATTATCACTTGACCAAGTATGGAGAAGAAGGGATAATCTCACAATTCCCTTACAGTTCATACTTCACACTTCTAGTGGCATAAAGAATATATATATATATATATATATATATATATATATATATATATATATATCTCATACTAAAACTTTCTGCAGCCTGCAATAATTCCTTTCGCAGGACTAATTCTTCAGAACAACCTATTGAAAGATATTCAAAACTCAAGAATATAACAGTAGTTTCCAGAGCATTTTTCAGTACCGGCCTGAAACATTGAACACAACATTTTATCTACACCAAATCTCAACCACCATGTAGCTTCTTTCCAGACATGGAAGTGCCCATGCACTTTTCAGGCATCTAGGAGTTTAAGAAGGAAGAGATGAATAAGAGTAATTGGTTCCTGTTGGTAATCTTAGCATTCAAGAATCTAGAGCCTTAGGATTGCTTTGAAATTTCCAAGACAGGCTGGGGAACAGGCTAAACTACCAAGGCTAAACTACCAAGGCTAAACTACCAAGGCTAAACTTCCAGGCTAAACTACCAAGCAACACTCTTCCTCCACCCCCAAACAAACTGACTAACAAACCCTAGTAAGACCAAGAACAATAAAACAAATCAAAATCTAGAGGAGAAAATATATTTTGATTTTTATATTATAAATTCAGAGATCAAACTTAAGGTCAATGCACAAAATGAGCTTTCTTCTGAAATTTTATACACATTTTTTCACTTTTAAATAAACTTGATCATTTTGTGCAATCCATTTCTGTCTTATTCCAGGCTTTTGCCCACAGGGCTATGAGGAGTGTCAGAATGGCAGATGCTACAGTGCCGAGCAGAGGTGTAATTTTATCGATGACTGTGGGGATAACAGTGATGAAAACAAGTGTGGGGCCTCCTGCACTTTTGAGAATGGTTGGTGTGGCTGGAAGAACTCCCTAGCTGAAAACTCCGATTGGCTCTTAGGGATTGGCTCTCATCAAAGTCAACGACCTCCAGAAGATCACACACTTGGAAATGAACATGGTAAGTTACTAGGTCATTGCTATTTTTGCTGTTGTTGGGGCTTTATTTATGTTCACAACATCCCCCTCATTGTCAGCAGCAGCTAAAGAAAATATGGCAGTGAAATCACTGTTCAAGCAAACCTTTAGCTTGTATGTTCATATCCTAGGGCAGCCGCACCAAAGCATCTAGACCAGGTAGCTGAAAGTGTGGACATTTCTACTATCTCAGTTTTGGAGTCAGAAATCCAACATGAAGGAGGGGGGCAGCATTGATACCTTCTGAGGGTTTGAGGAAGAAGCTGGTCTTCCTTGTCTGTACCATAGGTTCTGATAGTCTCACAAATCTTTCACTTATATATTATTCAATCTGCATCTTTACATCAACTACTGCAATATGTATGGCATATAATTTCCCATAGTTCTTTTTGTATTAGATCCTGTAGCAGAATTTTAATCCAGCAACACGGCTGTTCTGGCTGGAATACAAACAAATCCTTATCATCCTTTCATCCCAGGATTCAGAGGAAAGGAGATTTCTGAGTTCAATTCCAGTCTGGTACAGAGCAAGTTCCATGTAAAGAATATCTTTACATAGTCAAGGCATGGTGGTACATGCCTTTAATCCCAGCACTCAAGAGAGAGAGAGAGGCAAACAGATCTCTAAGTTCAAAGTCTGTTCAGTCAGTTGAGTTCAGTGCAATGGAGTGAAGTTGAGTTTATTCTTGAGTTCATGCAGTTCAGTGCAGGTCGGCAGAGGCAGTTGAAGCCAGAGATTAATAAGATTAGAAAGAGAGCCAAATAATCCTATTAAAAATGGGGCAGAGAGCTAAGCAAATAGTTCTCACCTGAAGAATATCTAATGGCTGAAAAGCACCTAAAGAAATGTTCAATGTCCTTAGTCATTAGGGAAATGCAAATCAAAACAACCCTGAGATTCCACCTCACACCAGTCAGAATGGTTAAGATCAAAAACACAGGAGACAGCAGGTGTTGGCGAGGATGTGGAGAAAGAGGAACACTCCTCCACTGCTGGTGGAATTGCAAGCTGGTACAACCACTGTGGAAAGCAGTCTGGCGGTTCCTCAGAAAACTGGGCATGACATTCCCAGAAGATCCTGTTATACCACTCCTGGGCATATACCCAGAGGCTTCCCTGTCATGCAATAAGGACACATACTCCACTATGTTCATAGCAGCCTTATTTATAATAGCCAGAAGCTGTAAAGAACCCAGATGTCCCTCAAAGGAGGATTGGATATAGAAGATGTGGTACATTTACACAATGGAATACTACTCTGCCATTAAAAACAATGAATTCATGAAATTCTTAGGCAAATGGTCAGAACTGGGAAATATCATCCTTAGTGAGGTAACCCAATCACAAAAGAACCCACATGGTATGCAGTCACTGATAAGGGGATATTAACCCAAAAGTTCAGAAGACACAATTCACATATCAATTGATTTCCAAAAAGGAAGGAAGGAGAGACCCCTGGTCCTGGCAAGACTGGATGTAGGGGAATACCAGGGCAGAGAAGTGAGAGGGGGTTGAATGGGGAACAGGGAGAGGGAAGAGGGCTTATGGGACTTTCAGGGAGGGAGGAATTGGGAAAGGGGAAATCATTGGGAATATAAATAAAAAAATATAGAAAATAAATAAATAAATAAATAAAAGATTAGAAAAAAATTGTTAAAGTTTGTTTGAGGGAAAGCAGGGGGCAATTCATTGAGAAGCCTAGAGAAATCAGATTGAAACAGTCAGCTTGTAGAGGAGATTGAACCAGAACAACTGAGTTAAATCAAAAAACCAGGCTTAAAAAAGAGCTAGAAACAATGAACTTATTTAGCAGTAATTCTCTGTCCTAGACAACAATTATATAGGCAAATTAGAAATACATTTAAAAGATCTCATGCATATTGACTAGGGTCCACCTTAATAGCAGGACATTTATTTGTCTTCATCATAATCTTTATTTCCAAACAATGGCCGTAATAAGGGCAATAGCAATCTAGCATTAATCCCAGTTTCAAGACCTGTACTTAAGTGACTGTAATTGCTTCCCTCAGATAACTTTTCTAAAAAGAACATACTCATCTGTCATCAATTACCCTGAATCTGGATACTCTTTTGATCATTAACTAATTACTTTATATTTCAGAAGCTCAGCTTGATAGTTTTTCAAATGGAGATAGTAAAGTTTGCTCAGTTTAAATAACAGAGGCTGTAAGACTGAATGCAATGAAGCCTGTGGGTAAAGAGATTGAAACTTACCAAGAAACTGTGAAATTATAACTTACATTTGTAATAGTGTTTACACTAGACTATTTTTATAGTAATTTACAGTCTGTTGTCAGGTGCAACACTCAAGAAGCAAAGGACATTAATAGGATAGCAAAAGGACATTTAAGTCCTGAGCAGTACAAAATAGCAGAATGATGTCTCAATACTAAGATTTCATAGGCACATAATTTGATGAGTTAGGCCACAGATTCAAGGACCGAAACACTCATCTGACATATATGATATGCTTTAATATTTTCATAGTAAGAATAAAGCTATATAGCCTCTCATGTTATACATTCAAATGCCCACTATTTTTTTTTTACATATTTAACAGGTGGCTAGACAATCCCTTATTTTCATTTCATGGAAATCTTTGTATACTTTTATAATACTAGGTAGTTTATGGAGTCCATTAAATGATTCCTATGACTATCTAGTTGATATAATGGCATAAATATCTGTCAGATCATTTAGCCTGAATACTGTGAAGCTCTTTGCTAAAATCACATAGAATTGGGAATTGTTCTGCCAATTGTCTGAGTGAGAGACAAGGCTATTAGATTTATTATCCATTTCAGACAAAAATGCCTTTGGCAGCTAGATCACATGAAATGTAATAAAAAACCTCAACTAAGATGAAAAAGCTAGAATAATCCCCTTATTGTTCTTTTGCTATTTAAGTTCCATCCTTATTCCTAGGTCACTTTATGTATCTGGAGGCGACTCCAGTGGGCCTTCGTGGTGACAAAGCTCACTTCAAGAGTGCCAAGTGGCAAGAATCCAGCACTGCCTGCACTATGAGCTTCTGGTATTTCATATCTGCAAAAGCCACAGGATCCATTCAGATTCTCATTAAGGTAGGATCTTGGCTACAGTGCTGCAGAGCTTTCTGAGGCTCTGGCAGAAAGGATGGCGTTCTGATCTGGCTAGAGGAAATCTCATTCCTCTCAAGGAGAAGCTCCTGCAGGCCACACACTCTATGAATTTTCAGTAGCTGGGACATGGGAACATGGAGTGCGGTGACAGGTCACAGTTCCCATCCCTCCTTTTATAAGAGTTATCTAAGTTTCTCTCATTTTGCTCTTTCCTTTCCCATCTATTTCAAATAAGAAGAAAGAGGTTGTTTGTACATTTGAAAGGAGAACAACTATTCATTTTCTCTCATTCAAGTAATTAGTGAGTGCTAATAATAGACATTCTGGCTCCATAAATCTATCATGGGTCTGGCCAAGGTATGATTACATTGAACTGCTTATTAAGTGTGACATGTGAATGCATTTCCTCCCTGATTACTAATTGGAGGTTTCCATCAGAGTTTTAATTTGGCATAGTAAAGTGACAGAGTTTGGGGACAAAACAATGAAGTAAATATTAATATTAACAAGACCTAGTTCAAACACCTTTCCATTATAACAAGCTAAAGTTGCAGTTAAAAGGAAGTGTGTGTGTGTGTGTGTGTGTGTGTGTGTGTGTGTGTGTGTGTGTGTGAAATATGTCTGCTTTAAGAATCTAGTTAGCATTCTAAGCAACTCTACTTTAAAGCCTGCTCTAGCAACCAATCCTGTTTCTTTACACATGAGCTTTGCTCAAGAGCACTGTTACTGATGGAAAAGACCTGACCCGAATGTCAAAGACCTCATCTAACTGAATCATGTATGACTGTGTGATTCAAGTTTCATTGGAAACCTGAGCTGAGTTGGAGGTTTTGCATCATACTATAATGAGATATGAAATGCAGCCCAGGAAGACCTATTCAGCAAATAACCATAGTGTTATTCTTGTACTTGAATGTAGAAACTTATATGAAATGTAAAATTCTCCTTAGAGTATTTCCCTAGTACTCTTTTGAATATAGTATTTTATCATTTGTGTCTATGTGAGGAGTTTGTCCTCTGTAGGATTTGCTTTTATTAGTTACTTAACTGATACTTACTTTCAATTATCTCATATTGTAGTAGCAAACTTCATATTCCAATAAATTAAAATTTAAGCTGTTGAGAGGTATCATCCTTCTTATAAAGTCATCTAGAACTACAGCTGATTTCCATTAGAATGTAATAGCATTTTTTAATATGCTAATGTCTCAAAACAACAACAGCAAAACAAATAAAATACACATAGTATTGTATTTATTGCTGAGCTGGACTATAAGTAGAAAACCTACAAGATTCTGTTTTATGGATATGACATGGTTGTGGCACTCAAGAGCTTACAAGACTTAAGTGCACAAAGACTGTACAGGCCTGAGCCCTAAAACATTCAGTCAACAATGGTGACACTTCATGCTAATGATGTTTGAGGAATAATGGAGGAGAGGATGTGTTTTTTGATGTAGCCTCTGGTAGCTTATTCCTGTTCATATCCATCCCCATGCACCCCCCTACACGTGGTTAAATCCAGTAAGTTACAAACTAAAAGAAAAAGATCATGGAAAAATATGGAAAGGGAATGGGGTGTTGGTGGGAGGAGGGATGGGTTGGTAGAGGAGGGGAAGGGATAAAAGAGGGCACAGGGATGAATGTAATAAGCATATTATATACATGTAATCAAGTGTTAGTTGATGAATAAGATTTGAATCTAAAATAATTTTAGATTTAATAAAATTACTATCCAAACTGGAGAGGGAGAATTTGGGTGTTGGAATTGGAGCTCTGTGCCCGAGTACATGCCAGGCAGGCACAAGACTCTGGATTTGACACTTGTCCCTTAAACAGACAAATATTACATACTGATTTTAGGAAATCACAAGGGCTATGAAGAAGAGAAATCCTTCATGGTGTGTATTAAATTTATATTCAGTATTTTATGGAAATCAATTCACTTTGGTAAATAAGATGTGTGGTTTGGTCCTGTTTATAAAGTACTGCCTCGAGTTCCTTGTGTGTGGAACCATGCTGGATTTAACCTTCTCAGGAATCTGAAAGCATGCTAAACAGATGCCATGCCCAATAGGGGTAGGATTCTGCATTTTCTTGCTTTCTTTCTTTTTGCAGTATATATAATCTATCTCCCAGTTCATGAATGTGCCCCCTCTGGTTCATTCTCCTCTTCTGAACTTCAAGCATGACACCCCTGTGATTTTGCTCCATACCAAGTCAGTACAACTGCAAGATTCAGCATTTTTTTTTTGGGAGGGGAAGAGTACTTTCATACCACTTTTGCTTTCTACAGTTCCTTTCCTGAGTGTTCATCTGATCCTGCTCAACAGGGCGGTGATTGTTGTTTATTCTATCTGTATAAATAGATTGTCAATTCTTAAGAGCAACGTATTGAAATTCATGGTTTTGTTAGCCATGTAAGATCTTCAGGGAGTGATTTTTAAAACAATTATAAACGGGTGCCTTACTAGGTTCTTGTTAAGGCTCATCCCCTTAGAAGGAATTGTCATGAAACTTTTTATACATGGTAGTCAGCTCTGGTTTGAAGAACTCATGATCTAGAAACTGAAGTATAGAATTCAGTCAGGCATAAAAGCATCTAACCATTGAACAATAATTTAATGGTGGCCCAATTTATATAGTCTACTTATTTCAGGCACCACAATGCCAACATGTACTAGCATGAGCCATTGACTGAGCAGTGATACCTCCATTGCTTCTTGCAATTCTTAGTACAACATTCTGAAACACACAGTAGAAGTTCACTTATACTAATGGGCTAAAGAAAGGAATTCACACAAATAACACAGCAACTGTCCTCTCATACTATTATTTTGTTCATGAAGCAGGGATTTATCTCTGGACATGTCTATATTAAAATACTCATGTTCACTTCCTCCTCCTGTAACCAATGTTCTATGCAGATAGTATGAAAAGGAAGTTTTATTTAACCAAGTTCCATGTTGGTTGCATGGATGATGATTTGTAAAATAAATAAACAGTAGTGCTTAAAATAGAGTTAAATGATTCTTGCAACCCAACAAAGCTATTGTCTTACATGGATTCTAATGAATACCTGTACCATTAAATAAAATATATACTTAAAAATTCCTCCTCATATTTCTTGCTATCATTTATATGACAGCTACTATAATTTTTATGGCATTAATATGGCAAGAAGTGACTAACAAGAATTCAAAAACCTAGTCTGCTGAGAAACTAATACCAATTATTATCTTTCTTTATTTGTCTTGTGTATAGATAGTAAAAAGAAACAAGCAAACCTCTAAAATAATGTATTTTCCAAGAGTTCTAATGCTATATAAAATAAAATTATATAGTGTTGAATAGCTAACCAGATGGAAAGATCATTAGCTTTTTGTTTTTCTCTGCTGGACTCAAAACAAATCCTTTGTGACAGAGACTCAGCTTATGGAAAATGATGGAAATACATTCTTTCATAGTCTTCATCTTTATCAAGTGGGCTTCATGAGAATTAAACACAAAGTCTAAAATTATAAGAAAGAGGAAGAACAAGGGTTTGAATTCAGGCAATTTTAAATTAATATTAATGCATTGCATAGGCAATCTGTATCCTGTCTTACCATGGAGGCTGTTCAGAAGTGAAGTGTCCTTCATGACTACAGTCACTAAATTATGACCTTTCCCTGGCTATAGTAAGCAATTCATCCCCAAAATGGTATATTTATATACCATTTGTTATATTTATGTGCCTGTTAAGCCATTCTCATTTCTTGTTAATTTTAAATGCATTGCTTTTTTTGACAAATGAAAAAAATAAAGCAGACATTTAAAAATATTCAGGAACACAATAAGGATGTATATTATTTACTTGTTTAAGATGGGGCCTCCTGCATCAGAGGTCCCCTTAAACTCACTATGCAGCCAAGACAATTTTGAATTTCTGGTCCCTTGCCTCCACTGCCTGAGTGCTGGTTTTGCAGGTGTCTGACATTATGCTCAGTTATGCAGTGATGGGGAGGGAGGGAACAGTCTCATGCATCTTAGGCAAGCACACCACCAACAGTGCTTTGGACTTATCTCAATAAGTAAGAGTTTTGAAGCAAACTGGGTTTAAAAATATTTAGTTGTTCTTTCATCATTTTACGAATTGTCACATACATTTTTTTTCCTTCTGATGAGATTAACAGAAGACACCAACACTCTTCAAACTTGGAAGGGAACATTCTTAAGTTTGCTTTATTCTTCATAGATCCTGTATACAGTGGAGTCTGCCCTGCCTCACATAAAACAAACAACCTTCTGAATCTTTTCAACTAATAATTTGAATAGAATGCACCTGCTCTTTGAAGAACATTATTGCCTTCTGGACGTGCTCCATCTGTAATAAACTGTTGATATTTTAATCAAGATTACTGAGTGCTTTAGGGAATTTCAATATATTTAATTGAAAGCATTCAGGACTATCCATTATACAGTCATGTTAGACCACATAATATATTCAAGCCAGAAGTGGAGAGAAATAATGTATTTCAGAAGAGCTCTCTCGATACAGCCACCCTGTACTGTTGAAAGACCATAATTAAATTTCTTTGTTGTTTTGTCTTGTTTAGTGGAACAGAGAAATTTTAGAGCTGGTGAGTCCTTCAAAACAAACTAGTGTAGGCTATTGGTCTCAAAGGTGAAGGACCAGGAATGAGAATTATATATCTTAAGTTCATTTACATGGTATCTTAAAAAATATAAGATCAGGTTTAATTTTCTGATTTCTAGTTAGAGCTATTTGATTTATTGGAAATTCTGTTTGATTATTTCTACATTAAAAAAGTATAAATAGAGTTATCCGGTCCTTTCTATGGGGTCTTCATCTGTAGGTTTCACAGTGAAACACTAGAAAAAAAAATATTGCATCTCTATTCAGGTTTTTCTTCAGATCATATAAAACCACTTCATCTATACTATACAGCACATAGCGTTGATCCTTTTAAAGGTTTATTTATTGTACTTAATGTGTAAGAGCCTTTTGTCTACATGTATGAATGTGTACCACACATCTGGTCACCGTTAAGGTCAGAAAAAATTGAGGACAGAAACTCAAACAGGGCAAGAACCTGGAGGCCATAGAGGGTTGTTGCTTATTGCCTTGCTCAACTGGTTTGCTCAACCTGCTTTCTTACTGAACCCAGGACGACCTTCCCAGGGATAGCACCAGTCCCAATGGGCTAGCTCCTCCCTTATCAATCACTAATTAAGAAGCTGTCCTATAGGCTTGCCTACATCCCTATCTTATGGAGGCATTTTCTTAACTGAGGTTCCCTCCTCTCAAATGGACTTTAGTTTGTGTCAACTTAACATAAAACTGTCCAACACATCTTCCTTGCTCTCATTAATGGCCTCTTTTCTCACTGTTGTCATATACATTTGTGCATGCACACATATTCCTAAATACATAACTACAATGTGCTCAGTCTAGATAATGCCACTGATATGTATGTTTTCAAGGCTGACCATTTGGTACTGAATAGCCAATTGATGTGTTTTTCGCTCCATAAGACGACTTCTCCTTCCGATATTCTTTAGCTGCCTGTAGTCTTTGGTATAGTTGTCTCAACACTAGTCTAAACTTTAGTGCCAGGACTGCATTTGCTATTCAGAATCATTTCTGAAAACATAATAGTATAATCCACTAGCACACAGCTTAGGCTATCATATATTATAAATTTAGTAAAACCAAGAGAGAAATGTTTACATTTCAATGTATATCTATGCAGGGAATAAACGTCCCTAGTGCTTACATTAGTTGCCTTGAGATAGTAATTCCTTTTCATGGGGCTGAGGAGATGTCTCAATAATATAGTGTTTGGAGATAGCTCAATAATATAGTGTTTGTTTACAGCTCAAGTATGAAAAGTTAAGACCCCAGTACCAACCCTCTCACTCAAAAAACCAAACTAAACCAAACTAAAGCAAAAACAAAAAAACAAAACAGTCAAAAAGCAAAACAAATGAAAACAAAACAAAACAAAAGGTAAGCCTGTTATCATAGCGATGGTTGGGTAAAAATAAGAAGACCTCTGGGGATTCTGACCAACCAGTTTTGCTTTAGGGTTGGTGAAAGTTTGTCTTAAAAAATAAGGTTTGGATCAATTAAGGAAATTGCAGTTACCATCTACCTTTAGAACTTGAAACATCCTGATACCTGGGAGGCAGAGATATGATTGTCCATCTGTGTTTTCCTGAAGTCATACCAATTAGAGATTTCTATATCTGCATATTAATAAGCCCACAGGTCTGTTCCACACATAAAAGAACTGACTTCTTTGGGCTAACTTGATTTGTTTCTTTGTTTTTTTTTAAATGGATTTTTTTAGTTGGCAGATAATTATATAAGCCTGTGGGATACCGTGAAATATTTCATCCCCTGTGAGCTTTCAGTGATGGTCACCTCAAGATATTTAGGTGATCCATCATTTACATGTGAGAGGAGTGTTTATTTTTCTCACTTTGTCATTTAGTAACATAATCATATATATGCATATATTAATCATATATATCAATTCTTCATTTCTAATCATTTTCTTTTTTCTCATCATTAAAAATTATTTTATAGCTATATGCTAATGTTGATAAATGGAGAATGAACTAATTCGTTTTCTAAAATTTAATTGAGGATTCCAAAATAAGACATAAGGAAAGATGATTTAACTATTTCAGTTGGACAAGCAGCATAGATGGAGATTTCAGGTAATCACAACACTTCCTTATGAAAAAACATTGACTATTATATCAGTCAGACAGTCACATAATATTACTGTTGTCAGCTATGTGTTGCCAGTGGTTGTTGATTGAAAAGACATACATTTTAGCTTAAATTAACAAAAACAAGATGACCTATATTCTATATTTTATTTTGCAAATCTCTTGAAAATTAATATTCTCTGTATAAGTATCCTGGCAAGGTTTGTAATTTGATAGGGGCATTTGCCTTATAAATTGAACATTGACATTTTTTTTAGTGATGGTTCGAACATCAAAAGAGGAAAAAGGGTCAAGAGAAGGGCCAATAGGAAAATTGAATCTAAATAAGTATGGTGGTTTGAATATGCTTGACCCAGGAAGTGGTGCTATTATGAGGTATTGCTTTGTTGGAGGAAGTATGTCACTGTCGGGTTGGGCTTTAATGATCTTCCTTCTAGCTGCCTGGAAGCCAGTATTCTGTTTGCCTTTAGAATAAGATGTAGAACTCTAAGCTCCTTCTCCAGCACCATGTCTATCTTGTTACTGCCATTCTTCTCTCCCAGACCCCATGATGATAATGGACTGAACTTCTGAACCTATGAGCCAGTCCCAATTAAATGTTATCCTTTGAAAAGATTGCCTTCATCATGGTGTCTGTTCAAAGCAATGAAAACTCTGACTAAGACAATAAAGAAAGACAATTTTATCCTACAGTATGGTAATTATATTGTGCTTTTGCCATCACAAAGAAGTATTGACAGTGATGGACATGCTAGCTACCTGCATTTTCTTACTATGCAATGTATTCATGTATCAAAACACCATATCAGATGCTGTAAAAGCAATGGATATATCAGGTAAAAACAAAAATATAAAATACAAGAAAATAAAAGGAAACTAATAAGCTACTGGCTTTGCATCTGTCACACAAACAGAGTGAAAGAAGGAAAGACAATATTCCAGGCTATCTGGTTTATAATATGATGAACCACTAGATTGGCATGACTACTGTGCACTTGTCCATTTTATATTCACAAATGCCATTACTGAACAGAGATGTTCTCTATGAATGCTAAGACCTAGGTAATCTAAATTTTGCTTTTTTACTGATAATAGCTGTATTTTTAAATAATTTATTCATTATCCTTTTTCATTTTTCTAGGGCACTGGCTAAGAAATTATGCTTTTTCTACACAATAATAATTCTGTGAAATTGTCTATTCTCATCAATTACATTTCAGTGTTATTCAGCTCATTTTCTATAGAGTTTGCAGCACATGTTTTAGCTGAGATAGAGCAGAATGTCTTATCATCGTAATTGCTTCACACCCTGCCTCAGATGTGGCTACATGATTGGTGATATGACCAAGTATATTTGATAGCATTGGGGTTGAAAGGCTCTCTGATTCTCTTGCTCCAGTGTTATCAGAGTAAACACTTAATGTTGGAGAAAACTTGTATTCATTTCTTTGTAAAGGAAGAAGAACAAAAACTATTCTGTTTATATTCTTGAACTCTTAATTAAAATGAATGATCAGAATCCAGATTTCAGTGATGTAGGAATAGTCACAAGTCAATGGAAATTCCTTAGAATACTATATTGATCTATCCATTTGTGAAGAAGTCAGGAATATCTCCTAACTACTCATTATGTCCATGGAATTCTTTGTCAAGGTCTTCTGTCATTCACTAGATATTTAATTAGTGTTTCAATCCTTCTGGAGTTAGGTGGAATTCTAAATTCAGAGTGGGCTCCCTGCTTCAAAGGGCAGTATTATGGTACCCAGTATTTCTGTCAGAAGCCATAAGGATGCTGCTTGTATATACTGGGTGTTCATTTATAGTTCTTGTCTTTTTTTTCTGAAGCAAATGTGGCTCATAACTTCTTGTATTATAATCAATCATGGAACTTAGATGAATTCCAATGATAGGTCTTGACTGTGAATATATGTGCTTGTACAATGAAGTCTTTGCCTCCTGATATCACTACACCATCTGACCTCTCTGTATAAAGGAAATGCTCTTTATTGATTAGGGACTTGCAAGACACAAATATGGTATCTGCCTTTTGTCTGTTGTCTAATTTCTAGAATAAAGGATAGTATATAATGAAATCCACAAATAGAATGAACTAGTTAATATATTATGACTGCAGAAATTGTTACAATATTTATAGAATTAGGTGGATTGTTAGAAATAAATATTTAAATTTGATTTTGAAAGATGAGTTGAATTTTGTTAGAGGAATGAAAATATGCTTTAAATGAAAGATTTAGAAATATCTAAAATGCATTAATCTCATAATTTTCCCATTATCAGAAAATTGTTAAGAATATAAAATTTTGTATAATAATTAGTGATAATAACAAAGTAACCATTTATCTTTCACTTAAGTATGTTATTTGTGTTGAGTAACTACTAATGCTTTGTTTTTACATTATATGGTAAGGCATCAAATTACACATACATTAGTAAAATGTATACTACCAAGAATAAAGTCATCAAGTTAAAAATAATCTAAAACTACTTTTTCAATTACAATGGAAAAACAGTTGAATCAATAAATCCAATTATCATTTTGACAGAATTAACTTCAAATTTTTGCTTGATATGAGAGAAAAATTTCAGCTTCTCTGCTACTTTCTCGAGCATTCTTTCTTCCAAAATTTGGACAGTGACAGGTTAAAAAATTTTGGAGTATCACATAACAAAATTTTAAGCTTTTAATTAATTTCCATGTAATGGAAAATAAATCATGCACATCAAATATAATGATCATTTATTAGATGGTCATTGGCAGCCAATGCACTACTGCTTTATGATATAATTTTAAGCTAGAACAGTCAATCAAGAGATGGTTTTCCAGTCAAATCCTCTAGTCAATCAATATCTTGTGCTGCATATATTTTACATACTATTCAAGAACCCCATACTATTCAAAAACTCCATGTCAGCATTCATTGTGGGATATCCACAACAAAACAAAAAACAAACAAGATTACTTGGATGCTAAAGAACACAATTTTGTTGTGGTGACAAGTTTGAAAAACCTCAAGTGAAGGCAATAGCTAGGATATTGATTTCCTAAGAGCAGTGCTTTCTCCACAGTCTGTCTGTCATTTGTCGATAGTTCCTTCTTGGTTGAGAGACAAAATTCTTCATGGTTTCAGAGAGCAAACATGTCCAAAACCATGGCCTCATCTAACTTAGCACTTCCCTTTAAATGTTTCTCATCAAGCAAATATTGCTACATGTTAAGAAATAGATGTATCAGTTGTACTTACACATCATTTCCTCATTCATAGCTGTTTAAATCTCTGTGTTTTCTGATACTTTTATTTGCTATTCTTCTCTCTACCAATATATATCCACACATAACCTTGTATTGGCAAATCCTTGTTGCCCTAGTTTTATTTCTGTTACAATGATAAAATATCCTGATAAAAATAAATGTGTGGAAGAAGGATTGTATTTTCCCTTCGGACTCTAGGTTATCCCTGCAGGGAAGGCAACATGTTGGGAACTTAAAACATCTAATCACATCACATCCATGGTTAAGAGTGCAGTTAAAGGAATATGTCTATACTTGTGCTTAACCTCTTCCTTTATGTTTACACAGTCCAGAACATTCAATACAGTTAAGACAATTCCCTGAGTCTATGGAGGAGTTTGGGGAAAGATTGAGGGCCCTGAAGAAGAAAGGAACTCCAGAGGAAGACCAACAGAGTCTACTAAACTGGACCCTTGGGGACCCCCCAGATCCTGAACCACCAACCAAAGAGCAATCATGGACTAAATATTCTCACATCCATATATGTAGCAGATGTGCAGCTTGGTCTTCATACAGGTCCCCCAACAACTGGAGCCATGGCTGTCCCTGACTCTGTTGCCTACCTGCCTGGTGATCCTGTTTCCCTAACTGTCTTGTCTGGCCTCAGTGGGTTAGGGTTTGCCTAGTCCTGCAGTGACTTGGTATGCCATGATAGGGTGATATACAGGAGGCACTATACCCTTTGCAAAGGAGAATGGTGAAAAGGGTTATACGAGGGAGTATTTGGAGGAGAGAGGCTGATATTGAGATGTAAAGTAAAGAAAGAAAGAAAGAAAGAAAGAAAGAAAGAAAGAAAGAAAGAAAGAAAGAAAGAAAGAAAGAAAGAAAGAAAGAAAGAAAGAAAGAAATGGGAGTGGGGATGACAATATCCTATAGGCATCCTTACAAGTCCTTTATCTAGAAAACCCCTGCTTGAGAACTTACTCAGGTAATTTTAACTTGAGTCAAGTTGACAATTACAACTAACTAACTACCTTTCTGGGCATGTTTCTAAACCTAGCTTAAATATTCTCTCTGTTGCTTGACATACTTCTACTATCTTGAAGGTAGGATACATGTGCAATCTATTTGTATGTTCCTAGTTATGAGTTACTTATCAACAACATTTAGGTGTTAGAATATATTAAATGTAAATATGAATATAAGTAAGTGAATGTATCATAAAATAATTTATAAAGTGCAGGGAGATTGAGTATAGGAGCTATTATGGGATTGCCTATGCTGTCTAGAAAGAATCTACATCCTATATAGGATAACTACTTTGTAGAGTTACTTTAGAACTCTGTATCACCTTATAATCAACTTTTCCCCTCAAGAATTAGAAAAAGAAACAATTAAATCTGGACTTCTCTGAATTTTTCTCTTTAAGGACTGAACTATTATGATAGTTAATATCAATTCTCACCTGACAGTATCTACAATAACCTAGGTACAAACTGTGTGCAGGTGTGTGAGGGCATTTTCAAATTGTGTTAATTGAGGCTTTAGGACTGACATGGAATTTTGATGGCACCCTTCCATGGGATGGGTTCCCAGATTAAATATAAGGGAGAAATTAAGCTGAGTTCCAGCATTCATCACTTTGTACATCATGATTCTTGCTACGATGTGACTAGCTGCTTCCTCATGCTTCCTGCAATGATAATCCATAATCTTGAACTGTAAGGCAAAAATACATCCTTCCTTCATGTGCTTTTGAATGGTAGTTTAAGCAATGGGAGAAAAGTAGTCAATATAACTGCATATTGAATCTGTTTAATAGACCACATCAACTGTATGAAGGTTTTATTATTAGAGATTCAGTAAATATATCTTTGAACCCTTGGCACAGATTTCCAATGCTGACTGGGTTTATTTGCCATTCTGTGTGTGCTTCCAAGATATGGTCATGGTACTATTTCAACTTTGGTGTTAATTTGTAGTAGTCAAGAGACATCAAGGGTACTGAAGAATTATGAACTATTATTCAATTTATCAGCAACTGAAAGTATAAAATGGTTCAAAGTTAAAAAGAAGAGGAAAGTTATTTTGTGTGAATTCTGGGATTTCTTTTCATTAGAAGTCATAGGCTACAAGGAATTTAGAGGTGATTTTTACTGAGTTGTTTTGACAAGGGGTTCATTCAACAAATAAGAACTTATTCAAGTTAGAAGTGATTTTGATACTGAGATGGCAAGAGGAAACTCAAAAAACTTGTTACTCTTTTCTTGGATTTTTGTTTTTGTCTTTTAGAAAATTCTTAAACCTGAGGTATAACGTTGAACATATGGTTGGCCTCTTTTTAACTGTAGACAATTTTTTACTGTATTGATATTAATATAGATGTGCAAACACTGAGACCATAAAATATGACATCAATGGCCTTCAATAATCAAAGTTCTATGCAATGGAGTTCTGTTTCTTTTTTGTTACCACTTCAGCAGTTAAATTAAGAACACAAATATTCAAAACTAAAGGAAATATATTCCACTTTCATTTTATATATCCATTTGCAAATAAAATATAATAGAAGCATATATGTGAAGCTTTGGCAATTTACAATGTTTACTTTAATGTGGAGAGACTATAGAGTTTTTCTTTTTGCAGATATACAAAGTTTACTTTTTGCAGTAATTTCAGAATTCATTTTTACTTTATTATGACTCTATCCATGCCATGCTAATAAACCTCATTTGGAAAAACCCACAGGATACTTTTGAACCAATAGCTCAGAACTAGAAAAATGTTTCACATTTTGTGAAATGATTAAGGCCAGAGTTTTGACCAAGACAATTTATCTTTAGTTAATATATTATATGTTCTGGTTTTTTATTAGATTTCTAAAATATGTTACTTGTTTTTAAAATTAACAATTTTTTAAACATACAAATATGTGTTCATTTAATTGAAGTTTCTTAGATAATATGAGATATCTGAGAAAATTTTTATTAAAGCAAATACAGCTGTCAAGAAGTAAAACCAGTAAAGGGTAACTGCATCATTGAAGATGATGGACAAACTTCATCACAAGAATGTTTGGTTTTCCAACACTAAGTTATCTTTCTTTTTATTTATGTGTGTTTGCTCATGTGGAAGGATGCACATGTGAATACAGGTGCAAGTCATATGTTTGCCCAAACATATGAGGAGGTCAGAGGTCAAAATTAGATTTTACCTATCATTCTCCAGATTATATTTTTGAGATAAATTCTTTCATTGTCCTAGAACACTGTAACTTTAAATTTTTTCAAACCTTATTTTTAATGATGGTTCTTAAATGCTTTAACCTCCCTTATAGCCCACCACCTAACAGAGGTAGTGGGTAAAAAGGATATGGGGGAAAGTTTACCTTTTAGAAAGATTCTTTGGAGCAACTCCAGTCTGTGACTCACATGTGAGCAGTGGCAGCTCAGTCCACTTGCAAACACTTCAAAGATACACCAGCAGTCCAGTTCAATAGAGTCTGGTTAGCAGCAGCAGTGACATGACCTAGAGACAGTCTGTCCTCAGCCTCAGTGCAAGTCAGCAGGAGAGAACAGCAGAAACACCAGGAGATGTTCTTGTCTGTGCTTGTGTCAGAGAAGAGAAGATCAGCAAAGACTTGAGACTCAGAATAGTTGCACAGCTAGCTCTATAAGCAAGCCAAACTCTGTCTCTGTTACTCTGTGGCATCCTATTCATACCCCCAAACATCACATGTCTTCTACGTGCCTTGCCTCAGCACTATTGTCTTTCCTCAGCACAGGCATCCGATCAGCTTGAGTCTGTAGAAGTGGCAAGAAACTGCAGCACACCATCAGATGTTTTTTGATGCATTTATTTCTATGGAGTCCCAACAAATGCAGCTCAATTATGCAGTGTAAAGCAGACAAATACATATGTGTTGTTAGCAAAGAATCCTTCATGTCCTTTCATGTGCTTGCTTTAGCAGAACATTCTTTCTCCTGTGTCTGCTTTAATGACACATTTCCTCACAAGTCTGCCTTAGTCTTTCATCTGTGTCCACTGCAGGACAACTCTCCTTCATGTGTTTGCCCCAGCAAAACACAATCTAACACAAATGACTCTCTAAAGAACACCTAAAGTTTCTACTTCAGAAGTCACTGATTAAGTTAGGGTAGGTGGCCAGTGAATAAAAGATAGAATCCTCCACTGTCCTGGAACTCACTGGTTAAGTTAGAGCAGATGGCCAGTGAACACCAATGTGATGGTTTGTATATGCTTGGCCTATGGCATGCACCATTAGGAGGCATGGCCTCGTTAAAGTAGGTGTGTAAATGTGGACATTGGCTTTAATATCCACATTCTAGCTGCCTGCAAGCCAGTCTTCCACTAGCAGCCTCCAGAGGAAGATATAGAACTCTCAGCTCCTCCTGCACCATGCCTGCCTCCACAATGCCATGCTCCTGAGTTGATGATACTGGACTAGACTCCTGAACCTGTAAGTCAACTCCAATTAAATGTTGTCCTTATAAGACTTGTCTTGGTCATGGTGTCTGTTCACATCAGTAAAACCCCAATTAAGACAGAAGTTGAAACCAGGGATTGAAGTATTGCTGTGCTAAGCCTGATCATGCTTTTGTTTGGAGGAATGTGGATTTTGGGACTTTGGAATACAGTGGAATGTTATAAGTGGGGCTTAATGGGCTATCCCAGTAGGAATCTGGTTTGTTGCTGAGTATGATTTGAACTGTGCATACCTGGCCCAATGGGTTTAAGTGGAAAAGAATTTCAAAATGTGGCCTAGAAACTGTACTTATGATTTTTGGTGAAGAATGTGGCTGCTTTTTGCCCTTGTTTGAAGAAATTACCTGAGGCTAAGACAGAGATTTGTCTTAATTGAATTGGCAAAGAAAATCACAAAAAATCCCAGCAGAGACTTTGTTCTCTGGTTAAGTCTCATGAAAAGCATTGTGAACAAGCATAGCACGCTTTTAAAAAAAGCATAAAACACAATGTTTGAGTATTAAAAGGGCACAAGTCAGTGAAATGGAGCTGAATCCTGTGTTGAAGGATATTAAATTGAAATAAAGGAATAGTGACCTCAGGGCAAGATGCCACCCAACTAAGTTTAGGTCCAGGGATAGTATAGTACAAACATTTAAATCACAGGAGGCAAAGCCAAGAAAATTTCTGAGTTCAAGGCCAGCTTAGAACAAAGCACGTTTTAGGTGAAGAAAACCTTAAGTCCAGGTTTGGTGGACCAAACCTTTAATCCCATTGCTTCGGATACAGGCATGCAGATTTCTGGATTCAAAGTCAATCAACTGAGCAAGTTCCAGGACAGCCAAGCTTAGGGAGTAAAGGAATTGGAAAACAGAAAGTTGGCTAAAATGTAATATAACAAGGGGACCATGTTCCAGCCTCAGAAAGTAGCAGAATTCAGCACCTTCGCTGTGTGGTTCTGGTTTTAGAGCCAAGAATAGAAGGCACTACTAGGACATTGATGCTGGTTAGCTGGAGCAAAGAAATTAATGGTGAGTAAGAAGAAACCAGCATCACTGAGGTGAAATCTGGGAAGTGTTTCTAAGATTACAAAGAAGCTGTGTTCCAGAGGTAGCCAAGGTTGTACCTTGTGCTGTGGCTGGACTTGGTAATGTGTAAGAGTCATCTGG
This sequence comes from Tokudaia tokunoshimensis, assembly GCA_036184795.1. NCBI lineage: Eukaryota > Metazoa > Chordata > Mammalia > Rodentia > Muridae > Tokudaia > Tokudaia tokunoshimensis. The sequence continues at coordinate 63,218,047 of BTHU01000022.1, read as the reverse complement.
GTAGTACTGGTTTTGAAGGTATGAAGGAGTCATGGAGAGCAGTTGAGACTTGGCACTGAGAGGTCATGGAAGGCCACTGATGAAGGTGCAGCCTCAGTTATAATTGACAGTCCAGGACTGAAGGGGTCATGCAAAGAAGTTGAGTCTTGGCACCATGAAGAGGGCCTATGACAGGCTACTAGTAAAGCCTAGTTGCAGTGGACGACCCCAGTGTATTGGAGATGTTAGTACTATAAGATGTATCACTAAGAACAGCAGCAGTAGTGGAGTGGAGTCAACAAGAGCCTACAGTGCTATAGAGGAAAGAGCTTGAGATGTGACTCAAGCCATTTGGAGGAGTCCAGAAGATCATGTGTAGACCCCAGATATTGTGACAAGAAGCTGTAACAATGCCTTGGAGACCTCAAGATGTTAGAGATGTTAGACCTATGGGATATAGGTTGAGGGAAGCTGATAACAGGGAGTAGAACCAGTTCAGGAGAAAGAAACTTGTTGCAGTCAACAAAGATAAAAATGGAGTGGAGACTTGAATATGACTTTGATATCAGACATGGAGATGCTGAGTTTGGAGTTTGCCCTGCTGGTTTACTGTCTTAATGTAGGGATTACAGTTAAGTGATTGGATGAATCTCAGATGAGATTTTGAATTTGGGACTTTTAAAATTGTTGAGAATGCTATAGAATATGGGGACTTTGGGAGTTGGACTAAATATGCTTTTATATTATGCTATGGCTAGGCTAGGCATTGGCCCCTTAGATGCATGTGTTGTAACAAGCCTATAGGGTTTAGGGAGTGGAATTAATTGTTTGTATATGCTGTCCTAGGGCATGGCACTATTGGGATGTATGGCCTTGTTAGAGTAATTGTGTCACTGTGGGCATGGGTTTTAATATCCTCATCCTAGCTGCCTGAAAACCAGTCTTTTCCTAGCAGTCTTTAGATGAAGGTATAGAACTCTCAGCTTCTCCTGCACCATGTCTGGCTAGAAGCTGCCATGATCCTGCCTTGATGATACTGGACTGATCCTCTGTAAGCCAGCCCCAATTAATTGTTGTCCTTGTAAGAGTGGCCTTGGACATGGTGTCTGTTCACAGCAATAAAACCATAACAAGACAACCAGGCATCTACCTGCCTCTATCTTCCCACTGATGGGATTTTAAGCTTAAACCACCACCCATGAATCATTTACCAATTCCAGGATAGAACTCTCACTCCTGTGATTGCACGGCAAGTGCTTTATCCACAGAGCTGTTTCTTAGACCTCTTTATTTTCAAAAAACAGGATTTAAGAAAATTTATGACAAAAAAGATACAGAAGGACACTACATACTGATCAAAGGAAAAATCTACCAAGAAGAACTCTCAATTCTGAATATCTATGCTCCAAACGCAAGGGTACCCTCATTCATAAAAGAAACTTTACTAAAGCTCAAAGCACACATCGCACCTCACACAATAATAGTAAATGACTTTAAAAGCCCGCTCTCTGAAATGGATCGTTCAGGAAAGCAGAAACTAAACAGGGACACAGTGAATCGAATTGAAGCCTTGGACCAAATGGAACTAACATATATATAGCAAAAGAATACACTTTCTTCTCAGCACCTCATGGTACATTCTCCAAAATCGACAATATAATTGTTCACAAATCAGACCTCAACAGATATAAGAAGATCGAACTAATCCCATGCCTCCTATCAGATCACTATGGAATAAGGGTGGTCTTCAATGGCAACAAAAACAACAGAAAACCCACATACACATGGAGGCTGAACAATGCTCTACTCAATGATAACTTGGTCAAGGAGGAAATAAAGAAAGAAACCAAAGACTTTATAAAATTAATGAAAATGAAGGCACAATGTACCCTAATTTATGGGACACAATAAAAACAGCGCTAAGAGGAAAATTCATAGCCCTGAGTGCCTCCATAAAGAAATGGGAGAGAGCATACACTAGCAGCTTAATGGCACACCTGAAAGCCCTGGAATGGAAAGAAGCAAATACACCCAAGAGAAGTAGAAGGCAGGAAATCATCAAACACAGGGCTGAAATCAATCAAGTAGAAACAAATAAAACCATACAAAGAATAAACAAAACTAGGAGTTGGTTCTTTGAGAAAAATCAACAAGATAGATAAGCCCTTAGCCAGACTAGTCAGAGGGCACAGAGACAGTATCCAAATTAACAAAATCAGAAATGAAAAGGGAGAGATAACAACAGAAACTAAGGAAATTAAAAAATAATCAGATCCTACTACAATAGCCTGTATTCAACACAACTTGAAAATGTGGAGGAAATGGACAATTTCCTAGACAGATACCAAATACGAAAATTAAATCAGGATCAAATAGTCCATCTAAACTGTCCTATAACCCCTGAAGAAATAGAAGTGGTCATTGGAAGTCTTCCAACCAAAAAAAAAAAAAAAAAAAAAAACACAGGTCCAGATGGTTTTAATGCAGAATTCTACCAGACTGTCAAAAAAGGCCTAACACCAATACTCTTCAAACTATTCCACAAAACAGAAACAGAAGGAATATTACCCAACTCATTCTATGAAGCATTAATTAAGCTAAAACCAAAATCACACAAAGATCTGATAAAGAAAGAGAATCTCAGGCCAATCTCTCTTATGAATATGGATGCAAAAATATTCAATAAAATTCTTGCCAACTGAATCCAAGAACACATCAAAATGATCATTCACCACGATCAAGTACGCTTCATCCCAGGGATACAGGGATGGTTCAATATAAGGAAGTCCATCAATGTATTCAACTACATAAACAATCTCAAAGAAAAAAGCCACATGGTCATTTCATTAGATGCTGAGAAAGCATTTGAGAAAATTCAGCATCCTTTCATGTTAAAGGTCTTGGAAAGATCAGGAATTCAAGGCCCATATCTAAACATAGTAAAAGCAATTTAAAGCAAACCGGTAGCCAACATCAATCTAAATGGAGAGAAACTTGAAGCAATCCCACTAAAATCAGGGACTAGACAAGGCTGCCCTCTCTCTCCATATCTTTTCATTATAGTACTTGAAGTTCTAGCTAGAGCAAGTAGACAACAAAAGGAGGTCAAAGGGATACAAATTGGAAAGAAAGAAGTCAAACTATCACTATTTGCAGACGATATGATAGTATACTTAAGCGACCCAAAGAACTCCACCAGAGAACTCCTACAGCAGATAAGCAACTTCAGCAAAGTGGTCAAATATAAAATCAAATCAAGCAAGTCATTAGACTTCCTATACTCAAAGGATAAGCAGGCTGAGAAGGAAATAAGAGAAATGATACCCTTCACAATAGCCACAAACAATATAAAGTATCTTGGTGTGACTCTAAGCAAACAAGTGAAAAATCTGTATGACAAGAACTTCAAGTCTCTGACGAAAGAAATTTAAGAAGACCTCAGAAGATGGAAAAGTCTTTCATGCTTATGGATTGGCAGGATTAATATAGTAAAAATGACCATCTTGCCAAAAGCAAGGTTCAATGCAATCCCCATCAAAATCCCAACTCAATTCTTCATAGAGTTAGAAAGAGCAATTCCAAAATTCATCTGGAATAACAGAAAACCCAGGAGAGCTAAAACTATTCTCAAAAGTAAAAGAACTTCTGGGGGAATCAGTTCCCGAACCTCAAGCTATACTACAGAGCAATAGCATTAAAAACTGCATGGTATTGGTATAGTGACAGGCATGTAGATTAATGGAACAGAATTGAAGACCCAGAAATGAAACCACATTCCTACGGTCACTTGATCTTTGACAAAGTAGCTAAAACCATCCAGTGGAAAAAAGATAGCCTTTTCAACAAATGGAGCTGGTTCAACTGGAGGTCAACATGCAGAAGAATGCAAATTGATCCATTCTTATCTCCTTGCACTAAGCTCAATTCCATGTGGATCAAGGACCTCCACATAAGACCAGACACACTGAAACTAATAGAAAGGAAACTAGGGAAGAACCTTGAACATATGGGCACAGGGGAGAATTTCCTGAACAAAACTCTAATAGCTTATGCTCTAAGATCAAGAATTGACAAATGGGACCTCATAAAATTACAAAGTTTCTGTAAGGCAAAAGACACTGTCAAAAGACAAAGAGGCAACGAACTAACTGGGAAATGATCCTTACCAACCCTACATCCGACAGATGGCTAATATCCAATATATACAAAGAACTCAAGAAGTCAGACTCCAGAGAGCCAAGTAACCCTATTAAAAAATGGGGTACAGAGCTAAACAAAGAGTTCTCACCTGAAGAATATCGAATGGCTGAGAAGCACCTAAAGAGATGTTCATTATCCTTAGGCATTAGGAAAATGCAAATCAAAACAACCCTGAGATTCCATCTCACACCAGTCAGAATGGCTAAGATCAAAAACACAGGAGACAGCAGTTGTTGGTGAGGATGTGGAGAAAGAGGAATACTCCTCCACTGCTGGTGGGATTTCAAGCTGGTACATCCACTCTGGAAAGCAGTCTGGCGGTACCTCAGAAATCTGGGCATGACATTCCCGGAGGATCCTGCTATACCACTCCTGGGCATATACCCAGAGGCTTCCCCTGCATGCAATAAGGATACATGCTCCACTATGTTCATAGCAGTCTTATTTATAATAGCCAGAAGCTGAAAAGAACCCAGATGTCCCTCAATGGAGGAATGGATTCAGAAGTTGTGGTATATTTACACAATGGAATACTACCCTGCCATTAAAAACAATGAATTTACGAAATTCCTAGGCCAATGGTCAGAACTTGAAAATATCATCCTTAGTGAGGTAACCCAATCACAAAAGATCACACATCGTATGCAGTCACTGATAAGGGGATATTAACCCAGAATCTCGGAATACCCTAGATACAATTCACATATCAAAAGATTTTCAAGAAGATTTAAGGAGAGACCCCTTGTCCTGGAAAGACTGGATGTAGTGGAATGCCAGGACAGAGAAGTGATAGTTGGTTGAATGGGGAATAGAGGGAGGGAAGGGGGCTTATGGGACTTTCGGAGAGGGAGGAAATGGGAAAGCGGAAATGATTTGGAATGTAAATAAAAAAACTTAGAAAATAAAAAAAAAGAAAATTTATGACAACTTCAGCATGAGTGTTTTGCTATGAAGCATGATAAAAAAATCCCTGCTGTACTCTACCATCTGTGCATTCAACTATGACTATCTTTCTGAAAACATGAGACTTTCCACACACAAAAAAGACAAAGTTAAATATTGATTACTTGGTCTTGCACTTCCTATATATAAACCTAGTACCAGGTAAGAGTTTCTCTTAAATACTTTTCTATAAGAAGTAAAGAATTCATTCAAGAGAGACAATTTAAACAGTGCTTTTAATGTTAAATGGGGAAGAATTTGTCCTCCTTATGAAATATGTGGTCAAGTTCCTTATTGCCCAAGAGCAGAAGTATTTAGTTGACAGAAGAGAACAGAAGGCACCTGGATTTAAAAATGTTCACTGGACATGTACTGGAGAGATACGTAGATTTGAGTCACAGCTATACTACTTCCCATTCATCATCTTGGCTGAAATTATTGGCATCTATACAGTACCATCTCTGCATACGGAAAATGATTCTCATAATGGAGCTACAAATAGTATCCATTTAATGTTTTGGAAATTTATACACTATATATTTCCCATAGTCTTACCCCTCAATCAAATAGTTTTCATTATCACCAAATAATACACAAAGATGAATTTTTGAAACTATAAATCATTTAAGATTCAATAATTTTATCTCTCCCAGAATGTAAATAAACAAAATTATGTAAGTAATCCTAGAATATTTATTGTCCTTATAAAAGTTGCCTTGGTCAACTTTTGTTCAAATAAATGAGATTGTATCAATATATATGTTATTCAAAATATGTGAGTTATTGTTTTCTAAATCATAATTTTTTTCCATCAAAATAGTCTTCCTATTGCTGCCACAGCTTGTCCCCATATGTTTGTTCTTACATCCTGTTTTAGATGGGTGTGTGTGGATCATAGTGTCTGCATTCACTGATAACTGAGCCACAGTGTGATTTGTTAGGTATTGAGCTGAGCCGACAAGGTGTCATTGTTTATTTTCTGTAACTTGGCTAAAGGTGTCATGAGGAGAGGATGCTAGAAAAGCAGGATGCTATCAGAAGTCAGTTATTTGTGATGAATGAATATCCAGGTAAAACAAAATGAGTGTTTTCAAAGCAAAGGAAGAGTGAGCTATTGACATTTGGCATCAGAAAAAGTCATTACCCTCTCCTTATGTATGACAAATATCCAAACCATCACCATATCTCATAGTCATAATGGCATTAATAGGGCATGCTACTGCACCCAAGACATTTAGGAGCTCTGTTGTAAATAAAAAAAAATTCATGTCTTCACTTTGTCATTAGTCATCCAGTCTTTATAGAAGCAGCAAATTTAAGAGGATAATCAAATGCTTGATATGACAGTAGATGATTTTTTTCCTAGTCTTCTTTGTATGACCTTGGTTTTCCTCTTCCACTCATATATTGCTTTTAATGGTAAACAAGGGAATGATTTACCATATGTATGAAGTATGTGGCCTTCATTCTTACCTCTAATGATCTTTATCCTAATAACCAGCTTTAAGTGACCTTATTAAATCACAAGATTTAAGCTCCACAGGCTATATTTAGCCATCATATACTACTTCATCTTTAAACAAGTCCAATGGATTACTAAAATATAAGTAAATGGACCAAAGACATAATAGATAATATTCAAAAGGAAGATGAAAATGCCCACTAAGCTTATAAATGATTCTCTAACATTTCAGTGATCATAATAATGGAAACCAAAACTACAGTAAGGTATTGTGTAGACATTACTTGATGTTGAACAAAAGTTACACAGGCAGTATTGTATATGGTCATTATTGTATGAATATCCCATTTATTATTTAATGAATAATACTCTATTCACTAGAAGGCCAGTGTATGTGACTCCTTCAAAAGTGGAAAAAGGAGTGATAGGCGAAGTGCAAAACAAAAGCTGAAAATTAATTTGAGCTTGTCAAGAATATTCACACCTAAATATTTCATGTTTTTCTTCCTATAATAATAATTAAAAATAATTCAATCATAAAAGGAGGAAAATATATCCCATGATGAAGAGTGTAGATGTTAGAAACAAGCACAACATGAAAGGATTTTCAGTAGAATTAACCATAAGACGTATCAAGTAAAATCATAGTGAAAAATCACTAAACCCACTTAGAATGGTTAAAATAAAAATAAATCAGCATTAAATAGTCATTAAGATGCAGATGAGATAGTTACCTGATGCTCTTTATTTTCTCTTTCCTTTCCCTTCTGGATTCCTTACCTCACCTCAGATCCTCCCATATTTTCCCTCCCCTTCTGCTACTCCACTCTACTCCTTTTCTTATCCTTGCCTCCTCCCTCCCTTTACCTCATTTCCTAACTTGCCCTTTCTCTTTGCTTCCTGCATGAAGACCTCCTCAGAAAATCATGTTAAAAAACAAATCTTCCTGATAATACTGAGAAAATTATGAACTTACTGTCTTATCCAGGGTTTCTATTCCTGCACAAAGCATCACGACCAAGAAGCAAGTTGGGGAAGAATGGGTTTATTCAGCTTTTATGTCCACATTTCTGTTCATCACCAAAAGAAGTCGTGACTGGAACTAAGCAGGTCAGGAAGCAGGAGTTGATGCAGAGGCCATAGAGAGATGTTACTTACCGGCTTGCTTTCTCTGCCTTTCTAAACTTGCCTTCTATAGAACCCAAGATTACCAACCCAGGGATGGCACCATCCACAAATGCCTCCCCGCCTTGATCACCAATTGAGTAAATGCTTTATAGCTGGATCTCATGGAGGCACTTTCTGAACTGAAGCTCCGTTCTCTGTGATAACTCCACCTTGTGTCAAGTTAACACACAAAACTAGCCGGTACACTTACTATTCTAAGAATTCCATCCAGATTATAGGATGGTAATAAGAGTGATGGTCTAAACATCTACTATACCAAAACTGTAAGTTTTATATGAGAACCTAAATCCAAAAAATGAATCTTCTAGGTGTCTGTGTTTCTTAGTTATATGGTCCTTGATAAGATATGTGCCCACAGGGAAATTTCCAAATTGTCTGAATTTTTTCTCTTTTCTTTTTTATAGAATATATGACATGTTTTTGATAAATGGTACAGGATTGATTTGTTATAAAAATTTAACAGTTTTTATTAGGAAGTACTGGGCCACAATTGTAAGTAATAATAAGTAAAAGGATTTAGAAATGTTTCAATGTTTGCCCATGATGTCATGAGAATCAACCTATAAGTATAAATCTGGATTGTAGAAACTATTCATTGAGACATCATTTTTAAAGCCAGCTAAGTAAAACAGCAAAGACCACAAATTAAAATTATCTGATCTGTGGATATTTGTTCTTCATTCTAAAGATGACTCCTCAGCATCAAGCATTCCCTATTGTCAGTGTGAGCTCCCTAGTACCCAACCTATGACAGGTAATTAGAAAATATATACTTACTAGAACTGTGAATAGTAGCTAAGTCTCATCACTTCTTCCTACGGAACAACCACTTCTATTTCTAAATATAACTGTATGATCTCAATTAATCCCAAAGGCATTGTTATGATGTTTCCATTGAAATAATCATGTCGTGGCACACTCATTTACTTTTTTAGGCTGCTGTGTGTGTGTTTGAGCTACAGGACTGATGCTTATCACCTCAGTTCTTTCTTAATTTGTAGGACTCAGGTTTTCAGGTTCCACACAGGCTTCAAAAGACATTTAAGTAAGAGATGACCAAGTGACACTATTGGCCATCTACAATGATTTAAACACAGTAGCAAATTAGAGTTTCCTAATAAATATTTTTACTATTTCATTATATTCTTGTGCTGAAGCTCTTTTTAAAAGAAAGCATAAACTGTAGAAGAATTGAGCAAACACTCATTTTTCTGAGACCTTTATTTTGCATTGATCATTAAGTAAATTGAAAAACATGTATTGGCAAAGATTTTTGTTTGTTGGATAGGTTGTTTGTTTGGTTTAGTATTTTGAGACAGGGTTTTTCTTTGTCACTCTGGCTGTCCTGGAACTCACATTGTAGATCAGGCTGGCCTTGAACTCAGAGTTCTATTTACCTTTGCCTTCCGAATGTTGGAACTAAAGGTGTCTGCTATCACTCCCAGTTACATATGTCAGTATTAATGAAAGAGTTCATAGTGCAATTTTCTCTCTTAGAGATGAGCAAGCAGTAGGATCACAAAAGAACCTGCAGAAACTGAATATGCAATAAAGAAGTTGTTAGAGAAGTTCCATCAAATTGCAAGAAATGGCAAAAGAAAAGTATGTCATCTGAATGCAATCCCATGGGGAGCTAAAAAGTCTCTGAAAGAACTTTAAAATGTAGACATATATAATAATTAAGTGTGAAATTCAAATATATGTTATCTGTTTAATAAAAACACAACAAGTAAAGAATTAGCCAAAAAAATAAATGTAGCTTTAGGATAAAACCTGAAGCTCCATGGAGACACATCAAAACATAGCAAACATCCTTTTGAACTTTGATTATTGATGCCTGAAGATCAGAGGGTTGAATTGGAAGAGTCGTCATACAAGTTTGAAAAACAAAAACATACAAATGAAACACTTAGAACAAATGCTAACAATCAGAGGAAGACAGAGTAGAAGATAGAAAGGATGGTAGAAATTAATGATATCATTATGCATCTAATATATCAGCTTGGGAACAGTGCTTATTCCAGTGAGATGAACCATTGGAGTATTTCACTGACTTTCATTAGCTTTTTGTGATATGGTTCACATGAGCAATGATTGTATAAGAGTGTTCGAAGGTCAGTCTGAGGTAAAAGCCTCAGGAGCCCTCATGATATTTAATGATATAAAGAACAAAAGACAACCAGTACTCCCAGAGCTCCCAGGGACAAAACCACTAACCAAAGATTACACATGGCTCCAACTGCATATGTAGTAGAGGAGGGCCTTGTCAGACATCAGTGAGAGGAGAGGCTCTTGGTCCTGTGAAGGCTCAATGCCCCAGTGTAGGGGAATGAAAGTCAGGGAAGCAGGTGTGGGTGGGTTGGTGAGCAGTGGGAGGTGGGAGAGGATAGGGGGTTTTCAGAGGGAAAACAAAGAAAGGGAATAACACTTGAGATGTAAATAAAGAAAATATCTAATAAAAAAAGAACTTATATAACATAAAAACATAAAAGTAAATTGACTTCTGAGGCATAACCACTAATAAACGGTCCCATAAAAAGAAAAAAGTATAAGCTTGTAATATCTATAATTTCTATTAAAAAACAAAAACAACCAAAGACAAATGACTAGGGACACTATAGATTATATAACTTATATAATATTCTCTTGAAAAATGTCTCAGAATGTTATAACATTTATCTTGCTTCATAAAATTACCATTTTTTAAGTCAGAGATTTCTGGTACTGAGATTTCTGGTACATGAGGCTACATAGTTTTGGTGATCCTGCCTTATAATGATGACCTTTTCCAATACTCGAAAGTGACTTTCTGACAAGAAACTTGGCAGTAAGCAGGGAGCAAAATGCTTAAGAATCTATTTTAAAACTATTTGAATACAGCAGTTGAAGTTAAATGTGAAAATTTCCTTCTTTGTCTCCATTGAATATACTTTCAGTATTTTGCTGTAATATATCTCACCATCACTTGTTCTCTGATATACCATAAGATCAAAACTCATTCATTCTTTCATGTTCTTTCCCTCTCTATAACCTTTTTCCTTCCCTCTTTTCTCCCCCTCCTTCCCTCCATTCTTTTGTTTTTAAATTCCTAGTGCTACAAAGAACCTAGGATCTCATATTTATTAGGTACGTTCTCTGCTTCTGAGTGATACCTCAAGCCTTTACATTACATTGATACAGGACATTTTTCAATATGACAGATTGTAATTAGATCTTGGGGCACAGAAATCAGCATCTAAACACACAGTGCACAAGACCCTCCTCCAACAATTTGCTATATAATTGCACAGCTCTCCAAGAAGATGTAGATGAAGGAAGGAGGGTTGTAGATATTTCCAGCCAAAACCAAACTAATATGTATGAGAAAGTAGAAATTACTTATCAGCTAATTTGATTAATTCCCAGAAGAAATGGAAATTATCATTATAATCTGTTTTAAGATTTGGTAATTCTGCTAAATCTTCTGCATGTATAAGCTCAATGAAAGAAAAAAAGGAAAGAAGGAAGGAAGGATGACCAATACTATTCCAGTTAAATCAAATGCAATTTACAGGGAGACAGTCTGCTCCCACTTCAGTGTTCTGAGTATTATCTATATTCCAGCCACACCCATTTATTCACACTCATAATTTCTCTAATAACATATATTTCTTTTCACCTTCTTGGTTTATGTATCGCCTTTTAGAATGATCTGACGTCTTTTGTAAGGACTTGTATTCAAAGAACTGACTTTATAATTCTGGGGTGAGAAATTCATTAGGAAAGTCATTAATTTATATAGTTAGTAACAGGTAATATCCATTCATTAAGATCATTGTAGATAAAGATGGGAAATCCTAAGAGACTTTTAAATTCTTGCTTAGACACTTTAGTGAAATTAGGCTGAGGGTTTATAGATACCAAGTCCCAAGATTATTATGTCTATAGATAATTCCTCTAGGGTCTGAGAATGTTAAAAAGTTATCCATGATCCAGTGTATAGGAGACATATTTTATTACTGTCGATCTGACTACCTGAAGAAAATTATTAATTGATATTTTGGCCAGTTTATCTTACATATTCTAGTCATGTTGATAGTGTTAAAACTATAATTGTAGGCAGTGCATTGGTCTCCATAGAGACAACATTGGAGCAATGGAGAGCTGGACAGGCACTGGGAGGTTTTGTGCCTCCCGAGGTAAATCAACTAAACATGGCCAAATGAGATCCTATGAAGCCAAGAGGCAAAATGTCCTCATATGCATTCTTTGTGCAAACCTGAAAAAGGAACACAAGAAGAAGCACCTGGATGCCTCTCTTAACCTTCTCAGAGTTCGGGAAAAACCCTGTCTGCAAAAGAAAAGGGGAAATTTGAAGACATGGCAAAAGCTGACGAGGCTCATTATGAGAGATGAAAATCTACATACCCCTCAAAAAGAGAAATCAAAAAAGAAATTCAAGAACTCCAGTGCACCTTTGTTCAGCCTTCTTCTTGTTCTGTTCTGAGTACCTCCCCAAAATCAAAGAACAACCTGGCTTATCCATCAGTGATGTTGCAAAAAAAAAAAAAACCCCCCCCCAAAAAAAACCTAGGAGATATATAAAATAGGTTTGGTGAGGTTGACAGGCAGCCCTATGAGAAGAAGGCTGCCAAGCTGAAAGAGAAATATGAAAAGGGGATTGCTACCTGTAGAGCTAAAGGAAAACCTGGTGCAGCAAAAAAGAAGTGATCAAGGCTGAAATGAGAAAGAAAAAAAGAAGAAAGCAGAAGAGGAGGATGAAGAGGGTGAGAAAGAGGAAGAAGAAGAGGATTTAGATGATGAATAAGGTGACTAGCAGTTAAAATCCCCAGTACACAACACATTCATTTAAAAAACAAAATAATGAAATCTAAGGCTATTTAAGATTTGTTTTAAAACTGTACAGAGTCTCTTTTTGTACAGTTAACACTTTATCAAATGTCTTTAGATATAGCCTTGTCCTGGTGGTATTTTCAAGAGCCACTAACCTTGCCTGATACAGTATGAACTTGTAAATTGCCTTGGAAATGTGTATACTGGGACAGTAGGGTTTTTTGTTTGTTTACTTGTTTTGTTTTATTTTTGAGTATTTAGCTGTCTCCGATGCAGCTTTTAAGAGGATAATTTTTCTGCTAACTGAATACCACTTTAAGTGAAAAAAAATGCCTATTTTTTGGCATTTGGAATGCTTCTAAGTAAATAAAAAATTTTATTAGCATTGTCCTTTTCATATGTCTTGAGGGGAAGTTGGTCTTTTGTTTTTGTTCATTTGGGTCACATGGATTATATTGCAGTATTCATTTGTCTATACACCCTGCATATTGTGATAGGGGTAATATTTTCATCCATAGCTGAAGCTCCAAAATCATGGTATTACATAATCCACTTGGCAAAGCGAAGAGAGATCCATTCTGTCACACCATGAGATTATTAGATTGAAGCAATCTGAAACTCTGTCTTTGAATGACTAATAGGAAAGTATTACATGAGGAAGCCCTCTTCAACTTCCATTACTGTTGTTTCCCTATTAAAGAAGACCTGAGAATGTATCGCCAAAAGTGCAAGCTTAAAATATAAGATTGCTGATGTTATTCTCAGAGAAGGCTATGGTGAGAACACCGACAATAATGCTTTTGTCCATCTTTCTAAATAGAGATTGCTGAGGAGACTTGAATGTATAAAGGTATTTGTAATTGTCTGAGCCAGGTTTTCTTAAAATTATGCCACATTTAAAATGAAAGCAATGGTATTTCTTCCTATACTGTGACTTGTCCCTTTATAAATCAGATCCTAGGAATGACAATAAAACCTTACATATTAGTACCAGTTGTCTTATTCATTTGCTTTTTTAAAATAAAACCAAATTTAGAATTTTGCTAGTTTTGTGGGGTCTTTCAAGATCACCATTCTCTTAAAGTGGCACTGTTTTAGAATAATATTCTTGTAATTTTACAGGCTTTTGTGATAGAGTGCTTTTACATAATTTTGACTTGGGATCTTTACAGTTACATTTGTTTATGCAATTTGAGGAGTTATACTGAGCATGAGTCCTGGATGATACTAATAAACTAATAACTGCAGGGTAGCAAAAAAACTATAATTATGTTTTTCCACTCTTAGAGTATTAGACTACCTATAGCTCACAGAGAAGATTTTGACCAATTATCATTTCTTTTCATCCTCAAGTTCAGATTGATGCTGTCGTTTTCCTTTCCCTCTATTTCTTGTTTATTATATGACTAGTATTGGGTTACTCTACTTGGACTAAAAGATATTTTGAAGGCTTGGCTTGAGTACAGGGTTTTCAAAGATCAGAGCCAACATCAGTCTGTCCATGCCAAGAAGAAGGCTGGAAGGCACATATGATCTGGGCCATCTATAGAAATTGCTTTTGATGATGCAACAAAAATAATTAAAACATAACAAAGGGCAGTGAATGATCTTGGTAATGAGCACAATCCTCAAAGAGACTAATGAAGATACTGGAGCAGAAAAAAATGCATTTCACTGAAGAGGAAATTTTGAGGGACAAGAGCCATTCAGAAAATGTTCACAGCTTCTGTGTTTGTTCTGTCCCTTGTACATTTTTATTTCTCTATTTCATGTTGGCATTAATAATAGTACTTTTTTTTTCTCTGAAGTCCACAGATAGAGTACCACTATGTAATATCTCTGTAACTTTATGATCAACAATATACCTCTGTTACATAACACAGTAGTCAGTGCATGAGAAATATACTACACAATAACTAAGGAATCAGAAAAATAAATAAGCTTTATTATAAATGTCACACACAGGAAAGAAATAGCAACACAGAAACTAAAGCATGATAGAGAAGTATGAAGGTTAGTTGGGAAAAATATTAAAGATATTTTAAGTACAGCAAAGCCACATATTTACTCACAGTAGTTTTATATAGTGTATATAGTATAATTTTTATATAGTGTAATATTTTATTTAGGATTTAGAGATACAGATGTGCATAATACCTAACAAATGAAAATTGGACTTTTGTACTTACAGATGAGATGTGGTATGCTCTGGATCCATGCCCCACTGTGGCGATGGAAAATAATTTCCTGTTATATAATCTTCTAAATTAGACTTCATTTTCTGCCTAGAATTCTTTCTTGAAGTTTGTTTTATATTTTTTCTTCTTTTTCACTATGAATCCAAGATAATTGGGCTGAACATTTCAAAAGAGAAAACAAAGTGAAGAATAATGAGAACATTTGCTTTCAGTCTTCACTTTCCTGCTCTGAGCGTGCCCCAAGAGAAGCAGTTAGAGTCTGTACCTTCTGTTACATTTAAGGACAATGCAACCAGGAAGTAGTCTGCTCTCACATATGATTATAATTGCTGTCTTTGCCAACAAAGAAGTCCCAAGTGTGTGTCTTAGGGTCACAATGTGTCCATCATAGACTCATTGATTTTTAGTTTATACTGGCTCCTTGGAAGATGTCTCATAGAAACAGAGGACAGAGATCAACAGAAATAGTGTACTCACTCCCATCAAGAAGTTCTGTGAATCTGAAAATTGTTATTTGAGCTTTATACTCAATATAGCATACAAAATTTTTGAAGGATCTAATTATATGCTATTTACATACAGTATTCCTCAATAAAATTTAACCATTTTTTCTTAATTTTACTCAAAATGTACTTGTATGGTGATGACATTACTATTCTGTGAATATATGTATGTATATATATATATATGTGTATGTATATATATATGTACATATGTTATATATATAACACACACATATATGTAACATATATTATCATTTAAACACTAAGTTCCATGACTTTGAAATTATATGTGTTAAAGTTTAGTGATGCAGAAAAAAAACATATGTTTTAATAAAGGTTTTATTGCTGTAAAGAGACACCATAACCAAGAACTCTTTAATAAAGAAAAACATTTCATTAGGCCTGGGGCTTACATAGGTTTAGTCTCTTATTATCATGGCAGGAAACATGGCATGCAGGTAGACATGATGCTAGGGAAGGAGCTGAGAATTCTACATCTTGATCTACAGGCAGCAGAAGGAGACTGGGTACAACAGTGGCTGTGGCTTGAGAATATGTAAAACCTCAAAGCCCAACCCCACAATGACACAGTTACTCCAACAAGGCCACACCTACTCCAATAAGGCCACACCTCCTAATAGCACCACTCCCCATAGGTCAAGCATTCAAATACATGAATTTATAAGGACCATACCTATTCAAACCACCATACCATACAAACACATACATAAAAACCCTGTAATGATACATATGTAGAAAATATAATGATAACATTAAATTCCATACATTAAGTCCCAAGTCACCAAGTTATCTTGTCTATAAGAAGTATAGAGTATGTTGTATTTTTAATGTCAAAAGGAGACAGGGAATGTATTGGCCCACAGTAGTGGGTCATCATGTGTAAATAGACAGGTCAACACATTCAGTTACTACACATGGACAGAAGAGAAATCAGTACAAATAGCTCTAGAAGGTTCTGTGTCTTTCTACATGATGCCCAGTGCTTGATCTTTGACATAGTAGAAAGGAGACTATCAAATTTAGCAACTTCATGCCATACCAAGGTACATTGTTCTGCTACTCATGGAGCCTGGGTGGAAACAGGCAATCTGATTTCCCTGACAAGGACAGCCATCCTCCCAATAAACATGGGTTAACCTCAGAGGTTGAATCAAACATAATAATAAGAAAACGGGATAATTGTATGGGATTTAATTCGTACAGAATAGTATATAAAATATAGAGGAAGTGATTCAAGGAAATATTGATATAACAGGTACACCCTTTAATAAGGAAAAAAGGGAAAATGATAAATTAGGTTGTCTGTATAAGTTAATGAATTGATCTGAGAACTTGAAAGTCTAGTTTGTATTTCTGGAATTATGCCAAAACTTGACTGTAGTGTTGTAATTTCTATTGTAAAATACTAACCAATACTTCCAACACAGAACATGTAGATGTAATCTGCATCTTTCTATGAAATACTGAAAAGTATTGCAGGAAAGTAGTGTTTAGGCTACAAAGAACACATTTCAAAAGTGTTTTGGGTTTTTTTTTTCTGTTAAGGGTCAATACAGTATTACTTGCTGTGGCATTTGGAAATTCATCCAAATTTTCTTGATGTTAAGTGTAAAAATTTGCTTTAAAATTACAGTTGATTTTTTTCTTTTTCTGACTCTTGGAGTGACTTTCAGCCAAAATCAGTAAAATTCTAACCAGAATTTCCTTGGCACCCAACAGGCATCCAGACCTAACATCAGGTACCAGAAAATGGTTGAGTCTCTAGTTGACAGAGGATAGCTATAAAACCAAGCATCAGGAAAGTCAGAATGTGAAATAAAAAAGAAAAATGACACAAGTAAGGAGATTAATTTGAAACAGACACTCCTATATTAATAGTTTAACGTGAATTACACTTTAGAATTGTCTTTTAAAATGTTATACTTGTAGAGTTAATCATATTATTTAAAGTGTGTGGGGATGGAGAGGTGAGGAACTTTGGTTCCCATCTGCCAGAATGAGTTTTTGAGAGAATGGCATTTTCCCTCTAACAGCTATTAAATGACTATGTGAAAACTGTATCCAAGATTTGATCAGCCTTTAACAACTACACATTTCCATGCTGGCCTTACTCATGCAGTAGACTATTCCTTATCTCAGTTTTTCAGTTTGGTCTTGCTGTGTTGCTCATGATTTTCTTTCCTCTGTTTCCTTCAGGAGTGAGTCATTCCTATGTGGAAAATTAGGGTATCTGTTGACTTGTGAAAAATAACATTGAATAGATAAAGGTGTGTGTGTGTGTGTGTGTGTGTGTGTGTGTGTGTGTGCGTATGAGAGAGAACATAGGAACATCTGTGTTTCTAAATAGGAAGCTGATTTGATTGGCATGGATTGGCAGAAAGATGGGGGCTGTGGCAAAGTGGAAGGTTGGTGCAGTAGATCATGGACACTATCTGCTTGCCTTGCTGCAGATGAGGAATTTGTGTGTTTTTCTTGGATGACTACAACTAGACAAAGAAGAAAAAGGTAAAATACCTCTAGCTCCATTACTTTCTACCACAGATGGGTTCAGCATGGAGATCTGTGTTGTCCAGAAAATTGTAGAATAAGGTGATTCTAGGCTAGGTATTTGCTCTTCCAGTCTCCACTAAGCCATAATCTCTCAGCTTATTTGTCTTACTACTTTCCTAAATGCCAAAAACTTGTGTCAGTCAAACAAATTAGGATGCATCTGATAGTGTCTGTTTATGTTTTATTCATTTATTTTCAACTACTTATTATATAAATGTTTAAGATTTATGTTTTAAAAATCCATTTATTTCATAAATATATATTTTCTTTCATTGAATCTAGATTCTCTTCATGAAATATACCATGATTATGATTTTCCTGCCCCCATTCTTCCCAGTTCTCTCTCCCCCTGTCAGTGTGGACCCATAACATTGTGTCTCTCCTTAGAAAACAAACAGGCATCTAAAATATAAAAATAAAATAAAATACAGTAAGGCAAAAACAAAACCAAACAAATTAGAATAAGACAAAACAAACAAGGAATAGAACAATAGGCAAAGCACAATAAATATATATAGAGAGGAAGAAACACACACACATTTGTACACAATATATATTTTGTCCTAGTATATATGCAAATATATGCACTACTGCATGCAAAGGACCTGCAAAAGTAAACTAACAAACAAAACTCTGACTCTCAATATTAGGAGACAAAGAACCTGAAATATGCCATTAAGTTCAAGTTGTGTTGACCATCTATTTCTAGGAAAGGGGCATACCCTTAACATGGATTGGTTTTTCCCTAGTGAGACTCCTGTGGAGAAAACTAATTTTTCAATTGCAATTCATTATCAATTAAAGATAGCCTCTTTAACTTCTCATGATCTTAATAAATTTTATGTATATGTATATGTAAGTAGACCATTCTTTTTGTCTTTGTACATGGGTTGGTATTGGAAACTATAAACACCTGCCTTCCAATCTACACCTATTCTGCAATGTAAGTTTGAAAATTATCATGTTCCTGATGAGGTAAATGAAGTTCATGCTGTTTAAAATATGTCATATTTGTAGAATCTTGTTTCACTTTACTTCTCTGACCTTAAAATACAGTTAATACTAATGAATTAAGTTGGAAAGTCATGAAAAGTTTAATTCATTCTTATACAACATCAGGGTAGGAAATACTGCAAAATGCAGTACTGTCTCTAAGCCAACTCTCATACTCATTCATGACATTTCCCCTCTGAGCCCACAGGCATTGTTGGAGTTTTCAAGTCCTTGATAAATAAGGAGAATGTCTGGTGACTCAAGTCTATGGATAGAATTCTATTTTTATTTCAATGTTTCCTCCTAAAACATCTAATTACTTTCTGCTTTCCAGTTATTCCTATGCACACATGTGAGTGTGAGTGTATATGAAGTCTGTAGTCAAAACATAGCTTCTATGTCATGCTAGAGTTGTCTATTTTAATCACATAAGCTTCATTCTAACCAGTTTTATACATACTTCTATTTTATTATATTCTGATATCTCCATGGTCAATCCATGGGAGAATATGTGAATTAATAATTCCAACAATTATTCTTTCTCCCATGTGTTCTGGTCCCTGGAAAACATCTTAGCATTTGCTACTAATTAGTTCACTATTCTATCTGTGAACAATTGGATCTCATTGTTGTTGCCCAAGGCTTTAAAGGGCAAACACAGGTCTTTTCTTACATTAAATCTTAATGAGCCTGGCTCTCATAATTTTTATATATGTTATAAATTGAAAGGCTAAACAAAATCAAAGCTTCATTTTCAATTCTTACTCTGGAATTTCAGCAGTTAACATGTCCAGAAGACAAATGTAGAGTGAATGTTGTTGCTGCCTTTTAAAAGAAAGGTCTATATTACCACTGGCCTAGCAGGACCTCAGCCAGTGTCTTTTACTATCTTTTCTATCTTACTCTTTTTTTTTTAAGATTTTTATTTATTTTATGTATACAAGTACACCAGAAGAGGGCATGAGATCCCATTACAGATGGTTGTGAGCCACCATGTGGTTGCTGGGAATTGAACTCAGGACCTCTGGAAGAGCAGTCAGTGCTCTTAACCACTGAGCCATCTCTCCAATCCTCTACCTTACTCTTATATTTTAATTGTGTACTCCCGTATTTATCCTACCTATCTCATTTTTAGATAAAAGTAAACTGTTAACATATTTTGTTTGTCTATTGTCAAGCAAATACAAGACATTGCTATTGTCATGTGCCCAGTGAATTACTAAAACATGCCAAATATGTACTATTCTAAATACAAACAGCTTTATACATTTTATTCTGTTACTGAGGCTTTATTTTTGTACTTGGTGAAAGAGTTTGATACTGGACTTAACAACAATGTATGCAGCTATTACTTTGTGAAGAGAAATTTGGAGAAGACTCAGCCTGACCACCAGCCCCTAGTTTCATGGGACTGCTGTCTTATGTGCTTGTTTGCCGTATTTTCTCTCCCATTATCCCCCAACCCCAGAAGCTGAGTGAGCTGATTTATGTGCCATAACTTCTTCATAAAGGGCTGTCCTTCTGTGCACATTGACTGGTTACCAGCCTTCATAAGTGACAGTATACCAAGGGACCAACATCATCATTCATAACTGACATCTTGATTTGACCTTGCTGCCTTTTATGATTATTCTTCCTGTGGAATGCTTTCTAGGAAGTTTTCATTCTCTTTCTTTTCCCATTGTTTTTCTACACTCAATCACATGGCTTTTCTTTTTCTCCTTCAGAAACCAAATGTAGTGTGAAAGACAAGGGATTCAGTCATTGACCACTAAGTAGGAAATCATCTTGAACATCATCGATTGGGATTTTAATTGGGTTAGTGAGCCATTTCTATACAGAGAACATCAAAGACCTTGCAAGGGTCATTCTGAAAGACACTGTCAGAACAGGAGTTCCATGGCATATTCCACATATCCATATAACCTTAATAAACACATAGATTACCTGAGTTCTAGGAAAATTATCTCTATGAATACAACAACTCACTGTTTCAGAAAAAAAACACAGTATTTATTTAACATTAATTCAATTTAGCTATGTTGTTTGAAACTACAAAAATTAGTAAGTATAATAATATTGAATAAGGTTAAATATGAAATCCAATAGTTATTTAGAGAATTTTTGAGTCAAACTTTAGCCAGTGTTACTAATGACGTTTTAGTTCAGAAAGTTGAAATTAAACATTCAAGATTTTATTAAATAAATGACTACTTAGTATATAAATTAAGCCAAGCTATGTTTTGAGTGTGAGAGATCAAATGTTAAGAAGATAGCAAAAACTACTGTCTTTTTTTCATTTTTTATTTTATTGAAAGTAGAATATTTTCTTGTAATAGTTATGTAATATAGCCTGATTATACTTTCCCCTCTCTCCACTCCCTGTTTCTCACCAACTCACCTTGCTCCATATCCCATATTCAGTATCTTTCTGTCTCTTATTAGAAAAGAACAGGCTTCTAAGAGATACCAGTCAAACATGACAAAATAAAATATAATAAGATGAAGCAAACCTATCCTATTGAGGTTGACATAGTAACCCAACAGGAGAGCTAAGAGAGAGAGAGAGAGAGAGAGAGAGAGAGAGAGAGAGAGAGAGAGAGAGAGAGAGAGAGAGAACCTGTGCTTGGTCCTTCAGTCTCTGTGAATTCTCATGCACCTTGCTTAGTTGATTCAGAGGGCCTTGTTCTCCTGGTGTCCTCCACATGCTCTGGCTCTTACAGTCCTTCTGCCTCTTCTTCCAAAGGATTCCTTGATACCTGAAGGGAGTAATTTGATGGAGACTTCCAATTTAGACTTGTTCTCTGAATAATACCTGGCTGTATATCTCTGCATATGTTCCCATCTGCTGCCTGAGGAAGCCTCTCTGGTGATTCCTGGATAAAGCATTGACTGAGTATAGTAGAATATCATTAGGAATCACATTATTTATAATGGTTTTTAGACCAGTAGTGTTTGGTTTTTACCCTAGGTCTTTGGGCTATCTACTCTCTGGTTCTTTGTTACACAAGCAATGACAGGCATGAGTTCACTTTCATGTAGTGGGAAAGGTACATGTCCTTGTGAACCATAAACTATCCTGGAGAAATCAACCAGTGTAATTTTAGAAAATTCAGAATGATAAGAGTTTTAAAGATAAAAGCGAATGGGCACAACATGAGTGAACAGAATCCACTCTGAATATTCCAATAAAGTTTCTAAAGAGGTGGCTTTAAAACCACACTCAAAATGAACCCTGCCTGTTGTCACACAGGAGACATGCAGAGACCCTGGGGCATCACTAAGCTGAGCAAGTAAGTGGTGGAGAGATGGGAGAGAAAGAGACACAGAACAGTAGAATGATGTTTGCACAATAAAGAGAGGCAGACTGGAGACTGGAAGGGAGTGAGGAGCAGCCTGAGGTGAGTAGCCTGTAATGCTACCTGAGGCCATGGTGAGGTACTGGCCCATGCAGCCAGTGGGGGTCAGGTCTGGGTCTATGGCCCTGTAGTAGCAGGGGAAAGGAGTACAGGGTGGAGGTCTGTGTCAATGTCAGTGGCCCATGTTACTATCAAAGGCCATGTGGAAGTACTTGGTCAGCCACCTCATACCATGCTGCTATACAAGGCCTGTGCAAAGCTGCCCCCATATGGGCAGCTTGGGAGAGCTGGCCCTGAGGGTGTGAAAGCAGGTGAGCTAGCTCTGCCCCTTCAGGCTGCAATGCTTGGGAAAGCAGACCCTGCACTTTGCCTGGACAGCACAGTAAAGCTGGCACTGGTGCGTGGGTGGAGGTGAGCTGGCCAGAGGATGTGAGAGTGGGAGAGCTTGCCAGTTCCTTGCCAGCTGATGCATGCCAATGAGCTGGTCCCAACCCTCACCTGGGCATTCTTGGAGACCAGGCCTCAGTCGTATGGATATAGGAGAGCTGGCCCTGTAGGCATATGTGGGAGAGCTCTCAGGTTGACCAAATCAGCTATCAGATCCATAACTTTGAGTGGGCCCACCTCAACATCAGGCCCATCTACCAAGTGCTGGAGCTTGAGAAGGAGCTGTTCCTTCAGAACCAAAGGTGCAATATCTCCCCCACTCAGGGCAACAACAGGATATCCAACAGGAGTCCCATTGAGCATCCAATATTGACAGTATAGCAGAAGTCAGATGGTTTGAACTAGACCAATGACTCATTCCAATGAAAATTTGTAAGAAACCCTGTTTGGGAAACAGTGGGACATGAAGCTTTGAAGGCCTCATATCTTTTACCTTTTTTTTCTTTCTTTTTTTTCCCCTTTGGCTTTCTTTAAGGGATTTACTCATTTACTCCCATTGTCTGTATTTTTCTAGATTTCTTATATTTTGGTTGTGAGCCTAGCCTTTAACGGCTGAGCCATCTCTCCAGTCCTTTTCTGGATTTCTTTAAACGGGTTATTTATTTCATCTTTAAGGACTTCTATTATCTTTACAAAATTGGTTTTAAGGTTGTTTTCTTGTCCTTCTGCTGTGCTGGAATTTTCCAGGGTTGCTGTAGAATGATAGCTAGGCTCCAGTGGTTCCATATTGTCCTGGCTATTATTGATTGCATTCTTATATTAGAGTCTAGGCATCTTGGTCTGGGATTCATACAGGTCTAGGAACTGATTTTTCGGTTTGGTTATGTTGAATAGGTGTCGTATTCCCAGTTTCTGTTACCTCTTTGGTCTTCTGGTCTTTGTGATCTGCATTTCTGGTGGGCAATGTGACTTCTGGTCTATCAGGGAGTTTCTACCAGAGTTCGGACTGGTGTTCTGTATATCCGCTGTGTGTGAGGCTTCAGGCATAGCAAGGGTGATGAAGAAAGAGGTCTAAAGATATCTGCCATATTTGCATTACTGATTCAGCTCATAATGTAATTTAAAGGTGAAGAAGAAATTAACACCTGGCTGCAATAATGCAAAGACTCACATGAATGCATTGTGTGAGATCATTATGATTTTCTAGTTCATGCTAAAAATATTCTTCTTAGCCAGGCAGCAGTAGTACACATGTTTAATCCCAGTACTTGGGAAGCAGAGGGCAGGTGGACCTCTTATTTTTGAAGCCAGGCTGGTCTACAGAGTTCCAGGTCAACTGGGGTTACACAAAAAGAATGTTCTCCTTAATGCCAAAGGAAGACCCTTTGAGAGATTTTCCTAGATATGCCATAATATAAACCACATTTATGCATGTATGAGGATATGTACATTATATTACACTTGCATGAATGAAATAAAATATAAACATTTTCTTATACCATATGAGATTATGACGCTATATTTAAAAATCCCTAATAACATCAAATTTGGTTAAAATGCACATGATCTCACAAAACAAATTGGGTCAGAAGAAGACATCAGAGCCCTAGGACTGGAGATGCAAGTGGTTGTGAGCTGTCTAATTTGGCTGCTGGGAACCAAACCTGGGCCTTCTGCAAGAGTAGTGAGTGTTTTTTCCTACTGAGCCTGGTGGGGGTTGGGGGGAGCAGGAGACATCCCCTTGGAGACAGGGAGTAGAGGAATGGGAGGAGGAAATGTGGGAGGGGTGATTGGGAGGGGGCAACAACTGGTTTGTAAAAATTAAAAGTAATAAAAAATTTTAAAAACGATATTTCATGGGAATAGTGGTTAAGAGCACTGACTGCTCTTCTGGAGGTCCTGAGTTCAAATTCTAGCAACCACATGGTGGCTCACAACTATCTGTAATGAGATGCGATGCCCTCTTCTGGTATGTCCGAAGACAGCTACAGTGTACCCACATATAACAAATAAATAAATCTTTAAAAAAAAAACAAAAAGATATTTCATAATAGCTCGAGGGAATTTTCTTGCTAGTAAAATCAAATATAAAAGTTTAGTCACATTGGGTTCTAATCCTTCTCTGGGAACAAGAATCAGTCTTGACTTCTATGAGATGATTAGATGTACATATGAGTATATACAGAAGATTTGGTTCATTTACACAATGGAATACTATTGAGCTATTAAGAACAACACCACCATGAGTTTTGCAGGCAAATGAATGAAACTAGAAAATATCACCCAGAGTAAGGTAACTCAGACCCAAAAGGACAGGCATGACATGTACTCACTAATAAGTAGATATTAGCCAAAGAATTACAGAATACCTAGGATACAATCCACAGAACTCAAGAAGATTAACAAGAAGAAGGGCCCAAGTAAGGATGGTTCAATCCCACTTGGGAGTGAGAATAAAACAATCATGGGAGGCAGAGTGAGTGAAGGGCCTGGGTGGAAGAGGGGGCGGGGGGAAGGGGAACAGGACCAGCAATGGGGTGGGAAGAGACAGGAGAAAAGCCTTGAGGGCCAGCAGAATGAATGGAAAAATGCATCATTGTGGGTGGGAGATGAGGGAACCCTCTAGAAAAGTACCAAAGACCTGGGAGGTAAGAGACTTCAGGGAAGGACCTTAGATAAAATGCCAAACAGTGGGGAGAGGGAACTCATAGAGTCAAGATCACACATGATATGCACTCACTGATGAGCGAATATTAGCCCAGAAGCTTAGAATACCCAAGAAACAATTCACATATCAAATGATGCCCAAGAAGAAGGAAGGATAGGCCCCTAGTCCTGGAAGGGCTCAATGTGTCAGTGTAGGAAATGCCAGGAAGAGAAGGCGGGAGTGGGTTGGTTGGGGAGCAGGGGGAGGGAAGAGGACATATGGGACTTTTGGGGAGGGGGAGATACAGTAAGAGGGAAATCATTTGAAATGTAAATAAAGAATATATATAATAAAAAAAGAAAGAAAATAAAAGAAAGATAGGACATCAAGTCGAGGGATGGGGTTGCTATCCCAGAGTCAAAAAGTCTAACTGAGAATTGTTCCTGTCTAAAAGCACTTCATGGACAAAAAAAAAAAAATGGAGAAGAGACTGAGAGAGAGAAAGGAGGTCCAGTGAACAGACAAACTTGGGGTCCATCTCAATAGGAGGGTCCAAGGCCTGACACTATTACTATTAGTGTGAGGCTACAGTGTGCTTACAGACAGGAGCCTAGCATGGCCATCCTCTAAGAGGCCCAAAAAACAAATGACTGAGACAGATGTACATACTTCCAACCAACCTTTGGACAGAAGTTGGGGACCCCTGTGGTTGAATTAGGGAAAGGCTAGAAGAAGCTAAAGATAAAGGTGACCTCATAGGAAGACCAGCAGTCTCTACTAACTTGGATCCCTGAGATTTCTCAGACATTGAGCC
Organism: Tokudaia tokunoshimensis; assembly: GCA_036184795.1. Taxonomy (NCBI): domain Eukaryota; kingdom Metazoa; phylum Chordata; class Mammalia; order Rodentia; family Muridae; genus Tokudaia; species Tokudaia tokunoshimensis. Next base: position 63,191,971 of record BTHU01000022.1, on the reverse strand, counting down.
CCCAACCAGGCAGCATACATGATGTAGTCCAAGGCCCCTGACACATATACAGTAGAGGAGTGCTTTGTCTGACCTCAATGGGAAAAGATGCACCTAGCCCTTGAGTGACTTGAGGTCCCTGGGTGTGGGGAGGCCTCGTCAGGTTAATCCTCTTGAAGACAGGGCCAAGGAGGAATGGGATGAGGAACTGTGGGAGGGCAGAGTGAGACCGGGCAATGACTGGATTATAAAAAACATAAAAGTAATTTTAAAAAGTAAGGAAGTAAGAAGAAAGAAAGAAAGAAAGAAAGAAAGAAAGAAAGAAAGAAAGAAAGAAAGAAAGAAAGAAAGAAAGAAAGAAGGAAGGAAGGAAGGAAGGAAGGAAGGAAGGAAGGAAGGAAGGAAAGAAAGAAAGAAAGAAAGAAAGAAAGAAAGAAAGAAAGAAAGCAAGCAAGCAAGCAATCCAGCCTTGAGGAGACCTCGTTGCAACCTAGAGTCTATGGAGCACCCACAATAAGGGACCTAGCATGATGCACTTCAGAAAACCCAACCAGCAGCTGAGTCAGATGCACATATTTGCACCCAACCAATGGACAGAAACAGCTGACCCATGTAGTTGAATTAGGGAAGGCTGAAAGAAGCTGAGGAGAAGGGCGACCCTGTAGGAGGACCAACAGACTCAATTAATCTGGACCCCCAAGATATCACAAACACTGGATCACCAAACAGGCAGCATACACCAGCTTATATGAGGCCCTCAACAAACATACAGTAGAGAACTGCCAGGTCTGTGTTCATTAAGAGATGATGTACCTAACCCTCAAGAGATTGGAGGCCCCATGGAGTTTAGAACTCATGTAGGGTGTGGGGGTGGGGACATCCACATGGAGACAGGGGGGTGAAGAGGAAGTATGGGATGTGAAACAGTCAGAGGGTAGATGGGGGGGCATGAATAAACTATGGAGTGTAAAAAAAATTTAAATAAAAAGAAAAAACATCAACCTAAAAAAAGTGGTTTTTCTATTTTTTGAAATTTGACCAATTCCTTATTAATGTTTTTTTTTTTTGGTTTTTTGTTTGTTTGCTTGTTTTGTTTTTACTTTTCTTTAACCAATTGTTATCTTGGTCGTATTGAATTAAAATCTATGTGAAAACAAATGTGATTCCCATGGTCGGTGATTATGTGAAATTAGAGAAGGATGTGAGCGACCTTTATCATACATCTTAGAAAGGACTGAAATCAAGACATTAGTAGATGTGTAGAGAAGCAAAGAATTGGGAATTGAATACATATTCACCCTGTAAATGTGTGTTTGTGTATTTGTGTGTGTGTCTGTGGTGAGAGGTAGTTATTATAAGATTTTTTTTTTTTAATTTAATTTTATTTTATTTTTTTAATTTACATTCCAAATCACTTCCCCTTTCCCGTTTCCTCCCTCCCCGAAAGTCCCATAAGCCCCCTTCCCTCCCTCTTTTCTCCATTCAACCCCCTCTCGTTACTCTGTCCTGGCGTTCCCCTACATCCAGTCTTTCCAGGACCAGGGGTCTCTCCTTCCATCTTTTTAGAAATCTATTGATATGCTGATTGTGTCTAGGGTATTCTGAGATTCTGGGTCAATATCCCCTTATCAGTGACTGCATACCATGTGTGTTCTTTTGTGATTGGGTTACCTCACTAAGGATGATATTTTCAAGTTCTGACCATTTGCCTAGGAATTTCGTGAATTCATTGTTTTTAATTGCAGAGTAGTATTCCATTGTGTAAATATACCACATCTTCTGAATCCATTCCTCCGTTGAGGGACATCTGGGTTCTTTCCAGCTTCTGGCTATTATAAATAAGGCTGCTATGAATATAGTGGAGCATGTGTCCTTATTGCATGCAGGTAAAGTCTCTGGGTATATGAGATTTTTATGAGCTCTATATCAGACTATTTATTTAGTTTCCATAGGGGCAGGCTCCACATATTTTCATCTTTTAATTCATGAGTGTAACTTTTAAATTATTGATATATGAAAACTGGATGTTTTCAGAATAAACAAATAGTAGATAGGTATGTAAAAAGTGCATTTAAAAATTTGCGATTTAGGGCTAAGAAATGGTGATATATTCTGTATTTAAATATACTAGAATATATAAAGTATTAGAAGATATTAGAGTGCTGTTCCATGATATCCCACTATGGAAGATTTTCAACCTAATTAACTTGTAACCACATACAAATCAAAGTGTTCAAGTCTTTCAGAGTTTTTACTTTTAACAGTAGCCTAGTTACAAGATTGAAGAAATGAGCTATATTTTATTGATTAAAGAAATCAGATGACATTTTTTGATGTTATTTGTTGAAAACTCTTTTGAAGCTGAGGATATCTCAAGGTCATTATATGAGTTACATAAGTGTATACCTGGGAAAAAGTTACAATTCATAAATTAAGACAGGCTTTTATCATTATCCTTGTCTCTGATATTCTTAAGTGTTAGACAGATCCCCTCAGTTTAATCGTTAATTTAATTTATCATCCCTTTGATTCTCAATCACTGTATCATTACTGAGAGTCAAAGCTTAACCTTGAAAAGAACTTCTTTTGTCATCAGATAGAAATTCCTAATGGAATTCACATGGGAATTACCATCTCCTTTAATGCAGATATTTCACAAGTCTCTATGGAAAAGTATATGTTGCTTAGGAAATTGTGTCAAAAATGTTATCTATAAATTGGTAGTTATGTTAAAAACTTAATTTTACATAAATTGATGCATAGTTCCTCCTTCTGTTTGTTGCCTCTAATACGGAGAACAATTTACTTAGCCTCTATCAAATAAAGCATTGAGTGTACATTGAGAGATGATAAATGAGAAACATGTTTGAATTCTTTCTTCAGATATTTCTCTTTGTAAATTTTTCTATGTCCTTAAAATACAAATAAATAATATATTTCCTAGCTGTACATTATAAATTCATATGAGTATCTTGTCTAATTTTCTAGATGCCAATCTATTAAATATGTACCTATTCCATTATTTAAAACTACCTTCTAAAACCAGATTCCTTTATTCAGGAACAGCAATGAGACAGCAACAAGGAGTACTGATTATTTGGATAATATTATAAATCCATAATATTTTATGATATTAATGTTTTCTCCTTTGGTAAATATCTATTATCATGATCTATTAATCATGCTGTCCCTGATATGCTGCTGCTGTTGTGATAAAATAGCCTGAAGAAAAAGCAACTTCGAAAGAAAAGTGTATTCTGGTTTACATTTCAAGGGTACAGTTCATCCTGAAGGGAAAGCCAAGTAGACAGGGGTATAAAGCAGCTCTTCATGTGTATGATGAGAAGCAGAGTGCTCTGAGCTCATGAATCTCTCTGTCTTCATTGTCACATTCCAGGAAGCAAACAAGGAACAAAGGCAGGGTCTCCCCATCTTAATTAAAACCATTAAGGTAAATTCCCATTGGCATGCCTGGAAGCTGATATCCTATTGATACTATACAATTCTTCAGAAAACAGGAAACAAGGCACCACAGAGCACTATGCATAAGCAAAGTCTTCCAATTCTCAGCTGGGTTGTTAGCTTAAGGTAGATGCCATTTGTTTTTGGCCATTAGGGTTATATTAAATGTCATATCACATTACAATTCTAGAAGCATTCACATATCAGTATGCTATACTTCTTGTTGATCAGCCTTCATTATTTTGAAGAAATATTTGCAAGTATAGTTTAAACTAACTTTTCACTTGAAATATTATATCCTGAAACTGGTATAGCTGGTTCATAAATAGTTACAGTTTTGAAAGTTAAAATATTATGATTATGTAATAATAGAATATTTTAAATCTGACTGACTTGAGCAAGTATTACTTTCCCTCCATATTCAACTTACTTCAAAAAATAGCTGATTTTCTATTCATTCTTCTGCCTCTTCTTTCTCTGTATTAGTGAACTAAACTCTTACGAGGAATGTTCAACTGGAATAATTAGGTGTAATATTTAGAAAGTAGGAAAGAGACATCAAGAACTATAAACTCAGTAATCCTATAATTTCTTTCAGATTGTAGTCAATTCTAAGAATCTTGTGTATATGTAAAGATAGACAGATTGCAATGTGAATACCTCTGAAAGTACTAAAAACATGTTCATTGCTAATCCTACCAGTACTGCTTTGAGAAAAGTTGTGGATGGGTCAGTATGTCTGGACTGGTGAGATAAAGTACAGCATGGGTGTTATAGAGGTTGTATTGATTTTCTTTTCATTTTTAAATGGAATTTTACTTAGTCAAGAGCTTCTATGCCATGTATTTTTGCTTATTATTAAGAGCTTTGGTTATCCCACTAATGTGAGCCTCTTTCATTTTAGACAGACAAAGGACTCTCAGAAGTATGGCAACAAAGCGAGACAGAGCCTGATAATCACTGGCGAAGGGCCACCATCCTGTTGGGAAAATTGAGGAATTTTGAGGTTATATTTCAAGGAATCAGAACAAGGGATCTAGGAGGTGGAGCAGCAATTGATGATATTGAATTCAATAACTGCACAACTGGTGAGTCTCTGTAAAGTCTTCCTGTCTGGGAAGACACTTAGAGTGTACCCAGTGTCATACCTGTTATACGTTTATAAAATGTCCTCCATCAACATATTTTTTCGGTATATAAAAATACATTGAAATGTACAGTTTGATAACTGTAAACTCTAAAATACCTATTAAGAGGTAATATCTGTCCACAATCTATCTGGGTTATTGTAACAGCATGTCTCACAAATTTTGTATCTAAGGAAAAACAGTTCACTGTTCTAGATGCCAGAAACCCCAAACCATCATACCAGCTCACATGGTATTTCAAGATAGTACCTTTCTGCTGGGTCACATAGCTGAAGGGAAAATTTACTCCCTAAGGCCTTTGCTTGTATACTAATTCCCTGTTGTCAGCTCTATCCTCATGATCCACTGCCATCCTACAATAAGTTCATTGGAAGTTTGTATATCAACAGGGAATTTGAATGGGATTTAAATAGTTTAAAAGTTACAAGACTTTCTCAGTATTCAATTGCAAATATAAGTCCATTTCCATACATTTCCTCTTCTACCATACAGACATTTTCTCTTTTAAATTATTTTCAACATTATATAAAATGGCAAGTCTGAGATTTACATACAAATATTTAGTACAAATTAACAAAGATGAGCCAATAAGATTGAAAGTGGATCCTAATACATGCATGATAAATGAATTTAGGCACACATTAAGAAGAACTTGAATTGGAAACTATCCTTGGGAGATTATAAAGTGCTGTTCCAACATTAGAACTACATTCAGTTAACAATGTAAAAGAATGCTGCAATCCTTTCTGACATGTCTAAATGTGAAGTCTAGCTATAGATATTCTTTACAGAACTATCTAATAAAAGTCAAAAATAACTATAAATAAATTTGTACAGTTTCAGCTTGCAAAATTCCTTTAGAGGAATTCTTTGGTTTGAGGTCCAAAATAGTACAGTGTGATACATACTGTCAGATAAAGACACTCCTGTGAGTTTATGTGCAGACCCAGCTGTCAGTAAGCCTTTGGGAAAAAGGAAATAAACATGTATGTGAATTACTTTTAATCTGGCCTTTGTATCAAAAAATCATTTCACCAAGGGAGTTCAAATTGCAATTTAGGCATAGATGACATTAAGTTACTTGTTCATTTTATGAGCAGTGCTTCTTCAAAGCACTCTGGTTCATTATAAACCAGTCTTTTAACACCTCTCCCCATTATTCAAGGAAAGGCAAGTGCTTCTCAGTTGCCTGCAATAGTTGCATAAAGTGAGGTTTCTTCCAGCATCCCTTATGACCTTAGGAGCATATAGCTCTGGGTACTTAAGACATACCTGATGGGACTTGGAGATATTAAGGAGCTAATACTTCAACAAATAAAAGCATAGCTATGCACCAAAATAAAGAAAAGAGACTCTTCACTGTGCTTCATTAAGTAAATTATTAGTAAATTTCCTAGTAATCAATATGTTAAGGATCAAATTCATTTCTATTTTGTTCAAGCATGCACCATGAAGTATGTATCTTTTTGGACAAGTTAATATAGAAGCAAAAATATTATATATAGCAAAAGGCAACAAGATTAATATTCTCATTTATATTCCAGCTTCTTATAAAAGGAATCATAAAAAAAATCTTATAGAATTCAATATCCATTCCATAGTATAAGGAAAAATGAAGAGAATACATACTAAAAAGAAATAAATGTCCATCTTCCTTCTGACCCTTCCACTGCTGCCTGCCCTTTCTGCTGGGCCAGACTCTTGCTAGCTCTGCGATAGTGAAGATACCATCTCCTGATACTTCCTAGAGAACAAGCCACACTCAGGGCATTTGAGAACCAGTGGCACTCAGGGCATTTGGAGTGTAGAGAGGCCTGGGAGCACAGGAGAGCTGGTCTCCCAGGAGTGCCTACATACCTGTGTGCATAGAGAGAACAGGAACCCCAGGAGTACAGGTACAAAGGCTTGCAGGACACATAAGCCACAGTCAGAGACAGCAGACCAGTTAATACCAGAGATAACCAAATGGCAAAAGGCAAATGCAAGAAGATTACCAATAGAAACCAAGGCAACATGGCACCATCTGAAACCAGTTCTCCCACAACAGAAAATTCTGGATACCCAAACACACTGGAAAAGCAAGAACTAGATTTAAAATCACATCTCATGATGGTGATAGAGGACTTCAAGAAGGACATAAATAACTCCCTTAAAGAAATACAGGAGAACATGTGTCAACAGGTAAAAGCCCTTAAGAGGAAACACAAAAATCCCTTAAAGAAATACAGGAGAACATGGGTCAACAGGTAGAAGCCCTTAAAGAGGAAACACAAAAATCACTTAAAGAAATATGGGAGAACATGGGTCAATAGATAGAAGCCCTTAAAGAGGCAACACAAAAATCCCATAGGGATTTACAGAAAAACATGGTCAACAGGCAGAAAACCTTAAAGAGGAATCACAAAAATCCCTAAAAGAAACACAGGAGAACACGGGTCAGTGGGTAGAAGCACTTAAAGAGGAAACAAAAAAATCCCTTAAAGAATTTAAGGAAAACACAAACAAACAAGTAAAGGAACTGAACTAAACCATTCAGGATCTAAAAATGGAAGTAGAAACAATAAAGAAATCACAAAATGAGACAACTCTGGAGATAGAAAACCTTGGAAAGAAATCAGGGGTCATAAATGCAAGCATCAACAACAGAATAAAAGAGATAGAAGAAAGAATCTCAGGTGCTGAAGATACCATAGAAAACATTCACTCAACAGTCAAAGAAAATGCAAAAGGCAAAAAGCTTGTAACCCCAAACATCCAGGAAATCGAGGACACAATGAGAAGACTGAACATAAGGATTGTAGGTATAGAAGAGAGCAAAGATTTATAACTTAAAAGGCCAGTAAATATCTTCAACAAAACATTCCATGACAAAATCAAATTTATACAATATTTTTCCACAAACCCAGCTCTACAAAGGATAATGGGTGGAAAATACCAATACAAGGAGGGAAACTATACCCTAGAAAAAGCAATAAGGTAATCTTCTTTGAACAAACCCAAAAGAAGATAGACACACAAACAGAATTCCACCTTTAACAACAAAAATAACAGGAAATAACAATCACTTTTCCTTAATATTTCATAACATCAATGGTCTAAGTTCCCCAATAAAAAGAAATAGACTAACTGAATGGATACATTAACAGGACCTAACATTTTGTTGCATACAAGAAACCCACCTCAGTGACAAAGACACTCACTGCCTCAAAGTTTGGAAAGCAATTTTCCAAAGAAAATGGTCCCAGGAAATGAGCTGGAGTAGCCATCCTAATATCAGATAAAATTGACTTTCAACCTAAAGTGATCAAAAAAGACATGTAAGGATACTACATACTGGTGAAAGGAAAAATCCACCAAGAAGAACTCTCAATTCTGAACAACGATGTTCCAAATGCAAGGGCACCCACATTCATAAAAGAAACTTTACTAAAGCTCAAAGCATACATTGCACTCCACACAATAATAGTGTGAGACCTCAACACCCCACTCTCAGTAATGGACAAATCATGGAAACAGAAACTAAACAGAGATACAGTGAAACTAACTGAAATTATGGACCAAATGGATCTAATAGATATTTGTAGAACATTTCATCCTAAAGCAAAAGAATATACCTTCTCAGCACCTCATGGTACCTTCTCCAAAACTAACCATATAATTGGTCATAAAACAGGCCTCAACAGATACAGGAATAATGAAATAGTTCTATGTACCCTATCAGATCACCACAGCATAAGGCTGGTCTTAAGTTCAGACAAAAATAACAGAAAACACACATACACAAAGATGTTGAACAATGCTCTACTCAATGATGGCTTGGTCAAGGAAGAAATAAAGAAAGAAATTCAAGACTTTAGAATTTAATGAAAATGAGGACACATCATACCAAAACTTATGGAACACAATGAAAGCAGTGCTAAGAAGAAAACTCATAGCAATAAGTGCCTCCAAAAAGAAAATGGAGAGAGTTTACACTAGCAGCTTGAAAACTCACCTAAAAGCTCTAGGGGAAAAAAAGAAGCAAATGCAGTCAAGAGGTTTAGATGGCAGGAAGTAATAAAACTCAGGGCCTAAATCAACCAAATAGTATCAAAAAGAACAATACAAAGAATCAACAAAACCAGGAGCTGTTTCTTTGATAAAATCACCAAGCTAGATAAACCCTTAGCCAGACTAACCAGAGGGCACAATGGCACCACCCAAATTAATAAAAACAGGAATGAAAAGGGAGACATAACAGCAGAAACTGTGGAAATTCAAAAAAATTATAAGATCCTACTACAAGAGCCTATGCTCAACAAAATTGGAAAATCTGGAAGAAATAGACAATTTTCTAGACACATACCAGGTGCCAATGTTAAAATAGGATCTAAATAGTCCCATAAGTCCTGAGGTAATAGAAGCATTTGTTAATAGTCTCCCAACCAAAAAAAGCCCAAGACTGGATAGATTTAATGGGGAATTCTCTCAGATTTTCAAAGAAAATATAATACCAATACTCTTCAAACTATTCCACAAAATAGAAACACTATGAACACTACCCAATTCATTCTATGAATCCACAATAACACGCTTAAACCAAACAAAAACCAAACAAGGATAGAGAACTTCAGACCAATTTCCTTTATGAACACTGATGCAAAAATACTCGATAAAATTCTCGCAAACCAAATCCAAGAACACATCAAAAAGATCATTCACTACTATCAAGTAGGCTTTATCCCAGGGATGCAGAGAGGGTTCAATATATGGAAATCTATCACTGTAATCCACTATAAAAACAAATTCAGAGGTAAAAAACACATGGTCATTTCATTAGATGCTGAAAAAACTTTTGACGAGAGCCTTGAGCACATGGGCACAGGGGAAGATTTCCCAAACAGAACACCAATAGCTTAGCATAGGTGAGCATGCAGAAAAATGCAAATCGACCCATTTTACTTCCTTGTACAAAGCTCAAGTACAAGTGGATCAAAGACCTTCACGTAAAACCAGATACACTGAAGCTTATAGAGGAGAAAGTGGGGAAGAACCTTGAACACATGGGCACAGGGGAAAATTTCGTGAATAGAACAACCACGGCTTATGCTCTAAGAACAAGAATTGACAAATGGAACCTCATAAAACTGCAAAACTTCTGTAAGGCAAAGGACACTGTCAATAGTACAAAATGGCAACCAACAGATTGGGAAAGGATCTTTACCAATCCTACATCCTATAGAGGGCTAATGTCCAATATATGCAAAGAACTCAAGAAGTTATACTCCAGAGAGTCAAATAACCTTATTAAAAATAGGGTACAGAGCTAAACAGAGAATTCACAACTGAGGAGACTCAAATGGCTCTCACGCACCTTAAGAAATGTTCAGCATCCTTAGTTATCAGGAAAATGCAAATCAAAACAACCTTGACATTCCACCTCATACCAGTCAGAATGGCTAAGATGAAAAACTCAGGGGACAGCAGATCCTGGTGAGGATGAGGAGAAAGAGGAACACTTCTCCATTGCTGGTGGAGAAGTGATAAAACCACTCTGGAAATCAGTTTGGTGGTTCCTCAGAAAATTAGACATAGTACTACCTGAGGACCCAGCTATACCACTCCTGGGCATATACCCAGAAGATGCTCCAACATGTAACAAGGACACACGCTCCACTGTGTTCATAGCAGCCTTATTTATAATAGCCAGAAGCTGGAAAGAACCCATATGTCCTTCAACAGAGGAATCAATACAGAAAATGTGGTATATCTACATAATGGAGTACTATTCAGCTATTAAAAACAATGAATTCATGAAATTCTTAGGCAAATGAATGGAACTAGAAAGTGTCATTATGAGTGAGATAACCCATTCACAAAAGAACACACATGGTTTGCCCTCAATAGTAAGTGGATATCAGCCCCAAAGCTCAAAATAAACAAGTTACAATTCACAGACCACAGAAAGCTCAAGAAGAAGGAAGACCAAAGTGGGTGTGCTTTGGTTTTTCTGAGAAAGAGAAAAAAATATTCACAGGAGCAATTGTGGTACAGAGACTGATAGAAAGGCCATCCAGAGACTGTCCTACCTGGGGATTCATCCTGTAAACAGTCACCAAACCACAACACTATTATGGATGACAAGAAGTGCGTGCCAAAAGGAGCCTGTTATGGTTGTCTCCGGAGGGGCTCTCCCAGTGCCTTACAGATACAAAGGCACATGTTAGCAGCCAACCATTGGACTGAGCATGGGGTCCCAAATGGAGGAGTTGGAGGGAGTACTGGAGGAGCTGAAGGTGTTTGCAGTCTCATGGGAAGAACGAAGATGTTGGCCAATCAGATGCCCCAGGACTCCCAGGGACTAAGCCATCAATCAAGGGGTACACATCGTTCCAGTCAAAAGTATGGCAGAGGAATGCCTTGTCAGGCATCAGTGGGAGGAGTGGTCCTTAGTCCTATGAAGGCTTAATAGATGCCCCAGCATGGGGAAATCGAGGGGATAGGTGGGAGTATGTTGAGTGGAGGGGCATATTCTTGTAGGCAGGGGGTGGGAGGATGGGTTGGAGGTTTTCTGGGAGGGGGGGATATCAGGAAAGTGTATAACATTTGAAATGTAAATGAAGAATATATTCAATAAAGTTTTTGAAAAAAAAGCAAAAGGTAAAAAAAAAAAATAGAAAAAGAAATACCCGTCTTTATAGTCATAAAAATTCTTACTTGATGAGGATACTTCATGTTAACCGATTATAATTTAGGAGCATTTTTAACCAATTCTGCAACAATACCTAGCTGGGTACTAGCTCATTCTCTTTTTTGATTTTCTTTTAGCTTAAGGCAAGTGACATTATCTCTTTGCCTTATTTTTCTTAGCTACACTATACCAATGATGATGTTTCCATCTCATACTGTGCATAGGAGGATTTGGTTACTCATTCTAAATGAAGCATATAAAGTCTGTTGAGTATCTTAATAGTTGTTAGCTTAAAAAGCATACACGAACAACAGCAAAGGCTAAAAGAATTGTTTGAGTAGTGAAAAATTCTCTATCAACACTTGCAATCTGATTCTGCTCCAAACTCAAACTCCCATTTCTATAAGCTTAGCAAACATTCGTTGATTAGTGAAGCTAAAAGAATTGTATAAGTGATGATGTGCATCTCCTCAGAACAGGAATAAATGTGTGTCCCTTAATATTTGGGCATATGAGTTTTTTTTTAGTTTGTTTTCACAATTGATGGCATCATTATTGATTCTCATCCCCACTTTTCACTCTCATGTGTTACTTCCGGATGTTCTATTTCCAGGACTTCTCTGTAAATGACCTCTAAGACACCAATAAACCAAGGTTCTCAGGGTAAAAATCCAATAGTCCTAGCAATGCAATATTTCCTTTTATTCTGAAAACTCTAAAATTCCAATTGAGTTATTATCAGTTTCCAGTTTAGGAAAAAGGAAAGAGAATAATTAGGGAATTGAATATATTTCCAGAAATCAACAAAATCTAAGTAGAACAAATTTACTCTGTTTCTCTACAAGTTCAGAATAGTCATTCATATCATTCCTATCAAATAAACCTGACTATGAAAGGCTGAAATAATTTGAGGAAAATGCAAGAATCTAGCACCAGTTTTAGATTTCCAGTATATTGTCTTCACACCTCATCTGCAGAAGGGTTTCTTTTTTGTTATAGATGGTCTCACATCTTTCATTTTCCCTCTCAAAGCCAATAACTAAGACTCCTTTCTATTCCTGGAAAACATAACTGATCTGAACTGAAAACAGGTGACTATTGTGACCTCATCTCTGCGTCACTCTTCCTTAAGACTGAAATCAGGAGATCATAAAGCAGTGGTTGCTGTGCATAATCTTCATGAACAATAAATCTATAAACAGAAACCTGTAGAGTTGGCTGTTAAAAATATGATCTCTTCACTTAAAGTGGCAAATTCTATTTTTTTTGTTCAGTGTCTAAGTGTCGCATTATTTTCAAATAAATATTAGTGCTGAGGAAAGTGAGCCAAGTAGAAAAGTAAATATCACACTATTAAATGACTAGAAAAGACTTGTACTGGAAAGAGTGAACAATTAGGGAGTGTGTGGCACTTTATAATGCAAATGTAAGTGTAAACAAAGAGATTTATATGTGGGAGGTGGATGGGCTGAAGAACAGATGAAAATCTATCTGTGGGGACTGTTTGTACAAATCTGGATAGAGTATGAAAACTAAGAATTGACAGATTTACTCCTGGTTCTCAAAGATTTTCATTCTGATGGCAGCTTAACGTACTTAAAGTAACATCCTCTGCTGTAGCATTCAGTGGTGATAGGTGTTATAAATGACAAGAAAAGGAAAGTGATAGAGAATTCATACTCTGATAGGAGTAGTGAGAAATACTCAACTTGAGAGTCACAGTTGGTTAAGCCTAATAAAAGGAGAAGTCACAGTGATAACATGTACAGAAAGAAGCACCCCGGCCTGGAGACAAGATTTATTAAGAAGCAAACACAATGAGGGAGCAGAATAAGAGTGGAGAAATAGTTATGGGTTCATGGTATATAGAATTTTGTCATTAAAATAAAGTAATGCTTGCTATCTGTAAAGGAATTTTTCCAACAAAGGGACAAAGCAAGGAGATGGTAGACTGAGATTTATTAAGTGTAAATTTTGGCTCAGTAGAAGGTTGAGAAAAATCCCATAAACTTTGTCTTTATTTACTCTTGAAAATAAGAATAGGATCTATTCTATGGGATAGTTGTGAAGATACAACAAATCAATATATTCCATGTGCATTGAAATTAATAACTAATATCAACTACTCCACTAATGTTAAATGATTACAAAATTACTATTATTATAATCACAATATTTAAATGAATCCCCACAAACTCTGAAAATAGGGTTACATAGAAATTACTCTATCAGCCAGATTGGTTGTCCCTCTAATACCTAATGGTAGCTGGCTACTCCTAAAAATCACATTTATTACCTAGAGGTAAGAAAGCAGCAACCTAGCAGATGACTTCTCTTGTAGCCAGTGTGAAGTGATTACCAAGTTTTCTGAGTCCAGTGAAACAGAAGAGTCAGTTATGGGATGAATTTGAGGAAAGGTATGTGTTAGAACATAAGGTGATATGAGCAAGCAAAGCCTAGTGTTCATGGCAAACAAGGCCAGGGAAAAGCTATTCAGCATTAACAGAGTCTCATTTCAGCTACATAATGTTCACCAATTGTTCCATAGCTGGCAGTCCAGGAGATGGAGCCAACCAATTTCATTCTATCAGAAAGGAGACACCTTTGTCAACAGTATACCAGTATACTTTAGAAACAAGAGATGGAGCATGGGACACTCCAGACCTCTCTTATTTTTAGCATGATGCTTTCTCAGCATCTTCTTTAGTTATTACCCGAGTTGGTTGCAAGGAAGTGTAAAGAATAGGGATATACTATGGTCACCAAGAATACTCACCTATAGGAACTTGGTGAAACTCTTTAAAAGCTCTCAAAGGGAAATGTGGTAGACATATCCATGTTCTCAGTAGAGATTTGTAATATTAGTTCAAGTCTTTTAAAATAATGCAAATCTAAGTTTATTTTCTTTTAATTTTCAGGTAATCCTTATTGTTAGAGTTGCTCTATCTTTAAATAAAGAAAATTTTCTAGTAAGAAGAATGGATGCAAAAATTTAACTCTAGCAAAATCCAGGCCTTAGAAATTTTATTTTTGTTGATTGTGATGATGATAGGATAGATGTTCTTGAGATAACATTTTGATATGTAACACAAGCTAGCCTTTAACCTACTGCTACTGCTTTAGCTTATTGCTATATGTGACACAGACAGGATTATTTTTCAGTAAATATTTCAACCATGCCTCTTTTTCACTTAGAGAAAGCCACATGAGTAATATCTTACCAGCTGTTGTAACAATTAGTATGCATAACTGATGAAGGGAAGCTCCATTCCTGCAGATTCATTTTACTCAAATTGTTTTCTTTCAAATACAGCTATCTTTCCAGATGTTGCCTTTGTATTAGAGAAGACCTCATGACACATTCAAGATCTGAGCATGGGTCCTACTCTCCCTCAGTTTAGAGATTCTCCTTAGTCTGTTTTGTATATAAAGAGATGATTGAATAACCTTGATTTTCAAAACATAGGGTTATGTTTAAATAAAATATATCTTGACCAATCCTATCAAAATTTAATGCAATTTCTTGGATAATATAGGAGGATATTTGTAATTATAAAGTCATTACATGCATAGAGTTGTGTCAATAGTGAGCTGGTGAGCATTATGATCTGGGTGTATAAATACATTACTGCTTGTAAGGTGCTATTTTAGGGATTATTGTTGCTTAATTAATGAACAAAGAAATCACATATGAGTAATTAACCCTTTATAGATGTATTCAGTGTAAAGATGTCAGTATAGAGTAACTTAATTTTAGAATTTCATTGTCTGTGTTAAGAAAGGGCTTTAAGCATCCCCAGTTCATTACTATGAGAAAAGATTCAGGGTGCACACAGTTGACACTAATAAAATTCTGAACTAAGAGATGGAACTAGCCCTGGTGACATATGCTCTCAACTAGACTATTGGCAGCTGTGCCATCCTCTTCCTTTCCTGCTGGATTTGGTTTGAGGCAGGAAACAAGGGTCAAACATCATCACTGTTCATCTTTAGATTTAGAACAATACTTTTTACTTCATCTAAAATCAGAAAATAATTATTAAGTCTGGCCCAGATCCATATTGTAAACAGAGGACTATTGAGTTCAGTGTATCTTTGATCAGCCATTTTAAATTAAAACAAAATCAAGGCCATGGATGGGTTTAATTAGTTTAATATTGCTTTCAAGTAAACCACTTGTGGCGTACTGAGAAAATATCAGATATTGCTTTATTTTTCAACTGAGAAAAATTAGCATTTTAATGTTAAAAGGTCTATGATCGTAGATGTAATTTATGGATATCATAAACAGAAATGGAATATTATAAGTAATGTTATTATATTTGATGATAAAGCACAATAATAAGACTTAGTTATTTGTAATATTAAGAAAAAATAATTACTTGAGCAGATATCTTAGTAAGGTTTAAATAGTCCTTGAAATAGCCCAAGGTTCAATGAAAGCACTGTAAATCTGAATGCTAACATTATCTTCAGTTCATATAATTTCTAATTAGAAATTGTTCCAATTCTAATGAACTTCTCCACACATTATTGAATCAAAAAGACCATTACATAGACAACACAGTCTTTCATTTTTTTGGACTATATTTTATTCAAATTAATATTAATTTTATCAGTAGAATTTTCACTTCATACTTATGTGTTTTTAAATTTCTCATTATTTAATTGTAAGACTGCTCCACAGACCTTAAATATTTGTACCAATGTTTATAATGTAGAAGAAATATAAACTTAGGGTGTACTTTAAAAGCTATCTGAAATTCTACAGATTACATCATTATATCATGTATAATGAAGAACATTACAATAAAATCTCTTTGGATTTATACATATGCTTATATTAAGTCAGATCTAGAATTCGCATTTTCTTGGCTGTTGCATGTTATGGAAATTATATATATATATATAAGATAATATATATAATATCAAATACCTTATTTTATTAAATTAATATGGAATGCTATAATTGTTTTAGATAGAAGGCTTATGGGATTATAGGTTTGGGACAAACTGCTATAATCAAAGGAAAAGAAGTCATACAACACAACTGTTAACACATTATTAAAAATACTATGATGATTAAATTATTAAAATTACCAATGTACAAACAAACTTCAGCAAACTTATTACTACAAATATTGGTGTCATACAGTGCAGGAAGCTGGTCTGTGAACATTTGGAAATTGTCTTGTCTCTGTCTCCCATTCCATGAGGGTGAACCTAGATTATCGGTGCTTGCTGTATTATAGTACTAGCTTTTCATAGTTCTGAGGGAATCTATATTCAGGTCTTCAAGCGTTTTTATCAGCTGAGACAATCTCTAAACCCTGTTCCCTAGTCTTTGGAAGACTACAAGCCTGTAGTCTATAATTCCAAATCCTTAACCCAATTTCCCTTTCTCAAGGAAAGTGAAAAGACAAGGACACAGATTTCCACCCATGTGCTGTAGCACATGCATGTCCTTACTAATATATAACACACATACACACACACACACACACACACACACACACACACCTATTCTCACTTACTGAAAAAAAGGACTGGGGAGTATAGTGCAATTAAATAATGCTTGTGCAAGATATCATGTAGAGTAAGAGAGCAAAGGACAAAGGGAAAGCATGAACTCATCAATTCTGGATTGCTTTGTGAGAACCTAGTCATGTGGCTACAGGGCTGTGTGCTCATTGCTGTGCCATAGTGAGAGTGAGCCATGCTCAAACCACAAACTCTCAGCTCTCTTATACCGACTCAGTTCCTTGGTTGGTTTGTAGATATGAGCTAGTTTGTTTTATAAAAACTTGTGCTATATAAATTTCATTGGAGATAACAAAGAAAATTATTTGAAGAAATTATAGAAGAAATGGGTGTCACAGGCTGACCAACTGTACTGAATGTGTGATCTGATTTATGGAAGTTGGATATACAACAACCAAATGATCAAAATGAATCACACAAATTGCCTCAAAGGACTGGACAATGAAGTGTTTTAGATTGTTGATTAAAGGGTCAGAAATAAGCTCAGGGGAAAAATAAGAAACTAAATGTGGTTTATATTTCTTTCCACCATCATAATCTTAGGTTGGAAGTTTTCTACATTCTCATGATAATTGCTGGGAATCTTGATTTTAATGAAGTCTTCTCTAATTGCCAATAACATCAAGCATGAGGACAGTTTATTTAAGGACACAGAAAATCTCAGTGAACCCAAAATCATAAATGCAGACCAGCTTCAGGACAACTTTAAAATCAGGGACCAAAACGTGAGACTGAATTAACCTGGTCTTTGTGTGTATCCTGTCTCCTTGAGCCACATCATTCTGACCACATATTGTGTGGTCACTTTCTGAAAACAGATGTCTTTGATTTACTATGTGAATATAGAAAGGATGACTGAGCCAAGCTCTCACATGTTGGATACATGACTTCTAACATGCTGCTCTCATAGATATACAGTCTGATGGACCTATCTTAGGTCCAAGATACCTTCACTCTATTTAGCTGAGTTAGCTAGTAGTGAACTTGCCTGTTGGAACTCCACTCTGTCAATGACAGAGAGCAGAGTGTGCAAGCGGCTTCTGTTTTGTTTCAGTATTCAGATGCTTTCTTTGAGGTATTATTCAAATATAAACTTACTAACTCGAACTCCAAATCCTTACCCACCTTCTTCATAGTGTTTGTAGATTTAGGGTGTTACCTATCTGCTCTGCTCAACACAAGTATCAACACCAGAAATGGCCACTATGCCATAGATCTTACTCACACCATCCAACTAGATAGTCACAAATTTCTTTCTTACAGAAACCACTATAAATGCTATTTCTCATAGTCGCTCATCTACAAAATTTTATCTTACTAAACCTAAGATTTCCCTGCATAGCTAGCTGCCCATGGCTATATTGTGTACCTTCTATTGGGATCAGCTTAGAATTTTCGACCTTCTTCAGTGGGACTCATTTCCTCATCTTGTTGGTTTCACTGAATCTAACAATACTGGTGTTAAGACACAAAACAAATAAGTTCACTGAAATGTTTTCTTAGAATGTTGCATCAAGCATTCAAATAAATATTATTGTAGTGTGTTCTATAAATAAGTAGTGAAGGTTGTTTTCTAGATATTGATTATTTTAGTAGCTGCTTAGTCAAATGTTTATCTAAAAAATTAATAAAAGGAACTAAAATAGTCATGTGGGAATAGAGTGTGAATGTGAACATAAAATGTGGTGGGAGAATGGATAAGATGAATAACTCTTTACCTCAGTCATATGGTTCCTCTCCACTTTGATGGACAGAGTAAGGTGGAGAAGAATCAAAAAAGCATGTGCCAGCTTCCTCTGAAAGCATTTTGTTAACGCTGTTGCACATCAATTACACTTACATCTAATGATCCAAAGTTTATTTGCATAGCCAAACTACAAGAAAACATGCTTATTCTAAAACACTTTATGTTACTAGGAAAGAGAAAACACATTTTGCATTAAACACCAACTAGCCTACCACAACTTTCTAGGAGGCTTCGTGAAGTTAAAAATGTAAGTGATTTAGCAGCTTCATGTACTCAGCCATCTCTGCTTACCCACAAGAGTTTGGTTCTTGGGACCCTCAAGAATACCAAAATCCATGTGTGCTCATGTCCTTCATTTAAGATGGCATACTTTATGCACATTATCCTTTATATATCTTTCACATACTATAAATTGTCTCTAGATTATCTATACTTCATGCAATGCAAATATTATGTAAATGATTGTTACATGATGCTGTTTAAGAAATGATGTCATGACTGCCCACCCAGCATGTATTCAGTACAGACGTGGGTATTTCCCAAGACTGAATTTGAGGATGTAGAGCATGCAGGGATTGAGAACCAATGGTGTTGTCTCAGAAAGCAAATTGCCAATCTGATCTGTTTCTATAGGCTCTCTATGGAGATTGCTTACTGCTTGCTTCTTCATAGACTTGGGGATTAATTACTTTATGACTGTACCTCTGAATACTAACACCTTTCTTATAAATCTACCACTTCCAGAAAGCCTTTTTTTATGTCAACAATTAATTTATTTTGTTAAAGCCACACAAACATTAGTGTTTGTTAACTTTATAAAAAGACATTTTCCTAATTGCACAGATAAGGTGCTGTTTGTTATATCCCTCTATGATTAATACTGAGCTTTTGTAACTCCTATCCTGATTATGGGTAACTTACTTTTTATTGAGATTTGACAATTCGTCCTTTAGCTCATTTCTAAGGTGCTCTTGGCTTTTTTGCATTTAATATACTCCTGGGTTTGTGGTCCTGCATATTATAAGTAGGCTTATAAGCATATAAAAGAGCAAGCAAGCCATAAGCAGTGATTCTTCAAGGGCTCTGCTACTTTTCCTGCTTACAGTTTCCTGCTACAAGTTCCTATTCTGGATCCGCTCAGTAACAGACTAATAAATCTTTTCCTCCCCAAATTACTCTTGGTCATAATGTTTTTATTGTAGCAATAATTATCACAGCTAACCAAGATAAATCTCTTTATGCTTAAATGTTTGTATTAGTTCACTGTGACCACCATAACCCCCCAAAAAATACCAACCAAAAAAAAAAAAAAACCAAAGAACAACAACAAAAAAAACCCAAACCAAATAAACTCTAAACATAGATTTTTCTCAGTTCATCAAGTTGACACCCAAGATCTCAGCGAATGTGTATC
Source organism: Tokudaia tokunoshimensis (assembly GCA_036184795.1). Classification (NCBI taxonomy): domain Eukaryota; kingdom Metazoa; phylum Chordata; class Mammalia; order Rodentia; family Muridae; genus Tokudaia; species Tokudaia tokunoshimensis. Next base: position 63,172,010 of record BTHU01000022.1, on the reverse strand, counting down.
TGCTTGAGTCCTCTTTCTATAACTTACTCTTGTTCATGTTCATCCACTGTTCTCATATTACATCTCCCTTTGCAGAAGTTTGACATTTCTTCCCTCATCTGATGAGGATACCAAACAGACTGCATCAGAGTTCTAACCTAATCTCCTCAGTTTGACTTAATTACCCCTCTGAAATCTCTATCACCAAACACAGTTGCATGAATTAGAGTACTCTCTTGAGATCCCATTCACCCTAGAGTAGACTGTTATTGGGCATTCCTATCTTGTGTCTTCTTTTTTTATATCTCCCTGAGTCTGATTAGTGCTGTCCATGGGTAACTGTAAGTGAGGACATCCACTATAGCATGGATAACCTTCCAGTGGCCAGTGGTCAAAAGAAGTATCCTCCCTCATTCTGCAATGGCGCCTCAGTAAGTAGCTCCCCAAATATGGGTAGGGCTTTGAGAGCGCACACACTCACTCATGTACATATACTCACACACACACTCAGCTGGAATTTTTAATTGAATTGATATTATACAGTTCTTGTGAAGGTAGTCATAGCTGCTGGGTATTCATTCATATGTGCAACATCCATGCCATATCAAGAGGACTGAACTCCTCCACTTGCTACTGCTCTTTCATTCATCCTCCCTTCTGTAATGTTCCCTGAGCCTTGGGAGAAGAGATGTCAATAACATTTTTCTTGCCATGTCTTCACTGTCATTTATTCTCAATACTTAGAACACTCCTCAGCCTCTATATTAACCATTGACCACTGGAAAAAGAAACATTTTGACCATCACAAGTTTATGGTTATAAAATAAATATTTAGAAGGCATTTTGTCAATATGACCATTAAAAACAATGTTTGTCAATAAATTTTCCCTTGGACTTGAGACTTCTCTCTCCATTGGTTTTACAACACCAGATATGAATTCCCTCTAGTAAAGAATGCCTCAAAACTAATCAAGAGAGCAATTGTCTATGCCCATAAATATTCTTAGCACTATAGCAGCAGTAAGTCATTTTATCTGACAACTATGTACAATTATGCTACAATTACGTAGCAAGTATGGTCTAACACTAAATAAGAGTATTGACATCTTCTCTCTTTTCCTGTAGCCTGCATAGCTCCTACAAGCACCATGAAAGCCAACCAGCAGTGAGAGAATTTTCTGGTAAATTCAAGATTTATTCCTCTATCTCAGACCACCCACATGTGTGTTGTCTTCAGCAATAGAATCTTACCATCTACCTATAGTTGGCAGACAAGATCAATGGCAATAACCTTCATTGATTTGGATGCTTCTGGAGCCTCTTTGGCAAATACCTGATAGGGTAGGCCCCATAATTTCTGCCTACCACGAGATTTCATTTAATTTTCTTGGTTTTCTGGGAGCAACATTGTTTATTTGTCTTAGTTTGGGCTATATTGCTGTGAAGAGACACCATGACCAAGGTAACTCGTATAAAGGCAAACATTAAATTGGAGCTGGCTTATAGTTTCAAAGGTTAGGTCCATTATCATCATGGCTGGAATCATGGCAGTATTCAGGCAGACATGGTGCTGTGTTAGACACTGAGAATTGATCTGAGGTGACCAGGTAGAGACTGTGTTCCACACTGGGCAGAGCTTGAGTATAAGAGACCTCAAAGCCTGCCCCACAGTGAAATATTTCCTCCATTAAGGCCAAACATACTCCAACTTCACATCTCCTAATAGTGTCACTTCTCATGGACCAGGTATTCAATCACATGAATATATGGGTGGCATGCCTATTCAAAACACCACATTCCACTCCCTGGCTCCCACAGACTTGTAGCCTTAGAAGAATTGCCTTGGTCATAGTGTCTCTTTACAGCAATGAAACCCTAACTAAGACAAAAATTGTTACCAGAGACTAGAGTATTGTGATAGGACTGAGCATGCTTTTGTTTGGAGGAATGTGGGTTTTGGGACCTTGGATTAGAAAAGCGGTAGAATGTTTTAAATGTGGTTTAATGGTGTATTCTAAGAGAATCAGGGAAGACATTGGTGTTGAGGGCAATTTGAACTGTGGAATCATGGCCCAAGAGGTTTCAGAGGAGAATTTTAGTATGTTGTCTAGAGATATTCTTGTGGTATTTTGGTGAAGAATGTGTCTACTTTGCCCTTGTTTGAGGAGTCTGACTTAGATTAATGACATGGGCAAAGGAAATTTCAAAACAGCCTAGCATAAACCCTGTCTTGTTGTTCACTCTTATTATGAGTATTTTGATTAAATGTCACAAGCTTATAAAGGAAAATACAAAATGTATGGTCAAAGGGTTAATGATCCACCAGGAAGTTGAATGGAGTTAAATCCTGTGTTCAAGGAGATAAATAAATATATTAAATAAAATTGAGAGTGGTGACCTTGGGGAAGGATACCATCTAGCTCAGCTTCCATTTCATGAAAAAAAATGTTCCTAAAGAGAAATTGTCACCTATTCTAAATTTCCAATGTATTTTGGATTGTAGGAGGGATAGTTATAGTATGTTTGGCATTAATATGGCATAGCTATTGTTGCTTGTGACCTTGATCAAGAACCTTAGGGCATGGGTAAAAAGGCACAGAGTCAATGACACTGACTCCAGGAGTCAGGCAAGTGGCAAAATCAGAATCATCTATTGCAGGAACTGGGAAAAACTTTATACACTCCTCTTAGCAACTCATTGGCTCTCAAGTAGCAAGATGTGGCACTGTCTCTGTCTCATTGAATCACTCCATAACCTGATCCAGTGACAGCAGTCTCTAGCCATGCTGGGAAGATTCTAAGTAGGCTCAGGGAAGAAGTATCAGAAGCACATGAGCCAGCTTGCTGCTGGGCCTGCTTGGCTAAGTTGCCCCTACAAGTTATTGTTTTCATTTGGGTATAAGGTGATATGATTATTTGTCGAGTTGACAAGGGGTGAATCATAATGGCTAGTCTTGCTTGTCAACCTGACTATATCTAGAATGAACTACAATCCAGAAATGGAGGACATACCTGATCTGCTTCTTGAGGCAAGAAGACAACTTGCCTTTGATCCCAATATTGAGGTTGGAAGACATAAGCTCTTGATCCAGATCAAAACACACCTTTAATCCAGATTGTGAGACATAGTAGGCATTCTTATAAAGACCCTTAATGAAAAAGAATCAAGACAAAGATTAGGTCCAGGCATGGTGGTACATGTCTTAATCCCAGCGCTCAGGAAACAGAGGCTTGCAGATCTCTGAATTCAAGATCAGCCTGGTCTACAGTGCAAGTTTCAGAACAACCCAGCTTAGGCAGAGAGATAGAAAATATTGAAAACAAAATGCTGGTGAAGATGTAATAAAATAAGGGTGCCCTGTTCCAGCCCCAGAAAGCAACGGAACTTGATAGCTTCACTTGTGTAACTCTGGCTTTAGAGTCAAGAATAGAATAAGGGGGTATGGGATCTCCCGCCACTACCAAGGAGAGTCATCAAGGTCAGATATACCACAGGGAAGTCCTTCATGGAGGTCAAGAGAGGCTATTGCATGAAGTATTTAAATAAAGCCTGGAGTGCCTTGGAGACCCCCAAGAGGTTAGAGATGCCAGAGCTGTGGGATACCTGGAGAGGAAAGCTGCTAACAAGGAGTGAAAAGAACCCAAGAGAAAGAACTATGTTGCAGTTAACAAAGGGCACTAGGGAGTGGAATGTGGTGGCTTAAATAGGTCTGGCCCCATAGATTCATGTGTTTGTATGCTTAGTCTATAGGGAGTGACACTATTAGGAACAGTGGCCTAATTACAGTAGGTGTGGTGCTGGAAGTTCCTAATCCAGCACCATGTCAGCTTAGATGCTGCCATACTTCCTGCCATAATAATGGACAGAACATCTGAAACTTTAAGCCAGTCCCAATTAGATGTTTGCCTTTATAAATGTTGCTGTGATATTGTGTCTCTTCACAGCAATGAAATTCTAAAGCATCACCTATATAGAATATTCTGTTCATACTATGTTTCTTAAAATTATACTATAAATAAATAACCTTACAAACTAATGGTGCTTCATAAAGATTCTTTATATGACCTTAGTATTGCCTAACTCATTCTCTCTTCTTCCCTTTTTCCACTCGTCTGTCCCATCCCTGCTCAAGCCATCACCTCCCAAAATGCCCTCCCATACCAATATTCATACATATCTCATTTGTTCTCTTGTCCTCTCTCATTATATGATTTACTTGATTTCATGATTCCCAAGTTAGTTCTTCAAGTACATTTCATTTTGGTTCGCAGTTGCCATGCCCCTTCAGCCTTCCATACCCATCATCCTAGAACCTGGTTGAAAACTTTTTGCCTCCAGTATTTTCTGTTTCTACATCCATTTCATCTCTATTCTGCAATGCCCCATTCCTAAAAGTATACCTCACTAAAGCCCATGTATAGTTTCTTAGATTCACAAATTAAATACACAAAGCAAAAGATCTCAAGCTAGGAAGAGAGAACATGTCACATTTGTATTTTGGAGTCTGAAAACTTTTTGAGAATTTTTGTCCTTTGTTTCTCTAATTTTTTCCCCTTACAAAGCTCTGATACATTTTGCTTCCCTAGCTGTATCATCTACATATTTCTTTTTTAATCCATTGTGCTCTGCTCATGGGAACATCCTGAATTTATTTTCATTGCTAATTTCTCAGTGGTTAATTAGAATTCTCTTAATTGTACCACTCTGAGAGAAATGCAAACGTGGAATTAGATGATTATCCTGACTATCTGCGACTCATAGGAATTCATCTGGCTGGATGATGCTTTCATTCTCTTAATTGCTTTAGATATAAGCAACATGTAAAGTATTAAATTGATTCTTTTAATCTATAGTAAGATTAATATGTAATTTCAATGATTAAAAATGGAAAAGAAATGGGAGTATTAAGATTTTAATAATTTTATCCCCAAATAATATCTTTTTAAATCTTGTTAATATATCTCTAGATCATCTTTATGTAAATTATATTAAGCCTGCAAATATTTTGGTGAGTAGAATCAAAAATTGAATGTTATCTCCCATACCTTAAAAATTAAAAACACATTGAAATGTGTAACCCAAAACATTCAGGAAATCCAGGACAAAATGAGAAGACCAAACCTAAGGATTGACGCTTCCTGGGAATTGCACACAAGTGGGTACTCCGTGGACGAAGAGATGTGGAGTGAAACGATGGGGGTCGAGAGAAAAAAAACACACAGAGACCTTAGTACATGGCTGCACAAAATCTCTCTTTACTTGGGGGATAAGAGTGACAATATATGCACTGTGGGCATGACCCTCCCTCCCAGGGCTGAAGAGTCTTTTCAGTGCTTCTCAGCAGGCCCTAGGCTCCTCAGTTCCTTGAGGAAGTTGACCCCATAGGGTCTGTTGCTCTGCGGGAGGCTGAGCTGTGACAAAAGGCTTGTCCCCAGAGCTCTGCCAGCTCCACCAGGTGGGGGGGAGGTGTGGCTGGAATTCCTCAGCTCGGAATGCCTCAGAGTGGGTGAAGAATGCAGGCAGCTGAATAATGGATATAAGGCTATATGGCACTTCAATATGACTCTCTACATCTCCCCCTTCCTTATTAGTTTAAACAAGTGGATAGTAATCCATCCATGAAAGTGGGCCTTTACCCAGGGAGTGGAAACAGAGGTCTAATTCCCCTCGTGGAGAACAAATAATTGTTTCCACATTTTAGATGGCTCTTGGTGTCTTTTGGAGGGGAAGGGCAGAGCCTTAAATTAGTGGGACATCCCCACAGAGTGCAAGGTGGTCCTAAGACCAACACCAACCCCTATGCAAATCAGGCGTGCTCCCCAGGGACTCAGAAATGGATAATTAAATCCTCCGTATGCAATGCTTTGCAACTCTCCTGATGTCCATGTCAGCTCATAAGCAGACACATATAGATCTGAGTTCTATGTGGCTCCATGAAGGAGATCCACTTGTATAGACTTTGATGCCAGAGTCAATTAGTTGCCAAATGTCACACAAGTGTCTTTTAACAGACATGCCTGTTTCCAATTCAGGTGAGCCTGGATGGAGACAATCTGCTTAAAATATAAGAAAAAGAGTTAAGAAAGAAACAATGTTCAGTTGCAAATTAGCTTGTCTCTGGAAGGTCCGAGGTATTCATTTGTAAATTAGCATCTCTTAAAACACAAAGCTTAGCTTACCTGTGTGGGGAAAGGTGGCTATGAGAATCAACAGAGACCTGTTACTTCTCAGAAAGAATGAAGACTATATTTGAAATAAACTCAGTTGGCTGATAAAGATTATTAGCCATCTTTATAAATGGAATCCCTAATATTGGACTTATTATTAGACCACTTCATAATTGAGTAAACTGATCACATTAAAGGAAGGAGAAGAGTCATTATAACTCCTCTTTTTAGATTATTTTTTAAGTCACTTTTAACAGTCTCCATTGTTCTCTGTCCCACAAGATCTAAAGCTTATAGTATGGCAGTATATTTAATCTGGGACATAGGCAAGTAAAGTCACCATTGTCAGGGCACTCAGCAAGTTCATAGGTTGGCATTATTTTCAGCATGTCACATTCATCACTCTAGCAGCTAGAATGCTTCTGCAGCATTTTGTGGAAAAAACACAAACATGCCTTCTTCCCTATATTAAATAACTGATCAGGATCATGCCATATGACAATAAGTGGATCTTTTCATCTCACTTAGGCAAAAGTATGCCTAGTTGTTGGATGCTATACACTCAGCAAGGAATTCCTTAGAATCCAAATTTTTAAAATTTCTTTAAAAATATAAAGTATAATTTAAATAATATGCATAGGGATACAATTTCTCTCCTTTTTGTTTTTTATTTAGAAGATATTGTTTAAAGGTTTTACAATATCGAGTCCTTGGGAATTATATCACATTAAATTGTTAAAATCATCTCAAATATTTGATGACTGTAATAAATATCAACTTCCATTATTTGTTTTAATCTTAGTTGGAACACTAAGAATAGACCATAATATAGGCAATGAATATGTAAGCATAGAAAATAAATGTAGCATCTTTAGTTGCTTTTCCTGTTAAAAGGATAAAATTATTCTGTCTTTCTCATGTTTCTAAAATTTGCTTTTCTCTCCTTTTTGTTTTGGTTTTTTACTCTTTTTTATTTTATTTTATTTATTTTATGCCCTAATTTTCTCTTGCCTGAAGTACGGTTCTAGACCGCGGACAACTTGCCCGACAAAATTCCCAGTTTTATGTCACTGTCACTCCTAGTTGATCTCAGCATCAGGCTACGCTGATTCACCTAGTATTGCCATATCCTTTCTTTCTGCCCCTTACAATTATAGACTTTAAAATCTGACATTTTTAGCACTAAAATTAATACTCTATGTTACTTACCAGGCCCGGAATACTTAACGTTCAATCCTTTTCTGTGGAGCTCTACCTACAGAGAGTGTTCCTCAGTAGTTCTCTCCTTTTCCATGCCCCATGTTGGGCACCATCTGAAGCTTCCCAGGAATTGCACACGAGCTGCTTCTCTGTGGACAAAGAGCTGTGGAATAAAGCAATGGGGGTCAAGAGAAAAAGAACACACAGAGACATTAGTGCATGGCTGTACAAAATCTCTCTTTACTTGGGGGATAAGAGCGACAATATATGCGCTGTGGGAGTGACCCTCCCTCCCAGGATTGAAGACTCATTTCAGCACCTCTCAACAGGCCCTGGGCTCCACGGTTCCTCAAGGAAGTTGACCCCATAGGGTCTATTCCTCTGCGGAAGGCGAAGGTGTGAAAAAAGGCTTATTCCCGGAGCTCTGCCAGCTCCGCCATGTAGGGGGACATGTGGCTGGAATTTCTCAGGTCGGAATGCAGTGGAGTGGGTGAAGAATGCAGGCAGCTGAATAATGGCTATAAGGCTATACAGCACTTCAATATGATTCCCTACAAAGGATTATAGGTATAGATGAAAGTGAAGATTTGCAAATTAAAGGGCCGGTAAATATCTTCAACAAAATTATGGAGGAAAACTTCCCTAACCTAAAGAGAGAGATGCCGATGAATGTACAAGAAGCTTACAGACCGCCAAACAGACTAGACCCGAACAGAAATACCTTCTCTCACATAATAATCAAAACACCAAATGTACTAAACAAAGAAAGAATATTAAAAGCAGTAAGAGAAAAAGGCCAAGAAACATATAAAGGAAGACCTATCCGAATCACATCAGACTTCTCACCAGAGACTGTGAAAGCCAGAAGATCCTGGGCAGATCTCATGCAGACACTAAGAGAGCACAAATGCCATCCTAGATTACTATACTCAGCAAAATTCTCAATCACCATAGATGGAGAGACCAAGATATTCCATGATAAAACCAAATTTTCACACTATCTTTCCACAAACCCAGCCCTGTAAAGGATAATAGGTGGAAACTGCCAATACAAGGAGAGAAACAACACCCTGGAAAAAACGAGATAGTAACCTTCTTGCATCAAACCCAAAAGTAGATAACGACTCAAACATAAAGATAGCATCAAGAATGGCAGATGGCAATAATCACTATTCCTTAATATCAATGGTCTCAATTCCCCCCAAAAAAGACATAGACTAACAGACTGGATACGTAAACAGCACCCAGCATTTTGCTGGGTTCAGGAAACGCTCCTCAGTGTCAAAGACAAACACTACCTCAGAGTAAAATGCTGGAAAACAATCTTACATGCAAATGGTCCCAGGAAACAAGTCAGAGTAGCCATTCTAATATCAGATAAAATTGACTTTCAACCTAAAGTCATCAAAAAAGACACAGAAGGACACTACATACTAATCAAAGGAAAAATCCACCAAGAAGAACTCTCAATTCTGAACATCTATGCTCCAAATGCAAGGGCAGCCTCATTTGTAAAAGAAACTTTACTAAAGCTCAAAGGACACATTGCAACTCATACTATAATAGTGGGTGACTTCAACAACCCACTCTCGGAAATGGACCGATCAGGAAAGCAGAAACTAAACAGGGACACAGTGAAACTAATTGAACTCTTGGACCAAATGGATCTAACAGTTTTATATATGTATATATATAAAACATTTCATCCTAAAGCAAAAGAATATACCTTCTTCTCAGCACCTCAATGGACCTTCTCCAAAATCGACCATATAATTGGTCACAAAACAGACCTAAACAGATATAAGAAGATCGAACTAATCCCATGCCTTCTATCTGATCACTAGGGAATGAGGGTGGTCTTCCATTGCAACAAAAACAACAGGAAGCCCACATACATGTGGTAGCTGAACAATACTCTACTCAATGATAACTTGGTCAAGGAAGAAATAAAGAAATCAAAGACTTTTTAAAATTTAATGATATGAAGGCAGAACATTCCCTAATTAATGGGATACAATGAAAGCAGTGCTAAGAGGAAAATTCATAGCCATGAGTGCCTCCAAATAAGGCACAGCTGAAAGCCCTGGAACAGAAAGAAGCAAATACACCCAAGAGGAATAGAAGGCAGGAAATCATCAAACTCAGGGCTGAAATCAATCAAGTAGAAAAAAAACCATACAAAGAATCAACAAAACTAGGAGTTGGTTCTTTGAGAAAATCAACAAAATAGAAAAGCCCTTAGCCAGACTAGCCAGAGGGCACAGAGACAGTATCCAAATAAACAAAATCAGAAACGAAAAGGGAGAGATAACAACAGAAACAGAAAATTCAAAAAATAATCAGATCCTACTACAAAAGCCTGTATTCAACACAACTAGAAAATCTGGAGGAAATGGAAAATTTCCTTGACAAATACCAAATACCAAAATTAAATCAGGATCAAATAGACCATCTAAACTCTCCTATACCCCTGAAGAAATAGAAGTGGCCATTGGAAGTCTTCCAACCAAAAAAAGCACAGGACCAGATGGTTTTAGTGCAGAATTCTATCAGACCTTCAAAGAAGACCTAACACCAATACTCTTCAAATTATTCCACAAAATAGAAACAGAAGGATACTACCCAACTTGTTCTATGAAGCCGCAATGACGTTGATACCAAAATCATACAAGATCCGACAAAGAAATAGAATCTCAGGCCAATGTGTCTTATGAATATCGATGCAAAAATACTCAATAAAATTCTTGCCAACAGAATCGAAGGATACATCTAAATGATTATTCACCACGATCAAGTAGGCTTCATTCCAGGGATGCAGGGATGGTTCAATATAAGGAAGTCCATCAATGTAATCCACTACATAAACAATCTCAAAGAAAAAACCACATGGTCATGTCATTAGATGCTGAAAAAGCATTTGACAAAATTCAGCATCCTTTCATGCTAAAAGTCTTGGAAAGATCAGGAATTCAAGGCCCATATCTAAACATAGTAAAAGCAATTTACAGCAAACCGGTAGCCAACATCAATGTAAATGGAGAAAACTTGAAGCCATCACACTAAAATCAGGGACTAGACAAGGCTGCCCTCTCTCTCCATATCTTTTCAATATAGTACTTGAAATTCTAGCTAGAGCAATTAGACAACAAAGGAGGTCAAAAAGGATACAAATTGGAAAGAAGAAGTCAAACTATCACTATTTGTAGATGATATGATAGTATAATTAAGTGACCCAAAGAATCCCACCAGAGAACTCCTACAGCTGACAAACAACTTCAGCAAAGTGGTCAGATATAAAATCAACTCAAGCAAGTAAGTAGCCTTCCTATACTCAAAGGATTGGCAGGCTGAGAAAGAAATAAGAGAAATGATACCCTTCACGTTAGCCACAAACAATATAAATTATCTTGATATGACTCTAACCAAACAAGTGAAAGATCTATATGACAAGAACTTCAAGTCTCTGAAGAAAGAAATTGAAGAAGACCTCAGAAGATGGAAAAATCTGCCATGCTCATGGATTGGCAGGATTAATATAGTAAAAATGACCATCTTGCTAAAAGTAATATACAGATTCAATGCAATCCCCATCAAAATCCCAACTCAATTCTTCATAGAGTTAGAACGAGCAATTCAAAAATTCATCTGGAATAACAGAAAACCCAGGATAGCTAAAACTATTCTCAAGAGTAAAAAAACTTCTGGGGGAATCTGTATCCCAGACCTCAAGCTTTGCTACAGAGCAATATTGTTAAAAACTTCATGGTATTGGTATAGTGACAGGCATGTAGATCAATGGAACAGAATTGAAGACCCAGAAATGAAGCCACACTCCTATGGTCACTTGCTCTTTGACAAAGGAGCTAAAACCATCCAGTGGATAAAAGATAGCCTTTTTAACAAATGGTGCTGGTTCAACTGGAGGTCAGCATGCAGAAGAATGGAAATCGATCCATTTTTATCTACTTGTACTAAGCTCAATACCAAGTGGATCAAGGACCTCCACATAAAACCAGAAACACTGAAACTAATAGAAAAGAAACTAGGGAAGTGCCTTGAACATATTGGCACAGGGGAAAATTTCCTGAACAGAACACCAATAGCTTATGCTCTAAGATCAAGAATTGACAAATGGAACCTCATAAAGTTGCAAAGTTTCTGTAAGGCAAAGGACACTATCAAAAGGACAGAGCAGCAGCCAACAAACTGGGAAAAGATCTTTACTAACCCTACATCTGACAGAGGGCTAATATTCAATATATACAAAGATCTCAATAAGTTATACTCCAGAGAGGCAAGTAACCCTATTAGAAAATGGGGTAAAGAGCTAAACAAAAAGTTCTCACCTGAAGAATATCTAATGGCTGAGAAACACCTAAAAAATGTTCAACACCTTTAGTCATTAGGGAAATGCAAATCAAAACAACCCTGAGATTCCACCTCACACCAGTCAGAATGGCTAAGATCAAAAACAGGAGAAAGCAGTTGTTGGCGAGGATGTGGAGAAAGAGGATCACTTCTCCACTGCTGTTGGTATTGCAAGCTGGTACAACCACTCTGGAAAGCAGTCTGTTGGTTCCTCAGAAATCTGGGCATGACACTCCCAGAGGATCCTGTTATACCACTCATGGCATATACCCAGAAGCTTCCCTGGCATGCAATAAGGACACATGTTCCACCATGTTCATAGCAGCCTTATTTATAATAGCCAGAAGCTGGAAAGAACCCAGATATCCCTCAATGGAGGAATGGATACAGAAGATGTGGTATATTTACTCAATGGAATACTACTCTGCAATTAAAAACAATGAATTCACAAAATTCCTAGGCAAATCATCAGAACTGGAAAATATCATCCTTAGTGAGGTAATCCAATCACAAAAGAACTCACATGGTATGTAGTCACTGATAAGTTGATATTATCCCAGAAACTCGGGATACCCAAGGTACAATTCACATATCAATTGATTTCCAAGAAGATGGAAGGAGAGACTCCTGGTCCTGGAAAGACTGGATGTAGGGGAATACCAGGACAGAGAAGTGAGAGTGGGTTGAATGTGGAACAGGGTGAGGGAAGAGGGCTTATGGGACTTTTGGGGAGGGAGGAACCAGGAAAGGGGAAATCATTGGGAATGTAATTAAAAAAATATAGAAAATAAATAAAAACCTACATTGAAATGAAATTTGTGTTATTTCAGCTTTCTCTGATCACATGTGTCTTTCCAATAATTAGAGGATTTTGTGAATGAATAAATAGATTTTCATCCAGAAGGCCAACTGAAGACATCTACAGGGTAAGAAGGACTTGGCATTCAGATATCATTAACTTCCATTCGGCCCTTGTGCCTTCAGAAGGCAGAAAGCTCATGTCTTGGAAGTCGTTCCATACTTAACAAGTCTTTTTTGACTCTAATTGCACTAATAATGATATTGCTTTCTGTCGAGCACAAAGAAAAGTGAAAGATGTTCCTCTTTTATTCGATATCTCTTCTTTCTTCTTCTACCTTTACATGATTTTTCTGTGCACTCATTTAAACCATTAATTTGAAATGTGCATCAATATTTGGTTTAAATCACATAGACATAAATAAGAAAATGATATTTAAGATGCATCTATATGTAAAATGCTCAAGGTATACATTTGGTTTTATGATAGACAGGGGAAGTTTGTTTATATAATTCCTTCAAAAGTATATGGAGAGTTTATAAAGTCACATTTTTATTTTAGAACACTATAACATCAATCTTAAGTATAATCCTCTATGTATGTCAACTGAAGTCACATTTGTTTATATTTGTCTAAGCTCTCTCTATGCACTACTGTGCAGCCCAGTAGTTTCTTACTCAGATCATTTTGACACTAACTGAAGTTTCTTGTCATTGAGATCACTACAATGACAATTTCAAATGTCTTGCTATCAACTGTCTTATATGGACACTGTCCTTCTTTAAACCCCATATTCTCTCTGAATATAAAAGATCAAATGATCACAGTGAACACAGAGAATAAAGGGTAATGTCATTTCTAAACATGTGGAAATACTGACCACATAATATCCCCTTGCCTGCCATGTTGAGATTTTTCTTTTATTTGCAAACCTTGCTCCCATAATCTTTTCTAGAATGAGGTCAATCAACTAAAATGGGTTTTCTCCTATGAAAAAATATTTGTAGCAGAGATTTTCCCCTTTTATTTTCTTCAAATAAATGGGAGTATCTTAGGAATATTAGTTTGCAATATGTTGTAGAATTTACATAAGGAAATTACGAAGAATAGAGTTTATGAAGAAATTCCTATAAAGAGTGTTTTCTTTTAGGTGAGTTCCCCAGCATACTCCCTTCTAGCTAAGTATCTAAAGACTATCCCAAGATAATAAGGCATTAAATGTATATTAACACGGCAGTACAGGATGGGGTTACTTTATGTCCCTCTGAAAGTAATCCATAAACACCCTCAATTACATCACACAGCACAATATTTGAATACATTTACAGTACTATATTACAAATTCTATTTTTATTTGTTTTGTTTTTTGTTTTAGAATTTCATATATAAGGATGATATTTACTTAGTTTCCCCTACTTTCTCCTATATTTCTTCTTTCATGTACCCACTACTCTCCTTCAAAGCCATTCACTGTGGTTTGGACTCCATGATCAATTATTCTTCCCATTAGTTCAGCCGCAGATGAAATGACACATTTATATGATAAGTCCTACATCTAAGGCTCAGGGAACATCATGAAAGAAGGGACTGAGAGTTTGTAAGAGCCACTAGACCACATTGTTTGCTGTGAGATAGTATCTTCTCTTTATTACAAGGATCTGCACTCATGAAAATTTCATAATATTGTTACCTCAGCAAGTCTTGGACAATGACAACACCAGTTGGCATGGCAACATGGATGAGAGAAAATCTCACAAGGCCAAGATGAAGAGTTATAGGCAATGGATGCTGCTGAAAGAAGAAGCATCAGTTTTCTCTGAAGATATGCCCCCAGATAGGTTACCCAATGCCAAATGATCAGGCCTAAACACATGTACATATGGGCATCAAAACCAGACTCTGCTAAACTATTAATTTATTTGGATAAATATCTAGTTTTATCTGATTTAGATGCCATGTGCTGCTACTCAGATTAGTCTGATCAATAATGGCCTTTCATTTCTGATGTCATCACTATAGAACATGTGAGAATATCTTTCATTTCACATATTTGTCAACCACCCCAATAGCTATTTTTATTATTTGGCTGACCAAACAGATTATGACTGTATATGTGCAAGGTACTGGATTACTAAGCAACCTATCTTTTAAATTTACCACTTTCTTATCTTAAAAGACACTTTCTTAGGATTTTGAAGTCTCCTTCTTTAAATTTATTTGTGCCTGATATACCTGGTGTTCCATAGAAACTATAGATATCTTTCAATTCACTCAATTCACTGTACCTGAGAATACTGACTTCCAGTCTCTTCATATCTTTGCAGTTATATATTTCTAATGAAAATAAGCCATATTTAATGATTTAATGTAGTTGTCATATTCAAACAATTCAAAGAGCAGGTGTTAACTGTTCAAAGTCCAAACATCATTTCCCCATGAATTAATTATATAGCATCATATTCATATATTGAAAAAATAAAATAACCCCAATTGCATAGACTTTTATACTGAAGAGTGTTTATATACTATGTTGGATTCACAATAAATTCTCACTAGTTAATTGCAGTAATATAACAAGGTTTATAAACTTAAACAGTTGACTATAGTTTTAGATTACCTCTTCTTCCTTCTTCAAATTTGCACCAACTAATTTCATTAATACTTAGGTGGGGAAACTGTACAAGATTTAGCTAAAGATGTTTTATAAGTTTAGCAGTATAAAGATAGACGATTCAAAGGTAGTAGAAATGCACTAAGGTGTAATCTGCAAAAGTTTTTTTCTTTTCATTCATAAAAATGCAACCTAAAATTAAGTAAATTACCCAAACAGAGACATACCAGCCTATAGTAATTTATGCAATAAAGACATTTATTTATAAGCTTAATTATGTTGTTGAAGATTATCTAAAAATAGTTTTATAATTTTAAAATACTGTGAAGCTATGATATAGCATTTATCTGTTTATCTATAACAATGGAAATTTAAAAATATGAATATTTTGAAGATTCTATCAACATCTACTAACTCCCCTTTAATGGAAGTAGTATTTTCAATTATCATAACCTATGTTTATTAATTACAAACTAAATATTAAATGATGTGTTAGTCCCAGTAGAATATAATGGAATCTTCTGCTCCACCAGAGTGCCAAATGTAGAGACAGAGCTATGGATATTGCTTAGTAAAGTAGAAATAATCCAGATCAAATGGCTCTTAGAGGAGATGAAATCAATAATGTCAGACCAAGGTGAAAGATGACCGAGACAAGGGAACAAGAAACAAGTTGTTTCTTTGAGTCTGTGGTTGAGCAGCACCCTATGTAGATCCAACAAAGAAAATGTCTGCAGTTGGTAAATAAATTGTTGTGAAAAGAATGGGAACAAAATATATGTCATAAACTGAAACACTTAGACAGAGGACATAATTTAACTGCAGAACTTAGGGGAAAGGTTTTATAAAATGAATCTGAGCCAACAACTACAAAGGGTGTTTGGCCCATGAACTAGAGTTTTAATCTATTTAAACAAAAATGATCAGCCTTTAAAAGTCTGAAAGATACAACCTGCCCCTTTACTCTGAATTATTGGCTTTTGAGAGAGTCTAAGAGAAAAGAAGTCACTGTTCTTAGCTCTATACTCACTTCTGAGCCAATCAGACTTCTTCGGATATTTACAAATACATTATCAAGCAGACTTCCCTGGTTAATGGTAGTGGGCCACAAACCAGTGTAGAAGAATTTGTATAGGTGGGGCTGGTAGGAAGATGCTTGGTGACAGTGGTCTGTATGCATTGATTACATGGCAAACGTCTTTAAAACAAATTAATTTAGTGAAAATGCCAGTGATGAGTGGTGCATAAATAACTGGTGGAATGAAAGACAGGTGGCTGTCCAGAAGTCTACCTTGGGCAGTTATTAAAAATCACTAACTTTAAAATCTATGCAACAGCTAACTATCTTAAACTGTAATGACAATACTGAATCAATACTGGTTTTGTTTTATTTCCATAGTTGGAGAAACCACTGATATTTGTTCAGAAGCCACAGATTTTTTGTGCCAGGACAAGAAGTGCATTGCCTCCCACCTTGTTTGTGACTACAAGCCAGACTGCTCTGACAGGTCTGACGAAGCTCATTGTGGTGAGTACATCTGCCTGGCACTATGTGGCCTGATAAGCTCATGCCTTCTGTAGTGGCATGGATGGATCAGAAGAAATGTTTTTTTAGGGGCTGGAGAGGTGACTCAGAATATAAATCACTCCCCATGTAAGCTTGAGGATCTGAAGTTGACTCCTCAGAATGCACATACACTTGACCATTGTAGCATATATCTGTACCCTTAGTGTTCCTAAGGGAAGACAGGAGGCAAAGACAGAAGAGTCTTCAGAAACAAGCAGGCTATCTAGCTGAAATATATAGGAAAAAAGAACAAGGGACCCTGATATAACATGTAAAATGCAAACCATGGATACCCACAAGTGCTCTCTGAACTCCATACAAGTGCCATGGAACATGCAGAATCACATTCACATACACACATGAATATATGCACTATCATAAATATGCAGCAAACTACTACTACTACTGCTACTGCTACCACTACCACTACCACTACCACTACCACTACCACTACTACTACTATTACTACTACTACTGTTGTTATTGCCATTCATGAAATTAAATTTAGACTGCCAAACATTTTATCCAACTTTTCTGAAATGGTATCCAAAAAAAAAAATAGTCCTCTCCTCCCTTTATTTTTATAAAGAAAACTCCATGAAATCATATTAAATATATCACCATCATATGTGCTTGTAGAACTAGATCAGAGAAGTCAGAAGTACAAAACAAAAAACTAGCTGTCTGTATTATACATTAGCTTTATCAACTGTATTTCTTTTACCATCCCTCCTTCAAAGGTGGTTGATTTATAGATGAAATAGAAAAAAATCTAATGTGACAGAATTAACAAAAATGTGCTTACTTTTCACTTTTAGGGTTTTTTTTTTTCTATTTTATCTTATTATTTAGGATGCCCTACCTAGAGAATGGTTCTGTACAAACTGGGATGGATCTTCTGAATTTAACTTAATCAAAGTAATTTAAATTGATTTAAATTAACACTACAAATTAGCTTAATTAGGACAATCTTCCATAGATGTCCCCACAGGCCAACCCAGTGTATACAGCATTTCATTGAGACTATATTCTCATGTGATTGTATCAAGTAGGATATCTAATATAGAGTCCTCCAATATTAAATTGCCTTTCTTAATTTAGTATATACATTGAAAATATTTATGTAACATCAAATTCTTCTATAAATTTTTGTACATAGTATATGCTAGAAAAAAGAACTGAGTATGTAAATATTTCTATTATGAAAAATTCAAGTAGAAAGAACATTATATTTAATTGCAATGCTCTTTGATTTTTTTATGATTCAAGTTTTTAATAATCAATTTCCCTAGTTTAATTTTAAATTATAACAAATACTGACAATGAGTTTACTACCATTTACTTGTAAATTACAAATAGAGAATGTTTATGGTGAGTATTGTATGTGTGTGCACACAATATAAATATAGACTTACAAACATAAAAATTAATACTTGATATTTTGATTATCCAAATATAAATGATGACTATTTTCTCTTTGCTGTACTTCATATTGACTTACATCTTTTTAAATTTATCATAGATGAGGTATTGAAAGTATAAAAATGTGATCTTGGCTTTAGAAACTAAAGTTAACTACATACTAATAGGACAAATATCTTTCTAACTTTGACAAACTACTAAAAGGAGTATTTAAATTTATGCAAAAATAATGTGGTGTCAATAACATTTTGAGGCAATTTTCCTCAAAAGTCTTTAAAAAAATGTTCACATCCTTAAAAAGCACTCAGAGGCAGATAGGTGATTATATATTAGTTTTTCAAGTTGGATTCATTGGCATTTATATTAATGGCCTTATAGATGCATTGCAAGTGTTAAAAGTAGATTCTTTTCAATTAAATACATAACTTATTGTAGGTAGTAGAATAAATGACATTTAGAAAAACACATGGAATGAACTGACCTTTAGAAATATCAAAATGTAGCCTTTAATTTTTACTAAGACTCTCACTTATTAAAGCTAAATTAAATTATATTAAAACTGAGAGCTACCATTATTAATATTCTCAGAGATTCATTTTTCTTATGTTCATATTACATAAGTCAGTCATTGTTTAATAGTCTATAAGAACTAACTCCATATATTAAATAAAATTATTCATTTAATATATTGAATTGAATCACAACTTTGTTTATTATTCTGGGATTGGTCACACGAGAATTTTCTGTTTTATTATGTTTGACCTCATTTGAAAATTACATCTTTATTTATTGAAAATAGAAATTTTTGTATAACATATCCTAATTACAGTTTCTGCTTATGTTACTCTTAGTTCCTATGATTCTTCCCAACCAAATCCACTCCTTTTCTGTTTTTCATTAGAAAACAAATAGACTTCAAATAAATAATAAAAAATAAAGGTAAAATAAAAAGATAAAACAAAAATTAATATATCAGAATTGGGCAAAACAAGCAGTCAGAAAGAAAAAAGAGTCCAAAAAAAGACATTAAAAAAACCCACATACTAATTTCCCACATTCATAAATTCCATAAAATTTCTAAATTGGAACCCATAATATGTGCTAAGGATTGGCTGGAGATCAGTGCAGGCCCTATGCATGCTGCCACAGTCTCTGTGAGTTTATATGAACTTTGATCATGATTATTTAGTTGGTCTTGACTTCTTGATGTCCTCCATCCCTTCTAGCTCTTAAAATATTTCTGCCTTTTCTTTTGTAGGGAACCCTGGATGCTGAGGGTAGGGATTTGATGAGCAAATCTGGTTTAGGACTGGAATGTTCTGAGATTGCTCACTCTGTATAATGTCTGGCTGTGGGTATCTATATTTGTTCTAGTTTGCTTTATGAAGAAGCTTCTCTGATGATAGATAACCAAGGCACTTATCTATGAGAATAGCAGAATATTCCTAGGTTCTTTGTTTTATAACAGTAGTTTTAGTGCTCCCCCCCCCCCCCCCGCCGCCGCTCCGGTCCCTAGGCTATCTATTCTAATATTCTTGATCACCCAAGTAGTATCAAGTATGGGTTCTATGATGTGGAGTGGGCTTCAAGTTAATTCAGATATTGGTTGGTTACTTCCACAAGCTGTGTGTCACCATTGCACTGGCATACAGACAGGCATCATTGTCAATTACAATATATGTAGCTGGCTTGGTGTTTACATTTCCCCTTTGGTACTTTGCAGAGTATCCTCCTGTCCCAAAGATGCTAGCATATAGTGGTGAAGGATCTATGTAGGCACTAGTTTAACTCTTCCACATTCAGGAACTTGTACAGGTGTTATAATCATCAATGGGACTGTTATGTTAGTTTGCAGACAGCAACCTGTTATCTTGACAACAGTATGGATTATTTGTGAATTGCCATGGGACCTGTTTGGCCAACAACTCAAATAGATATACCCAGTCCCAGTACTGGAAGATTTGTTTAGTGATAAAAGAAGGTTTGCTGGGGTCCCCCTCTACCTTATTATTTCATAATTTTATTTAGAATGCCTTCCTATATGTGTATGTTTTAATAAACCTCTACTTAGGTTTCCATACTATCCCTCAAATGGCCCTTTATTTTAGCTATCTCTCCCAGTATTCCCTCCCTTGAGCCACTCTTTTTTCTCCCCTCCCCGCTGATCCAGCAGTTCCAATCCTTCTTCATCTATCATAACTATCTATTCTATTTCTCTTCCCTAATGAGACTTGTCTGTTCCTCATTGTCCCTCACTCCATATATAATCTTTGTGCTTTAACAGATTGCTGCTGGGGTTCAATCATATTTTGTATCGCATGGTCCTTAATACTACAACATAGGAAAGTACTGATCCTGTGACTCAATATTTCTATAGGTGGTAAACAGATGTAAAACTCTGGTTTTCTCCATCTTGTTACAGAAAAACATCATTTATAAGTAGTGAAATAATTCATTTGAGAGAATTAGTCAATTTTTTTAAATGGTGTCTTTTCATTACTATATTCATTGTAATTGTAGCCTATCAAGGGGTGAGCAGTGCTGCAGTGGATGGATACTTTTTCTTCTCCTTACAGCATACACACACAGAACTGTTCAGCTATACCATTATTTCTCACCCATTCAGATTATTTGAAATCATTCTTAATATAAATTGACAGGAATTAAAAGAATTGTTCACTGGAAGTAATACAAATATTCCTATACCTTGCATTGCGGTAAGATTAAATCAGATGAATATATAAAGATGATGTATAAAAATAATTTATTATATACTTATTTTCATGTTTATAAGTATTTACCCTGGTCATGTCACCATGTGGCTAAATAATATACTATTGGGGACATGTCTGTTGCTTAAAAGAATATCAGTAATGTTTTAAGTTCATCGAAAGATCATCATCTTTAAAAATAATTACTATTTTGAAAAATATGATACATATTCATTATTGGGAAATGTAAAATATGTCCTATCATTTACTGAATGTTCGCACAGATACAATGCAGCTCAGAGGTACTAAGTCATCACTTAGGAATTTTTATGATAACTCAAAGTAATAAAATAATTGAACCTACAGTACTGTATAATTAATAGCCTTTCAAATAAATGATAGCAACTATAATTTCCAACAAGTGCTTCACATATAATCCACCTCAAGAATTAGTATGCTCTTGGTTAGGACAGCTGAGATTTAAACTGCTCATTCATGAATCAATTTGATTTTACATGAAATGACAAAAGGGGGGCACAGAATTTTCAGTCTTGGCCATCTTGGCAGAATGTGTTAGGTTATGGTCCATATTTTTATTCATTCAAAGTATTCAATCTATGTAAAATCAAATCTGTTCATTGTGATAACCAGTAACTAGAACAAATTCAAGTTTTCACTAAGATGAGAGAGGTCAGTGAGAACAACACAACAATTTGAAGAAGGAATCTACTTCACGAGAAAGGAGCCAGACAAGAAAAACATACCTCTCTTCTTACCCTCTTCTTCTTCTTTCTGTATGATGAGTATGTGTAATATCAGAAGGAATGTGGTTCTCTTAAGTGTGAATGAGAATGAAGATGGAAGGGTAGCCTACAGGGAAGACTGAAGTTCCACACAGTGTACCCTGAAGTTGCCTAAAACTGGAACCTTCCACACTTCATTGAGCTAAATGCATTGCTATGGTTTAAAACTATTGTAGGTTAGTGTTGTAAGTACTCAGAGAAAGATGTATGTCGCCATATGGCATGAAATCTAAGAGCCAGTAGCTTTAAATCTTTAGCTAAACAATATCATCCAAAGTACAGAGCAGTAAAGACTTCTTATTGAACTAGCTACTGATAGAATTTTTAAGAATATTGTAGACACATTATGAGAATACCTATAAATAAATTTTTTTTTTTTTTGGTTTTTCGAGACAGGGTTTCTCTGTGTAGCCCTGGCTGTCCTGGAACTCACTTTGTAGACCAGGCTGGCCTCGAACTCAGAAATCCTCCTGCCTCTGCCTCCCAAGTGCTGGGATTAAAGGCGTGCGCCACCACCGCCCGGCCCTATAAATACATTTTAAGAATTATTATAGATATATACAAATATCAAGGTTAATATTTGAAATCCTAGATGAACCTTGCCTGGTAGAAAGGGATACAGACCAATAAAACCTTCACATTCTGAAGACTCCAATTCCATTCCTTGGCAGTGTAGCAAAATGTCTTTTATATAGGACCAAGCCACTAAAATTTCACTTGGGCAAAACCTCCAGTTCTATCCTCCCTTCTCAGGATGTCTCCAAAAGATTAACTTTGAAATTTACTGGTCTTGTTCTAAACTCTCTGCCTTGAGTTCAATTTAATTTATTTTTAGGACACTACCTGCTTCCTGTGACCCTAAAAATATATTTTCCCATTTGACTTTTGTTATTTAAAAAAAACCCTTTAATACAGATAACACTACAAAGGAGTCCAAAATGTTTGCTTCCCATTTGAGAAACGTTCAGTCCCTATGATTCAGTCTCTGCTACCGAAGCTGTACTGGTAAACTGTAAGACTCAAAACCAAGCAAGTGGAGAACATACCACAGGTAACCTGACAAATGCTATGTGTTCATCACACATATTAGTCATCAAAGAAACTAAGAAACACCTGGTCTTGCCTCATTAGTGAATTTTTAAAGTAGTAATTAGGTATACATTATATGTGTGTCCTGAGAACATAATGTCAAAAAGGGATAAGTTGGTACAGCAAGGTTATTGACACTCACTCATCTCAGCATGAACAGCATAGGAATTGTTTTGAAGCCCCCCCAGCAAGTCATTTTATAGCACCTTATAGCATATTTAAAACTCATGTCCAAACTCAGAAAGTCCACACAAGTGTTTTGTACTGCCTTCAACATCTGCATTACTCCATGAGAAATCTGTGAAAAGGTCTGAGAAATTCATGTCCCAAGGAGAGTGGTCTCTGAAGTATGTCACTATGTATTTTTACAAGTAAAAGAAACAAGCTTAAAATGCACCTGTAAAATATAAATATGGACTTATTCTTAAATATAAAGATGCCCTTATATTTAAAAATAAAAAAGCAAATAACAAATTTTTCCTTCTTCTGGCTTAAGATAAAATCAAACTTTTCTTAGAAATCTTTTACAGTAGTTGCCAGTGTCTGGATTCTGGTTTTGATTTGTATTATTGTTTTATATCTTATTACAAATAAGTTCTCTTTTTTCACATAATATATCCTAATTATGATTTCTTTTCCTATACTCCTCCTAATTCCTCCATGCTTCCCCTTCCTTCCATATTCACTCCTTTTGTGTATCTCAATAGACAAGAATACTTCTATGAGATAATAATAATAATAATAATAATAATAATAATAATAATAATAATAATAAAATATAATAATATAAAAGAAAAACTAACATATCAGAATTAGACAAAACAGACACAAAATTAGACAAAACACACAAATAGAAAGAGTCCAAGAGAAGGCACAAAAGGAAAAGCAAACCCACTTGTTCACACAGTCAGAGGGTTCATAAAGATGCACATAAATAATGGAAGCCATGATATGTATTCAAGGAACCTAGTCCAGAGCCATGCAGGCCCTGTATATGTGGTCTCCATGTCTATGAGTTCATATAAGCTCTGGTCATATTGATTTAGAAAGATTTGTTTTCTTGGTGTACTATATCCCTTCTGGCTCTTACACATCTTATGCGTCCTCTTCTATGGGGTCCCCTTGGGCCCAAGGGGGGGTATTTGTGGAGATATCTCATTTGTGTAGATATCTGAGTTTTCCAAGGTCTCCAAGTATCTATATAATGTCTGTCTGTCAGTCTTTGTATTTGTTCTCATCTGCTCCAGGAGAAAGCTCTCTGATGATCTGATGATGGCCGAGTAAGGCACTGATTTGTGAGTACAGCAGAATGCCAATAGGAGTCATTCCCTTACTATTTTTTAGAACAATATTTGGTTTAACCCTAGGTGTCTGAGCTATCTAGTCTCAGGTACTTGGTCCCCCAAGCAGGGCTAGGTATTACTTCCGTTTCATGGAATCGGCCTTAAGTCAAATCAGATAGTGGTTGGTTCCTCCCACAAGGTTTGTGCCACCATTGACCCAGCATATCTTTAGGGCAAGATACCAAGTAGATCAGATACTTGTGGCTGCCTTGGTGTTTATGTTTCTTGTTTTTCTTCTGCCATGACCACCCTGCCAAAGATGACAGAATCA
Organism: Tokudaia tokunoshimensis; assembly: GCA_036184795.1. Classification (NCBI taxonomy): domain Eukaryota; kingdom Metazoa; phylum Chordata; class Mammalia; order Rodentia; family Muridae; genus Tokudaia; species Tokudaia tokunoshimensis. Next base: position 63,147,679 of record BTHU01000022.1, on the reverse strand, counting down.
CTGGGTAAATGTTCTATATAGGCATCAGTTTGACATGTACAAATTCAATGAGTTGTATGTGTTGCCATCAGCAATGAGTCCTTGTCATCAGGTTGTGGAGAACAACCTGCAGTCTTGGTAACACCTTGGATTGACTTCAGATTGCCGTGGGACCTCTTGGTGAACAATATAATTAGATAAAGTCCAATCCCTACATTGGGAGCTTCATTTGGTGAAAAGAAATGGCCACTGGCATTCTATCTCCCCATTATTTGGTGATTTCATTTAAATAACTTTCATATACGGATATATTTTATGAAGTTTCTAGTATATTAGGTTTTCATACATGTCTCCAGTGCCCCTTAATTAGCTGCCTCTTCTTGTATTCCTCCACAACCCCCTTCTCTCCATCTCCCCACTCTATCTACCTGTTTCAGCTTCCCCTCATTATTTCATAATTATATATTCTATTTCTCCAAACAGGCTATATCTTTATCCCCTAATCCCTTACTTTATACTGAACCTCTGTGGTTCTACAAATTTCAGTTTGGTTATCATTGACAACAGCTAATATCCACATATAAGAAAATACATACTGTATTTGTCTTTTGGGCATGGGATACCTCACTCAGGACAATTTTTTTCTAGTTTCATTCATTTACTTGTCAATTTCATGATGTCATTTTTAAACAGCTGAATAAAACTCCATTGTGTAAATGTATCACATTTTCTTTATATATTTCTTTGTTGAGGAACGTCTACATTGTTTATATTCACTGGCTGTTACAAATAAACCATCAATGAAAATGATCAAGTATCTGTGGTAGGATAAAGGATTCTTTCGGTTTGTGCCTGGTAGTTGTATAGCTGGATATTGAGTTAAATGTATTCCCATTTTCCCGAGGAACCACCACACTGACTTCCAGAGTGGCTATACAAGTTTGCACTCCTACCAACACTGGATAAGTGTCCCTCTTATTCCACAGCCTCATTAGAATGAGCCATCTCTAGATTTATTGATCTAAACCATTTTGCCAGGCATAAGATGAAATCTTAAAGTAGTTTTGATATTCATTTCCCTGATGCCTAAAGATGTTTAACATTTCTTTAAGTGTTTCTCAGTCATTTGAATTTCCTCAATTGTGAATTCTTTAACTCTGTACTCCAGTTTTAATTGTGCTATTTAGGTTTTGATATCTTGTTTCTCGAGTTCTTTATATACTTTGGATATTATTCCTCTATTGGGTGTTGTGTTGGTAAAAGTATTTTCTATTATATAGGCTGATGCCTTGTCTGAATAATAATGCCCCCTGCCTTGCAGAAAGTTTTCCTTTTCATGAAGTCCTATGTATTAATTGTTGATCTACATGCCTATTCTAACATTGTTTTCTTCAGAGAGACTTTTCCTATGCTTATGAGTTCAAGGATAGTACCCACTTTCTCTTCTATCAGATTTAGTGGATCGGAGTTTATGCTTAGATATTTGGTTCATTTGGAGTTGTTTTGTGCAGCATGATAAATATGGATTCTTGCACATGTGATCATCCAGATTTACCATCACCATTTGTTGAAGATGCAGATGTCTAGATTTTCATTCCAAACCATTCCTAAACTAGCAAAGAGTAGGAAAATGAGGTTCACTTCACACTTAGCTTTGAATTACAAGCTACATGGGGAAGGGGATTGTTTCAGTTTAATAAATATCCTTCATTTAAAAGGGGGAGTAATTTAAATTAAAATGTTCTGTCTTACTGTACACATGTGATATAGTGATATATTCATGAAAAACACACATACACATAAAGTAAAAATAAAGAAAAACTTTTATCTTAAGTAAGACCTAGAAAGAATTGTTAAGAAAAGAGTAACCAACTGCTAGAGAAGTATTTTTAAAAACATAGATATATGTCTAAACATAAATGTTTTATAAAGTCAGTTCATTTTAGAGAGATGATATTCTAACACATTGTTGGAGTTGAAACAATTCTAAAGATGAGGCAGATTCAGCTGAAAAACTTTGGATCCAAGTAAAGGTTATTGTATTCAAAGTTAAGATTTGCAAAGTTAAGAGTGTTTTTAGAGTGTGAAAAAAAATAGACTATTTTAACCAAGATAAAATAACACAAAAGAATTGATTAATATAGCTTGAGTTTGTAAGGTAGATAAGATAAAGCCTATGATAAAGACTATCTCTACAAATAAACCATAGGCTTGAATCAGTGTGGTTGTTATGAAACGTCAAACAAAGAGTACACATGTCTCCAGTAGCATATGTAGCAGAGGATGAACTTGTCAGGCATCAATGGGAGGAGAGGCCTTCGGTCCTGGGAAGGCTCGACGCCCCAGTGTAGAGGAAGGCAAGAGTGGGGAGGTGGCAGTGGGTGGGTGGGTGGGTGTCATAGCACCCTTATAGAAGCAGGGGGAGGGAGGATGGAATGGGGGTTTATGGAGAGGAAACTGGGAAAGGGGATAACATTTGAAATGTAAATAAATAAAATATCCAATAAAATATACTGTGATAGCAGTTCGAAAAAAAAATAGAAACTTCAAACAATGAAATGCATAAATTCTCAAAGGAAAACTACCCAAGTTCTGGTGACATTTAAGGTATATAAAAAAGGATATAGAACCAGTACTGACTCTGGAGGTTTGCATCTTTAAAGAAGATAAGATTCATGTTTAATGGAAATTTCACAGAGGGCATACTTGGAGAGAATACTGAGATCACTTGGAAGCAATGGATGCATATTCCAAATGGAATGTTCCAAAAGTGTTTGAAATTATTAACCTGTATTTCATCGTGTGTTTATATTTGTAGAACATCTATTTAAAAGTAGATGGAAAGGAAAAGTAAGTCTATTCAGAGTGAGAAACCTAAATAAGAACATATATTTTGAAGTAAAGATAGAAGACTGACATAAGTTACAGTAAAGAGATAAGGAGGTACTGTGACTCTGGAAGGCAAGGAAACATGTATGACCTTAAAGGAGATGAGCTGTAGACTAGGAATAAAGTTCTGAGGAAGAGTCAGGATAAACAGCAGAGATTAGCTTTAGAAAACAGAAAGTCACCTGTTTTAGGATGGAGAGAACGAAATGTAAGAAAATATATTCTGGTTTCTTATTTATCTTGAAAGTTTAAGCAGTCTATGATAGTTAAGTTGAGCCATCAAGGAGAAGATTATCCAACTGGAAAGTGAGTGGAACAAAATCTATTAGGCTTAGGGGTCAGGTATAAAGTGCATGGAAATACAAATACCCCAGAACCCATATGAGAAAGCATAAAAGTAGTCCTGGGCATACACAAGATGGTTCTGAATATTTGATTAAGTGCTGACTGAATGCTTGAATCAGTGAGTTTATTTCATCTGTGCATAGTATAATCCTATTCTCTATTATAGAATGATAACATGACAGCCAAATGAAGAAGTTTCCATAACTAAGCACATAAAAAATAGATTATATAGTCATTTTAAATGAATTAAAACAATGTACTAAAAGAGTGAAAAATATTAAAATTCTTTTGCTTTTAGTGATAAAATGAACTATGCTTAAAGAAGTAAAATAACTGTTTATAGAAATTCTCTTAGGAATTCAGTAAGTTGTAAGAGGGCATCAGTTCTGTGTGTTCTGTCTTCAGCATTCATTTAACACAGAGCTTTTTGGTGATTATGCTTTAATGCACTAAGATTAGCATTTTATTAAAAAACCATATGAGCAAGAAGAAATTGAAGAAACAGCAAAAACTTCATTCTTCTAAAAGAGAGGAAGTGCAATGGCTAATTTAATTGCTGCAAACTGATTACCAAGAATTTTCTCTGTCTGTTTAACAGTTAGATTTTACAGTGTGCTCAGGAAATATTAACTCCTGTACCCAAATAGAGAGAAATGAAAATCTGGTTCCTGGGACATTATTTTAGATCATTTCATGGGTGAAAAGTGGATATCATTTCTTATCTATTAATTGCTATCATTTTGAAAACTTAATTACTTTTGAATGCATTGACAATCAATAGTTTTAGAAGATAACTACATTTGTAGCTTGGTGGCTAGCCTGGATATGTGCCCAGATGATATGTAGATTGGTTTGTGACTAGCGTGGTCTACTGTTTATCCAAAAGCACCTTCCCTTTCATAAGCAACTTTGCCTTACTAATGACCTACCTATGCTGTTCAAACACTAGAGCACATCTGAATGTACTGAACATCCACATGGAATGTGTTTGTTTATTTGGCCAGAATCATTCATATGAACAAAAATTAAACTCGTGGTTTGGGCATCAACCTGGTTTGTATGTCATTTGTAAACATTATTATTTAATCCAGATGATCATGTAATGTGTTAATGACACACTCAAACAAATACTCTAGCTCACTTGAGAGAGGAAGCATTACAGAATGAATAAAATACTACCAATTAATGTAAATATTTCAGCTATGTAAAGTTCACATATAAATAATTAAACTATGTGAGTTATAGAGATGTTTCAGTGGGTAAAACACTTGCCATTTAGCATAAAGATTTGAGTTTAAAATTTCAGAACTCATGTAAAGCCAGGAATGGTGGTATGAGTACCTGGAATTTGCTACTTTATGGATTATTCTTTGCCCCACCCTTCTCCAGCCCCTTTTCTACCCCTTCAACACCCTAACGCTAGATAGGACAAAAAAAAGATAGAAAGGAAACGGGGCAATGTTTTTATTAGACTACTTACCAATGATTAGGGGCATTGGATTTCTTGGAGAAAGTTTGATGTTAACCATCAGGATATCTACTTTTTCTACCCTTTTCTTTGCCCATGAATTCTTAACAAATGGTGACCAACAACAGCCAGCCAACCAAAAACCCACTCTACCTCTTGGGGCCTTATTATTTAGATATCTTTTCAGAAATTCCCAGAATTCCAAATATCATGCAACCACAGAAAACATCTGCAACTGGAGAAACCATGCCTCTGCTAGATCAAGACACAAATCGTTGTCAGCTTCTGTGGACAATCTGCAACAGCCCAATAACCTACACCTTGTATTAATACAAAAAATAACATTTTTAAAATATTTGTTTTTTATAAAGAAATCAAAATTTCAGAATTCTCACTCTAGATGTATATCTGTGTTCCCAGTGTTTCAGTGGCTAGAGTAGAGGGAGAGACAGGTGAACAGATCTTTGGAAGTACTCCAGCCAAATAACCTGGCATAGGGAGTTGCCAACAGTAATGAGATGTTTTATCAAATAACATGGAAGGACAATCACTGACACCTGAGGTTGTCATACACACAAAACAAAAGAATCATAAGATAAAATGATTTTAATTACCCAAAATATAGTGAGGTATGGAGAATTGTAGACATTTTATGAAGATTATGTGAACATCTTCTTTCACTAGGGTATTACACAAGCATTGCAGGAAGCTGCAATTTTGAAACTTCAAGAGAATGGACTGAGGACTGTGGACTCACTCAAGACTCTGAAGATGACTTGGATTGGAGCATTGGTAGCATAATTCCTACTGAAGCCTTGAGCCAAGATTCGGACCACACTCCAGGTAAATCTATCAGGTGAAAGCAAGTCTAGTGGCATTTATAAATGTTCCTGTAGGGTAGAACTTCGTAAGTTAAGTGAAATGACTGTGCCTTCTGTTTTAACTACTGAAAGATTAAATGGACTCAGCTGCCAGTGTCACAAGAAATCCATGACTCTTAAAGAACAAAAATAAGTAAACATATTACATAAAGAAACTTTAACTCCTGACAGGATCACATTTCTCAGTAAAGATAGGGTGTGTATAAATCTTCACAAAGAAACAATTTTGAGAAATAATAGTCAAACTCTGATCAACCTTCAATGACTGTACCACACACTCTATCATACATTTGGGGACTAAGGACAGCATAGGATAATGTATGAAATATTTTTTAAAAAATCACTAATCCTTGCTGCAAAGCATTTAAAATTTTTCTTATAGCATATATTTTTTTAAAATAAATTTTTCCTTCCTTTTCCTTCCTCTAAACCCTCCCTTGTTACTTACCTTCATGCATTCTCTCCAAAACTATGACCTCTTTTTCTTTAACTGTTGTTTTAGGAGGCTATACGTTTTGTTGTTATATAAAATGTATGTTTCTTAAAGTTAACAAATAGCCAGAAATATTTGATTTCAACCATAGCGCTATATTATATGTAGACCTACATTCCAGGTAGAATAAATGTTTAAATATAAAAAGAAAATAATAGAGCCTTACATGAAAACAGAGTGAACTACATGCAGTGGAGAGGCCAAACCTGCTCACTGATACACAGAGGAAATTTCTTAAACCAAGTTAGAAAGCCTTCTGCTGAAGAGTTATATAAAAGAGAGCACATAAGGACATATGCATAATGATATATACTTTAGTACCATTTTTATCCAAAAATAAGAAATGAGTGAATACCTACCCCATATCATTTATGTCATTTTGCATATTCATATAATTGGTATATTAAATAGCAGGAACATTTTCAGCTCCTGTTGGTATATCAGAGATTAAATGAGAGCACCTTGTCATAATGAAACTTATATTCTAAAAGGAGGGCAAAGGTAACATGTAGACATGATTGATAAAGTATATGGCATGTTATAAGTTGACAGAGAAAAGGAAATAAGGTCAGAGCTGGTGGGATTTGGATGAACAGTAGATGGTGCATGTCTGGTCAAGGTAGGATCACAGTGCACATAGGCTGCTGACAAAAGGCCACCAAGAGAATCCTAATAGAAACAAGGCTATAAGGAGAACAGTGAGTGAACTGGGTGGCTCAGTACTTCTAATTTTTAGTAACTGATTTTCTCAATTGTTCATTTTATAAATATTATAGCAATAAGAAATATGGCACTTGAATTTTTTAAAAATATCAATAAGTAGGATAAAGGAGGTTTTTTCTTTAGTATATTGATGAGTTCTAGTATACTCATTGAAAAGCTTATAATTCTATATACTATACTCTTTCATTGTTTATCATGGTTACTTTCTTGTTTTTTTATACTACATTCTGTTAGTGTGTGTGTGTGTGTGTGTGTGTGTGTGTGTGTATACTATAATGGATTTTTATACCTACAACCCTTCCAACCATCATTTTTCCTAATCCCTTTCAATCCCCCAATACTAGGTAGGAGAGAAAGAAGGTTAGAGGAAAAGGGGGGCATAGACCTCTACAGACTACTTTCTGCTGATTGGGGCATCAAGATTTTTAGGGCCAAATCTGATCTTTGTCATCAGAATAACCAACACTCCAGAAATCTAGCAATAACAAGTTATTAATCCAACAAACATAACAGCTGGAAACAGCAAAAGCAGATGCAGCAGCAGGGGCATTGATAGCTCCCACGGATCCTCTAGAGGCTTTCCTATTTATACCTTCTTCAGGGTCCCCAGAAATAAACTATCTGCAGCTGGCAAAAATCATGTATCTCCTAGAGCAGAAGACAATTATAGTTAATGGGTGTGGACAAACTGAAGCAACACCATATCACACACCTAAGTGATTAAAACAAAAACATATTTACATAGCATAAGTTTTGAAAGAAACCAAAACTCTCACAACAATACTCCAGACAACTATGGAATGTACTGTGTACCTCAGGTTGGTTCCAAATTTTGGGTGACCCTTCTGCTCTGCTTCCCAAGATATGGGTTGTTTAGTCTTCATTGTCATCTTAATTGGGTTTAGAATCATCATGCAAACATTTCAAGGTATGCCCAGAACTGTTACCTGAGTAAGGAAGGCTCATCCTAAATGTGGGAAATACCATGCCAGGGGGTACGTATGGGTGACTGATAAAAGTGAACCAGCATTCAGCCCTGTCACACTCTAGACACCATGATTTTCCCACTGTGATTGACTGTATTCCTTCTTAAACTTTGTGCCAAAGTAAACTATTTCTTGAGTTTCTTTTATCAGGCATTCCTGTCTTGGAAACATGAAAAGTGACTAATATATAATACGAACCACCATTTATAGCTACTTGTGTTTTTATTAATATATTAGGCTTTGTGATGGTTTAAGTAGGTATGGCTCCCATAGACTCATGTGTGTGAAAGTTTGGCCTATTGAGAATGACAATATGAGGTGTGGCCTAATTGGCATAGGTGTGACCTTGGAGAAAATGTGTAACAGTGGAGGTGGGCTTTGAGGTCTCATATATGCTCAGCTATGCTCAGTGCGACAGTCCCCTTCTGCTGTCTGTGGATCAAAATATCAAACTCTCAGCATCTCCTCCAGTACCATGTCTACTTGGATGCTACCATGCATCCAACCATGATAATAGAAGATTAAACCTCTGAAAATGTAAGCCAGTCCCAATTTAATGTTTTCCTTTCAAAAATTGCCTTTGTCATAGTATCTCATCACAGCAATAAAATCCAAACTAAGACAGGCCTTAAAACTATTTTAAGTTGGTTGTGGTGGTACAGATTAATGATCCCAGCACTTGGGAGGCAGAGGCTGACACATGTCTAAGAGTTCAGGCCAACTTGGTCTACACAGAGTAACAAAATATCCATGACTACATAATGAGGCCTTATCAATAAAACCAAACAAACATACAACTAAAACCAAACACCAAGTTCAAAAGTGTTTTATCATATTAATATGATTTACTAGTTTGTTCATTTAAAACTACGATACACATCTCTTTACATATTGGGAAATATCTTTAAAACATAGTTCTGATGAAACTCTCCTGATTTGAGGATGAAGCAGTACCAAAAATAGGTATTCAGCTGCTTGGATCAGATGGTAATCAGATTTCAGAGGTTGAATACATGTTACTTTTCCTTGAGGTGATGTGAGAAATTGTTCATTTGTGGTGCTGTTCTTCAGAGGGTGATCTACACATAGATGTGCCTGAGTTCTTTAGACCTACACATGGACACACCTCTCATATTAAGAAGGGACTGAAAAACTATAGAACTATAGTAGTTTTATTTGTGATTTATCATTACTGATGATAAAAAACTCTGTTAGTCTCAACTGTGAAAGATGAAAGGCTAGTCAATAGACATGACAAAAGTCACATCAGAGTTTAAGAAGAACCACATGAGTGGCCAGTGATACCTTTTAATGAAGTAAGTAAGGGCTGTAAATGGGAGTAATTTTTGCTTTTATTGAGCTTTCATAGTATGTGTAGGGTCTCTTAAGGACTTGCGAGAATTTTTTTCCTGGTTATTTTATATAATTTTCTCTTATTCTGTTCTCCACAGACCAATAAATGCAATCTTCCTGATTTGGTGTTATATTATCATCCCTGTTAATTAATACTTGAAAAAATATATTTTCAGAGTGTTCTTCTCAAAACAACCAGATAATATCATCTTGAATCAAGACTTTGGTTCAGCAAATTAGTTTAGGGATCTCTGAGACAATAGACTGGCAAATAAATATTAAAGACATTAATTAATTTTGACCCTCTGGTAAATACAAAGTTTTTTAAAGACCACCATGTTCAGAAAGCCTATAGCTTTTTTATAATCATTGCAGTGTTGCTGTTAATTAAAGTGATATTTATAGATCTTTTCACTTACTGCATTGGAGACTTCTAAGGAAAGTTTCCACATTCATCATGGGCTTATTCATGAACTGTTTTAGAGACATTGCTTAACTGTAAAGAGGGACTATGAGCATCATTGTACTCTACCAAAGAAAAGCATTGAGTCTCACTATGTGTTCAGCTCGATGGAAAGAGTGTCATTTGAATGACTGAAAATGTAGGCACAACACACAAGGATTCTTTGTTCCTTTTCTTAATAATTTTATTTTCTCCTTAATGATATAATCGAACCCCTTCATAACTAGACTGTATACTCTAGTGGTAGAGAAGTCACAACTTCTGTAATATATACATTCCCTGTATTATTTGATCACTCTTGAGAAGTATGTGTGTAAGTCATGTGTTACTGGTTCTATGCTCTTTTGTTTTGTTACAGCACTATCTTTTGATAAAGATGATTTTTAAAACCTGCCTTAATAAGGATATTTAAATGCTTTTACCTCGCTTCTAGCCAATCCAACCAACAGAGGTCTTAAAAAAGAAATGTTAATAGGACAAAGAAAGATGTGAACCTATTAAAGAGTATTTAGAGTATTAAAGAGTATTTAGGGTGAATCTGATCTGTGTTTTTAGGATATCCACAGTTAAATTCACACAAATCAGCAATGGTAGCTCGATCCACTCATGAACACCATTTACAAATCAGCAACAGCAGTTCAATCCAGAAAAAAACTGAAAGGCTCTGCCAATCCATAAGAGTCCATGGAAGTGGCAAGAAGCTGCCAGAATACCACCACTAAAACATCACAAGAAGTTCTTTGATGTTTCATTCTACAAAGTCACAACAAACAATGATCAGCAAAGAGTAGCAAGGTAAACCAATAACATACAGCATTGTTAGCAAAGACCAGCATCAGCAAAGCCCAATAATGACTAGCAAAGAGTGGCAAAGTGAACCAATACCACACAGCATCATCTTCTGTCCATTGGATTGTATTTATATACTTTCCAAACATCACATGTCCTGTTAAGAATCCATTATAGCAAAACATCACATGATCATTTTCCAGGCAGCTTCCAGAAAACACTATGTGCCTGTTCTCAGCAAAACATCATTTCATAAGACAGGTTCCAGAAAAACAGCACATAACAAAACTGAGTTTCCAAAGAAACCAGAAAATATTCCTTCAAGAAAGAGTCTCATGTACTTTTAACATGAAGGGATGATAAATTTTACCAATTGCATTTTCAGCATCTAATGAAATGATCATGTGGTCATTTTTTTCTTCGAGTTTATTTATATAGTGGATTACATTGATGGATTTCTGTATATTGAACCATCCGTGAATCCCTGGGATGAACCCTACTTGATTGCAGAGAATGATCTTTTTGATGTGTTCTTGGATTTTGTTTGTGAGAATTTTATTGAGTTTTTTGCGTCAATATTCATAAGGGAAATTGGTCTGAAGTTCCCTTTCTTTGTTGGGTCTTTGTGAGGTTTTGGTATCAGCCTAACTGTGACTTCGTAGAACGAATTGTATAGTGTTCCTTTTGTTTTTATTTTGTGGAATAGTTTGAAGAGTATTGGTATTAGGTCTTCTCTGAAGGCCTGATAGAATTCTGCACTAAACCCATCTGGTCCTGGGCTTTTTTTGGTCGGGAGACTTTTAATGATTGCTTCTATTTCTTTAGGAGTTATGGGACTGTTTAGATGATTTATCTGATCCCGATTTAACTTCAGTATTTGGTATCTGTCTAGAAAGTTGTCCATTTCATCCAGATTTTCCAGTTGTGTTGAGTGTAGGCTTTTGTGGTAGGATCTGGTGATTTTCTTAATTTCCTTAGTTTCTGCTGTTATATCTCCCTTTTCATTTCTGATTTTCTTAATTTAGGTACTGTCTCTTTGTCCTCTGGATAATTTGGCTAAGGGTTTATGTATTTTGTTGTTTTTCTCAAAGAACCAGCTCCTAGTACTGGTGACTTTTTGTATAGTTCTTCTTGTTTCTACCTGGTTGATTTCAGCCCTGAGTTTGATTATTTCCTGCCTCTACTCCTCTTAGGTGTATTTGCTTCTTTTTTTTTCTAGAGCTTTTAAGTGTACTGTTAAGCTGTTAGTAAAGACTTTTTCCAGGTTCTTTTTGGAGGCACTCAGAGCTACGAGTTTTCCCCTTAGCACTGCTGTCGTTGTATAGGGAATTCAAAGCCCATATCTAAACATAGTAAAAGCAATAAACAACAAACCAGTATCCAATATCAAACTAAATAGAGAGAAACTAGAAGCAATCCTTAAAACCAGGGACTAGACAAGGCTGACCTATCTCTCCCTATCTATCAATATATTACTTGGAGGTTCTAGCTAGAGCAATTAGATAACAAAAAGAGGTCAAAGGGATACAAATTGGTAAGGAAGAAGTCAAAATATCACTATTTGTAGATGATATGATAGTATACTTATGTGATCCCAAAAATTCTACCAGAGAACTCCTACAACTAATAAACAACTTCAGCAAAGTGTCTGGATACAAAATTAATTCAAACAAATCAGTAGCCTTCCTATATTCAAAGGATAAAGAGTCTGAAAAAGAAATTAGAGAAACAACACCCTTCACAAAAGTCAAAAACAATATAAAGTAACTTGGTGTGACTCTAGCCAAACAAGTGAAAGACCTATATGACAAGAACTTCAAGTCTCTAAAGAAAAATATCGAAGAAGGCCTCAGAAAATGGAACTATCTTAAATGCTCATGGATTCCCAGGATTAATACAGTAAAAATTGTCATCATGCCAAAAGCAATCTACAAATTCAATGCAATCCCCATTAAAATTCCAACTTAATTCTTCATAGAATTAGAACGAGCAATTCTCAAATTCATTTGGAATAACAAAAAACCCAGGAGAGTGAAAACTATTCTCAACAATAAAAAGAACTTCTGGGGGAATCACCATCCCTGACCTCAACCTGTACTACAAAGGAATTGTGATTAAAAACTGCATAGGATTGGTACAGTGACAGACAGGTAGATCAATGGAATAGAACTGAAGACCCAGAAATGAACCCAGACATCTATGGTCACTTGATCTTTTGACAAAGGAGCTAAAATCAACCAGTGGAAAAAAAGACAGCATTTTCAACAAATGGTGCTTTTTCAACTGGTAGTCAATCGGTAGAAGAATACAAATTGATCCATTCTTATCTCCCTGTACAAAGCTCAAGTTCAAGTGGATCAAGGACCTCTCCACATAAAGCCAGATACACTGAAACTAATAGAAGAGGAAGTGAGAAAGAGCCTTGAACACATGGGCACAGCAGAAAAGTTCCTGAGCAGAACACCAATAGCTTCTGCTTTAAGATCAAGAATTGACAGATGGAACCTCATAAAATTACAAAGTTTCTGTAAGCCAAAGCACACTGTAAATAGGACAAAATGGCAACCAACAGATTGGGAAAAGATCTTTACCAATCCTACATCCCATAGAGGGCTAATATCCAATATATACAAAGAAGACAAGAAGTTAGACTCCAGAGAATCAAATAACCCTATTAAAAATGGGGAACAGAGCTTAACAGAATTCTCATCTGAGGTAACTCAAAGGGCTGAGAAACACCAAAAGAAATGTTCAACATCCTTAATCATTGGGGAAATGCAAATCACAACACTGAAATTTCATGTTAGTCCAGTCAGAATGGCTAGCATGAAAACCTCAGGTGATATCAGATGCTGGCAAGGATGTGGAGAAGGAGAAACACTCCTCCATTGCTAGTGGGATTGCAAGTTGGTGCAACCACTCTGGAAATCTGTCTGGTGATTCCTCAGAAAATTGGACATAGTACTACCTGAGGGCTCAGCTATACCACTCCTGAGCATATACCCAGATGATACTCCAACATGTAATAAGGACACATGCCCCACTATGTTCATAGCAGCCTTATTTATAATAGCCAGAAGCTGGAAACAATCCAGATGTCCCTCAACAGAGGAATGGATACCGAAAATGTGGTACATTTTCCACAATGAAATACTACTCAGCTATAAAATACCAAGAACTTCATGAAATTCACAGACAAATGGATCAAACTTGAGAATATTATTCTGAGTGAGGTGACTCAGTCACAAAGGAACAAACACAGTATGTACTCACTGATAAGTGGATATCAACGACAAAATTCAGAATACCGAATATTCAATTCACAGACCATATGAAACCTTACAAGAAGGAAGACCAAAATGGTTTCGTCAGTGCCTTTTAGAAGGGTGAACAAAATACTCCCAAGAAGAAATATGGATACAAAGTGTGGAGCAGAGACCAAAGGAAAGGTCACCCAGAGACTGCCCCACCTGGGGATTCATCCTATATACAGCCACCAAGCCTGAACATTATTGTGGATGCAGGGAAGTGTTTGCTGATGGAAGCTTGACATGGCTGTCTCCTGAGAGACTCTGCCAGATCCTGACAAATGCAGAGGCAGAAGTTTGCAGCCTTAGGAAACTGGGCTTACCATAGATCAATTCACAGAAACATACACAAATATCCTAAAATCAAAGTGAAAATTGCCATTGTAGACTGAATACTGTTACTCCCTCAAATATTTGTTCATTTGTTTTTAAGTCTCTAATCCCTGATATTACTGTATTGAAAGACAGAAACTTGGAAAAACTAATTTGTATTAAATTATGAGACAATATTAGGGCCCTCCAAGGATTAGGGCTTTTGTGAGGAAAGACAATAGAAATGGGCTTTCATAGAGAACAAGGCATGTGAGGGTAGAGGTAGGATCACAAATGAACAGCTTTAAAGATAAAGCCTCACAAAAAACTAGCTATTCAGATGTTTGAACCAGATGTTAATTTCTTAAAGTCAATGAAAGAGAATCCAGGAGACACTGGGTATGGTGCTTTGATTTTGATCTTCTTATTATCATTATTGTGAGAACATACATTTCTTATGTTAAAGCCACTCAGTCAGCGATACTTGATTATGACTGCCCTAGCAGACTAAGACAAATACCAAGAAAGTTCCAAGGAATTCACTAAGAAACAGCCAAAGAATATGTAAAGGAGCAGGGAATATGGCCTCACCCTGTGTATATTCTCCAGTAAACACTGTTTCAATCTAACTACATATGAAAGTTGCTTCTTTTAATAGGTGAATGATCAGAAAAGTACTATACAGAAAATTGAATACTGGCCTAGGAAAGAATGAGCTTAAATAATTAGATCCTGTAATAGAGACAAGTGTATGCTGGAGGTCACACATAACCAACACAACAGACTTCCAGGGAAATAAAGATAACTTTGCCAAGAATAATAAATTAGTTTATGATAATGGTAGTTTGCCTAAAAATCTACCTTTATAGATTATACAAATATCCCAACTTCTATGTGCTGGAACATAGAATAATTGATACCAAGCATTGCTATTTTTAAAAATTAACACAGTGTTTTAAAAGATAATAAGTGCTATTTGGATTAAAAAAATACATATACATGTGCTGTATAGAAGGAATATTATTTAGCACTTAAAATAAGTCATCATTCACAAGACTAATCTAACTAAAATACAGGACATGAAGCAGAGATAGGAAAGTGACATATTGCATAGTATCACTGGCATGTACAATCTGCAAAAAACAAAGAAAAATAAAAGAAATACTTAGAAACATATCCTAGAAGAGTGATTTGTAATAGTGGAATTGGAGATGTAGCAAGAATATCTAAAATGCACTTAATTAAAGTTTCATATTATAAATAAACTGAGAATTCTTATAAGAAAATTGCAGCTGCAGTTTAATATTGCATTATTCAGGGGATATTTTACAAGGATAAAAGACTATATATATTTTTATAAAACAAACAAAAAAGGTAAAGATTTAAAATAAAATATACTTTAATTTTCTTGATTATAGTAAGCTTTTCATTATATAAATATGCATATTAAGTTTTCTATGTGTTACATTGTATTGAATTTAAAAATAAGGGTCCAATCTGTGAATAATAGGAAAACAGGAAGAAGAATCCAGGTCAAAGGCATAGGAAATATTGTCAACAAAATCAAAGAAGAAAACTTCCCCAACCTAAGGAAGGAGGTGGCTACTACATTACAGGAATCATACGGAACACCCAACAGAGTGGATAAGAAAACAATTCATCACATCACATAATAATCAAAACAATAAGCATACAGAGCAAAGAAAGAATACCACAATTATTAAGGTAAAAATTCCACATTACATAAAATGGCAGATTTATGCATATAACTCATAATTTTTCAACAGAGACTCTACAAACCAGAAAGTCCTGGCAGTTATTATACAAACTTTAAGTGGCAGCAGATGCCAACCCAAACTACTAAACCCAGAAAAACTTTCAATCACAGTGGATGGAGAAAGAAATTCCATGATAAAAATCAAATTTAAGCAGTCTTTATCTACAAATCAAAGTCCTACAGAAAGCTCCAAATGGAAAACTTCAACCCAGAGAGGCTAACCATGCCCAAGGAAACACAAAGAATAAATAAGAGTAGACCATCAAATCAAAAAGTGGAGGAAACAAAACAGCAACAACAACAACAAAAACAACACTACCACAACAAAATAACTGGAATCAACAATGTCCATTGATAATTCTCAACATCAGTGGTCCCAGTTCCCCAATAAAAAGGCATGGAGTAGCAGAATATATGTGAAAACAGGATCGAACCTTCTGCTACATCCAAGAAAGATACTTTTACTTCAAGGATAGACATCACCTCAGGAATGGAAAAAGAAATCTAAAACAAAATGAACTGAGAAGAAATCTGGTGTAATAATTTTAATATCTGACAAAACAGCCTTCAAATAGAAATTAATCAGAAAAGATAAGGAAAATCAGTGAACAATCATTAAAGAAAAAACTCGACAAAGGATACTGCAATTCTCAATATTTATGTACCAAATTCAAGAGTACCCAAGTGTATAAAAGAAACACTACTACCAATTAAATAACATATAAACCATCACACAATGATGGTAGTAGACTTCATTCCCAATTCTTGCTGATAGATAGGTTTTCCAAACAAAAACTAAACAGAAAAATGTTGGAGATAACTAACATCATAAATCAAATGGACCTAACACATATTTACAAAACCTCCCTAGATATACAAAGGAATATACCTTCCTCTACTACCTCATGCAGCTTTCTCCAAATATGATAACAAAGACAGGTAAAGAAACCCTGAAATAGCAACCTGAATCCTATCTAACCACCGTGGATTAAAACTGACTACAATCAACAGAATCAACAGAAAGCTTAGCAACACATAGAAACTTAACAACTTACTCCTGAATGAAAAAAGGACCAAGACAGATATGAGACATAAAAATAAAACTTCCTAGAATTGAATGAAAATGAGCGTTCAACGTATCAAAACTTATTTAACACAAAAAAAGAATTTTAATGATGCAAGATCATAGTACTAAATGTCATGATAAATTCAGGAGCTCCTTAGTAATTTAACAGTACACATAAAAGCTATAGACAAAAAAAAATTTACCCAAAAGAAGTAGATGGCAGGAAATAACCACACCCAGGGTTGAAATTAATAAGATAGAAACAAACAAAAATAATACACAGAATCAGTATAATAGAGTTATTTCTTTAATAAAATCAATAAGATTGACAAAATCTTTGTCAAATTAGTTAAGGTAGAAAGAGAAGATCCAAATTAACTGAAAGGTAGAGAGAGAAAATCTAAACTAACAAAATCAGAGAAGAGGAGATATAGCATCATGAAAACATACTTTAAAAACCTATACCTCTTTTTTATTTTTTTATTTATTTTACTTTTTTATTTTATTATATTATCGAACTTTATTTAAAAAATCACTTGATTTCAAATAAACATTTAATGTAAACATTTAAAAAAAATAAATGTTTCTTTTAAACTGAATTTTTTTAGATCTATTGTACCATTCAAATGCTTTATCATCTTATAAGATTTCTTCAAAATCTGTTCTCAAGGGTACATATAGAGAAGCTTTTTTATATATATAAACAGAAACAAAAGGCATTTTCAGCTTTTATTATAAGATGACATCTTCCCTAAATTAATCTATTTTTTTAAACATGTGCACAGTTTTAGCAAATTAAAACCCAGGAGAAATGCTCAGAACCCACTACCCAGTGGCAAAATGAGAGTTCAATGAACTCATGAGGAGAGTTTACCAGTCAGGGAACCTACAGTGAAAACACATGGTATGCACCAACTGATAAGTGGATATTAGTCCAGAAATTTGGAATACCCAAGACACAATTCACAGATGAAATGAAACTCAAGAAGAAGGAAGAACAAAGTATGGATACTCTAGTCTTTCTTAGAAGCGGGAACAAAATACCCACAAGAGGAGATACAGAGACAAAGTGTGGAGCAGAGTCTGAGGGAAAGACAATCCAGAGACTGCCCCTCCTAGGGATCCATCCCATATACAGTTACAAAATCCAGACACTATTTTGGATGCCCACAAGTACTTGCTGACTGGAGTCAGATATAGCAGTCACCTGGGAGGCTCTGGTAGTGCATGGCAAATACAGGGGGGAACACTCAGTCAGCCATTCAGCCATTGAACTGAGAACAGTGTTCCCAATGGGGGAGCTAAAGATAAGACCCAAGTCCCTGAAGGGGGTTTGCAGCACCATAGGAAGAACAATATTAGTCACCTAGTACTGCCAGAGCTCCCAGGACAAAAACATCAACCAGATAGCCCCATGACGGCCCCAGATGCATAGGCAGCAGAGGATGGCCTTGTTGAACATCAAAGTGAGGGGGGCCCCTGGTCCTAAAAGACTCCATGCAGCAGTGTAGGGGAATACCAGGACAGGGAAGTGGGAGGGGGTTGATTGGGGAACAGGTGGAGGGGAGAAGGTTTATGGGACTTTCGTGGTGGGGTGGGTAACCAGGAAAGGAGAAATCATTTGAAATGTAAATAAAGAATATATCTAATTAAAAAAAAAAAAACATATAACAGGGTCCTGCCCAGTTTTCTGAGGAACCGCCAGACTGCTTTCCAGAGTGGTTGTACCATCTTGCAATCCCACCAGCAGTGGAGAAGTGTTCCTCTTTCTCCACATCCTTGCCAACACCTGCTGTCTCCTGTGTTTTTTATCTTAGCCATTCTGACTGGTGTGAAGTGGAATCTCAGGGTTGTTTTGATTTGCATTTCCCTAATGACTAAGAATGTTAAACATTTCTTTAGGTGCTTCTCAGCCATTCGATATTCTTCAGGTGAGAACTCTTTGTTTAGCTCTGTACCCCATTTTTAATAGGTTTATTTGGCTCTCTGGAGTCTAACTTCTTGTGTTCTTTGTATATATTGGATATTAGTCCTCTATCGGATGTAGGGTTGGTAAAGATCTGTTCCCGGTTTGTTGGTTGCCACTTTGTCCTTTTGACAGTGTCCTTTGCCTTACAGAAACTTTGCAATTTTATGAGGTCCCATTTGTCAATTCTTGATCTTAAAGCATAAGCTATTGGTGTTCTGTTCAGGAAATTTTCCCCTGTGCCCATGTGTTCAAGGCTCTTCCCTAGTTTCTTTTCTATTAGTTTCAGTGTGTCTGGTTTTATGTGGAGGTCCTTGATGCACTTGGAGTTGAGCTTAGTGCAAGGAGATAAGAATGGATCGATTTGCATTCTTCTGCATGTTGACCTCCATTTGAACCAGCACCATTTGTTGAAAAGGTTATCTTTTTTCTACTGGATGGTTTTAGCTCCTTTGTCAAAGATCAAGTGACCATAGGAGTGTGCGTTAATTTCTGGATCTTCAATTCTGTTCCATTGATCTACATACCTGTCACTGTACCAATAGGACACTCCTGCAGGACCCTGTTATACCACTTCTGGGCATACACCCAGAGTCCTCCCCGGCATGCAATAAGGACACATGCTCCACTATGTTCATAGCAGCCTTATTTATAATAGCCAGAACCTGGAAAGAACCCAGATGTCCCTCAAGGGAGGAATGGATACAGAAGATGTGGTATATTTACACAATGGAATACTACTCTGCAATTAAAAACAATGAATTCATGAAATTCTTAGGCAAATGGTCAGAACTGGAAAATATCATCCTTAGTGAGGTAACCCAATCACAAAAGAACACACATGGTATGCAGTCACTGATAAGTGGATATTAACCCAGAAGCTTGGAATACCCAAGACACAATTCACATATCAATTGATTTCCAAGAAGAAGGAAGGAGAGACACCTGTTCCTGGAAAGACGGGATATAGCAGTGTAGGGGAATACCAGGGCAGAGAAGTGGGAGGGGGTTGACTGGGGAACAGGAGGAGGGAAGAGGGCTTATGGGACTTTTGGGGAGCGAGGAACCGGGAAAAGGGGAAATCATTGGAAATGTAAATAAAAAACATAGAAAATAAAAAATAAAACAAAAAGAAGGGATCTGCCTGAGTTAGCCTTGCTCAGATACCAAAGCCGGGAGGGGGGTGGGGGAGGGGGACATATAAAAGCAGACCTATCAGAATTACAGCAGACTTCTCACCAGAGAACATGAAAGCAAGAAGATCCTGGGCAGATCTTATACAGACCCTAAGAGAACACAAATGCCAGCCCAGAAGACTATATCTAGTAAAACTCTGAATCACCTTGAAGGAGAAAACAAGATATTCCAGGATAAAACCAAATTTACACAATATTTTTCCACAAATCCAACCCAATAAAGTATAATAGATGGAAAATGCCAATATAAGGAGGGCAACTACACCCTAGAAAAAGCAAGATTGTAAACTTCTTTCAACCAACCCAAAAGAAGATAACTACACAAATATAAAAATAACATCAAAAATAACAGGAAGCAACAATCACTATCACTTAATATCTCTTAAAATCAGTGTACTCAAATCTCCAACAAAAAGACAAAGACTAACAGACTGGATATGTAAACAGGACCCAACATTTTGCTGCCTACAGGAAATTCACGTCAGTGTCAAAGACAAATATGACCTTAGAGTAAAAGACTGGAAAACAACTTTCTAAGCAAATGGTTCTAAGAAACAAGCTTGAGTAGCCATTCTAATATCGGATAAAATTGACTTTCAACCAAAGTCATCAAAAAAGACATGGAAGGATACTTCATACTCACAAAAGGAAAAAAATCTACCAAGAAGAACTCTCAATTCTGAATATCTATGCTCCAAATGTAAGGGCACCCACATTTATAAAAGAAACTTTACTAAAGCTCAAAGCACACATTGCACCTCACACAATAATTGTGGGTGAATTCAACACCCCACTCTCAATAGATAGATCAGGAAAACACATACTAAACAGAGACACAGTGAAACTAACAGAACTTATGTACCAAATGAATTTAACAGATGTCTACAGAACATTTCATAACAAATCAAAAGAATAGGTCTTCTCAGCACCTCATGGTACCTTCTCAAAAACTGACCATATAATTGGTCACAAAACAGAACTCAACAGATTATAAGATTGAAATAATCCCAAACCTTCTATCAGATCACTATGGAGTAAGCCTGGTCTTCAATAACAACAAAAACAACAGAAAGCCCACATGCTCATGGAAGTTGAACAATGCTCTACTCCATAATACCTTGGTCAAGGAAGAAATAAGGAAAGAAATCAAAAACTTTTTAGAATTTAATGAAAATGAAGGCACAACATACCCAAATATAGGGGACACAATGAAAACAGAACTAAGAGGAAAACTCAGAGCTCTGAGTGCCTCCAAAAGGAAGCTGGAGAGAGCATACACTAGCAGCTTAACAGCACACCTGAAAACTCTAGAACAGAAAGAAGCTAATACACCCAAGAGGAGTAGAAGGCAGGAAATCATCAAACTCAGGGCTGAAAGCAACCAAGTAGAAACAAATAAAACCATACAAAGAATTAACAAAACTAGGAGTTGCTTCTTTGAGAAAATTAAAAAGATAGATAAGCCCTTAGCCAGACTATCCAGAGGGCACAGAGACAGTATCCAAATTAACAAAATCAGAAATGAAAAGAGGGATATAACAACAAAAATTGAGAAAATTAAGAAAATAATCAGATGCTTCTACAAAAGCCTACACTCAACACAACTGGAAAGTCTGAATGAAAAGGACTATTTTTCTAGACAGATAGCAAATACCAAAATTAAATCAGGATCAGATAGACAATCTGAACAATCCCACAACTCCTAAATTAATAGAAGCAGTCATTGAAAATCTTCCAACCAAAAAAGGCCCAGGACCAGATGGTTTTAGCACTGAATTCTACCAGACCTTCATAGAAGACCTGACACCAACACTCTCCAAATTATTCCACAAAATAGAAACAGAAGAAACACTACCCCACTTGTTCTATGAAGCCACAATTACAGTGATACCAAAACTACACAAAGATCCAACAAAGAAAGAGAACTTCAGACCAATTTCCATTATGAATATTGATGTAAAAATACTCAATAAAATTCTTGCCAACCGAATCCAAGAACACATAAAAATGATCATTCATCACAATCAAGTAGGCTTCACCCCAGGTATTCAGGGATGTTCAATATATGGAAATCCATCAATGTAGTCCACTACATAAACAAACTCAAAGAAAAAAGTCACATTGTCTTTTCATTAGATGCTGAAAAAAATTTGACAAAATTCAGCATTCCTTCATGTCAAGTGTCTTGAAAAATCAGGAATTCAAGTCGCATACCTAGACATAGTAAAGCAATATACAGCAAACTAGTAGCCAACATCAAACTAAATGAAGAGAAACTTGAAGCAATCCCACTAAAATCAGGAACTAGACAAGGCTGCTCTCTCTCTCCATAACTATTCAATATAGTACTTGAAGTTCTAGCTAGAGCAATTAGACAACAAAAGGAGGTCAAAGGGATACAAATTGGAAAGGAAGAAGTCAAACTATCACTATTTGCAGATGATATGTTAGTATACTTAAGCGACCCAAAGAACTCCACCAGAGAACTCCTACAGCTGATAAACAACTTCAACAAAGTGGATGGATATAAAATTAACTCAAACAAATCAAATTTGAGTATAGCCTTCCTATACTCAAAGGATAAACAGGCTGAGAAAGAAATTAGGGAAATGGCACCCTTCACAGTAGTCACAAACAATATAAAATACCTTAGTGTAACTCTAGCCGAACAAGTGAAAAATCTATATGACAAGAACTTCAAGTCTCTGAAGAAAGAAATTGTAGAAGATCTCAGAAGATGGAAAGATCTCCCATGCTTGTGGATTGGCAGGATTGCTATAGTATAAATGGCCATCTTGCCAAAAACAATCTACAGATTCAATGCAATCCCCATCAAAATTGCAAATCAATTCTTCATAGTTAGAAAGAGCAATTCTCAAATTCAACTGGAATAACAAAAAACCCAGGATAGGTAAAACTATTCTCAACAGTAAAAGAGCTTTTGGGAGAATCAGTATCCCAGACCTCAAGCAGTAATACAGAGAAATAGTGTTTAAAACTGCAAAGTATTGGTACAGTGATAGGCAGGTAAATCAATGGAATAGAATTGAAGACCCAGAAATGAACCCACACACCATGGTCACTTGATCTTTGACAAAGGAGCTAAACCATCAAGTGGAAAAAAGATAGCCTTTTCAACAAATGGTGCAGGTTCAACTGGCAGTTAGCATGCAGAAGAATGCAAATAAATCCCTTCTTATCTCTTTGTACAAAGTTCAAGTCACACTTAAACTAATACAAAAGAAACTGGGGAAGAGCCTTGAGCACATGGGCACAGGGGAAATTTTCCTGAAAAGAATACCAATAGCTTATGCTCTAAGATCAAGAGTTGACAAATGGGACCTCATAAAATTACAAAGTTTCTGTAAGGCAAAGGACACTGTCAACAGGACAAAATGGCAACCAACAAATTGGGAAAAGATCTTTACCAACCCTACATCTGACAGAGGGCTAATATCCAATATATAGAAAGAAATCTATAAGTTAGACTCCAGAGAAGAAAATAACGCTATTAAAAATGGGGTACATAGATAAACTAAGAATTTTCAACTGAGGAATATAGAATGGCTGAGAAGCTCCTAAAGAAATGTTTAACATCCTTAGTCATCAGGGAAAAGCAAATCAAAACAACCCTAATATTTCACTTCACAACAGTCAGAATGGCTAAGATCAAAAACTCAGGAGACAGCAGGTACTGGCAAGGATGTGGAGAAAGAGGGATACTCCTCCACTGCAGGTAGCATTGCAAGCTGATACAACCACTCTGGAAATCAGTTGGGTGATTCCTCAGAAAATTGGGCAAAATACTACCCAAGGACTCTGTTATTCAACTCCTGGGCATATACTCAGAAGATTCTCCAGCATGTAATAAGGGCACATGCTCCACTATGTTCATAGAAGCCTTATTTATAATATCCAGAAGCTTGAAAGAACCCAGATTTTCCTCGATGGAGGAATGGATACAGAAAATGTGGTATATTTACACAATGGAATACTACTCAGCTATTCAAAACAATAAATTCATGAAATTCTTAGGCAAACAGGTGGAACTGGAAAATATCATCCTGAGTGAGTTAACACAATCACAAAAGAACACACATGGTATGCACTCACTGATAAGTGAATATTAGCCCAGAAGCTTGGAATACCCAAGACACAATTCACAGATGAAATGAAGCTCAAGAAGGAAGATGGGGGAATAAAATACCCACAGAAAGATATAGAGAGACAAAGTGTGAAGCAAAGTCTGAGGGTAAGACCATCCAGAGACTGCCCCACCTAGGGATCCATCCAGTTACAAAACCCAGACACTATTTTGGATGCCCACAAGTACTTGCTGACCAGAGCCTGATACAACTCTCACCTGGGAGGCTCTGATAGTGCAGGACATATACAGAGGGAGACACTCTCAGCCAACCATTCAACTAAGAATAGGGTCCCCAATGGAGGAGCTAGAGAAAGGACCCAAGGAGCTGAAGGACTTTTCAGTGCCATAGGAGGGACAACAATATGAGCCACCCCGTACTCCCAGAGCTCCCAGGGACTAAACCATCAACAAATGAGTACACATGGAGTTATCCATGGCTCCAGATGCATAGGCAACAGAGGATGGCCTTGTTGGACATCAAAGTGAGGAGAGGCTCTTGGTCCTGGGAGTCTTGATGCTGCAGTTTAGGGGAATACCAGGAAAGGGAAGTGGGAGTGGGTTGATCGGGGAACAGGGGTAGGGGAGATGGTCTATCGGATTTTCAGGGGGAAAACCAGGAAAGGGGACAACATTTGAAATGTAAATTAAGAATATATAATAATAACAACAACAACAATGATAATAATAATAATAATAATAATAATAATAATAATAATAAAGACTATTTTTAGTCCATGGTGATCTGATAGGATGCATGGGATTATTTCAATCTTTTTGTATCTGTTGAGGCCTGTTTTGTGACCAATTATTTGGTCAGTTTTGGAGAAGGTACCATGAGGTGCTGAGAAGAAGATGTATTCTTTTGTTTTAAGAAAAAAAAATTCTATGGATATTTGTTAAATCCATTTGTTTCATAACTTCTGTTAGTTTCACTGTTTCTCTATTTACCTCGTGTTTCCATAATCTGTCCATTGATGAGAGTGGGGTGTTGAAGTCTCCCAATATTTTTGTGTGAGGTACAATGGGTGCTTTGAGCTTTGTAAAGTTTCTTTTATGAATGTGGGTGCCCTTGCATTTGGAGCATAGATATTCAGAATTGAGAGTTCTTCTTTGTAGATTTTTCCTTTTATGAGTATCCAGTGTCCTTCCTTATCTTTTTTGATAACTTTAGGTTAAAAGGCAATTTTATTCAATAATAAAATGACTACTCCAGATTGTTTCTTTGGATCATTTGCTTGGAAAATTGTTTTCCAGCCTTTTATTGTGAGGTATTGCCTGTCTTTGACACTGAGGTTTGTTTCCTATATGCAGGAAAATACTGGGTCCTGTTTAAGTAACCAGTCTGCTATGCTATGTCTTTTTATTGGGGGGATTGAGTCCACTGACATTAAGAGATATTAAGGAAAAGTGATTGTTGCTTCCTGTTATTTTTGATGTTATTTTTATGTTTG
This sequence comes from Tokudaia tokunoshimensis, assembly GCA_036184795.1. Classification (NCBI taxonomy): domain Eukaryota; kingdom Metazoa; phylum Chordata; class Mammalia; order Rodentia; family Muridae; genus Tokudaia; species Tokudaia tokunoshimensis. Next base: position 63,122,087 of record BTHU01000022.1, on the reverse strand, counting down.
TGTGACGGGTGGGAGTGCAAACAGGTAGAGTCACTATAGTAATAAATTTATTTCATCAGAATTATGGAAAGGGATCTACTTCAAGTTCCAGCTATATTACTCTTGGGCCTATATTCAAAAGATGCTTCATCCTATTAGAAAGACACTTACTAACCATGTTCATTGTTGCTCTATTCATAATGGCCAGAAATTTGAAAAAACCTAGATGTCTACCATTGGATGAATTGATAAAGAAAATGTGGTTCATTTGTAAAATGGAATATTACTAAGCTGTTAAAAAATGAAATTTTCAGGTAAATGGATGAAACTAGAAAAAAAATCATTCTGAGTGTGGTAACACACATCAAGATAGACTAATATGATATTTATTCACTTATTTGTGGATATTAGGTCTTAAATCATTAATAAGGAAAGCACCATTCAGAAAACCACAGTGATTATGGTGAGAGTAAGTCACTGGGATGAGAGATAAATCTTTCCAGGAAGGGAGATTAAAATAGTAGCTATGGATATATGGGAGGGATGAGTAGAATGGGAAGACCAAACAAGCAGCTGTGAAGAGCCGGTGAGTGAGGCAGAACCAAGAGGAACAGTAAAACTAAAGGACATTTGATGAATCATGTGTAAGCATAATACAGCACGAGCTTCTTTAACATGTTCATATATGAAGGTTAGCTAAATGAAGTTGCCAAACACTGAGTGATACAGAGCCCCAACTGAAAATCTCCCATCACCAAGTGAATCTTCCAGTGCTGGAAACAGTTCACTTTTAAATGGAGTTATTAGTCAAAGGGGTTCCATGAGAACCTCCAAACAGCTCAGCCTGTTGCCAAAGCTGTTGGTGCCTCTCCACAAACTGATGGTAAGCCCTGACCCTAAAAGTAATATGCTCACAATTCATTGAACACAGAAAAGTTGAACTGGTTCTTAACTGGAGACATCACCCTTGTGTACTAGTATTTATGGTACTGGAAGATACTGTGCACACTACCAAGGAGAAAATTAAACACCAAGCCAGCTACAAATGCTTTAATCTACAATTGAAATGTAACTACAAGGTATGCTGATACAATAAAAGTGGCACAAAGCTTGTGGTAATAACCAACCCATATCCAGTTTGATTTAAGGCCCATTCCATGAGATGGGAACCCAGATTCAAAATAGCCTGTGAGGTCAAGAACCTAAGACTAGATAGGCCAAGGACATAGGGGATATCTACCATTCTGCTAAAGGAACATGGCCATACGCCTATGGCCTAATTAGGCAATGATGCCTAATGCATTCTTCAATACTCATAGATAAGTGCCTTGCATTTTTTGAGTACGAAAATGGAATAAATCTTGTTAGCAGAATGAATTTTACTTATTGAAAGTTTAGGTGTTTCACTAGTAGTAATATACTGAACTCTCTTACACTGGTAGGTTTTTACCTTCTTATGTAATTGGGCTAGACTGTATTGCAAATCATTCTCTCTGAATCTCTTACAGGTGACTGGCATGGCCAGTCCATCATGGGTCACACAGTCTTGGTCTCTTGAATGTTTTCTTTTATTAGATTAGATAACATGTTTCCATAATTTGTCAGAGATCATCAGAAATCATATTTTAATTCCATGTGAATATATCTCAAATAATTTTAAGAGATTTATTAGTTCTATGTAATTTTTACTTATGTCTTTAAACTATTCTAGGGAAACTCTATTTGATCACCAACTGAGAAAATGCCCTACAGCTGGATCTCATGGAGGCAATTCCACAGATGAAGCTCCTTTCTCTGTGATAACTCCAGTCTGTGTCAAGTTGACACACAAAACTAGCCAGTACAATTGACCCCTTGACAACTTGACACACAAACACATCACTATTAAGTCTCAACCCTTATTTTCTTATTCATCCACAAGATCTAAACAACTTTAAAAGTCCCACAGTCTTTACATATTAAAAGTTCAATCCCTTTAAAATATCCAATATATCTATTAAAATTCAAAGTCTTTTAAAAATTCATGTTCTCTTGTCTGTGGGCTCCACTAAAAAACCTTCATACTTCAAGAGAAAAAAATTTCAGGGCACAGTCACAATCCTAAGCAAAATAAAACTCCAACTGTGCAATGTCTGAGATCCTATCAAGGCCCCTCCAAAGACTTGGGTCCCTCTTCCTTTTGTAGCACACACCTTGTCTTCTAGGCTCTAGCTGCCTGTACTCCACTGCTACTACTGTTTTTGGTGGTCATCTCATGGTACTGGCATCTCCAAAACACTGCTGTCTTCCACTGCAAGTAGGCTTCACCAATAGCCTCTCATAGGCTCTCTTCATGGTGCCAAGTCTCAACTCCTTTGCATGACCCCTTCAGTCATGGGATATCAATTGCAACTGAGACTGCACCTTCACCAATTGTCTTCTTTTGCCTCTCAGAGTGCCAAGCCTAAGCTGCTCTTCATGACCCCTTCATGCCTTCAACCAGTACCATCTGGGTGACTCTTACACATTACCAAGTCCAGCCACAGCTAGCTCTGGCACACAACCTCTATGCTCTCAGAAAACTCTTCCCAGATGATTTCACCTCAATGGTGCTGGTCTCTTTGTAATCACTGCTAATTTCCTAGCTCCAACTAACCAGCATCAATAGTCCCAGTAATGCAACCTTTTCACTTTAGTAGTTCTAGTAACTGTTAATTACAGCTGATCTTTCAGCCCCAGCTAACCAAAACCACAGAATGTTCACAATCAAAATAGCAACTGACCTGTTAAGAGTCTTTAACCTTCCCTCTTAAATTTCATAAGCCAGGCCTCCATCTTCTGCATTGTCTTCCAAGCTCCCACCCAACATTCCACAGAGCTTTTACCATCCTAATAACTCTTATAACTCAAAGTTCCAAAGTCCTTTCACAGTCTTCCCAAAAATATGGTCAAGTTGTCACAGGAATACCCCACTCCTGGTACCAATTAGTCAGGGTTTCTATTCTTGGACAAAACATCATGACCAAGAAGCAAGTTGGGGAGAAAAGGATTTCTTCAGCTTACATTTTCCCCATTGCTGTTGATCTCCAAAGAAAGTCAGGACTGGAACTCAAGCAGGTCAGGAAGCAGGAGCTGATGCAGAGGCCACGGAGGGTTGTTTCTTACTTGCTTGCTTGCTTGCTTCCCCTAGTTTGCTCAGCTTGCTATCTAATCCCAAGACTACCAGCTTAGGGATGGCACCACCCACAATGGGCCCTCCCCCCTTGATCACCAACTGAGAAAATGCCCCACAGCTGGATCTCACAGAGGCCCTTCTCAAACTGAAGCTCCTTTCTCTGTGATAACACTAGCCTGTGTCAAGTTGATACACAAAACCAGTCAGTACATAAATGATTGCATTTATATACATCACCTTTACTAATACATATGGATTATCTATATTAAAATGCTACAGTGTTTTTCTTCATTTTCTCCTATTTGTGTTTCCTTATTTTACTACTCTCTGATTTTCTTTTATTTGATTGAAACTTGTAAAAATTCTCAAGAAAACTAAGGATATTATATTAACATATGTAAGAAAGGAAAGTCTATTTATTGAATACTAAGTGTTTTTATCCTGATTTAAACTAAAACAAGAATTACTGAGTTAGCAAGATGACTCAGCACACAAAAGTGCTTGCTGCCAAGCATGACAATCTGAGTTCAGTCCAGACATCCCATAGGAGAACAGATGAATTGAGTCCTAAAATATGCCTCTAATATACATATGCATGCTGTGGCATTGGAATCCCTTCATGATTACACAAGCATGCACATGCACACACACACACACACAAAATATGGTGACTTTAGACCTAGTTTGTTTGGCCCTGTGACTATAATCTAGTGCTACCTTAATGGCAGGATTTTATGCTATATGCCCCAGACATTGCTTACTAGTTCTTAGCAATATCTCTGGTAAAAGTGGGAGACATACCACATGTTCATAGTAGCTATCTAATCAGTAATGCCTGGTTTATGAACTCATTCCCAATTCTAGAATTAGTTTGTATCTCTTCTCTAAATTTCCCAGGAGTATAGCACTAATTTGCAACTGTGTTCTAAGCACTTTGCCTTTAGTATATCATTTAATTTTTCCCCACAACCTCATGAGAGAAAAGTACCTGTGGTAATTATTTCTTATTGCCTCTAAATCTTAGAGAATTTAAATGGGACTATTCAGAACCAAATGTTCAGTGAATGGTAAAGTCATAATTTAAATCAGATCTGTCACTTTACTGCTAATGGATAAGTGGTCAAACCTCCTCTAAGTGTCTGCTGACTCTATAGTCAGTACAAGAACCTGGTATCATGTTCAGATGAAAAGAGAATAATGTCGCTATTCCCACTTGTTCTCCATACTCTTTCAGGGACAATCTATCTGAAATCTAAATGAAGTTCAGCTCTTTTTTATAAGTTCCTAGTTATTATTTACATACAGAAATGGATTTCCATTTATTTTACTAGTATTTCCTTCTTACATGAATACAGCACAGCTTTCTTTATATTCTCAAATTGGAAAATTAGGATCAAGTTATAGAAATGCTTTCAAGCTAATCCATCCTTACCAAGACATGTTGACAAATAAATGGCACATAAATGGGTACTTCAGCCCTTCCATATGAGGACTAGGAACTCAGAATCCTGCTTCTGCTTAAATTTGTTGCAAGTGCCAGTCAATACCATCTGTTTATCATCACCATGTGACTGGGCTATCCTTAATACATTAGTAAATTTAGAAATGGGATGTATCTACCTTTTATTACATGGCACTATAGGAAGCCTTTTCCAAAGCTGATTAAAACATGCCATAATGGAAATTTTATAAGACCAAATATGGTACTGGTTAGTAGCAATAAAAAGAAACATTCTGTTGAAAAGAGTTTGCTGTATCAATAATCATTCTCAGAAAAAATAATTTAGGAATAAACCTACACCTTTGAGAAAAATTAGAAATAAGGAGATAACAGGATGTCAAAAACAACTGGCAATCAGATAATAACAGTCACTCTTTTCTATCTATACCAAATTACACATCCAAGATGCTTTGTTTAAGACTTCTGTTTTGGCAATTTTGATGAAACTTTTGTGCTCCAAATGTATTTCAAATGTGCTCTTGAAATATTGCAGAATCAAGTGGCCACCAGTTCAGAAATCCGGGAGGAGAATGGGAGTACAAAAAGAGATTGAGGGCATGTCAACTGATAGTGACTATGTACTCTTCTTCTTCAGAGAGAGGGACAGATAGAAATTATACAGAGTGTAGAGACATAATCTTACTCTGAAGCAGGGAGAATTCTGTTTTGAGGGAGAGGTATATTAGATACCATCCATCTTGCCAAAAGCAATCTACAGAGTCAATGCTATCCCCATTAAGATTCCAACTTAATTCTTCATAGAGTTAGAAAGAACAATTTGCAAATTCATCTAGAATAACAACAACAACAACAACGACAAAAGAAACACATGATAGCAAAAACTATTCTCAACAGTAAAAGAACTTCCTGGGGGGGCATCACCATCGCTGACCTCAAGCTGTATTACAGAGCAATTGTGATAAAAAACTGCATGGTACTGGTACAGAGACAGGCAGGTACATCAATGGAACAGAATAAAAGATCCAGAAATGAACCCAAGCACCTATGGTCACTTGATCTTTGACAAAGGAGCTAAAACCATCCAATGGATAAAAGACAACATTTAAAAAAAATGGTTCTGGTTCAACTGGCAGTCAGCATGTAGAAAAAAGTAAATCAATCCATTCTTATTGCCTTGTACAAAGCTCAAGTCCAAGTGGATCAAGGACCTCCACATAAAACCAGATACACTGAAATTAATAGAAGAAAAAGTGGGGGAAAGTCTCAAATACATGGGCCTAGGGGAAAAGTTCCTGAGCAGAACACCAATGGCTTATGCCCTAAGATCAAAAATTGACAAATGGAACCTCAAAAAATTGCAAAGTTTCTGTAAGGCAAAGGGCACTGCCAATAGGACAAAATGATAACCAACAGATTAGGAAAAGATCTTTACCAACCCTACATTCTATAGAGGGTTAATATCCAATATATACCAAGAACTCAATAAGTAAGGATCCACAGAACCAAATAAGTGTATTAAAGATGGGATACAGAGCTAAACAAAGAGGTCTCAACGGAGGAATACTGAATGGCTGAGAAGCACCTAAAGAACTGTTCAACATCCTTAGTCATCAGGGAAATGCAAATTAAAACAACCATGAGATTCCATCTCACAACAGTGAGAATGGCTAAGATCAAAAACTCAGGTGACAGCAGATGCTGGCGAGGATGTGGAGCAAGAGAAACACTCCTCCATTTTTGATGGAATTCCAAGCTGGTACAACCACTCTGGAAATTTGTCTGGTAGTTCCTCAGATAATTGGACATAGTACTACCTGAGGACCCAGCTATACGACTCCTGGGCATATACCCAGAAGATGCTCAACATATAATAATGACACATGCTCCACTACATTCTTAGAAGCCTTATTTATAATAGCCAGAAGCTGGAAAGAACCTAGATGTCCTTCAACAGAGGAATGGATACAGAAAATGATTCATTTTCATAATGAATTTTCAACTATTAAAAACAAGGACTTCATGAAATTCTTAGATAAATGGATGGAACTAGAAGATATCATCCTGAATGAGGTAGCCCAGTCACAAAAGAACACACATGGTATGTACTCATTGATTAGTGAATATTAGTCCAAAAGCCTGGAATATCCAAGACATAATTCATAGACCACAGGAAGCTCAAGAAGAAGAAAAACCAAAGTGTGTATACTTTGGTCCTTCTTCGAAGGGTGAGCAAAGTTCCCACAGGAAAAGATACAATAGAATAGTGACTGAATGAAAGGCCACTCAGAGACTGCCCCACCAGGGGATCCATCATATATAGAGTTACCAAATCCAGATACCATTGTGGATGCCAAGAAGTGCTTGCTGACAGCAGCAGGATACAGCTGTCCCCTGAGAGGTTATGCCAGAGTCTGGCAAATACAGAGGCAGATGCTCCCAGCCAATCATTAGACTGAGCATACTGTCCCCAGTGGAGGAGTTAGAGAAAGGTATGGAGGAGCTGAAGGGGTTTGCAACCCCATAGGAAGAACAACAATATCAACCAACCAGACCCTCCTGAGCTCCCAGGCACTAAACTATCAACTAAAGGGTACACATGGAGAGACCCATGACTCCAGCTGCATATGTACTAGAGGATGGCCTTGGTGGACATCAATGAGAGGAGGCTAGATGCCCCAGTATAGGGAATTCTAGGCTGGAGAAGTGGGAGTGGGTGGGTAGGTTGGGGAACACCCTCATAGAAACAGGGGGAGAAGGGATGGGATAGGGGATTTTCGGAGTTGAAACCAGGAAGAAGATAACACTTGAAACATAAATAAAGAAAATATCTAATAAAAATAAAAAAATAAAAATAAAAAAATAAAACCCATTAGGCAGTTTTATAAGAAAAAGAAAATGAGGAGAGTTGTCTCCAATTTAAAGAGTGAATTCAGATCATTTAATGTGGAAAATTATCTCTTATGATTTGACTAGGGAATAAATGAGCATAATTTTTTAAATCACAGAAGACACGTGAAAATAGAGATTCCTTTATGAGTATTAACTGTCATTTTAAAAAAAGAAATGTCAAATTATTGTAGTTTAATACAAAAATTCAGTGAAATATTTTAAAATATAAAATAGGCCTTTCTCATATCTAAAAGATATTTAGGCTTTTTATCTTTTACTCATACAAGATTGGCCATGAAATGTTAAGCATACACACACACACACACACACACACACACACACACACACACACACACATTTATAATACTTTGTCTTATATATATATAAGTGCATGTGTGTGTGTGTGTGTGTGTGTGTGTGTGTGTGTGTGATCAATTTTCCAAATTCTTCAATTGTTAAGATTAGAGTTGAATATTTCCAGGATAGCTGTCCCTATTTTTGATGAGAGCTAATCAGTTGTCAAACATGAGACTCTTTCCATGTATAATCTCAGAAGCTTGAAATTTTAAAGAAGTGAAGTACTGAACTGAAAGTGTGGAGAAAATACTTAGGAAGATTGAGAAGTAAAATTTAGAAATACTTACTGAAAAGCATCTCTCAGGATATTGCACCCTAGTCAAACTTAATTGAACTATGACAGATTTTATATGATCAGCTAAGCATCTTGAGATCTGATTTATGAGTAGTAAGATTTTAAGATGACAGATTGAAGCTGCTGGACAGCTCCACATCAAATAATCAAAGAATTTTGCTTCTGAAACTACGTCCCCCTGGATGCTATTGATCATTCCACACAGCTTCATGTAAGTAATGGAAATGAACTGGTTTAATGATTTCCCATTAAATTCTAATTCTAATTATGTCCTGGCAATAGAGACATTAGTGCTTTTTTTTCATCCAAATTTTTAACTGTTTAGTGTGTCTGCACTGACCTTCCCCCTAGGATTTTGCTATATATTAATATGTGGTTTTCAGTCAGCAACTGAATGTTGGCAAATATTTGCCAATGAGGGTAGCCTGAGCTTGGTAGATAAAAGATGGTTCTATTAATGAAAGCATATTTACTGTAAGCCATTATCATTTTGCGATATGGTACATTTTATCGAAAACTCATGTTAATAATTTCAAGAGTCTGAGCAACTTTCTCCCTTTTATTTTTGAGAACAAAGTGGCAATATAATAAGTTGTCTTGGCCAAATTTGTATGTAATCAAGCCTTAAAATAAGTTTGTCAAAGAATCTGGTTACAGTAGCAGCTTCAGAATTTGTAGGCTGAGCTGCTGTCTCATTTTAAACTGGGTTCACCTACACAGACATGTATCGGTGCTTCAACCCATGATCAAATTTCTGATATCTTTGTTCTCCTGTAGGACTTTGTAAAACCCACACTGAGCATGTAAATAGAACCAATTATTCAGGGCATACTTTGAAACCTCAACCCAAAGAACCCTGATTCATAATTGGAATTGGTTGAAAGTTTTTTACTGAATCTCACAAAACAGTGTTTGTTCTGAGTTGTGGTAAAACCTCTCCCCTTACACTCTTGTCTTCCTAATCCAACAATACTCACCTAAAGCATCAATGTGAGAATCCCCATCACTCTCTATTTGCAGGTCCTGGTGTTCTTCTATTGCCTCTTGTTAAATGTGTATGTGTGTGTATGTGTGTGTGTGTGTGTTTGTGTGTGTGTGTGTGTTCATGTGTGCATGTGTTGGATGACTGTATTACTGAAGGCACTTATCTCTTTGGTGCTTTATAGGCATAGAGAAGTCAACGTCAAACTGACCAGGAACTCTCTCCCTGCTGATCAGCTTATATAATGCCAGAAGAGGCTCATTTAGATGGGTGAGAGATAAGAGACATCAATAGTCTTACTCATGCTCCCTGCATGGTATAATACTTACCTGTTTGGAAGAAGGTGACCATGGGTGTAATAATGGTATGACAAGGTTATGGAAATAACCAACTACTTTCTGATCAGATATGAGGTCTGCTTTGGAGAGGAGAGTCCATGAACGGTACTATTAATCTAGTCAAAAACCCATGTCTGTTGTGGGGTTGCTAAGTGATCATGCTGCCAAACTTCATTCTGTGTATATCCATAGATTTGTTCTCTCAACTTTGGTCAGAGATGTTCCTTTTTGCAATGGGTAGTGGTTAATGTCAAGACTCATAAGTGGTCAAGTGTGGAACATATGTGAATTTGTGTTCTGTTGTGGGTGGGTCATCTGTATCAAACTTCCCTTGCCCATAATTTAGAACATTTTGTGGAGTGGTTCTGAAAGACAGGAAGAACTAGGTAGTTGTGGGTAAGAATGGTGAAATGCTAACTTCTGTACTTAATATGGCTGCTTTATGCACCAGCGCACCACAGCTATGGTTACCTGCATAAGAAGACTAGAAGAAGACAATCAGAATTTTAGCATGAATGCAAAAGGGGATTATAGTTTCCAAAGCGCATTGGTAGTTGGCAGATGCTGAGAGGGGGGAACCCTCTTTGGAAAAATAGCTGCCAGTAAGTTGTCCATGTCACCTGGATAGTCCTACACCTAAATTCTTCTATATATAGGGAGCAGAATAATTCACTGAAATGCAACATTTTCAATCAGTATTCAATTCTGATCTATAAACTTGATTACATTTGCATCAGTGAATGCAATTGCTCCTTTTCCTAGGCCTCTAAATATTTGACTTTCAATGTCAGGTTAGAAGATAGGATAGAAAAAGCTTGATATTGAAATATACTCATTTTCTTTTTACATGTTATAATATTTAGGAGCTAAATAATAAAATCTAGAATTGCATTATCCAACTATATTAACTAGTTATTTCTTTGCATCCAGGTTAAGACCAGTTGATTTCATGTGATTAATGTGCACTGAACATTCCCATGTATGTAAAAGTCAAGCTGAAAGACAGAGTACATGTTCCTACTTGGTTTAAGATAGCATGGAATTAAAGTATATTTCCAAACAGCAAGCCATTGTCTTTTTGTCAAGACACTAGGCAGGGGGAGTCCTAGTATATGTTGGCTGTGTGAGCCACATGAAACTTCTGTTTCCAAGTGATGCAAGAAAATATCTTCAAACCAAATGTAAACTTTAAAAGTATTTTCTTGTGACTCTTACAAATTATTCTGCCTATTTTTCCTAATCTGGGGACACACCAACCACTTTGGGGGACTTTGGGAAGGAAATCAACTTCCATGTTATTTCAATCTCAACTTATTAATCCTGAGAAAACTTTATGATGATAATTCTTGGGTCGGATCATTTAGATATTTCTTCTTCCTTTTTTGTTTTGTTTCCCTTTTTTTGTTTTGCTTTGTTTTAGGTGGTAGTTTTATAATTTTATTTTTCATTTGTTGGTGGTGGTCATGCATTATTTTGCTAAATTCATTACCTGATAATTTCATACTTGGATATAATGCATTCTGGTTACTATCACTCAGACTCTCCTATTTCTTTCTGAATCCTGTTAACCACATTTCCTCTACAAGTCTATTTTTTTTTTTGGTTCCTGTCTTTCTATTTTGTCCTGTGACCCACTAGATTTTATAGATTTTGGTTTTGGAGATAGTGCAGACTCAAAATTGCTATAATCCTTCTGCTTCAATCTCCCAAGGCTAAAATAACAGGTGTATTCAACCCAGTCTTGCTAGCTAATTTCCTTGATGAATTTTTTCAAGTAAGCCTTCATAAAGTCTACTAAATGAAAGAGAAAGTTTTCAGTAAGGAACATTTAAGTATAGAGGTAAGTTATTTCTGTCTCTTACCCAACATGTCAGGAGATATGAAGAAACCTGTTCATTTTTTTAACAATAAACAAGCTGTGCAGCTAAAAAGCATTAGCATTTTATGAATCTACAGGACAGCCAAGATTACAGGAACTGCCACTGCTTATGTGAGAAACAAGCAGATGACCACAGGGTCACAAAAGCTAGAAGAGAAAACCTTGGGTACAAACGTCTGTGGGAACTGAGTAGGATATCTAAGCCATGATTTTCCAGGTTCAATATAGAAACCTTCAGGAGATGAAGCTCAGAGAAGACAGTAGAGAAAAATTTTTGAAATCCTGATCAGGTTTACACATAGAAGACTAAGAGTTCTCTCAGAATTCTCAAGAAAAGGGGAATGTAGTTACAGAAGCATCCATAAACACTATTTCACTAAAACTTTACTGACACAATGGAAGAGAAATATCCAACAATGTGAAAAAGTTGGATTACTGTAAACTGGAGAGTGCTGTTGGAAAATATGTACTTCTGTGACCCATGAAGTGGTATGCACATATTTGAAGGAGTGCTTGAGATAGGTGTAATGCAATTTTCAAGTACAAGGTCATCCACTAGAAAAGATGCTTTTCTAAATTATGAAACTAGTATACAGAGAAGATGAAAATTTTAATTATATAAAATTATTAGTTAGCTTCAGAATAGAGAAAGTGGATGAAAAGAAAAAAAAACCCAAAACTAATGAGTACAGAAATGGTAAAAAAGTTATTAAAGTTATTAAACTAGTTCTGTCAGTAGTACAGCTATACCAATAAAGATTAATAGCACAAATATGATAATTAAAATAGATCCTGATGTGTGGAATAAGACTAAAATACCATCTTTCAGGATCTATATTTAATATAAAGACAGAAAAATAAAAAAAATAAGGGAAGGACACTCATCAAAAGAACATGAGATTTAAGAAAGAGAATCTGAAGCAAGGAATATTATTAAAGATAAGGAACATAGATGAAAATAAATAGGTCATTCCTCCAAGCAAAAATAATCTCTAGCATGTAAGAATTTAATACCAGATTATTATAGTTTTTCAAGTAAACCTGATAAAATTTAAAGAGAAATTAACAACTCTATTATTACAGCTAGAAAATCAAACTTGCTTAACAATGGAAAGATTCAGCAGGCAGAGTATCAGAAAGGCACAGAATAGCACAACCAATCGTCTGGACCTGATATCATCTACGGAGGACTTCATCAAAGGGTATCAGGGTGCCTATAGTCTCAAGTAACAAAGAAAAATAACACAAGAAACACATGTCATTGGCTATGAAACATAACAATCTAAAGAAATGGGACCCATACATAAAATGCCATCTACAGTATTCCATTGGGAGAACGGATATTGCACGTAATATCAAACATATTATCTGCTTTCTTTACATGTTTGCCTAACTTGAGAAGAACTGCATTTCTTTTATTGATTAAAACTGATAAGGCTTTTAATTCTTTCCCAATTTTCCACATTGTTCTCTATAATGTAACAGGAATGTGATTACAAAACTCCTAACAACATACAGATTCAAGAACTGCTTCTAAATAGCTCATGAGTCCAGGAAGTTAAATTAACATCTTGACATATATTAATTAAAGAGAGATCAGAGAATCAAAATATGTGTATTTTGTTGAATATATTAGTTATATGATAGTTTGAACATTTGCAACAAGACTAATCTAAGATAAATTAAAAGCTGTTTAAAACCAAAAGAATAAGAAAATGGAAGTGTCTGGTTTTATGTGGAGGTCCTTGATCCACTTGGAATTGAGCTTAGTGCAAGGAGATAAGAATGGGTCAATTTGCATTCTTCTGCATGTTGACCTCCAGTTGAGCGAGCACCATTTGTTGAAAAGGCTATCTTTTTTCCACTGGATGGTTTTAGCTCCTTTGTCAAAGATCAAGTGACCATAGGAGTGTGGATTCATTTCTGGGTCTTCAATTCTGTTCCATTGATCTACATGTCTGTCACTGTACCAATACCATGCGGTTTTTAACACTATTGCTCTGTAGTACAGCTTGAGGTCCGGGATACTGATTCCCCCAGAGGTTCTTTTACTCTTGAGAATAGTTTTAGCTATCCTGGGTTTTCTGTTATTCCAGATGAATTTTTGAATTGCTCTTTCTAACTCTATGAAGAACTGAGTTGGGATTTTGATGGGGATTGCATTGAATCTGTAGATTGCTTTTGGCAAGATGGTCATTTTTACTATATTAATCCTGCTAATCCATGAGTATGGCAGATTTTTCCATCTTCTGAGGTCTTCTTCAATTTCTTTCTTCAGAGACTTGAAGTTCTTGTCATACAGATCTTTCACTTGTTTGGTTAGACTCACACCAAGATACTTTATATGGTTTGTGGCTATCATGAAGGATATCATTTCTCTTACTTCTTTCTCAGCCTGCTTATCCTTTGAGTATAGGAAGGCTACTGACTTGCTTGAGTTGATGAAACTAATAGAAAGGAAACTAGGGAAGAACCTTGAACATATGGGCGCAGGGGAGAATTTCCTGAATAGAACTCCAATAGCTTATGCTCTAAGATCAAGAATTGACAAATGGGACCTCATTAAATTACAAAGTTTCTGCAAGGCAAAAGACACTGTCAAAAAGACAAAGCGGCAACCAACTAACTGGGAAATGATCTTTACCAACCCTACATCCGACAGAGGGCTAATATCCAATATATACAAAGAACTCAAGAAGTTAAACTCCAGAGAGGCAAGTAACCCTATTAAAAATGGGGTACAGAGCTAAACAAAGAGTTCTCACCTGAAGAATATCTAATGGCTGAGAAGCACCTAAAGAGATGTTCATCATCCTTAGTCATTAGGGAAATGCAAATCAAAACAACCCTGAGATTCCATCTCACACCAGTCAGAATGGCTAAGATAAAAAACACAGGAGACAGTAGTTGTTGGCGAGGATATGGAGAAAGAGGAACACTCCTCCACTGTTGGTGGAATTTGCAAGCTGGTACAACCACTCTGGAAAGCAGTCTGGTGGTTCCTCAGAAAACTGGGCATGATTCTCCCGGAGGATCCGGCTATACCACTCCTGGGCATATACCCAGAGGCTTTACCTGCATGCAATAAGGACACATGCTCCACTATGTTCATAGCAGCCTTATTTATAATAGCCAGAAGCTGGAAAGAACCCAGATGTCCCTCAACGGAGGAATGGATTCAGAAGTTTTGGCATATTTACACAATGGAATACTACTCTGCAATTAAAAACAATGAATTCACGAAATTCCTAGGCAAATGGTCCGAACTTGAAAATATCATCCTTAGTGAGGTAACCCAATCACAAAAGAACACACATGGTATGCAGTCACTGATAAGGGGATATTAACCCAGAATCTCGGAATACCCTAGACACAATTCACATATCAATAGATTTCTAAGAAGATGGAAGGAGAGACCCCTGGTCCTGGAAAGACTAGATGTAGGGGAATGCCAGGACAGAGAAGTGAGAGAGGGTTGAATGGGGAAAGGAGGGAGAGAAGGGGGCTTATGGGACTTTCGGGGAGGGAGGAAATGGGAAAGGGGAAATGATTTTGAATGTAAATAAAAAAAACTTACAAAATAAAATAAAATTAAAAAAAGAAAATGGAAGTGTTGTATGTGAGTAGATATTAGTGAAATATATGTAATAAATAAAACTACTCATAGCCAACCATCTGGCTGAACCAGCAGGTCCCAATGGAAGAGCAAAGGGAAGGACTGAAGGAGCTGAAGGAGATTGCAATCCCATAGGAAGAACAATATCAACCAACTGAATCACCCAGAGCTCCCAGGGACTAATCCACCTACCAAAGAGTATATGTGGAAGGATCTATGGCTCCAGCTATACATATAGCAAAGGATGGCCTTATCTGGCATCAATTGGAAGGGAGGCCCTTGGTCCTGTAGAGGCGTGCTAGTGTAGGGGGATAGTAGAGCAGTGAGGCAGGAGTGTATGAGTGTGTAGAGGAGCAGCCTCATAGAGCATAGGAGAGGGAACATGGGACGAAGAAGGGTTTGCAGAGGGCCAAACAGGAAGGCAGATATCATTTGAAATGTAAATGAATAAAATGAATAATAAAAAATGAAATAAAGCTAAAACATAGTATTTGAAAGAATAAATAAAATAGAAATACTCACCAAGTTACTTGGAACAAGTAAAGGAAGCAGGAAATCCTGCTGTCAGAAGTGAATGGGAGACCATTACTGCTGATCTTTGAATAGTGATAAGAAACAAGAAAAACAGCATTAAATAGAAAACAATTTATTAGATTAGTTCAGAACTATACAAGCAACTTATCTGCTACACTAGACGAAAACACAGAATAGAAGAGTAGATTGATAAGTTTTGACAATGATGTCAAACAAAAAACAAATTCAATTATATTGAATTCAGAGAGAGACCTTTGACAAACAAATACATCTGTGGAACACAGACATTATTTATAGCTCAGTGGAAAAACAACAAATGTGACTGGTAACTCATTGAGTGAAGTTATCATAGGAAACACATGGAAGTGAATTCATGTTACCAGCACCCACGTAAAAAACAGGCTCAGTAGCATATATTTATAGTCTAGGGTTCATGAAGACATAAGAATCCCTGGTGCTCGCTGGGCAGATAGATGAACAGTGAACAAACTCCAGGTGTAGTGAGAGATCTTTTGGTAAAATGTAAAGTTTAAAGTGATGGAAGAATACCTGTATTATAAACCTTTATCTTTCACATATGCCTACACGGGCAATCACTTCCCTGCTACACACACACACACACACACACACACACACACACACACACATCAACAAAGTATGTAATAATTTGCAGAATCACACTCTGCTGCAAATGTGGTTACATCTTAGTATTCTGGCTAGTGTAGAAGAAGGAATAACTGAAATTAGGTCCCAAATCAATCAGATCCCAATGCCCACTTGGTAACTGTATTGGCTGGTTTTGTGTTTCAACTCGACACAGGCTGGAGTTATCACAGAGAAAGGAGCTTCAGTTGGGAAAATGCCTCCATGAAATCCAGCTGTGGGGCATTTTCTCAATTAGTGATCTAGGGGGGAGGGCCCTTGTGTGTGGTGCTATTCCTGGACTGGCAGTCTTGGGTTCTATAAGAGAGCAGGCTGAGCAATCTAGGGAAAGCAAGCCAATAAGTAACATCCCCCATGGCCTCCTGCTTCCTGACCTGCTTGAGTTCCAGTCCTGACTTCCTTTGGTGATGCACAGCTGTGTAGAAGTGTAAGCAGAATAAACCCTTTCCTCTCCAACTTGCTTCTTGGTCATGATGTTTGTGCAGGAATAGAAACCCTGACTAAGACAAATTGGTACCAGAAGTGGGATATTCCTGTGACAACCTGACCATGTTTTGGGGAAGACTGTGGAAGGACTTTGGAACTTTGAGCTAGAAGAGCCATTAGGATGTTAAGAGCTCTGTGGAATGTTCTGTAGGAGCTTAGAAGATAATATTAAGAACAGTGCAGAAGATGGAGGCCTTGCTTATGAAATTTCAGAGGGAAAACTACAGACTCTTATCAGGGCTGTTGATGTTTTGATTGTGAAGATTCTGTGGTTTTGGTTAGCTGGGGCTGAAGAATCATCTGTGATTAACAAGATACCAGAACCACTAAAGCAAACCTATGTGTTACTGGAACTATTGATGCTGGTGAGCTGGAGCTAAGAAATTATTGGTGATTAAGAAGATACCAGCATCACTGACATGAAATTTTCTGTGAAGTGTTTTCTGAGAGCACATAGGCTGTGTTTCCGAGATAGCTACTTGGTAATGTTAAGAGTCACCTAGGTGGTACTGATTTTGAAGGCATGAAGGGGTCATGAAGAGCAGCTGAGGCTCGGCACTGTGAGAGACCAAGGAAGGCCATTGGTGAAGGTGCAATCTCAGTTGCAATTGATGGCCGAGGACTGAAGGGGTCATGCATAGGAGCTGAGGCTTGGCACCATGTAAAGAGCCTATGAGAGGCTATTGGTGAAGCCTAGTTACAGCAGAAGACAGAAGTGTTTTGGAGTTGCCAGT
Source organism: Tokudaia tokunoshimensis (assembly GCA_036184795.1). Lineage (NCBI taxonomy): Eukaryota > Metazoa > Chordata > Mammalia > Rodentia > Muridae > Tokudaia > Tokudaia tokunoshimensis. Next base: position 63,104,719 of record BTHU01000022.1, on the reverse strand, counting down.
GCCATGTGATGACCACCAAGAACAGCTGCAGTAGTGGAGTACAGACAGCTGGAGCCTAGAATACAAGGTGTGTGCTACAAAGGGCAGAGCTGGAGAAGTGACCCAAGTCCTTGGAGGAGCCCAGAAGATCATGAGTTGGATCCCAGACATTGAACCATTGGAGTTTGAGTTTTGCTTTTGATTGTGACTGTGCTGTGATATTTTTCCCTCTTGAAGGAAGAAAGTATTTTATTGGAGCCCACAGTTAAGAGACTGAATTTTTAAAAGACTTTGAATTTTAAAAGATATTGGACATTTTAAAGGGATCAAACTTTTAATATATAAAGACTGTGGGACTTTTAACATTATTTAGATCTTGGGAATGAATAAGAAAGTAAGGGTTGAGGCTTAATAGTGATGTGTTTGTGTGTCAAGTTGACAAGGGGTCAATTGTACTGACTGGTTTTGTGTGTCAACTTGACACAGACTAGAGTTATCACAGAGAAAGGAGCTCTCATGGGGAAATGCCTCTATGAGATCCAGCTGTGTGGCATTTTCTCAATTAGTGATCAAGGGGGGAGGGCCCCTTGTGTGTGGTGCTATTCCTGGACTGGTAGTCTTGGGTTCTATAAGAGAGGAGGCTGAGCAATCTAGGGAAAGTAAGCCAATAAGTAACATCCCTCATGTCCTCTGCATCAGCTCCTGCTTCCTGACCTGCTTGAGTTCCAGTCCTGGCTTCCTTTGGTGATGCACAGCTGTGTAGAAGTGTAAGCAGAATAAACCCTTTCCTCCCCAACTTGCTTCTTGGTCATGTTGTTTGTGCAGGAATAGAAACCCTAACTAAGACATAAGTGGTAACTGTCCACTGTTCATAAAATACAAAATGCTATGGCTTGAAAGTGAGATTGCAAGATAGTAGTACACCTTCATAATCCACACAGGGTTGAGTCCTGTGTAAAATAAACTCTGCCTGTCACATGACTGTAGTACCACCTTTCTGCTCAGAATTAACTGCTATTTTCAGATAATTTTGATGAGATAAATTCTATTTAAGTGGGAGTGCTGGAGAGGAAAGGAGAGTGTTTGAGATGATAATGATATTTGTACCTAGTTAACACATTCTATATTAAATATATTATTTCACTAAAACCTGAAACTTTTCTTCAATCTTTTCTAGGTAGTGGTCAGCACTTCTTGTATGTCAACACTTCTCTCTCCGGAGAAGGATCTACTGCAAGAATCATTACCTCTTACTTCTTCCCAGCAAGCCTTGGAACGTGTACTGTTCGGTTCTGGTTCTACATGGTGGATCTCCAGATCATGGGGATATTAAAGGTATGGAAGAAGATAGATTTGTGTCCATGGAAATATTAAGCTTGTGAGTTTAATTGCCCACCTTGTAATCATGGTGCCAAACTGCCCTCATTAACTTCTCATCTCTTCCTGGGGCTATGGGTCTTTGGCATACAGCACCATCATTCATCTTCATTTGAGTCAAGACTAAGCTCATTGATGTCTGCCACCTGAACTCAATTACAGTGTTGGCTATTTAGAAGATTATCTGTAGATTAAAAAAGATGTCTGAGTAGATTTTACATGTACTTAGCAAATACAGACTTGCCAAAGGACAGTTAGGAAATGTAACACTAGATCTAACAATAGAGAAATCTCTATCTCAAGCAAAATAAAGATAAAGCAGCCTCGATGTGTCAAATTAAGATCTGCCCCAAGTTTAAAACAGTAGTCCTTGAGAGAGAATTCACAGTATTTATACTTACAGTTTTATCAATGTTTAACAAGTTTTTGAGCACAATGAACCAATTTTATGATCTATGTTTAATTTAGAAGTGTATATTAAAGCAGAACCCTAGTGTCATGACCTAGCAGTTAATTGTTTAGACAAACATGACCAGTTTTATTGCCTTAATTCAAATATTGTTTCTAAGACTTGGTGACAGGTGTTGGTATTTTCTATCTTTTGGGAGACATTTTATACACATTGTATATATTATCAATTTTAGTACAAAAGTTGGCCCAATGTGGGAGATATGAATATCTTCTAAGTTTACAATAAATTGAGGCCCCAAAATGCTTAGCAAATTCTCCTCTCCCAGATTACATAATTAGTGTAAAATGTTACATCAAAAATCTGCCATCTATTTCTTAACAACCTTGTAGTTGATCCAAAAAAAGTCTGAAAGATAAAACAAAACCAAAGAAAACAAAAACCGAGAGAGAGAGAGAGAGAGAGAGAGAGAGAGAGAGAGAGAGAGAGAGAGAGAGAGAGAGAGAGAAAGAGAGAGAGAGAGAGACCATACCAATTATAACTGACAGGGTCTCTTACCAAGTCAAAACGTAAGCATACAAAGAACAGGAAATATTTATTCTGACTCTATGAGAGTTTATATTTTCAAATGGAAACCAATAGAAGCAAAGAAAGTCCATTCTAACAGTTGAGGGGCACACATTAGTGCAATACCTTGATCCTTTGAATTTTTTTCCTAAGTTTTACATAAATAAAGAGTAATTTGGGACATTAGCCTCTTGTAATAAATTCCAGGAAGGTAACTTCCTGGTCATCCTCCATTAGTCTTTCTTTTCTGTGATGAACTGTTACTCTTGAAAGCAAGCATACTTTACTTACTAACATGATTCAGCATCTCCCTCCCTTCAGAACAAACACCCAAACATGCTTTTTTAAATAGTTGGTACCCAACTATATAGCCCCTAGTATTTAGTTGTGTATCTGCAAATAGCCTCTAAATTACAAATGTTGGTCTCAGTCTTTATTTATGATGCCTTGCTGTGGAGTGATTCATGGTTTTTTAAATTAGAGGTTAGCAGTATAGAGAATACTTCTGTATACCGGGCAGTCTCCAGATAATTCTACTGGAAGGAAGACTGGGGAGGAATTGGCAGTCAACAGGACAAAGAGTAGTGGTGATGATGATAATGATGCTGGCGATGATGATGATAATGATGGTGGAGAGGATAAGGACATTCTTTTTTTCTCTGAACTGTCTTGTAGGGGGCTGATTAACACAATGAGTTTTCTCCTGTCTTTCTGTTTTTTATATCTTATTTGGCATTTCATTTTTTTTTTCTAGTTTAGATGCTGCAAGGCATAGGACAGGATTGGAGTTGATATAATTGAGAGCATGCTTCCACATGAGGAGAGAGATTTGAGGGAAATTTACACATGCACACACATGTGTGCTACACAGAAAGAGTGAGAGAGAGACCTGATTTTTCTAATCCTGTATCCTTCTTCATGTGAGCCAGGAACTTCTCAGAGTAACAAGCAACTGGTAGGGTTATGGTCAGTAAAAAAAAACAGGAGTATCAGTTTTCATCAGATGACCTTGATCTCCCAAACCCTCCTAATACCCTTTCTTAGGTGTAGAATTCAACACATGAATTGGGGCTAGCCATTAGCATTCAGTTTGTTTCAAGGGAATAAGTTAGGTGATATCAGAAGTCATGGCAGATACTGTGTGATTGATTTAACATGGGCTATCAATGTACTCTGGAAAACAATAACTATTAAGGGCAAATAGGACATTTCTTCACCAGCATTTTGAGATTATTTTCAAATAAAGCATGTCAAAATTGTATCACCATGTTAATATTATTCATCAGATAAGACTAAAGCAATCAATATAGATTTATCAGTTGATAAATTCAGGGAAAATATAACCTGATCTTTCATGCTAGATTATGGAGGACAAGCAAAACTACTGCAACTTATCCCAGCCTTTGAGTAGAAGGACTCATGAGAAAAACAAATACCCTTGATGACTAGAAACCCTTCAGTAGCTTTTAATAGTAAATAAAAAATAATCAGAATGTTAAAATGGTTATACATTTATCGGCATGCTTTGATACAAAGACAAGACATTATAGGACAATACCAGCATATATTTAGCTGATTGTATATTTTCTGGTTGTTCGTATAGTAGGACTTAATCATGTTAGTTTCTTTCTACCATTCATATACATATTCACACATGAAATTTGAATCTCTAATTAAAGTGAACATGGTCTTCTTTTAATCCATATTGCCAAAAAGCCCAAAGGGAAACCAAATTAATTTCTTCTGAGACTATTAGGCTTTAGTAATTCAGATTCCTAGTCTTGGACTGGTTAAGATTTTAAATGCAATCCCAGTAAAAAAGAGGTGAAATTTAGACACAAGATGGAGACTTTAATAATGACTAAGATCCTGATTTCTACAAGTTCATCCTAATGAAATCAAGGCTATTAAGAGGTGCCTTTCAACATTTATAGTCTTTGTAGCATTTTGTGTAATCTATAGAAACTTCATTTTGTTTTGATTTCCTTTGGTATAGTTTTGGCTTATTGGGTTTTTTGTTTGTTTTGATTTTTGCTTTCTTTTTTTAAATAAGAGAGAAAGCACATGAAGATGGGTGTTTAAGGAGGGAAGAGAATCTGAGGGAGGTTTGAAGGGAGAATATGATAAGATATGCCATTATAAATTTAATAAAAAATAAATTTTAGTTTTTATATTTTCTGTAATATATAGATTTTTATAATTGCTCACATAGAATATTTGAGCAACTTCTTAAAACTTCCTTCTCTGACAGCAGATAACTTGGTAAATCTGGATGGCATATTAGAGGTCTAACATTCATATTTCAGAATAGCCTGGCCATTCTAAAATGCTTTTAAGGTTGAGCTCATAATCTAAACAATTTCCATTAAAGACTGTGGAATTCATATTCATTTAGCATGTAAATATTCTTTAAGAAGCAATGAAAACTACTTTTATGATGATTGTTAAAATTATAGAGGTTTTACTCATGTTCAATATTAATCCTGAAGCTTGGGGTTTCAGTTGTTCACTGAACCTTTTTTCCTTATTCATCCTGATGATGAAGTTTACTTCCCTGAGAAACCTCTGAAGTGATACTTGCTTAATGAATCTCTTAAGACTGTGTTGCATTTTGCATGTTTTATTGACCTATAATAAATATGTTTACAATGGACAGTTAGCTAGTCCCATATATGTATATAATGTGTAATGATCCATTTGGATTTATTAACCTGTCCAGTGTTTCAATTTTTTTAATCTCTTATTTCAGAGATAGATTCTTTCTTCTGGTTTCTTTGAAACACATAATGAGTTTCTATTAACTATTCTCACCTTACTATATGATAGAACACTAGAATTTTTCTTTCTATCTATTTTTGTACCTGTTAACCAAACTCTTTTTCTCTATCTTCCTTTTACCTGCCCAATCTATTAACTACTATTCTATTGTCTGCTTCTAGGAGATCAACTTTGTTTCCACACACACACAAATAAGACCACGTGGTATTTGTCATTTAGTGCTTGGCTTAGTTTTGCTTAGCATACCCTTTATTTTCATCCTTGCAGCCAAATTACAGCATTTCATCAGAAAGATATTATTATTGTCTACTTCTTACATTTGTTATTTATGTGTTTGCTTTTAGTTTTGACTCATTATTGTTTTTATATAATTTTAATTGAAAATAGATATTTTTCATGTATAAATTCTGATTATTGTTGTTCCTCAAGGAAAATAGGTGTAGCACTGAGGAAAAAAAACAGGACAATATCAAATATAATAATATCAGGTGACAATTACGTGTCAAAAACTACTGAAAATTTTATGAGTTATTTAATCTGTTCCTTATACAATAATATTACATACATAAATATATTATTTTATAATATACACATATGCATATATATAATAATGGATGAGGTCAATGAGAGAGAAGAAGCCTCTCATGAATCTATTCAGTATCATAAAACTATGGGGTGATAAATGGGGTGACATCTGATGACTCTATTGTCTGCTCCTGCCTCTCATATTAAGGATGCTTTTTTCATGGCCTATTTAGTATTTCCATATTCCTTTTTCAAAATCACTTTTATATTCTGCAAATAGTTCTTTAGAAAAAGCTTTGCATGTTCTGCATATGACATATTATAGTTTTTAGTATAAATTTGGTTTAAATTATAAATTTCACAAAAATATAATCGTAAATTAGTTAGATATTCCTACAAATGAATCACATATAAAAAGTCACAAAAGGGATGATGAATGTATTTTTTCTGCCTCGTTTTGTATGAAATAACACATTTAGCTCATTTGTTCAGTGATTTCATATGAGCAACTGTTGAAGGACAATAGCCAAGATGACTTTCTAAGGTGTCATATTGACCACTGCCTAGAGAAAAGTCAGACCTATAAGCTTCCACTGTCTGATATTTGAAGTGGAGCTCTACTCTCTGTGATTCCCTCTGGGTTCATAAACTTTAAAATGACAAATAAGAGAAGGATGAGACTCATTCCAGTTCATCTATGTCTTAAAATACAGATGACTATGGACCCTCAGATATTTTGTGACAAGAAGGGCTTCTAATCCACAATTCACAACTCTCCTCACAGCCAAATATAAGGCTATAATGATATAAATAATTACCCAATAAAATATGATGCATAGGCCTGGCAGAGGGACCCCGCACTGGGCGGGAGCCTACCAGCTTTCCTTCCGCGACCTCTGTTTCCGCAGACTGCACTGAAGCAACAGGTACCCACGTTCTATCCCCAATATAACATCACTTGGGACACGGCCTATTGGGGCTTCCGTCTGCGCCCAAGAACCGGTCAGCGCTGTGGTTGTCTGGGTGCCACATGGGCAGGCCATGGCTTCTGCAGGGTGAGCGGCTCAACAGAGAGTGCCCTCCGCCATCTTTGCTCCAGTGACTGGGAAGTTGGGACAGCCAGGTTCTGAGACAGACAGCCATAATATCGCTTGGGTCTCGGGCGGCTTGTGTGTATGCGGCTCCAAAGTGCTGGGCTGATCTGCAGTAACCAGCGCGCCAGCTCTGCTGTGGGATATCTGCCTGACAGAGGGACGCTCCCTCCCCCCCCCAGGAGAGATCACACACCCCTGCACAGGGCAGGAGCCTACCAGCCTCCCTTTGGCGACCTCTGATCCAGGAATCCACTAGGCTGAGCCTTTGGATGCGCAAGACCTCCCCAATATAAGATCACTTGGGGCAAGGCACATTAGGGCTCCAAAGTCACTCAAGAGCAGGCAGGACACAGAAATCGGTGCCAGGGGAATCCTGGTAATCCAGGGGGGTCAGAAATAGCTTTGCAGGCTCACAGGAGGTCCAACCAACAGCCAGTGGCAGCAGGACCAACTAACACCAGAGGTATCCAGATGGCAAAAGGCAAACGTAGGAATGTTACTAACAGAAATCAAAGTAATATGGGACCATCCGAACCCAACTCTCCAACAGCAGCAAGTCCTGGATACCCCACCACACAGAAAGACAAGATCTGGATTTAAAATCACTTCTCATGATGCTATTAGAGGATCACAAGAAGGACACAAATAAATCTCATAAAGAGTTACAGGAGACCATGAATCAACGGTTACAAGCCCTTATAAAGGAAACACAAAAATCGCTTAGAGAAATGCGGGAGAACATGGATCAAAAGATGGAGGTGCACAAGGAGACAACACAAAAATCGCTTAACGAGATGAATCAACGGGTAGATGCACTCACAAAGGAATCACAAAATTTGCATAAAGAAATGCAGAAGAATATGGGTCAACAGATGGATGCCCATAAGGAGGCAACAAAAAAATTGCTTAAAGAAATGAATCAACGGTTAGATGCCCTTACAAAGGAAACACGAGAACTGCTTAAAGAAATGCAGGAGACAATGGATCAACAGATGGAATCCCATGAGGAGGAAACACAAAAATCGCTCAGAGAAATGCAAGAGAACGTGGGTCATCAGGAAGAAATCCTGAAAGAGGTAATGCAAACATACCTTAAAGAAATACAGGAAAATACAAAGAAACAAGTGAAGGATCTCAGCAAATCCATCCAGGAACTAAAAAAGGAAGTAGAAACAACTAAGAAATCACAAAGGGAGACAACTTTGGAGATAGAAAACCTTGGGAAGAAATCAGGAGTCATAGATGCAAACATCAACAATAGAATACAAGAGATGGAAGAAAGAATCTCAGGTGCTGAAGATTCCATAGAAAGCATCGACTCAACAGTCAAAGAAAATGCAAAATGCAAAAAATGTGTAACCCAAAACATCCAGGAAATCCAGGACACAATGAGAAGACCAAACCTAAGGATTATAGGTATAGATGAGAGTGAAGATTTGCAACTTAAAGGGCCAGTAAACATCTTCAACAAAATTATGGAGGAAAACTTCCCTAACTTAAAGAGAGAGATGCCGATGAACGTACAAGAAGCCTACAGAACTCCAAACAGACTGGACCACAACAGAAATACCTCCCGTCACATAATAATCAAAACACCGAATGTTCTAAACAAAGAAAGAATACTAAAAGCAGTAAGAGAAAAGGGCCAAGTAACATACAAAGGAAGACCTATCCGTTTCACATCAGACTTCTCACCAGAGACTATGAAAGCCAGAAGATCCTGGGCAGATCTCATGCAGACACTAAGACAGCACAAATGCCAGCCTAGACTACTATACCCAGCAAAACTCTCAATCACCATAGATGGAGAGACCAAGATATTCCATGATAAAACCAAATTTTCACAATATCTTTCCACAAACCCAGCCCTGCAACGGATAATAGGGGAAACCTCCAATACAGGGAGAGAAACAACACCCAGGAAAAAATGAGATAATAACCTTCTTGAATCAAACCCAAAAGTAGATAACCACTCAAACATAAAGATAGCGTCAAGAATGGCAGATGGCAATAATCACTATGCCTTAATCTCTCTTAATATCAATGGTCTCAATTCCCCAATTAAAAGACATAGACTAGCAGACTGGATACGTAAACAGGACCCAGCATTTTGCTGCATGCAGGAAACGCACCTCAGTGTCAAAGACAAACACTACCTCAGAGTAAAAGGCTGGAAAACAATTTTACAAGCAAATGGCCCCAAGAAACGAGGTGGAGTAGCCATCCTAATATCGGATAAAATTGATTTTCAACCTAAAGTCATCAAAAAAGACACAGAAGGACACTACATACTGATCAAGGGAAAAATTCACCATCAAGAACTCTCAATTCTGAATATCTATGCTCCAAATGCAAGGGCACCCTCATTCGTAAAAGAAACTTTACTAAAACTCAAAGCACACATCGCACCGCACACAATAATAGTGGGTGACTTCAACACCCCGCTCTCTGAAATGGATCGTTCAGGAAAGCAGAAACTAAACAGGGACACAGTGAATCTAATTGAAGCCTTGGACCAACTGGAACTAACAGATATATATAGAACATTTCATCCTAGAGCTAAAGAATACACCTTCTTCTCAGCTCCTCATGGTACGGTCTCCAAAATTGACCATATAATTGGTCACAAATCAGACCTCAACAGATATAAGAAGATAGAAATAATCCCATGCCTCCTATCAGATCACTATGGAATAAGGGTGGTCTTCAATGGCAACAAAAACAAAAGAAAACCCACGTACACATGGAGGCTAAACAATGCTCTACTCAATGATAACTTGGTCAAGGTGGAAATAAAGAAAGAAATCAAAGACTTTTTGAAAGTTAATGAAAATGAAGGCACAACATACCCTAATTTATGGGACACAATGAAAGCAGTGCTAAGAGGAAAATTCATAGCCCTGAGTGCCGCCAAAAAGAAACGGGAGACAGCATACACTAACAGCTTAATGGCACACCTGAAAGCCCTGGAACATAAAGAAGCAAATACACCAAAGAGGAGTAGAAGGCAGGAAATCATCAAACTCAGGGCTGAAATCAATCAAGTAGAAACAAATAAAACCATACAAAGAATCAACAAAACGAGGAGTTGGTTCTTTGAGAAAATCAACAAGATAGATAAGCCCTTAGCCAGACTAACCAGAGGGCATAGAGATAGTATCCAAATTAATAAAATCAGAAACGGAAAGGGAGAGATAACAAAAGAAACTGAGGAAATTCAAAAAATCATCAGATCCTACTACAAAAACCTGTATTCAACACAACTAGAAAATCTTGAGGAAATGGACAATTTCCTTGATAGATACCAAATACCAAAATTAAATCAGGATCAAATAGACCATCTAAACCGTCCTATAAGCCCTGAAGAAATAGAAGTTGTCATTGGAAGTCTTCCAACCAAAAAAAGCACAGGTCCAGATGGTTTTAGTGCAGAATTTTATCAGACCTTCAAAGAAGACCTAACACCAATACTCTTCAAACTGTTCCACAAAATAGAAACAGAAGGAACACTACCCAACTCGTTCTATGAAGCCACAATTACACTAATACCAAAAGCACACAAAGATCCGACAAAGAAAGAGAATCTCAGGCCAATCTCTCTTATGAATATCGATGCAAAAATACTCAATAAAATTCTTGCCAACCGAATCCAAGAACACATCAAAACGATCATTCACCACGATCAAGTAGGCTTCATCCCAGGGATGCAGGGATGGTTCAGTATAAGGAAATCCATCAATGTAATCCACTACATAAACAATCTCAAAGAAAAAAACCACATGGTCATCTCATTAGATGCTGAGAAAGCATTTGACAAAATTCAGCATCCTCTCATGCTAAAGGTCTTGGAAAGATCAGGAATTCAAGGCCCATATCTAAACATAGTAAAAGCAATTTACAGCAAACCGGTAGCCAGCATCAATTTAAATGGAGAGAAACTTGAAGCAATCCCACTAAAATCAGGGACTAGACAAGGCTGCCCTCTCTCTCCATATCTTTTCAATATAGTACTTGAAGTTCTAGCTAGAGCAATTAGACAATAAAAAGAGGTCAAAGGGATACAAATTGGAAAGGAAGAAGTCAAACTATCACTATTTGCAGACGATATGATAGTATACTTAAGCGACCCAAAGAACTACACCAGAGAACTCCTACAGCTGATAAACGACTTCAGCAAAGTAGCCGGATATAAAATCAACTCAAGCAAGTCAGAAGCCTTCCTATACTCAAAGGATAAGCAGGCTGAGAAAGAAGTAAGAGAAACAATACCCTTCACAATAGCCACAAACCATATTAAGTATCTTGGCGTGATTCTAACCAAACAAGTGAAAGATCTGACAAGAACTTCAAGTCTCTGAAGAGAGAAATTTAAGAAGACCTCAGAAGATGGAAAAATCTGCCATGCTCATGGATTGGCAGGATTAATATAGTAAAAATGAGCATCTTACCAAAAGTAATACACAGATTCAATGCAATCCCCATCAAAATCCCAACTCAATTCTTCATAGAGTTAGAAAGAGCAATTCAAAAATTCATCTGGAATAACAGAAAACCCAGAATATTTAAAACTATTCTCAAGCTGCCTGGTGGAGGGACCCCGCGCAGGGAGGGAGCCTGCCAGCTTCCCTTCCTCGACCTCTGTTCCCGCGGACTGCTCTGGAGAGACCGGTACCCAGGCTCTCCCCCCAATATAACATCACTTGGGACACGGCCTGTTGGGGCTTCCGTCTGTGCCCGAGGGCGGGTTGGCGCTGGGGTCGTCTGGGTGCCAGATCGGCGGGCCATCGTGACCACAGGGTGAGCTGTGCCACAGAGAGTGCCCTCCGCCATCTTTGCTCCAGTGACCAGGTAGTTGGGACCGCCAGGCTCAGAGACAGACAGGCATAATATCGCTTCGGGTTCAGGCAGCTTGTGTGTAACCTGCTCCCAGGTGCTGGGCTGATCTGCAGTGACCAGCGCGCCAGATCTGCTGTGGTACTTCTGCCTGGCAGAGGGACGCCCCCTCCCCCCCCCAGGAGAGATCACACACCCCTGCACAGGGCAGGAGCCTGCCAGCCTCCCTTTGGCGACCTCTGCTCCAGGAATCCACTAGGCTGAGCCTTTAGATGTGCAAGGCCTCCCCACTATAAGATCACTTGGGGCAAAGCACATTAGGGCTCCAAAGTCACTCAGGAGCAGGCAGGCCCCAGAAATCGGTGCCAGGGGAATCCTGGTAATCCAGGGGGGGCAGAAATAGCTTTGCAGGCTCACAGGAGGTCCAACCAACAGCCAGTGGCAGCAGGACCAACTAACACCAGAGGTATCCAGATGGCAAAAGGCAAAGGTAGGAATGTTACTAACAGTAATCAAAGTAATGTGGGACCATCCGAACCCAACTCTCCAACAGCAGCAAGTCCTGGATACCCCACCACACCCGAAAGACAAGATCTGGATTTAAAATCACTTCTCATGATGCTATTAGAGGATCACAAGAAGGACACAAATAAATCTCATAAAGAGTTACAGGAGACCATGAATCAACGGTTAGAAGCCCTTACAAAGGAAACACAAAAATCGCTTAGAGAAATGCGGGAGAACATGGATCAAAAGATGGAGGCGCACAAGGAGACAACACAAAAATCGCTTAACGAGATGAATCAACGGGTAGATGCACTCACAAAGGAATCACGAAATTTGCATAAAGAAATGCAGAAGAATATGGGTCAAGAGACGGATGCCCATAAGGAGGCAACACAAAAATTGCTTAAAGAAATGAATCAACGGTTAGATGCCCTTACAAAGGAAACACGAGAACTGCTTAAAGAAATGCAGGAGAGGATGGATCAACAGATGGAATCCCATGAGGAGGAAACACAAAAATCGCTCAGAGAAATGCAGGAGAACGTGGGTCATCAGGAAGAAATCCTGAAAGAGGTAATGCAAAAATACCTTAAAGAAATACAGGAAAATACAAACAAACAAGTGAAGGATCTCAGCAAATCCATCCAGGAACTAAAAAAGGAAGTAGAAACAACTAAGAAATCACAAAGGGAGACAACTTTGGAGATAGAAAACCTTGGGAAGAAATCAGGAGTCATAGATGCAAACATCAACAATAGAATACAAGAGATGGAAGAAAGAATCTCAGGTGCTGAAGATTCCATAGAAGGCATCGACTCAACAGTTAAAGAAAATGCAAAATGCAAAAAACGCGTAACCCAAAACATCCAGGAAATCCAGGACACAATGAGAAGACCAAACCTAAGGATTATAGGTATAGATGAGAGTGAAGATTTGCAACTTAAAGGGCCAGTAAACATCTTCAACAAAATTATGGAGGAAAACTTCCCTAACTTAAAGAGAGAGATGCCGATGAACGTACAAGAAGCCTACAGAACTCCAAACAGACTGGACCAGAACAGAAATACCTCCCGTCACATAATAATCAAAACACCGAATGTTCTAAACAAAGAAAGAATACTAAATGTAGTAAGAGAAAAGGGCCAAGTAACATACAAAGGAAGACCTATCCGTTTCACATCAGACTTCTCACCAGAGACTATGAAAGCCAGAAGATCCTGGGCAGATCTCATGCAGACACTAAGACAGCACAAATGCCAGCCTAGACTACTATACCCAGCAAAACTCTCAATCACCATAGATGGAGAGACCAAGATATTCCATGATAAAACCAAATTTTCACAATATCTTTCCACAAATCCAGCCCTGCAACGGATAATAGGTGGAAACCTCCAATACAGGGAGAGAAACAACACCCTGGAAAAAATGAGATAATAACCTTCTTGAATCAAACCCAAAAGTAGATAACCACTCAAACATAAAGATAGCGTCAAGAATGGCAGATGGCAATAATCACTATGCCTTAATCTCTCTTAATATCAATGGTCTCAATTCCCCAATTAAAAGACATAGACTAGCAGACTGGATACGTAAACAGGACCCAGCATTTTGCTGCATGCAGGAAACGCACCTCAGTGTCAAAGACAAACACTACCTCAGAGTAAAAGGCTGGAAAACAATTTTACAAGCAAATGGCCCCAAGAAACGAGGTGGAGTAGCCATCCTAATATCGGATAAAATTGATTTTCAACCTAAAGTCATCAAAAAAGACACAGAAGGACACTACATACTGATCAAGGGAAAAATCCACCATCAAGAACTCTCAATCCTGAATATCTATGCTCCAAATGCAAGGGCACCCTCATTCGTAAAAGAAACTTTACTAAAACTCAAAGCACACATCGCACCGCACACAATAATAGTGGGTGACTTCAACACCCCGCTCTCTGAAATGGATCGTTCAGGAAAGCAGAAACTAAACAGGGACACAGTGAATCTAATTGAAGCCTTGGACCAACTGGAACTAACAGATATATATAGAACATTTCATCCTAGAGCTAAAGAATACACCTTCTTCTCAGCTCCTCATGGTACGGTCTCCAAAATTGACCATATAATTGGTCACAAATCAGACCTCAACAGATACAAGAAGATAGAAATAATCCCATGCCTCCTATCAGATCACTATGGAATAAGGGTGGTCTTCAATGGCAACAAAAACAAAAGAAAACCCACGTACACATGGAGGCTGAACAATGCTCTACTCAATGATAACTTGGTCAAGGTGGAAATAAAGAAAGAAATCAAAGACTTTTTGAAAGTTAACGAAAATGAAGGCACAACATACCCTAACTTATGGGACCCAATGAAAGCAGTGCTAAGAGGAAAATTCATAGCCCTGAGTGCCGCCAAAAAGAAACGGGAGACAGCATACACTAACAGCTTAATGGCACACCTGAAAGCCCTGGAACAAAAAGAAGCAAATACACCAAAGAGGAGTAGAAGGCAGGAAATCATCAAACTCAGGGCTGAAATCAATCAAGTAGAAACAAATAAAACCATACAAAGAATCAACAAAACGAGGAGTTGGTTCTTTGAGAAAATCAACAAGATAGATAAGCCCTTAGCCAGACTAACCAGAGGGCACAGAGATAGTATCCAAATTAATAAAATCAGAAACGAAAAGGGAGAGATAACAACAGAAACTGAGGAAATTCAAAAAATCATCAGATCCTACTACAAAAACCTGTATTCAACACAACTAGAAAATCTTGAGGAAATGGACAATTTCCTTGACAAATACCAAGTACCAAAATTAAATCAGGATCAAATAGACCATCTAAACCGTCCTATAACCCCTGAAGAAATAGAAGTTGTCATTGGAAGTCTTCCAACCAAAAAAAGCACAGGTCCAGATGGTTTTAGTGCAGAATTCTATCAGACCTTCAAAGAAGACCTAACACCAATACTCTTCAAACTGTTCCACAAAATAGAAACAGAAGGAACACTACCCAACTCGTTCTATGAAGCCACAATTACACTAATACCAAAAGCACACAAAGATCCGACAAAGAAAGAGAATCTCAGGCCAATCTCTCTTATGAATATCGATGCAAAAATACTCAATAAAATTCTTGCCAACCGAATCCAAGAACACATCAAAACGATCATTCACCACGATCAAGTAGGCTTCATCCCAGGGATGCAGGGATGGTTCAGTATAAGGAAATCCATCAATGTAATCCACTACATAAACAATCTCAAAGAAAAAAACCACATGGTCATCTCATTAGATGCTGAGAAAGCATTTGACAAAATTCAGCATCCTTTCATGCTAAAGGTCTTGGAAAGATCAGGAATTCAAGGCCCATATCTAAACATAGTAAAAGCAATTTACAGCAAACCAGTAGCCAGCATCAATCTAAACGGAGAGAAACTTGAAGCAATCCCACTAAAATCAGGGACTAGACAAGGCTGCCCTCTCTCTCCATATCTTTTCAATATAGTACTTGAAGTTCTAGCTAGAGCAATTAGACAACAAAAAGAGGTCAAAGGGATACAAATTGGAAAGGAAGAAGTCAAACTATCACTATTTGCAGACGATATGATAGTATACTTAAGCGACCCAAAGAACTCCACCAGAGAACTCCTACAGCTGATAAACGACTTCAGCAAAGTGGCCGGATATAAAATCAACTCAAGCAAGTCAGAAGCCTTCCTATACTCAAAGGATAAGCAGGCTGAGAAAGAAGTAAGAGAAATAATACCCTTTACGATAGCCACAAACCATATTAAGTATCTTGGCGTGACGCTAACCAAACAAGTGAAAGATCTGTATGACAAGAACTTCAAGTCTCTGAAGAAAGAAATTGAAGAAGACCTCAGAAGATGGAAAAATCTGCCATGCTCATGGATTGGCAGGATTAATATAGTAAAAATGAGCATCTTACCAAAAGTAATACACAGATTCAATGCAATCCCCATCAAAATCCCAACTCAATTCTTCATAGAGTTAGAAAGAGCAATTCAAAAATTCATCTGGAATAACAGAAAACCCAGAATAGCTAAAACTATTCTCAAGAGTAAAAGAACCTCTGGGGGAATCAGTATCCCGGACCTCAAGCTGTACTACAGAGCAATAGTGTTAAAAACTGCATGGTATTGGTACAGTAACAGACATGTAGATCAATGGAACAGAATTGAAGACCCAGAAATGAATCCACACTCCTATGGTCACTTGATCTTTGACAAAGGAGCTAAAACCATCCAGTGGAAAAAAGATAGCCTTTTCAACAAATGGTGCTGGCTCAGCTGGAGGTCAACATGCAGAAGAATGCAAATTGACCCATCCTTATCTCCTTGCACTAAGCTCAATTCTAAGTGGATCAAAGATCTCCACATAAAACCAGACACACTGAAACTAATAGAAGGGAAACTAGGGAAGAACCTTGAACATATGGGCACAGGGGAGAATTTCCTGAACAGAACTCCAATAGCTTATACTCTAAGATCAAGAATAGACAAATGGGACCTCATTAAATTACAAAGTTTTTGCAAGGCAAAAGACACCGTCAAAAAGACAAAGCGGCAACCAACTAACTGGGAAATGATCTTTACCAACCTTACATCCGACAGAGGGCTAATATCCAAGATATACAAAGAACTCAAGAAGTTAAACTCCAGAGAGGCAAGTAACCCTATTAAAAAATGGGGTACAGAGCTACACAAAGAGTTCTCACCTGAAGAATATCTAATGGCTGAGAAGCACCTAAAGAGATATTCATCATCCTTAGTCATTAGGGAAATGCAAATCAAAACAACCCTGAGATTCCATCTCACACCAGTCAGGATGGCTAAGATCAAAAACACAGGAGACAGCAGTTGTTGGCGAGGATGTGGAGAAAGAGGAACACTCCTCCACTGCTGGTGGAATTGCAGGCTGGTACAACCACTCTGGAAAGCAGTCTGGCGGCTCCTCAGAAAACTGGGCATGACACTTCCGGAGGATCCGGCTATACCACTCCTGGGCATATACCCAGAGACTTTACCTGCATGCAATAAGGACACATGCTCCACTATATTCATAGCAGCCTTATTTATAATAGCCAGAAGCTGGAAAGAACCCAGATGTCCCTCAACGGAGGAATGGATTCAGAAGATGTGGTATATTTACACAATGGAATACTACTCTGCAATTAAAAACAATGAATTCACGAAATTCCTAGGCAAATGGTCAGAACTTGAAAATATCATCCTTAGTGAGGTAACCCAATCACAAAAGATCACACATGGTATGAAGTCACTGATAAGGGGATATTGACCCAGAATCTCAGAATACCCTAGACACAATCAGCATATCAATAGATTTCTAAAAAGATGGAAGGAGAGACCCCTGGTCCTGGAAAGACTGGATGTAGGGGAATGCCAGGACAGAGTAATGAGAGGGGGTTGAACGGAGAAAAGAGGGAGGGAAGGGGGCTTATGGGACTTTCGGGGAGGGAGGAAACGGGAAAGGGGAAGTGATTTGGAATGTAAATTAAAAAAATAAAATAAAATTAAATTAAAAAAAAATAAATAAAAAAATAAAAAAAAATAAAATAAAATAAAATTAAAAAAAAAAAAAAAAAAACCTATTCTCAAGAGTTAAAGAACCTCTGGGGGAATCAGTATCCCGGACCTCAAGCTGTACTACAGAGCAATAGTGTTAAAAACCGCATGGTATTGGTACAGTAACAGACATGTAGATCAATGGAACAGAATTGAAGACCCAGAAATGAATCCATACTCCTATGGTCACTTGATCTTTGACAAAGGAGCTAAAACCATCCAGTGGAAAAAAGATAGCCTTTTCAACAAATGGTGCTGGCTCAGCTGGATGTCAACATGCAGAAGAATGCAAATTGACCCATTCTTATCTCCTTGCACTAAGCTCAATTCTAAGTGGATCAAAGATCTCCACATAAAACCAGACACACTGAAACTAATAGAAGGGAAACTAGGGAAGAACCTTGAACATATGGGCACAGGGGAGAATTTCCTGAACAGAACTCCAATAGCTTATGCTCTAAGATCAAGAATAGACAAATGGGACCTCATTAAATTACAAAGTTTTTGCAAGGCAAAAGACACTGTCAAAAAGACAAAGCGGCAACCAACTAACTGGGAAATGATCTTTACCAACCTTACATCCGACAGAGGGTTAATATCCATTATATACAAAGAACTCAAGAAGTTAAACTCCAGAGAGGCAAGTAACCCTATTAAAAATGGGGTACAGAGCTAAACAAAGTGTTCTCACCTGAAGAATATCTAATGGCTGAGAAGCACCTAAAGAGATGTTCATCATCCTTAGTCATTAGGGAAATGCAAATCAAAACAACCCTGAGATTCCATCTCACACCAGTCAGGATGGCTAAGATCAAAAACACAGGAGACAGCAGTTGTTGGCGAGGATGTGGAGAAAGAGGAACACTCCTCCACTGCTGGTGGAATTGCAGGCTGGTACAACCACTCTGGAAAGCAGTCTGGCGGTTCCTCCGAAAACTGGGCATGACTCTCCCGGAGGATCCGGCTATACCACTCCTGGGCATATACCCAGAGGCTTTACCTGCATGCAATAAGGACACATGCTCCACTATGTTCATAGCAGCCTTATTTATAATAGCCAGAAGCTGGAAAGAACCCAGATGTCCCTCAACGGAGGAATGGATTCAGAAGATGTGGTATATTTACACAATGGAATACTACTCTGCAATTAAAAACAATGAATTCACGAAATTCCTAGGCAAATGGTCAGAACTTGAAAATATCATCCTTTGTGAGGTAACCCAATCACAAAAGAACACACATGGTATGCAGTCACTGATAAGGGGATATTGACCCAGAATCTCGGAATACCCTAGACACAATCCGCATATCAATAGATTTCTAAGAAGATGGAAGGAGAGACCCCTGGTCCTGGAAAGACTGGTTGTAGGGGAACGCCAGGACAGAGTAACGAGAGGGGGTTGAATGGAGAAAAGAGGGAGGGAAGGGGGCTTATGGGACTTTCGGGGAGGGAGGAAACGGGAAAGGGGAAATGATTTGGAATGTAAATTAAAAAAAATAAAATAAAATAAATAATTAAAAAAATATGATGCATAAAGTCCTCTTGGTAATGGAAGAAATGCATTGTAATTTTATAGTCACATATTAATCGGGCACTAGGTTAGAATTTAGTTCAGTCATACTTTAATTTACAAAGTGATTGTACAAATTTGCTGCCCCAGGGGCCCCCTTGGCCTTTCCCCATGGGCTTGGAAAGCCAACCCATTTTGTAGGTATCATTTCTGCTGCAGAAAGTGCCATGTATGTGGATAAAGAAGTGGGAAAAATAAAGACTAGAAAACAAATTTAAAGCTGCTAAAAGAAAAATATGCTAAGTTAAAAATATATTTGTTTCTAAAAAGAATATGTATTCAATAATTAAAAAGACAATAGTTCATGTAAGATAAACATAGGGCAATGTAAAGAACAGAGCTCTAATTTTTTTTTATTATTGCTATTTAGGATGAAAGTAAATGTTGTATTATGAATATTGTCAGGAGTTGCTATCTGTTGCTATTTAGGGGTGTATTTTTATTACTATTTTATTTATTTACATCCTATCTGTTGCTACCCTTACTGGTTACCCCTCCCACAGTTCTTCATCCCATTCCTCTTTCCCCTTGCCTCTAAGAGGGTGCTCCCTCTCTCCCAGGCTTCCCCCTTCCCTGGGGCTTCATGTTTCTCTAGGATTAAGCACATCTTCTTCCTCTGAGGCTAGACCAGGCAATCCTTTGCTATGTATATGCGGGGATGAGGGTGGGGGTGATCTCAGACTAGCTCATGCATGCTGCTTGGTTGGTGGTTCAGTCTCTAAGAGTTCCCTGAGGTCCAGGTTAGTTGAGACTGATGATCTTCCTATGGGGTCATCCTTCCTTTCAGCTTCTTCAATCCTTCCCTTAATTCAACCATTGTAGTCCTGCCTTCAGTCCAATGATTAGGTATATCAGCATCTGTATCAGTCAGCCAGTGGTATGGCCTCTCAGAAGACAGCCACACAAGGCTCCTGTCTGTAAGTACATCATAGAATCTGTAATAGTATCAGGCCTTGGTGCCTCCCACCCTCCATAAGATGGATCCCAAGTTGGGCCATTAGGTCACTGGAACACCTTTCCTTCAGTCTCCCCTCTACTTTTTTTTTTCTCTGCAGTTCTTTTTGACAGGAATAGTTCTGGGTCAGAAATTTTGACTGTGGATTGGTAACCCTGTTCCCCAATTTGAATCCCTGTCTATCTACTGGAGGCAGATTCTTTGAGTTCCCTTTCCCCATTGCTGAGCATTTTGACTAAGATCACCCCCATTGAGCCCTGATAGTCTCTTACCTCCCAGGTCTCTGGCACATTCTAAAGATTCCCCCCTCCTCCTACCCCTCCTCCCACCCTACCCCAATGCTGCATATTTCCATTCATTCTCCTGTCCCTCTGGGCTTCTTTCCTACCTTGCCCCCATAAGTGACCTAGTTCCACCATTCCCCACTCCTTCCCCTCTCCCATCCAAGTCCCTCCCTTCCTCTGCCTCTTATGACTATTTTCTTCCCCCTATTAAGAGCATTGTAACATCCTCATTTGGGCCTTTCTACTTATTAAACTTCTTACAGTCTATGGGCTATAACCTAGGTCTGTACTTTTTGGCTAATATCCACTCATCAGTGAGCATGTACCAAGCATGTCCTTTTGAGTTTGAATTACTTCACTCAGAATGACATTTTCTAGTTCTATCTATTTACCTCAAAAAAGGGGTTAATGTTTTAAGTACATTTTAACTGACTTCTAGACCCAGTAGTTTTCTTTCATTTCTGCTTATGATGAAATTGATGATCATTGTTTTCACACACAGTGTGGCTCCACTCAGCAGAACTGGCTTTGCGGAATAATACTAGAGAGTGTGTAAGAGAAGAAACAATGTGTAAATCTCCAGATGGTGTGATATACATAGGAATAGATGAAAATACTTAGATATCTGCCTTCTAAACAAACCTGCAAGAAACCTAGATATTATTAGTCAAATTGATCAATTCTTACTTATTCGAGCAGAAATAAGAGTGATACACAAGGTTGTAGTGATCAATGTACCTTGATACGCTACAGAGAATCCCAAGTGTTTTATTTTGATCATATGAATAATCTATGGAGTTCAATTATTGTTGCATATATACTCAGGCATGTGACCATACACTGGTACATCTTAGACCCTCAAAGTGTTTCAACTTTAAAAACAAAACAAAAACCAATCAAATAAATAAACAAAAAACCTAACTCCCTCTCCAGCATTTATCAGTTACCAAGAGCTTCTCAAGCAGGGGTGTGACTTCTTGTCCAGGTCACCACTTAATGTTGAGATTTTGTCTGACTTGAGCATGTATAGGTCTCATGGATGCTGTCAGAATCACTGTGAAGTCATACAGGGAACTGACATGCTTTGTTCATAAAATGCTGTTTCTTTGTAATTATCTGGCTATTACAGTCTTTCTACCTCATCTTTCACAATGGTCCTTGAGATTTAGGAGGAATTTTTTGCACACTGGTGCAATAGTGATACAAATATCACAGAAATAACTAAATGCTTTCTGCTTGGATTTAAGTAAGGCTAACTCCACATTATAGAACTCCTACCTACCATAGTATCAAGGCCAAGAACCTGTGACTAGACAGGCCATAACATAGGTCCTATGAACAAACCTACTACTGTTACTCTGCTAATAGCATATAGTACTAAAATAATTCATGATAACTACTCATAGTGATAGATTAATGTGTCTCTCTAAACCTCATCAGAGAATCTTCTATATTATCAATAGAGGCTATCATAGAGACTCATAAATGGTCAAAGCTCAGAGAATGAGTGACTGTGAAGTCCTCAGCCCTAAATAGGATATCCAAACTGTTTTGTTCATGTGTTTGTTTGTTTACTGGCTTGTTTGCTTGTTTTTGGTGAATTGCCCCATTTTGAAAATAGATTTGATATCCCCTCTGTATAATACTAATGTTCCATGTATTAATGTGGACAGTTTTTTTAAAGATTTATGTATTTATTTATGTATTTATTTATTTATTTATTGTATATGAGTACATTGTTGCTATCTAACTTCAGGCACACCAGAAGAGGGCATCAGATTCCATTACAGATGGTTGTGAACCACCTTGTGGTTGCTGGGAATTGAACTCAGGACATCTGGAAGAGCAGTCAGTGCTCTTAACCACTGACTCATCTCTCCAGCCCCAATGTGTACTGTTTTATTAAACAGATCATTGACAGGGACACTGGAGAAGATAAATCTGTGAATATATATGCATACACCCATTATCTATCACATGTCAAGAATCATGGGCCCATATGAACAGTTTAATAAAATTGGTGAGTAGGTTTTGACAGCAAAGAGATATTCTGACACTTGAGATAGAGAAAAACATGCTGGAATAGTCTGTGTATCGTCCCTTGTAGATAATAGGAAAACAACCTTAGAGAGAAACATTGCTGTGAAAGACTATTAAGTTATAAATTACACAGGACAGGAAGGCAATGCACAAATGCAAAGATGGACACTCAAGAGGCGGGAGCTAACCTATTTTGACCTTCTGCACGACTTCCGCTTCACAGTGTAATGATGACAAAAGGTGACCTCCAGTTGAAGAGCTACCTGCTGGAAATTAAAATCAAGTCACATTGTTAAGACAGAAGTGGAAATTTGCAAAAGAGAGTATTTCTTACTGCTGACTATAAATGGACTAGGTACAAAGTCACCTTGAAAAATAACCCAAATCAGCTTTGCTTAGAAGTCTGGGTCCCAGGCTGAGTAAGACTTCTTCAAAGAACTGTTTAACATATTGGAAGCTAAAGAAACTTTTATAGTTTTAGTTGCTGAACTCTATCAGTCTTTATTTTCCTTATAGATTCTGAATTCGATGCCTTGGTTGTCAAGCCCTTTCTCATTATAGAAGAACAAAATGTACTCATTTCTTATTCTATAAATTGGAGCTGTGGTTTTAGCTAATTACTTTGGTTTTGTTATTGAATAGAAATGGTGGTAGATTAGAATCTCATTTTTTTTTCTGCATCAGCTGTTATTTCACTACCATCGGTTAAACCCTTTGTCCTACATTGATTTCATAGGACCGTGTTATCAATGCTAAATCTGTATTATGTACATTAATTTTCTTTAAATGTATGAGAGAATGATTGTACCTAGTTCATTGCTAATTATAGATAGGTACATAGATGAGTAACAAAAACAGAGATAAATTAAACCATTTCATCTGCCCTTTCTCTTTATTGTATTGTTTTGCCTATTTTAATGAAGGTATGTCAAATTTAACTATACTCAGTCTCTATTTATTGTTCTTGGTGTTATCTGTTTTGTTCTGTTTCTCTGTTTTTATCAGTCTCAACACTTATATGTCAAAGCTATATTGGTAAATAGTTATAAGACTCAAGACAATGACTCTTACATGCATAGGGACTCTTTATGATAATAGGACATTTTCTTGGGCTTCTGTTTGCCTTTTTGTTTTTCATTCATTGCCTTCACTTGTGGTTTATTTGGCTACACTTGATTGCAGACCCTTTTTCTTATTCCTGGGGGGGTTTGTAAGCTGTAATTATTGTTGCTTTCTGTGAACTGGATGTTTTTAGTCGATTACTTGGAAATTTCTATCTATTATGATTAACAATGAATTTTCTACTTTGAACAAATAAAAGGTGTTTGGCATGATTGTAGTGGCTGGAGTCTGTGACTTCTTGTAATTGGTTGGAAGATTAGGTGTACTTCATAAAGAACATACATATTTCTTGGTAATGTTATTAATAAAAATACCTGGAATTCATTGCATATTAAAATTACAGCTCTTTTCTCACTGTACTACTAATTCTATGTAATCCACAGTATTTTTTCTGTAATTTGATATACACATTTATTTTCTAGGGGCTATAGCAAATAAACACTAATTTAAGCAGAAACAAAAGTAATGCAGATAGCTGTAATTATCAATGTACCTAATAATGTGCTGTAGATCTTTCTATACTGTAACACAAATAATATTACTATAGCAATAGTTAAAACTAATATTTTTACTGTTATTTGGTTAGTTCTTTTAGAATTCCATGTGTTGTATTTTGATTATATTAACCTCCTCCTTCATTTTCTCCCAGATCCATTCCCCCATTCCATATTCAAATACAGACTAGGTGGCTTAAACACCAGCAATGCACTTTCTCAGAGTTCTGAGAAAGGTCCAAGATCAATGACTGGAGAGATAGTTTCTTTTGAGGCCTCCATCATGAACTGACCAATATCCTCACCTGGACTGTCTTCAGTTTGAAACCCCTACCATTCTTTCCTGTGTCCAAACTGCCCTTCTTATGTGGAAGTCATTCATATTTCATTGTTAGAATTCATACATTCTCTCATGGAAACCCGATGGCTTCTGCTCCCTTTTAACCTCAGGGAGATTTTGCTACAGTTTCTTCTTCCCCAAGTGTAATTAATCTGCCTTAATTCTTATAATCAGTTCATAGCTGAAGGTTTTATCTGAACAACCAAGCTAGTCTTCATAGTCCATGAAAAAAACACTCTGTGCATATGTGTGTATATGTGTGTACATGTGGATATGTGTGTATGTGCATGTGTGTGTATGTGGATATTTGTGTATGTGCATGTGTGTGCTTGTATGTATATGCCTGCATGTGTAGGTGTGTGCATGTGTGTGTGTGTGTATGTGTGTATATGCTTCTGTGTGTGTGTGTGTGTGTGTGTGTGTGTGTGTGTGTGTGTACGTTTTAAGTTTAAATGATACCAAAAGCAAGGAATGAGATATGGGTTTTTTTTCCTATTGCTCTACTATCTCCGCCATGACATTGTAAAATCTGTTAAGTTTAGTGATTCTCTTTTATAATTTTCCAAAAGTGTTTGCTTACATCTCTGCATGTTGGTGAAACTTGCTTGAATAATATTAGGAAATAAGTTCCAGTTCCTTAGACAAACCAATAAATACCTTTTTTTCTGGCAGTGACTGTATGTTTTGAGTGACCTCCAGCTCTATGTCTCTCTAATGTCATAGAGGAGCTGTGACTTCCATGGCCTTATATTTTTGATGTACTATTTTTACCATTTTATCTAGGAGGTGCAAGCTATTTGTAGCAGACTCAGGAATCTTGCCTTGTTAGTTTGGTTCTATTCTCCAGCTTGGAAACTCCTGTGTCTGATCATCTCAACAAGATTTAGCTACCCAGTGTGACCCATGTACAAATTTTATTCTCATCAGCTCCTCCAACAAGTTACTTAACTAGCATGCTAGGAACCCCTTGATTCATCATTAGCTTATACCTAAGGCACTGTCTCTTTGAGTGAGTTCATAATCCTGCTGGAAAAGTTTATCTTTTCTGTTGTTGCTTATAGTGGTGGTTGTTTCTTTCACAGGTGACTGTTTTAAAACACTGCAATTTTATTCGTGTGTTTTCATCAATTTCTATTTGCTTTAAGTTTCCCAGAAAGTCCTTACTATTTGTGTGTAGTAGTTGCTGTTTTTGACTCTCCAGGACTTCTGCAAATTGATGTCAGCATTTTCTGTCTTTGCTTTGGAATGTTCCTGAGAAATATAGGTAAGCATGTGTTTTCAGTTAGACATCAGAATCAGAAACCATTTCCCCAATACTTAACAGTTTATGGAATATTCCAAAAGGGAAGTAAATCAACCCGTAATTCCTTTTTGACTTCAATTTGAATTTTCTTTGAATGTGTACATAGCTTGTGAAGAATCCTTTCTGAGAATGACTGTACCTTCTCCATTTTGTTGTCTGTTTCTTGGCAGTTTCTGAGATATTTTTCTGTTCAGGTCATTGACTCCTGTCTAAAGCAGTGCCTTGATTGTCATAGCTTTTTATAATTCCTGGTAGCCAATTAGTATTGCTCTGAATTTATTCTATATTGTGTTGGTTTTCACTTGTCTTTTGCTTTCTTTTATAACTTTTGAGTTAATTCATTAATATTCTCAAAATAACCTGCTGGGTCTTTGACTAGAATTGAGTTAAAACTGACTCAAGTCGAAAGGAGTTTACATTTTGGTAAGAGTGATTTTACTCATAGAATAATTTATCAAAAATAAGTGTTTATATTTGAGTTTTTCATCAGATCCATAGTATTCTTCCAAACTATTATATTCTTTTGTTAGATTTACATATACACCATCTTGTTTTAAATTATGTATTGGTCAATAACAGTTCATGACAATTAAAGCATTACATGACAACTAATGCTTTAGATTTTATTGCCTAGTGACATTGTTGCTGTTGTCTATATTCTATGATGT
This sequence comes from Tokudaia tokunoshimensis, assembly GCA_036184795.1. Classification (NCBI taxonomy): domain Eukaryota; kingdom Metazoa; phylum Chordata; class Mammalia; order Rodentia; family Muridae; genus Tokudaia; species Tokudaia tokunoshimensis. The sequence continues at coordinate 63,078,266 of BTHU01000022.1, read as the reverse complement.
CCCCATAAGAATGAGTGAACCTAATGACACATTTATCAGAATTTAATCCCATTATTAAATATATTTCTCCTCCTTGTGCTAAAAAAATGGGTATTTAATTCACATTCTAATTTTTCATTACTGGAGCATAAAAAATTAATATCTTTCATTGTAACTTTGCGTATACACTGTAACATTGTGACAACTCTGTATTCATTTTAGGAGATATTTTATTTGATTAAAGGGATTTCCTATGGGATTTTCTATATAGTGATGTCCTCTGAAATGAAATGTTTATTCTTTCATAATCAGTGCACATCTTCTTCTGTCACTTAAGTAAAGAATTTCAGGACAGTGTTGAATAGAAATGGTAAGAATGAATTCCATCCTTTGTTATCTATTTCCTGGGAAAGGAGTATTTTTTCACCCTTAAGAATATTGTTCTCTATAGATACTCTTAACTTTTAAGATAATCCTTTTTAGTCCAAGGTCTTAAAAGTTATTATCCTGAATGAGCTTTGGTTTTCATTGTCTTCTTTCTTGTTTGTGTGTGTACTTGTTTATGTGTATGTACTTGGGGGCACCAGTGCAAAGTATTTAAGCATGCATGTGGGTGCCAGAGATAGATATTGAGTATCTCCTTCAAATTTCTACTAACTTACGTTTTGAGACAAGGCCTCTCAACAGACTTGGAGCTCAGTTATTTAACAGAAAGCCTCAGGGATCCTCTTTGTCATCTGCCCAGCGCTGAGTTTGATAGTTTGAGGCACAATACCTGAATTTTTATGTAGATTCTAGGGAACTGATCTCAGATGTGTGTGTAAGTGTGTGTGTTCTATTGATTTATAGACTATATTTAATGATTATTGAAATTTTACTGTCTGACGGCGCCAGAAAACACAGACTCGGGTCATTCTGGTGAGGAGAATGCCAAAGCTTTACTGAGGGACCAGCAATATATACTAGAGGCCGGGTGAAAAACTACAGGGAAAAACAATCATAGGTCAGGCACCTGGCAAGTCCTTACCACACCGGGTGGGGGAAGACAGAAATCAAGCTAAGCCGCAGGATGTTATGCTCTCAGGAAACCTGTGCAGACAGCTCAGCTGGGGGCGCTGAGCTAAGCTCACCGGTGCCCAACAACTGTCCTAACATGCTTAGAATTTCTTTTGGTCATGGCATAGAATTAGTCTTAATATATCTTTAGATTTGATTTGTTAATAGTTTTGAGGTATTTTTATTTTATGTTCATAAGAGATATTGCTCTGTAGTTTCCATTTATAATACTGGCTTGGACTTGTAAGGTTATTAAAAATTCATTCAAATTAGTTGTCAGGTAAATTCTTATTTTGATTATTATTTTTTCTCCCGTGAGTTCTGATATGTATGTATTTCTAAGAATTGACCCATTAATTAAATCTGTATTATCAAAGGTGGAACCTAGACTTATCCCTAATTTCCTTCATTATTAAAATAACTGGTCCCCACTGCTGCCATGGTGTATGCATCTGTGCGTGCATGCACACACATGTGAACACACACACACACACACACAGACACACACACCTTTGTCCTCTAAATACTGATGGATGGCTGCTTTGAGTTATTTTAAAACATCGTTTAGTTTCCTCTGAAACTTCTGTGGCCCACTTGTTATCATCCCATTATGATTTTCTAGTTTAATTTCACTGTAGTCTGAGAGCAATATCACATCCATTCTTTTGAACTGGCTATAGTGTGTTTGTTTTCCAGGATGCCATCAATTTCAGGGATTGTTATGTGTAAGCTCGAGAAGACTGTGCCTTCCTCTGTTACTGAATGAAGCATTGTATAAATGTAAATGAGACCCAGATGATTGATGCTTTTCTCTTCAAACATATCCTGACTGCCTTGTTCCCCTCTGATCTGCCAATCACTGGAAAAGGAAGTTTGAAGTCTTCAGTTTTAATAATAGGTTCATTGATTTTTGTCCTTGTAGATCTGGAACTTTTGCCTCAAGTATTTGATACCCTATTGTTAGGAACACATATATTAAGTATGTCATTTAGTAAACTTGTATAATTCTGTCTCAATTTCCTAGCACCACAATATTAAAAATACTTTAGAATGAAGGAATTGTGAGTGGAAAAAAATCTTTCTAGTCTGTCCTTAATGAGATCTACTCCTAGAAATTTCCCTCAGGCTTCTATTATTCAGATACTAATCAAACTGAGGAGGGCAGTCTCTCAGACTTCATCTTTTCCCAAAGGTTACACATTTTAATAACATCACCTTGGGGCTTTGACAGTTTTTTTATTTTATTTTATTTTATTTTTGAAGAAGGACACACATTGAGTGTCTACAGCAATGACATCATTATCCCTGTTAATTCTCTTGTCTCTAAAATCTGTTTTACGCAACATTGATATAGCTTTCTACATTTCTTTCAATGAATGTTCTCACTATCACTGCACATTTTTCTTTATCCCATTAGTTTTCATCTATCTCTCATATTTAGATCAGGTTGCTTTGAAACAACACTTACTTGAATCTTAATTTTTCCTTGGCTCCGAAAAAACTGCCTTTCAATTGGTATATTTGATTTTAAAGTAGGCATTGATATTTAAAGAAATAGCTACCATAGTCGCTGTTTACTTCACCCCTGCCATTATATTTTCAGTTATGGTTTATTTCAATGGTTTACTAGATTGAAACCCTCTGCTCTCCATACATGAGTGGCCCCTGCTACATATGTAGTAGAGGACTGCCCTGTCTGGCTTCATTGGGAGGGGATGTGCTTGGTCCTGTGGACTCTTGATGCCCTGGGGAAGGGGGATGCTGGAGGGGTGAGGTGGGAGTGGATGGGTGGGCAAAGGAGCAACCTCTTAGAGTGGAAGGGGAGGGATTGGGGTTGCTCATGGAATGGGGACCCGGAAGGGGGACAACCTTTGAAATGTAAATAAATAATTAATAAAGGTTCTTCCCTCGTTTCCCTTCTATTAGTTTCAGTGTGTCTGGTTTTATGTGGAGATCTTTGATCCACTTAGAATTGAGCTTAGTGCAAGGAGATAAGGATGGGTCAATTTGCATTCTTCTGCATGTTGACCTCCAGCTGAGCCAGCACCATTTGTTGAAAAGGCTATCTTTTTTCCACTGGATGGTTTTAGCTCCTTTGTCAAAGATCAAGTGACCATAGGAGTATGGATTCATTTCTGGGTCTTCAATTCTGTTCCATTGATCTACATGTCTGTTACTGTACCAATACCATGCGGTTTTTAACACTATTGCTCTGTAGTACAGCTTGAGGTCCGGGATACTGATTCCCCCAGAGGTTCTTTTACTCTTAAGAATAGTTTTAGCTATTCTGGGTTTTCTGTTATTCCAGATGAATTTTTGAATTGCTCTTTCTAACTCTATGAAGAATTGAGTTGGGATTTTGATGGGGATTGCATTGAATCTGTGTATTACTTTTGGTAAGATGCTCATTTTTACTATATTAATCCTGCCAATCCATGAGCATGGCAGATTTTTCCATCTTCTGAGGTCTTCTTCAATTTCTTTCTTCAGAGACTTGAAGTTCTTGTCATACAGATCTTTCACTTGTCTGGTTAGAGTCACGCCAAGATATTTAATATGGTTTGTGGCTATCATGAAGGGTATTATTTCTCTTACTTCTTTCTCAGCCTGCTTATCCTTTGAGTATAGGAAGGCTTCTGACTTGCTTGAGTTGATTTTATATCCGGCCACTTTGCTGAAGTCGTTTATCAGCTGTAGGAGTTCTCTGGTGGAGTTCTTTGGGTCGCTTAAGTATACTATCATATCGTCTGCAAATAGTGATAGTTTGACTTCTTCCTTTCCAATTTGTATCCCTTTGACCTCCTTTTGTTGTCTAATTGCTCTAGCTAGAACTTCAAGTACTATATGGAAAAGATATGGAGAGAGAGGGCAGCCTTGTCTAGTCCCTGATTTTAGTGGGATTGCTTCAAGTTTCTCTCCATTTAGATTGATGCTGGCTACCGGTTTGCTGTAAATTGCTATTACTATGTTTAGATATGGGCCTTGAATTCCTGATCTTTCCAAGACCTTTAGCATGAAAGGATGCTGAATTTTGTCAAATGCTTTCTCAGCATCTAATGAGATGACCATGTGGTTTTTTTCTTTGAGATTGTTTATGTAGTGGATTACATTGATGGATTTCCTTATATTGAACCATCCCTGCATCCCTGGGATGAAGCCTACTTGATCGTGGTGAATGATTGTTTTGATGTGTTCTTGGATTCGGTTGGCACACTGAAACTAATAGAAGGGAAACTAGGGAAGAACCTTGAACATATGGGCACAGGGGAGAATTTCCTGAACAGAACTCCAATAGCTTATGCTCTAAGATCAAGAATAGACAAATGGGACCTCATTAAATTACAAAGTTTTTGCAAGGCAAAAGACACTGTCAAAAAGACAAAGCGGCAACCAACTAACTGGGAAATGATCTTTACCAACCTTACATCCGACAGAATGCTAATATCCAATATATACAAAGAACTCAAGAAGTTAAACTCCAGAGAGGCAAGTAACCCTATTAAAAATGGGGTACAGAGCTACACAAAGAGTTCTCACCTGAAGAATATCTAATGGCTGAGAAGCACCTAAAGAGATGTTCATCATCCTTAGTCATTAGGGAAATGCAAATCAAAACAACCCTGAGATTCCATCTCACACCAGTCAGGATGGCTAAGATCAAAAACACAGGAGACAGCAGTTATTGGCGAGGATGTGGAGAAAGAGGAACACTCCTCCACTGCTGGTGGAATTGCAGGCTGGTACAACCACTCTGGAAAGCAGTCTGGCGGTTCCTCAGAAAACTGGGCATGACACTCCCGGAGGATCCGGCTATACCACTCCTGGGCATATACCCAGAGACTTTACCTGCATGCAATAAGGACACATGCTCCACTATGTTCATAGCAGCCTTATTTATAATAGCCAGAAGCTGGAAAGAACCCAGATGTCCCTCAACGGAAGAATGGATTCAGAAGATGTGGTATATCTACACAATGGAATACTACTCTGCAATTAAAAACAATGAATTCACGAAATTCCTAGGCAAATGGTCAGAACTTGAAAATATCATCCTTAGTGAGGTAACCCAATCACAAAAGAACACACATGGTATGCAGTCACTGATAAGGGGATATCGACCCAGAATCTCGGAATACCCTCGACACAATCCGCATATCAATAGATTTCTAAGAAGATGGAAGGAGAGACCCCTGGTCCTGGAAAGACTGGATGTAGGGGAACGCCATGACAGAGTAACGAGAGGGGGTTGAATGGAGAAAAGAGGGAGGGAAGGGGGCTTATGGGGACTTTCGGGGAGGGAGGAAACGGGAAAGGGAAAGTGATTTGGAATGTAAATTAAAAAATAAAATAAAATCTCCTCCATCTCATGAACAGCATACTATTAACTCAAAGCACTGGGAGTTGATACACATATACCGACCCCAAAGCATAAAACATCAATGTTAATGTTGGCCATTATTATCATGAACCAAATATCCACAATGTGCCAGGTGCTTTAAGATTAACACATGTCATACAATAACCCTGAAGCATGTACTATTGCTATCACTGTTACACAGTTGAAGAAAATCAAAATACAGTGACTTGTTACATCTTAAAAAAAAATAAAAATAAAATAAAATAAATAATAATAAAAAAATAATTAATAAAAAAGGGAAAAAAGAAAACAAGAAATCCTCTGCTCTCTTAGTTCTGCTTTTCAAAATATATTTAGTTTTTCTCGTGAGTTTTCATTGTGAACTTGTAACTAATCCCAGGTCAGTTTTGAATAATTCTGTATAGTTTCCTTGTTAATCCAAGTACTTTAGAATAGAAGACTCTCAACTTTCCCTACCTTTCCTTTGCACCAATCATTGATTTCTCATCTCCAAAAGCTAAAGCACCAGAGAATAGTCTTCTTATTTACATCAAATTAGCTAAAAGAATAGCTTAAGAGGCACAACAAAAAAATTCAAGCTTTAACATTTGTTTCTTCTGTAATAGTCTTTATATCGATTTGATATTTTGGCTGAATAAGCACATTTTTTCCACTTCATAGTGTGTTAGTCAAAGGACACATTTTGGGAATCAGATATTTCTTACATTGTGCATCCTATGAAGGATGGAAGTCAGGCTTTCAATTAGGTGGTTTTGCCATTAACGCATCTCCTAGTCTCAAAACTCAGGTTCTTTAAATTAAGGTTTAATGTTTGGAAGAGACTAGGTCCTAGGATGTGTCATTCATAACTGTTTCTCAGGCTCTCAGGTTGTATTTTGTGCTTGAGTTCTGTTCCCATAAATTGTTATCTAGTCTCTCCCTCCTCCCTGGCTTTCTTTGTGTCTCCTAGGACCTAGGATCTGGGAATAATTGCTCATTTTTCTTTGTGAAGAGTGGGATGATTCCCAAGCCTCTTTTATGTTAGACCCAACCTGATGCTTTGTTGCTTTGTGCATTTTAAATTGTTTGAGCTCTATTTCTGCAACTGCAGAGTTCAGATGGCAGTTAGCAGTCCTACCTTACAGCCATACACCAGTGGAGGCTCTGCAAACAGAAATTATTCACATCATTAAAATTCATAAAATTATTAAACTTTCATTAATATTGACAGCATCGCTGTTAGTTTTATTTTTGATTAACTTAGGTTAACTTCTATTAACCTCTTATTTCCAATATATATGTATATATATATATGTCTGCTATTCTTGGTGTTTTGTTTTGTTACACAAGATTTGAGTATTTTATTCTTAAATGTAACTGTGTTACACAATGCACTTCCATGGATTAAGCTGAATCTCAGTTCTCTACTTTGACCTGGCCACAGTGATTAAAGCACAAAACCATTGAGAGCTGCTGGGGGCTAAGACAAGCCACACTGTCTTCTCATTCATGCATTCCCTACACTACTTTTAATGAGCTAAATTTTTAATGAACAGGCAAAGTGGTTTTGATATCCTCAGGTGGCCACTCAGGGAATCCAAGTCAGTGCAGAGGCTTGCTTTCAACACTGCAGGAATCTAAAGCCTCTGGAAGATGCAGCAGAAAAGGCCAGAAAAAGCTACGCAGTTTGCCTCTGCCTTGACTGACCTATGCTTCCTGGATGCATGACCGCTGGTAAAGCAGCCCACTGCTCTGCAATATAAACATACATACTCATACTGGTACTTTTCGTAGATATCATTAAAATTTCTTTATGTAAATAAGTACTGTGGAGATGATCTGTCAAAACCTTAATATTAACATTATAATGAAAACGCATTATATGAGGCAGTCTTTTTGCTTTAAGTTTTAATGTTGAATATTGATATAATTAATCTGGGGATATTTTTTTATTGTTAAAGATTTTATGTATATTACTCTGATCTCTAAATGACTTGAGTAATTCAAATTAATCTTGAGGACCATCATAAATTCCTCTAACACCCAACCATAAACAATTGTTTTCTCTGGTTATAATTTTAGGTGTATCTCATCGAGGAATCAGGACTAAACATCCTGATGTGGTCCAGGATCCAAAGCAAAAACACTGGATGGACCTACGCACATATTCCTCTCTCTAGTAACAGTCCCTTCAAGGTGGCATTCGAGGCTGACTTGGGTGGAAAGGAGGACATCTTTATTGCTCTTGATGACATCACTTTCACCCCAGAGTGTGCATCTGGAGGTAAGTGATTCCATTAGAAGCTAGGAATAAACATGAGTTTTATATCAAAATATATAGTAATTGGGAGATTCAGAGGAATTGCATTTATTTCTGAATCAAGTCCTATTCCTAAATGATGAATATATATGGGTGCATATATTAAGAGGTAGTTTCTCTGCCCATGAACTTTTCAATAAAATTTTCATGACTTTTAGGCAGCAAATTAACACTGCACTAAAGGCTAAGGAAACATGTTTCCACTGACAGAGCTTTACTGCATACCTTTCTATTACATCTTTACCCAAACTGTCTAAAACCAAGACACCTGTCCTACTCCCCACTCTCTTTTCCACCCATGTTGTGTCGGTCTTTCCCTTTCCCCAGCTGCTTGCTTCTTCTGTTTGCCCCCAAACAATCTAGAATAATCTCTATTTCAACAAGAAAACACAAACTCTGTCAGGAGCCCCTTTAACCAATACCTGAATCTCTTTTACTTAGGATATCTCCAGTTAAGTGGGGCTATTTGTTCTCTTGTAAATCTTCAATTATTATTAGACAGGAGTCATGTTCTATTTTACAATGTGATCCTTGGTAGGAATGATGCCTCCATGGTTAAAAGATTGCTGCACAATCATGAACTGCAAATGCAAGGGGGCATAGTAGCCTCCCTACAATTCCAGTCTAGGAAGCAGAGGCAGGGAATCCCCAGATAAAAGCTGGCTAGCAAAACTAGACATATTGGTCAAGGTTTGAGCTCTGTCATTGAGGAAGCAGGAGTTCTACCTCATTGTATGAGAAAATCAGTAGAGTATGAGTTTTTACATCAACCTCTGGTCCTTAAATTCGCAGGTACACATGGGACGCCCCCCTACACATCCTCACATACATACAAACACGCATACTTATACATACATTCACAGCTCACAGACATGAAAATACACAATAAAAATATCATAATCTTTACCTTCGAGCAATTATACCTCCCAATTAAATAATATATATAAAGCATTAACTCCATCAATCATAATCACTTTCATCAACATTGTTAAATTATTTTGGTTATACTTTATTAGTAGATATATTTGCAGTATTTTAACCTTATGAAGAAATGGGTTTTATTTAGCTTATAGTTCTGGAAGTTCAAAGTTTGGACAGATATACCAAAGACTCTAACTGGTCGAAATGGCAGGGGTACATATTAGAGAAACTGATCACATCTCCAGTCAAGAGACAGAGGGGAGCAGTCATTTTTGTTCGTATTCATGACAATCTTCCAAGAATTGCCAAGCAATTGCATAAACTGCCTAATCCCTAGCAGTTAATCTCAGTGACTAAAGGATTTTCCCTTAGATTTCACTCTTGAAAGTTCCAGTACAATCCCTGATACTGCTGCCATTTTGAGGAGTAAACTTATCACATGGATTCCTTGGATACTCTCAAGTCATCTCAAAATCCCTCAGTTCAACTAGTTGTAGCCTTCATAGCTTGATCAACTTTTTAAATTTACACTGAGGCTTAACTCCCCTCAAGAAATATTTTAATGCTTGGGCAGTTGTTAAATTATTATTCTTTAATCTCTTTTTTTATAGTCCAGTTGTTATTCCCCTCCCGTTCCACCCTCTGACTCATCCCATTCCTCCTCCCCATTCTCCAAGAGGATGTTCCCATCTCTCCACTCCACTCTGCCAGTATTCCCCACTCCCTGGGACCTCAAGTTTCTCCAGGGTTAGATGCATCTTCTCTCACTGAGGCCAAACCCGGCAGTTCTCTGCTGTCTTATGGGTCAGGAGCCTCATATCAGCTAGTATATGCTGTACAGTTGGTGACTCAGTGTCTGAGAGACCTCAGGGGTCCAGGTCAGTTGAGACTGCTGGCGACTGAGGGCCACCCTTTTCCTCAGCTTCTTCTAGCTTTTCCCCAATTTAACCACAGGACTCTCCTGGCTTCTGTCCATTGGTTGGGTGTTAGTATTTGTATCTGACTCTTTCATCTGCTTGTTGGGCCTATTTGTAATTTTTTAACAATAGAATACACATTGCTATGTAGTTCCATGGTCTGTCACAATGCCTGTATCTTTTTTCAAAATTAGATATACAACAATGTAATTGTCAAAAATGCTCCTGGGCATGGAGATTAGGATCACAGAAAGTGTTTGCCTCTTCCATTAGCTGGGTGCTTTAGGGACCTGGACACAAATGGTTCCCTGTTCCCAGGGCCTTCTTCTCTGAAGCAGGCTTTGAGTTAGTCTTTTTTGTATCTCTGGCTTTTGGCATTCTACAGATGTTTTTGTAGCATTTGTGTAAGAAGCAGAACTGTTCTATAACAAACTCTTCCAATATTCTTATTTTCATTTACAAATGTGAACTCTTTTTTCTTATTCTTTTTTTAAGGCTCTCTTGTCATTCAAGAGTAAATGTGTTCTGGTTATTTTCTTTCTCAATATTTCATAGAAAATGTAACATCAACATGTTCTCTGGCAATCTTGCATATGTATATGTGTGTGTGAGAGTGTGTGAGTGTGTGTGCGTGTATGTGTGTGTGTGTGTATATGAAGAGCTAAGAATTACAGGAAGATGCATGAGTATATTATGTATTTGTGCATATGTGTGTGTATTATATACATATGTATATGAATGTGTTCATGTGTATGTGTTACACTGATTTTGGTATCTTCAGGAATCAAAGGAGCTTATATAATTCATATATTGATGTTAATGAAGAAACTTGTAAATTCAGCCTGAAAACTTCTGTTATTCAGAAATAACAGAAAATATTAATAGTTCCCTAAATAAAAGTTATTTATTGGAATAATGCATGATCCCCCTAATTGGTTCTGATGCACTGATGACTCTTTCTAAATATACTATGGAATGTACTTACTATTGAGAACCTTATAAACAACTAATACTGGTGACGTGAAGCTTTGGATGTCTTCTCTGTCACCTAATGAATTACTGTGTTCCTCTCCAATCCCATTCACATGCCCAATTCCATAGCATTGTGGCATAGGGAGTTATTGTTGATTTTGTTTGATGGCTTAGAAAGTAAGAAAATGAACTAGCAATTCTGAAGGACAAGTTGTCAAATCCCTTAGTGATGTGTCAGAGAATCTTTAGAATCACCTAGTAAACCTGAAATAGCTTCATTTGAAGAGCTATGGTGAAAACACAGACAAAATAAATCACATTTGAAATAAAAATAAATGTAATATACATTGTAATACTAGCATTATAGGTTAAAGACTTTAAAGTAATATTGTTCTTTTAGTGGTTTTAGAAGTATCCTTTCATGTGATTTTAGTACTATTACAAATATTTAGAGAGAGATTTAATAGGTGACTTATCTATTGCAAGCAAAATGGTAAAAGAAAATATTCGTAATATGTTGGTGAATGTGAAGGACATAACCAATAAAGACACAAGAAATGGGAGACTGTTATGCTTTTAATAATTATAGAAAATGACAAAGAAAATGTGAAGCCATATTAATAAGTTGCAGATACCATCTGTGGTGTTGTCTGAAAGAGCACCCAAAATAGTATATGACTCTGAGAAAAAGAAGTATGAATAATATTTCTTTTTTGCTGTTTTTCTATGGTGTAAAACATCTACTTGAATAATGTTATTTCTAGTTGTGAAAAAATGTATATAAAAAGAAGGTATATGTTGAAAGATCATTGCTTTATTTATTTTTCTTACCATGTTTTATGTGTGTGTGTGTGTGTGTGTGTGTGTGTGTGTGTGTGTGTGTGTACATTGCTAGGGATTACACCCAGGACCTCGTACATAGTAGACAAGGGTTTCTTGTTTGGTTGGTTGGTTTGCTTTGTTTTTAAATCTCTTATCTCTATTGCAAGTTTTAAATCATTGTTTTAATCTTTCCACAAATGAAATTATTTATTGGAATTAATACAAGAGGCTGTGGAATAAATGGGGTTATTCTTATTACTTTGAATCATGCTTTCTAGTTGTTAGTTCAAACAATAGTAACCCAGCTTTCTGAAACTTTGAGAAATATGAAGTTTGATTCCTCCCCAGCTCTTTTCTCTTCAGGGAAGCCTTAGATATATTAAGCCTTGTGGACGATCCATGTTTTTATTTTAAGTCATTTGCTTCTTCTATCACTGTGTGGCAGAAATACTTATGGCATGTAAGAATAGGTCATCTTGGTGAGTACATCTTGTTCAGTAGCATTCCTCCAGTTGTGTTAAATTTCCAGATAGGAGCCAACAAACTCAAACAGAACTTTTAGTCTTTCAAGAAGAGAACAAGAATTTTAAATACCTGAGAAGCATTTCCTAAAACAACTCAGCAGTATCTGGTATTGAGTAAATAAAACTTTCTTCCTACCAGGGCCAGTAGTGCATGACTGTCCCATTTAGCATCAACAGATAACAGAAACAAAGAAGAAGGCAAGACAGAGTGAAAGGGGGAAAGAAGTAAGGGAAGAGAGGCAGAAAAGTCTTGAAATGAAAAGTGTCTACCAGTGCAGTTCTCCTGAGTAGAGGAGGAATGTTTTTGATACATTAAAAAAGTGACAATATGTAATAAATTCCTTTCTAAATTAATATTTATTGACTAGAAATTCTGAGAGTAGAACATAGGTTTCCACTGAAATATGGGAATAAAATGCAAATATCCTCATAATACAGGGCTTTTATAATAAGTGTCTGCTATATGAAGTGAAAGGTAGAAATTTCCATAGTTTTTTCAATAATGATTAAATACTCAACACTCCACAAAGTAGTAAAAAAAAGTAACTTTTCTGAAGTGTAGACTGCTTGAGTTAGATAAGATGTGATATTAACTTGGATAATTTTCTGATGATATGTAACAAACCCTCCATATTCTGAGTCAACCCAAGAATACATTCTTTTCCATAGAATTTTTTCTTTATATGAGTTTCCTTCAGTAGAAGGTAGTTTGTTTTTCTTTTCCCTCTTTTAAAAAAAGGATGAGCTGAGGTTTTTCTCAGTGATGAAGATACATTTGAGAAAGTTGTAAGGACACAGATACTTCCAAAACTGTAGGGGAAGTTGTGTGCTATTAAATAGTGGGTTAGCACTATTTAATTATATTGCTATGAACAGTGGGTAATCTCAGGCCACTTATGGTACAGGTCTATACATTTTTGTCAGGAGTCAGAAAAGCAGGTAGACATCAGGGTATACCAATGCAGGTTGAAGCACAAGTTTCCCCCACAGGCGTTCACTGCTCTCTCTGCTGGGCTAAAGAATGTCTCCCCATAAGCTCTGGTTAGCCTCAATTGTCAATGTGACACAGCCCAGGGTATTCTAAGTAAAGAAATCTTAATTGCATAGTATGATGGCATATACCTGTAGTCAGAACACATGAGGTCCAAGGCAGGAAGATTGAAACTTCAAGGCCTGCTAGGACTCCACTGTGAAACCCTGTCAAAAACAAAATCAACAAAAATCCAGAGATCTTTATTTTCCAATAACTACAGAGGCCAGACATTTGAGTTCAAGGCCTTCTTAAAGGTAAGCTCCCTTTGAAGGAATTGCATATGAAGGAATTGCATAGATCCACAGCGTGTCTATAAAGGACAGTCTAGATTACTAATTGATGTTCCATGGCACAGCTGATTTTCCCTAGGTACCATCTCTCAGGAAGTGGTCCTAGGTTGTAGAAGAAACCAAGCAGAGTATAAGCCAGTGAAACAACATGTAATGTTTCTCCATGGGTCCTGCCTCAGGTTCCTACCTTGAGTTCCAGTTCTGACATCTCTCAATAATGATTTGTGCCCTGGAAGTAAGTTAGATCAGCCTTCCCTGCCGAGTTGGTTTTGGTTAGTTTTTTGTTTTGGTTTTGTGTGTTGATTGTTAGTTGTTTTTTTTTTATTACAGCAAACTAGAATAAAACTGGACTACCTAAATTCCACGACCTTCTCAGAACCTCAGATTGCTAACTTATTTAGAAATGAGGGTTTTGCAGATATAATTAAAATGAACCTTTAGGTGTTATCAAACTGGAGTAGAAGAGAGGCTTTAAACTAATGTGGTCCATGTCCTTATAGGAAATGTCACACTGAAATAGACACACAATTCCATATGCTGTGATAAGCAGAGCTTTAAAATAATCTGTCAGCTACAAATTACTTGGATACTTAGCAAATCAAGTATCTAAGAGGAAGGAATAGACTAGCTTCTTCTACGGAGCCTTCAAAGGAAGCCTACCTCTAACAAGGCCTTGAACTCAATTGCCTGGCCTCTATAACTAGTGTAAAATAAAGATCTCTGGATTTTTGTTGATTTTGTTTTTGACAGGGTTTTACAATGGAGCCCTAGAGGGCCTAAAACTCAAGATCTTTCTTCCCAAGACTCTCAAGTGTTCTGATGACAGATACACCCCACCATACTATATAATATCTGTTATTTGAGCTGTGTAAACTGTGGCATTTTGGTATACCACATTAGGAACCCAATACAACTAGCCTCTATTGAGGCACATGTTAAAATCAAGTAGTAGGTTCAGATCTTCAGTGCACCAAATTACTCCCCATTTGACTTGATTTTTCTCATCTGTGGAAGGAACACAGGTAGGACTTAAGACTCTTTCCTTCCTGATCATTTGCATTAACTATTTCAATTGGCAAATGGAAAATGATATTTTTAGGCCTGGGAATAACTTTCATGTGACTTTACATAAATAGTCATCCACTGATTGATATCTTCATCAGAATATACTATCTGATATCCTATCTATTAAATGAGCACTGTAGACATCAAGCTTTGCAGATGACTTCCAAAAGCTTTGAAAGCTCTGTTGGGTGACTAACATGGACACTATTCTTCATCTAGCTTGTTTTTATTAATGGAAAGAAAATAGACCTTCAGATACCTAAGACATATTCCAAAGAAAAGAAATATTAGCCAAGGATATCCCTTTTTATCTTGACTTGCTATATAAAAATGGTCAGCAACTAGCAAGATATCAACAAGATAAGAGAATTAGGATGATAAGCAATCTTGTAGGGGTGTTGATTTATTTGGTTGATTTGGTTTTAGTTTTATATTATCACTGCTGAAAAATCACTTTCTTCCCATCCTTGAATAGAGGCCACATTCTTGTTTCCTATCTGTGGTCCTATGTATCAAGCCCAAGGAATAATTCCAGCTCAATTATAATACCAAAATTCAAGTTATTTAAAGGCAAAGATCAGTTAGATTCATTCAGTTTTATTATTATTATTATTATTATTATTATTATTATTATTATTATTATTTATTCAGCAGGAAGTCAATAAACATGCTGTATAAATAAACAAGTATGCTGAATGAGAATAGAAATATAAAGTACCAGCAGCACCTGAACTTAAATGTGACCTCCCTCCCTACCTCTCAGAACATGTCCTTTGGCTCTGCTATCACTACCTTTTCTTAGAAAGAGCAAGGAAGAGATGTGTAAAATGTTCCATTCTATGTTTGGGTTTACTGAGTGATAGAGACAACTCTACTCAAAATTTTGTGGCCTCAATCTAAATTAAAATTGTGGCTCTCAATATTTGTAATTTGGGTGAAATCATTACATATTCTTAGTCTATAGTTTAGAATTCGATAAATTAAACAACTAGAATATAAATAACTTGCAACTCTGCCATTCTATGCATATAAAAAAGAATAGGGACACAGAAGGCCACAAAGAATGACATCAGAAGATGGGGTTCAGAGAAGATGGGTAAAGGAAATGTCATTTCAATTTGATAAAGGAAATTTCTCATTACCTGAATACTTGTAATTTTTGTCTGTCATTTATTCAATCAATATTGCACAGAATCTACTTTCTGCCCTACATGTGAGATGGATGACAGGTGTTAATATAATAATATCTCTCAAGGATTGTGGTAAAACATCAACCCAAAATGCATGCAATTGATCCCAAAATTCAGAATTTTCACACACTCACTATGTCAGGCATGCAGGAAGGGACATGCAGCCACAGCCATGGCAATGGAAGCAGGAGCAGTGCTGTCACGTAGAGATGGCATGTTTTGTCACTGGGTCTGAGAGGTGGCTGTAAAGATGCGTCTAGCTGTCAAGGGATACACCTGGTGCTAACAGAATCAGTCAAGTATATAAATTAATCTAATATACAGTAGAAGAAAAATACTGGAAGATTCTCAGCCAAATACTAAATTAGTTTCTTACCCTTTAACACAAATCTTCTGTTATCTCTCTGTGTCCACATAAAATGATCCCTTCAAAGTAGAATTCTTGTTTTTTCTAGTGCTGCCCCATATGCACCCATCTCCACAACTTTAGCTCTGTTGAATGCCTGGTTAGGAACTCCATGTCCTTTATCTCCTCTTTTGAAAATCCTTCCTTGATTTCAAGGGCAAAGTCAAATCTTGCTTCTTCAATAAGTATCCTTAATCCTCTCCACAGGAAGCTGCGTTCCATTTTAGAATATCTATAAATTTACAATTCCCTTTTGTGCAGTTTAAGACATTCATAGCTTGTTGTTTAACATGTTAGTTTTGCTGTTTTTAAATATCCTCATTGTCACTACCCCATTTTTTTTCCAATTTAACAATGACAAGTGAACGTTGTTTTAAGATTGATTGTGAACTATATAAAGTTCAAGTCAGTAGAGGGAACGTGTATATGGTAGTAATTTTAGATAAAATTATTGAAAACCATTTGAATGAATGGCTCAATTTTATAAATTTGCATCAGTTGTGACTCATAAATTTGCCTCATTTTAAACTGAATGGTGACAAATGCACAAGATGCTCAAAGAAAAGGCTTATCCATTATTGGATTATGGCAGATTATTAGACTTCAAATCTATTGGGGGGTCATACACTCCTGCCATCTGTTAGAAGATGACATTTTCTGCTTACTTTTCAAATGGATTTCTTAGATTTGAAGATAAGAAACAAGAACCAGAAACTTTCATTAGAAGTGAGAGTCATGCAGGTTCAAGAGACCACACCTAGATCCTTTGCTCAACTTCCTTTGGGAAAGCCTCCCACCATGGAAGGATTACCTGCTCTGGCTTTCCTGCTGAGCATTAGGCAGGAAAGGAATTCAGTCAAATAAGAGGAAGAAATCCAAATGACAACCATGGAAAAGCCAACTCCAGTGTAAACTGTAATCTATCACCTGAATGTGAGAAAGGTCTTAGACTAAGCCTGAACTCAAAACACAAATCACACAGAAATCTCTCTGCCTTCCCCTTAAAGATGAATATTTTAAAATGACCAATGCTATCCACCATATAAACATATATTTTTGAAGGAAATAGATACATATATGCATACATATATACAAATAGGATAGATGCATAAACGTAGTAATGCCTATATTAATATATATCTCAAAGCCTAGAATAGCAATTTATCATAAAGAAATAATAATACATTTTTATAAACCTTGTCATTCCCCAAAACTACCATAGCACCTTTCTTACTTTTATATTTATTAAAACACACTCAGCATCCTGAATCTTACCAGGTCAGTTATGTCCAAAAGATTCAAGGGGCCTTCACAGCCAGCAAGAATCTTGTCTAGTGTACTCTCATAGATGGATATTGTATATTTTTACTATGATTTTTCTCATTTTCCAAGATACATGTCTTAGACCTGGCTTGCATTCAGAGATTACAAAGCAAAAGTTTGATGATTAAGAAACCACATTAGACCATAATACCACATCACTGAAAAGTCATTGTTCTGTAGGGAATTTTTTCTTCTAAAACAAAAGCAAATGACCTTAACAGATGGCTAATTCTTAACTTTTCAAAATACAGAATGGCCATTTTCTTTGAATATAAGAACATTTTACTCAGAAAAGTTGAGTTTCTGTAGAAATAGTTGAAAATGGAAAAGTAAAAGTAAAACTTCTTGACTCAACTAAGAATGACTGTGTGAGTCTACATTTTTCTTATTGTAAACTTCCTCAAAACAAAAAATGTGAGATAGGAGAATTGACTAAATTTGACCATAAAGATGTTCAAAGAATTGACAAACCAGCAATTTGGTCTTTTATGCCTTATAGAGAGATTCATCAGACTTTACCTGTGTTATTTCATGTATTATATTAGTGGTGTATTTAATGTATGTGACTGTGTTATTTCATGTGTGCTATAACAGTTGGTTCAGTATGTGTTCTGAAAGTGTGGGCTTGGATGTCCTGTAGCTTACATCTCTCTGCTGAGGCACCTCTTTTGACCAATGACATCAAGAATATGTGCAAATTAATGAAATGAGATAATTCTACCCATATTAATGAATCACTTCTCCTTTTGTTGAGAAAGCAAAAGCATGACAGTAGTGAGATTACTAAATAGTTCTATAGTTCTAGATTTTGGAGAATTAAATATTTTAAAGCATTCATTTATCTCCTTAGTCATTATTTATTTATTTGTCTATTTATTTATTGTCTCTTTAATTATTCATTTAACTTTTAACTTAGATAGCTGTATCTGGGTAATGGCCTGTTCACTGGTAGTTGTAATATCATAGTCATTGGTTTTGTGTATTTTGTTTTGGTTTGTTGTACTTGTTTTTTTAATCTGTCATGAAATGTATGACTTTTTTATTTTTTTTAAATCATATTAGCAGAATGTTAGTGGTAGTTCAGCCATTATACCTGATAAAACTTATAGAAGGCATTTGACTCCTAAGAGGGGTTCTCAAAATGCATATGAAATTGTATACTGTTCCTAACAACATATATTACATCCTATGCCTACATTCTTTCTAGTTGTGTTAGAGATGTGGGTTTTCCTTGGCATTCTCAATCCTTGTATAACAAGAGAAAGATCTTATAATAGACTGGGCTTGAAAATGGCTCATAAAATGGCAGTGAACAATCTGCAACTTCTTTTTTTTCCTTTTTTTTATTTTCTATATTTTTTTTATTTATATTCCAAATGATTTCCCCTTTCTCGTTTCCTCCCTCCCCGAAAGTCCCATAAGCCCTCTCCCCTCCTCCTGTTCCCCATTCAACCCCCTCTCACTTCTCTGTCCTGGTATTCCCCTACATCCAGTCTTTCCAGGACCAGGGGTCTCTCCTTCCATCTTCTTGGAAATCTATCTATCTAATCTGCAACTTCTAAGTTTAATGATGCCCAATCTTTCATGTGACCAATGCCACAAGAACACACACACATGTGCACATGCACATGCACACACATGCATGCACTCATACATGCACACACACATCACTGTAATGGATAGGCATGGTAATATTCTTGTAGACTAATCCCCTAATGAATAAAGGAGCCAATCACTGGGTGAGTAGGCAAGTCTTCCAGGTTGGACGGAAGGAAAGAGGAATCAGGAGAGAGTTAGTGCTCTTTGTTACAGGGACAGCAGGTGGGGTAAGTTGTAGCTGCTGGAATTTTCTATTATCATAGGAGATCTGCAAAGATCTGCTAATGGAGGGATCAGATTTTAATAAGACTTACAAGATTAGGTTTTAGATGTTGTGCCCAGAGATTAAGTTACCATTGTTTTTGAACTAAATTTGTGTTGTGTTTTTCTTCACAAAGTGGCTCATCTGGGTTCAAGAGAGAAATGTATGGTGGCTAAGAGTGGGTTTGCCTGAGGTGCTCCACAAAGACTGTGGAGGATTTGAAGCATGGGATTGGTGTGGTAGCAACTCCCAGTGGGAACCTAGCAAGCTGGGTGGAGTGACTGTGGAGTTTAGAGTCAGAATCTCCATGAGATAAAAATAGGTTGGCCATTGTCTGCCAGTGAATAACCAACTAGGCGGCCATGGCAGAGGCACAAGCATGCGAATGAGCTGGTTCGAATTTTTAATAATTCCCCCAACACATCACCAGGTGAGGAATTATAGTATCATATGGAAATGATAAAGCAACAAAGAATCTGTCATCCACTGAAGTCTTTCTGGATTTTAGCTCTCATGTCAGGAAAGAAATGATGAACCTTTCTGTCAGCTTTCTGCAGCCTTTATGTAGGCTTTACCCTTGTCTGGGCATGCCTATTCACTGTGAAAGTACTTTTCAAGTTATTTGGTAACTGTTCTCAGATCCATTTCAGATTCCATATTGGATCTAACCTATGGAAACTTCACAGTTTTCTTCATTTCTCCATTTTCTCTCCATATTTTGACTTCTCATTTAGATACAGGCTAAACACCAGACAGAGAAGCCACTGGCCAATATGACCTACTCATTCTCAGCGTAGCTCAGCATATATCAGTCTCCTATTATCCACAGGCAAAAAAAAAGACAAATTCTGTCTTTCCAGGAACATGTACGCTATTAGACTTATGAATCAAAATACCAACCAAACTGCCTTCTTTTGGCTTTTTATAAGAGACGAATACTACGAAAATTAAGTTATTATTTGTATTAAATGTGAAAGAATGTCTTGGAAGTATTAACATACATCCAAAACTCCAAAATTACCATGTCAAAAGTTTTTATGAATTATGATTAAAAATTGTATCGCCACATAAATTTGTACAATATTTTACTGTTGGCGGTATAGTAGCCCCAAGATAATAACCAATTTGTAACCAATTTCCTATATGTTTCAATAAGCACCTCTCCCAACTAAGTCACCAATATGGTCATATTTATAAATGCATTAATTTTTTGACTTTCAGAACTAAAGCTTCATGTGAAAAGTTCCCTTCAACTCATTCAATGTTGCTTTCTCCAAACACATTTATCATATAGATAAAAACTCGTTCAGTCATACATGGGCATCATGGGATTGTAATGAATTTCTATAAAACTTATGTGAATGTCCCACTGAGTGTCATTATGAAATAATTTGCTGTGAAGAATAGTTTTTACTCTCATCTAGATATAGGTGACCAATAAAACGTAGTATTCTAAGTAGAGTTCCTAGCATCTATATGGGACAAATATTACACGAGTATGTTGTGTTAATAAAGCTTTCCTATTATATATTTTTGTCTTCTTTGTTCATTATTACAGTATATTTAGTCAATGGGAATAGTCAATTAGGCAATCTATAATTAATATTTAAGGCATTGAATTATTATTCATCAGTAGAAAAATATAGTGAATTCATCCCCTGAATTCTACCTGGGTAAAAAGATTCCAGTATTTTCTCAAAGGAAAGGGAATCATTTTCTGTCTCCAACTTGGAATTTCCTAATTCTATGTAAAATTAAAGCTCTAATTGAGCAAAGATGCTGTTCAGGTGCTAATTACTGTAGAGATCAATTGAAGTTTCCAGATGATTCAATATATTTTTAAGAGATTTTATTTTGCTTCAGAATGCCTATTCTTTTTTTTAATATTTTTATTAGATATTTTCTTTATTTACATTTCAAAGGTTATCCCCTTTCCTGGTTTCCCCTCTGAAAACTCCCTATCCCATCCCCGCTACCACTGCTCACCAGCCCACCCATTACCACCTCCTTGTCCTGACATTCCCCTGTACTGGGGCATTGAGAATTCTCAGGACTTAACGCTAGCTCATAGAGTAAGGAAGTTAAGTCTACAGCAGCATTTCTGAACCCATTTGTTATTGAAGCACAAGATAGCTAATAGTCATGCGCATGCTATGCTTTGCAACAGAGATAAGGAATGGTCTGTATATACAGTTTCAAGGTCATATTTGACAGTTTCCACCTTTGCTCTCCACTGCCAAGAACATATTTGAAAGGAATGCAAATAAAAGAGAATAACTGAGTTTGTTATATCCATGAATCAACTCTGATTCACAAAGCAAACCTAAAGATAAGATTATTGTATAATAGTTGATTTCAAATCACTAGAAATTCATGATCCTCTTTTTGAGAAACATCATAGCTTATAAGCTATGGGTTTTGTGAGTTAGTTCTCTTCCCCATCCCTATATTTGAAGTATCATAACTTCAGAGCACTCTTGATTCACATAATGAATAAAATCATGTAAAAATGAATCAACATTTCTCAGTTCTCTCTTAGAGTCTTTCTCTGTATATCTATCTGTCTCTCTCTATCTCTGTATCTGTCTGACTGTCTGTCTCTCTTTCTTTCTCTCACACGCACATACTCACAAACATTTCAAAGTATCTCTCCTTGTGTATTACTATCTTTAAACTTTTCTATTTTTAATCTCTTTAAACTTTTCTACTTATACTCCATGGAGTACTAATGGATACTATCAACACAATATACTGTTTTCCTAACTTAAGCCAAAGTTTTCACTATAAGAGCATGCTGTACTCTCTTGTGAAATAGCTCTCTAATGTAATGCCTATTCAAGAAAACTCATTATAGTTAAAATTGATCTGACATAGTTTCTCTTCTGCTTACACTGTCCTTGAACCTTGATGCCATTAGTTTAATTAATTTGACTAAGCAAGTTCTTGGATCTAGTAAGACAAGGAACAAGGAACTAGACCAGCACACACTATATTTACTAAAGGATTACCTGTTTCTAATGCTGAATCTCTACTTTCCAAGAGGACTTGCAGAGATTCAGAATATAGAGATTTCAAGAGGGAATTATTAGACATGAGCAACAGGCTGAATATAGGCTCTTATTGGTAATTAAACACAAAAATACACACATAAAGCTCAACAACAGTATTGGCATTTGCAGTGACATCAATATATATAGAATGTTTTTGTGGGATGTATAACCACACATATAAGACTTATATAGAATAGAAGTTGAAGTATCAGAGCAAAAGTAAGTAGAATGCATAATGATTTTTCTATGCTCCCCATGTATGATTTTGGTTTCTTCAGTTATAAGGTTCATTTGTTATAACCAAGGAGATTGCTCTATAACGACACCTCATTGCCACCCAAAGTTCATCTTTAAATTAGAATTCACTCCAGCATTGACCTTGATAATTCAGTTTATTTTGACAAATGGACATTATTACATGACATCGTATATTTTTACTGCTGAAGAAGCCCCACTCTTCTTTCTCTTCCTTCTTAATCGACCACCTCCAGCACTCCTAGAACTCACTGTTTTACAGTCCTGCCATTCCCAAAGGTCATGTAGTTGAAGCCATGCACTATACAACTTCATGAAATTATCTTCTTTTATTTGCAGTAAAAATTTAAGTTAGTACATAGGTTTGTCAGTTGGTAAAAAGGAAATAGTGATGTTAGTGTAAAATGAGAACTTTTAACTCTATTGTATGACTCTATAATCACATCCCATAATCAATTCATTAAAATTTTATTTTAGAAAAAAATTTCTAATTTCTAATTTCAATGTTCTGAAAATAAAAGATTACATTCAGGACTAAAGGTGAGCCAAGTATTTCTTACAGAAATTTTAGTTTCATTTGAATGCTGATAAAAGTTATGTATACATATACACATACATACATACATACATACATACATAGTAGAGATACTTGGAACTAAAATGCAGAATTTATATTAGGATAAAATGAGATAGAAATGTTGAGATAACAGATAAGCACCTCTAGAACCTATCTAGAATCCCATGAGAAATGAAATTTCATGTTCTTCCTGGATCAAAAAATAAGTCAGTGGAAACGTTGAGAAGGAATTCAGAGGAGGTTCAGTTTTAAACAAGAAATGTGTTGGTAGTTGGCTATGCTTTAGATCAGGGTCCCTTGGAGACCAACTCTAGAGGTGTATTCCTTCTGAGAAAGTTCATTGGAGAAATCTCCTAGGAAACTCCCCACATATAAGTAAAAGAAGGAGTACTGATTGTCAGAAGAAATGACTGGGGTCCAGATGAGTTGATGTTTGACAGGTGACTTGTGATAATGCTGTGGGAAGCTCCTAAAATACACTAGCCCTTCAAGACATCTGGCATAGTTCAGGAGTGGAACTTTGCAAAAACTATCTTTTTACACCTTACATGTCCACTGATATTACCATGGCACATCATCAACACCTTTTAATTCTTTATAACATTTATTTATTCTTTGTGTGTCTGTGCATACATATACATGCATATATATATTTTTATATATACACACACATATACATGCATATATATATACACACATACATACATATACATGTATACACAAACACACATATACATATATATACATATATATATATATATATATACACACACACATGTATGGATATGCCTCAGTGAACATGTGGAGATTAAACACAACTTGATGTAATTATTCCAAACTCAAGTTAACATGCTTGGAAGCAAGTACCCTTATCTGCTGAGCCATCTTGCTAGCCCAGAAACATATCTCTTTTAAAGAATATTAGTTTCTGAGATTAGATAAGGCACATTCTTTTATCACATTCATATGTTGTATCCAGTTAATAGTTCATAATTAAAAAATTACTTTATTTAAAAATTATACTGTATTATAATTATCTAACAATAAATATTCCCTTAGCTAATTCAGTCCTGGACACAAACAAAGCATCAATATGGCTTGCCTCGCTCTCGTTTTCAGGACTGGCCTTACCACAGCCATCTCTTTGTGAAGAAGGCCAATTTGCTTGTATCTACGCACTCCAGTGTATCCCTGCCTCAGAGAAGTGTGATGGGCAAGAAGATTGTGTAGATGGATCTGATGAAATGGATTGCTCTCTCAGACCCTCTCCTCAACCATGCAGTGATACGGAATTCCAGTGCTTTGAAAGCCAGTGTATCCCATCTCTCCTGCTATGCGATGGAGTGGCTGACTGCCTCTTTAATGAAGATGAATCCAGCTGTGGTGAGTTGTTTCCACTAACTCAATGTCCAGGAAGAATTTCTAGTGTTTAGAAATTTAGAAATCATGGTGTTTGACATGCTAAGTCGAGTTTTCTAGATTTTCTCCATAGACATCTTATCACTAGCAGTATGTTTGTATCTTTTGTTAATTTCCAGGTCTAGAAGGGTTCTGTCTGTGGTTACACTAACATCTGTAATCTTTCTCTTATTTTCTTGTCCATTTAACTCTAGGTCATTTTTCTGTACTTCTTATCTTTTAAAAACATTTATGGAAATGTTTTGAAATAGTGTATTCATAATTTATTTCTATTGTAAATGTTAAGAAAATTGGCCCAAGTCAAGGACTATAGACAAATGATTGTAGCGAACACACACACACACACACACACACACACACACACCACACACATGGGTTTAGGACTTAAAAATTATATCAGTAGACACCCTGTTGTATTAGTTGTGGTTTTACTGCTGTAAACAGACACCACGACCAAGGCAATTCTTATAAGGACAACATTTAATTGGGGCTGGCTTACAGGATCAAAGGTTTAGTCTATTATGATCAAGGCAGGAACATGGTAGCATCTAGGCAGGCATAGTGCAGGCAGAGCTGAGAGTTCTACATCTTCATCTGAAGGCTGCTAGCAGAACACTGGCTTTCAGGCAGCTAGGAAGAGGGTACTAAAGCCCACACCCACAGTGACACACCTACTCCAACAAGGCTATACCTGTCCTAACAGTGCCACTCCCTGGGCCAAACATATACAGACCATTACCCCTGTCATTAAGAGTTCATGATTTTTCTTATGAGCCCTCAAATGCCTCTTTCTATTATTTGTCTGTCCCCATATTCTCTTCCTTACATCCCATCATTCTCGACCCTCCCCACTTTGACCTCCAGCTTCAGCATCCTCTGTCTCTCTATAACTGTATATCCTATTTTCCTTCCTTGGGAGATTGTCCTTCTCCCTATCTCCTCCCTCTATAATTGCCTCTATGATTTCTCCATCTGCTTACAATGGAAAAATTAGTTTTCTTTAGTAGAGTCTCATTTGGTATGTTAACTATGCTTAAGGGTATGTCCCAAGTCCAGCTAAAATCAAATGAACTCAATGATACTTGCAGACTTTGTCTCATAATGCTTTGTTTGGGCTTTAAAATTTTTAATCTTGCTGTTTTTTTTCTGGTATATCATGGTTTCCTATTTTGTGTTTTTGTGCTTTGTGTGTGTGGGGGGATATGTGTATGTGTATGTGTGTTTCTTGTGACTTCTTTTTGTTAACATTTTTTAAAAAAATTCTGATTCGTTTGCCTGTTTGTTTTTTAACATAAGAGAGTAAGAATTCAGAGAGTTGTCTGGATAAGAAGGTAGAAAGATCTGAGAAGAGTTGGGAAGAGGAGAAATCATAATCAGAATATACTATATAAAAATATTTTCAATAAACAGGAGCTCATGTTGTGTTAAATATTAAAGATACAGAACCATAGAAATCCCAAGGAAAATATTTTAGTGCTGCCAATATCATTTCCTTATCCATATAACAATGCCAATATTAACTAACCCATGAGAGTAGAAGAATTTGTTCAAGTGCATATAAACCCCAAACCCTACCCTCAGCACTAGCCATCTTGGTATGTGTAGTCTATTTTGAATACAAAGGGGAGAAAATGTTGAGAAATAATTGCTTAAACTTAAAGATGATTACCTAATCACGGTAGAATTCAAAAGCCACTAACATCATACTAACTTATTTTCTTAGTTCTTCATTTTATTTCTACGTTATATTTTTTAATTCCATAAAACCTAACAGAGACCATAGTTTTCACATTATGACAAGTCATTTAGAGACAGTACCATATGAAAAAAATAAGAGATGAAGTATGCGGGGCTTCGTAATCAGCTAGGCATCTGGAAATACAATTATTGGGAAAGGAGTAAAATAAATGAAACTGTAGGAGACAGCCTCTGTGAATTAAAGACTTTAGTCTCACATCAGTGAAGCTGCTTCTCTGCCTTAGACATGAGGATTGTTCTGCTTTCTTTCTTTCCTCGTTTTTCTCACTTTGATAAAACAACAACAACAACAACAAAAAAAACCAAAAACAAAGCATGTCAGGTTTTGGTCTTTTAATATTTTGCTATTGGTTAAGTAAACAAAGGGAGCTGATTTGGGATAAACCTTGTCAGCTTACTAGTTGCTGTTCCCATCAGATGTAATGTAATTTGACTGAGAGAAATACTGTGATGTTTAATTTGGTCATCTGATATTTGGCTTCAAGGTAGAGTGCTATTTCAAGAGAAGCTTAGGAGAGTACAAAGTCCTTGTGATTTTAAGGTATTCATTAGAAACAGCTTCAGAGCAATTAGTTATTGGGAACTCTCTTCCTGAAGGGAGTCCACATGAGGACCACATAAGGGATAAAGTGCTACAACAAACAGCACACAATAGAAGTGTTTAAGGAACACAGTTCACGAAGTATTTCAAGACATCGTGTAAAATTACAATGCCATTGTGTAAAATGTAAATCTTTCGTTTCTTCACAGACCAAGTAGCAAACTTGTTGACTCTATACTTTGTATGACAGCATCATGCTTCCTGGTTTGATGATAACGTGTCACAACCTAAAGTCATCTGGGAGGAGGAACTTTAGGAAAAATGTGTCTTCCATAAGATCCAACTGCAGGGCATGTCTTTTTTCTTTTCTTTATTAATTTGTTTGTTTATTCACTTTACATTCTAACCATAGTCTCCTCTCCTCTCCGTCCCACCTTCATATAACCCAACCTCTTCCCCCTTACCCTTCCCAGAGGAAAAGGGAAGTTTCCACATAAGTACCAACCTGCTCTGGCACATCCTTTCCAAGTGAGGTCAGACAAAGCAGCCTAGCTCGATGAAAGGGATCCAGAAGCAGGCAATAGAGCCAGAGACAGCCCCCACTCTGATTCTTAGGGGATGTGGAAGGAAACCAAGCTGCACATCTACAATATACATGTAGGTGACCTAGGTCCAGCCCATGCATGCTCTTTGGTTGGTGGTTCAGTCTCTGTGATTCCCCCATTGGCCCAGGTTAGTGCATTTTCTTAACTAGGATTTGATGGGAAGGCTCCATCCTTTTGTCCTGGGTTCAATAAAGCAGGTTGAGAAAACCATGATGAACAAGTCAGTAAGCAACACTCCTCCATGGCCTCTTCATCAGCTCCTACCTCCAGTTTCCTTCCTTGTTTGAGTTCCTGTCCTGACTTCTTTCAATAAGGAACAGTAACATGGAAATGTAAGTCAAATAAACTCTTTCCACCCCAGCTTCCTTTTGGGCCATGATGTTCTATCATCACAATAGAAGCCCTAACTATCTAATATATCATAATGGTACTTTTTTATGTCATTTTTTAAAAATTTCTGGTGTACACACATAAAATCTAAGGTTCATCTTCAAATTTCTTCTCCTGGCCCTCAGCTGGCTATTTTGAAGCCTTTTGTTTTCTATAATGGAGATTACTATGGAAATAATTGCAAAACTTATGTGGTATATGACAAAAAATATGATGATTTAGGATACTATTAGGTGAGGAGGAAAAGAAACTCAGAATTCTCTATTTGGGCATTAGGGAAGCTCATGTGCAATGGTGATGGCTGTGAAAATAAGGGAAACAGGAAGACTTTGTGGGGATAATGACATCATTTTGGATGTGGTATCCAAATAATCTGTGGCATAACCACATGGATATGAATGTTGAGAGTGTGTTTGGAAATCTGTACACAGAGATCAAAAGAAAAACACAGGACATAGAGGGATTCTTGCCATCAGCATATAACAAGTGATGCCGCAGGTATGGATGAGATAAAATAATACTTTTAAAAAAGCTAGACAAAAATCTAAAGGAAAACCTGAGCTATCAATCAATCAATCAATCAGCAATCAATAAAACAAGGATTGAATACCTAAGAGCAGAAGGGGTATTGGGAATAGGTGTGAAGGGGACCAACAACAAAGTGTGGCAAGAGGGTGAGAGAGGAGAGCAATTAATAATAAGTACATATAAAAATATCATATTAAATCCCTAGAGAGATGGCTCAGCGGTTCTCTGAGGAATACAGTTTCCAGAACATGTACTACCCATGCACAGAACTGGTGTTTGGTTCCTGGCACCCACATGGGGCAGCTCACAATGGCCCATAGCCCCAGGCGCCCTCTATGGCCACCATGGAGACCTGTATTCACAAGTGCATAAGGCCATTCTTAGGCACAAATGAATGCAGATAATTTTTTAAAAGTATTTTCAATACTCGTTGAAAGATACTGAGAAGACATGATTGTAGAGGCAGAAAACCTTCCCTTCTGTCCTCCAAGATCTAACTGGGCCCCTGAATTAAACTGTAAAATGAGTTGGCAGAAATAGTTTTGCATGACACAGATACCACATACAAAGTAAAAATCAGAAGAAGCAGTCTGGTCAAGGGTTTATATACAGGAATGAACACAGAGTAGTAAACTGTAAAGTTGGCAGTTGTGGGAGGCTTTACATAATTGTTGTGATTATGTTCAATTTGTATCTGTGAGGAAAGAGCCTTTTATTGGACAAAAAAGTGGAATTGTTTAGGTTTGGTCTTTTCATGTCTATTGTAATACTAAGTACAGGTCCCCAAGACAAGGAGTCTACACATAACCTCTGTGACCCTGCCCTCAAGTTATTTCTGGTTGGTAAATAAAGATTCCAACAGCCAATAACTGAGCAGAAGAGACATAGGTGGGGTTGAGGTTTTGTGGGCATGAAGGGATGGGGAGAAGAGGACCAGGTGGAGAAGGGGGAGGAAGGAGAAGCAGCCATGGGCTAAGAGTCAAGAGAGCATGGCCCAGAGGGCTGCCCAATTGGAGCTAAGAGCAGCCCAGATTAACATGTGGTTGTTGATAGGAAAGTAGATTCTAACAGCATGGATTATAGGCAGCTGCCCCAGCTCTTGTGTTATTTAGGGCTTGTTGTAAAAATAAAGACTGTGAGTGTGTCTTTCATCTAGGAACATAAATGGTTTAAGGTGGAGTCAAAACTCCGGATGGGATTAAATAATTACTACAACACCAGAGATATTTTAACAGTGTCTCTACAGCATTATTTTGCTCTCAGATTCTTGCCCTAAACCAAAGGTGTTGCCTTTTTCTTCTATTATGGAGAGTGACTTTCACATGGGACTTTTACCTAATGCTGTTAGGAGGTCAAAGTGATCTCCCAACTGCTGTTTTCCAAGTGTCTTCCCTAGAACAGTAAATATGCATGAGGGATATATTTTAACCCTTTCATGGTGAAAACAAAGGAGAAAATATAAAAACGATTCGATGAAATGGAGTCCATGATGTTCCTGGAGAAAGTCAGGGAGAGTAGACCAAACTACAAATAACTTCAATAGCTCTGTAAAGGAGTCTACTCCTTGGTACTTGAATCTGGATGGATTTACTTTTGTATACTATGTGCATTAGGAAACAGTCCTTGGCACTAAAATGAATCCTACTGTTCTTACTTCCCTTCTCTAGATCCCTTATGACATTGACTTCCTGTAAACCAGTGAGCTTTAGTTTAAAATGGCTTTATGAGGGGCATCTGAAGAGGAAGCCCTGGTTTCAGACTGCTGTCCCATGTGAAATACAACATTTATTCTACTTGCTTCTAGGACATAGAAGCTAGCAGCTTTGGGTTCTTTTGTCCAGTTTCTACTTTCTGGCCCTATATTAATGCAGGCTACATTTCCAGTGGCATGGTAGTACTCTATATGAATTATTTTAAAATATTGGTCTCACCATTATTTCGTGTGAACAGTCAGATAGCTAGAAAGCTTGATTTTGCTATAGAAAAAGGCCTTCAGGTGTCAATATTGATATTCCCACCTAAAATTGTAAACACCTTAGAGTCCTCATTCTTACGGTATTTCAACTTCTGCAAAGCACTCAAAATAAAAACTGCATTCCATTAATTTTCCATCCCACCTCTCTATCAACATTTTTGGAAGAAGTGTCTGTCACTGACCTCTGTGCCATTTTGCTTGTTTCTCAAGATGATTGTCTTGAGATGACTCCTGTTTTCTTACCCACAGAAAATGTTCTGTGACAGCCAGGAATCATCTCTGCTTTTATACTTCAGAGCATTCTAATGAGGTTTAAAAATCATTCTTTCCATGATAATCTAGGTTTGTGAGAAAAGTACCTCTAACCTATCCATGTGTTCTAAAGTCAGGCTAAATTTGATTTAGAAACCCCAACAAGGAAGATCTCTTCTTCCATCAGAATGAAACCAATGTACTAGAGGCACATAAGTGCTTCATACTAAGTTTCAGGAAACAGTTACTATCTGACAGATACACAGTGACCACTCATAGTTTTCAAAATTTTTAGAAATTGAAGGTCCAGAAAGATTTAGTATTTGTCATCTTCTTGAAAAGTCCAGAAGACAGGTTGCTATCTCTCACCCTGACCCTTCCTCTTACCTTCTCTCTCCCTTTCTCCTCTCCCTCCCTCATTTTTCTCATAAGGATATTAATAACATTTAATGAGGGTCTTAGCTTGAGGTCTTCACTTAACTCTACTTCATTTCTTTAAGGCTCTATGTAGAAATAGAGTCCCATTAAGGCTTAAGTTCTCACCATCAGTTGTGGGCACACATAAAACTGAGTCCCTGGAAATCAGTATTTGATAAATGGTTCCATCAATATTTTCTTCTCGAAATTTCATGAAAGTTACATATTAATTTAAATTGTGTTTAAAGAACTGCTTCTTATTACATGTGTGCTACTCAACTCGCCTCACAGCACCTATGGTTACCTGAACATTATCAGCACAAGATCAAGCTAATCAAAACTGTTGCATAGATAGGGTGGATGATCTCTTGGCCCCTCCCATAAATGAGAAGATATTATTAGTTGAAAGTTGCTGGAAGAGGAAGACTCACTCTTGGGATGTAGGCACTGAGAAGATTCTCACACTCTAGTGGAAGCCCGATTCCCATATGGACATCACTAGCTAGTTTTTAAAATGAAAGGCATTAGGAAGGACATGTGTCAAGTAGAATATGGGGACAGTTTGACAGGACATTTGAGAGAATATAATTATATATCACTCTATACATATAAGAAAATTTCAAGAAAAAAGACTTAAAATGTATTTTGTGTGTATGAGTATATCCATAAACATTTATTATACACTTTGTCTGCAAATATATCTGAGAACCACCTGTGTGTTTGATGCTTGCAGAACCCAGAAAAACACATCAAATTCTCTAGAATTGAGGTTAAAAATAGTTATGAACTCTCATGAACATTCTAAAAATCAAATCCAGGTCCTTTGGAAGAGAAGCTAGTGTTCTTAACTGCTGAACTTGGAATAAAACAAAATTCTCAAGGACTCTTTGCAAAATATAACGTTTTTATAAAAAGAGTATGGCAACTTATCATTTCATTATGAGACATTCACTCAAAAACAAATTTACTTGATACCATTGCTCATTTTCATCACCCTCATTTTTTCAGCCAATCAGAGCTGCCCCAATGGAGCTTTGGTGTGCAACTCATTGGGCCGTTGTATCCCACCTCACCAGCGCTGTGATGGTACTGCCCACTGCGAGGACTTTCAAGTGGATGAATCCAGTTGCTCAGGTACTCCTTTTCTTTTCAACATTTCTTTGCCATACAAACTACTAACTAAATCTGAGGTGATAAAATTTTAAAAGTAGATTTTCTAAATTATTTTATGCATGTATTTATAGTGTGGATTTGGAGACAGGAAGAATGTTGATATCCTAGATTATTTAAAAGTTTATAAATGAGTAATGAACTCTTTATTATTCGATAAAGTGTTCACTAAATAATGAAAGCTAGAAAGCAGGCAGATGGTGCAGTTAATAAAGTACTCTCCACGCAGCCATGAGGACCTGAGTGCAGATCCAGAGCATCCAGTTACAAAACTAGGCATGGTTTTAAAATGTAACTCTAACATTGGGACGACAGGAAGAGTGCGATCATTGGGATTCGAATCAGTGAACTCCTAGTTTCCATAAGATCCTATCTGAAAAAATTAGGTTGGAGAGAGACAGAGAAAAACAGCCAATATTTATATTTGGCCTCTACACACTTATGTATGCCATCCCTGCACCCCCCATACACACACACACACACACACACACACACACACACACACACACACACACACACATACACATACACACATGCACATGCACAGTACAAACTCTGCCCATACTACATAACACACAAAAAAAAACAACATACAATTTTAATTTGATATCATTTGTTGTTCTTAGTATTTAATAATCTATAAACATTCATAGTGTTCTGTAATAAGGAAAGCTTACAATATAATATTAGTGTCTTTATGAAGTTTCATCCTTTTTCATACTTTTTGATGAGAATATTATATAATTAAATGTTATAATTTTCCATAAACATAATAAATCTTAGTTTTCCTTTGATATATTCTTTATTTTTCTAACCTTGGAGCATTCATAAAACATAAGAGCTAATAATGTTCATCAGTTGTCCTATGTATAAAAATTGCTCTAAAAATCCTATGATATTTTATATAAAATTCCATGGCATAATCTATTGCTATCTTCTCTCCTGAGTAATTGAATTTTTATTTCATGCAGTGGGTTCATAAAATAGTAGAGAGTTGGAAGCAATATAATTCTGTCAAAACTAAAAGATAATATAAATCAGCAATAGGAGATATATTTGATCATATTTCTTATAAAGTTAGAAATATTTTATGTCAAGTGTAGGCAAGAATATATTTATATATTTAAAGATACACATGGAATTATGAATTATGTGATTCAAGCATGATATAGTTTTAGTTCACAGAAGGGTCATTTTTTAACTTCTTATTTTTATGAATATATTAGGATATGAATAAGTAATCAGATAAAATTCCACAAAATATACAAAGATAATCTACAACAGCATTACTTTTTCCCATTATTCCATTATTAAGCATCTTAGACCTCAGATAAGTGACCCCAATGGAAGACCTGTTACTTTGTTGAAAGAGAGTAAAGAAGGCACTGGAGATAGAGATGCATGGTGATTCAGTTCTCATTCCTCAGGAGCTGGGATAGGAAGATTTAGAGTCTAGCCTGAGCTATACAGTGAAACTTGACAATAAAAAAAGGGAAAAAGAGACTAATAAAGCAGTAATAATGCACTTCTGCTTTTTCAAACTTGACACTTTGCTTGTGTCTCTGTGAAGGTGAGATTTTCTTGAGAACATCCATTTATGAGCACCAATCAAACTACGCTATGATTTATTGCATGTTCTGACATGATGTACCATTAAAAATAAGGTCAGAGAAACAGAAGCTTTGCCACGCATATACTGAATGATAGACACTGTCTATTTCAGTCAAGTACCCATCATTCACAATCCCCTTACAAAGTTCAGGTAACACTGAAATAGCTATTGGGATGGAGTGACATAAAGAGCTAGTGAAGCCATTGTCATAAATAAAATCTATATTATGCTTTCTCTATTCATATGTTATATACTTTGGGATCATCTATCAAATATGATAAAGTTAATACCTGTGTTTATAAGAATGTCTTCAAGACAGATCCATGGCACATATCTGGCAATGTACATCATACATTTCTATTTTCTAAACATCAGCTTCTTTTATGGTCAGGCTTGCATAGATTTTGAGGAGTTCTATCATTGCCGTGGTCATCACTCCCCATAGTGACCTCGCAGCAGATGGTGAGCATCTGGCCTTACACACTGCAGGATTTAAGTTGGTCATTAACAACATCAAATTCAGACACAGTGTAAATATTTCAATGAATTTTGTCAGTCCCCCAAGTTGCATTAGAAGGCCATAGTATTTTCTTTTTATTTTATTTTATTTTCTAAGTTTTTTTTATTTACATTCAAAATCATTTTCCCTTGTTCCCCCAACCAACTCCTTGTTTTGTTGATTCTTTGTATGGTTTTATTTGTTTCTACTTGATTGATTTCAGCCCTTAGTTTGATGATTTCCTGCCTTCTACTCCTCTTGGGTGTATTTGCTTCTTTTTGTTCCAGGGCTTCCAGGTGTGCCATTAAGCTGCTAGTGTATGATGTCTCCTGTTCTTTTTGGCAGCACTCAGGGCTATGAATTTTCCTCTTAGCACCGCTTTCATTGTGTCCCATTGATTAGGGTATGTTGTGCCTTCATTGTCATTAAATTTTAAAAAGGTCTTTGATTTCTTTCTTTATTTCCTCCTTGACCAAGTTATCATTAAGTAGAGCATTGTTCAGCCTCCATGTGTATGTGGGTTTTCTGTTGTTTTTGTTGCCATTGAAGACCACCCTTATTCCATAGTGATCTGATAGGAGGTATGAAATTAGTTCGATCTTCTTATATCTGTTGAGGTCTGATTTGTGACCAATTATATGGTCGATTTTGGAGAAGGTACCATGAGGTGCTGAGAAGAAGGTGTATTCTTTTGCTTTAGGATGAAATGTTTTATATATATCTGTTAGTTCCATTTGGTCCAAGGCTTCAATTCGATTCACTGTGTCCCTGTTTAGTTTCTGTGTTCCTAAACGATCCATTTCAGAGAGCGGGGTGTTGAAGTCACACACTATTACTATGTGAGGTGCAATGTGTGATTTGAGCTTTAGTAAAGTTTCTTTTATGAATGAAGGTGCCTTTGCATTTGGAGCATAGATATTCAGAATTGAGAGTTCTTCTTGGTGGATTTTTCCTTTGATCAGTATGTAGTGTCCTTCTGTGTCTTTTTTGATGACTTTAGGTTGAAAGTCAATTTTATCTGCTATTAGGATGGCTACTCCGGCTCATTTCCTGGGACCATTTGCTTGTAAAATTGTTTTCCAGGCTTTTACTCTGAGATAGTGTTTGTCTTTGACACTGAGGTGCGTTTCCTGCACGCAGCAAAATGCTGGGTCCTGTTTACGTATCCAGTCTGTTAGTCTATGTCTTTTAATTGGGGAATTGAGACCATTGATATTAAGAGAGATTAAGGAATAGTGATTATTGCCACCTGCTATTCTTGATGCTATCTTTGTGTTTGAGTGGTTATCTACTTTTGGGTTTGATGCAATAAGGTTACTAACTCTTTTTTTCCAGGGTGTTGTTTCTCTCCATGTATTGGCAGTTTCCCCCTATTATCCTTTGCAGGGCTGGGATTGTGGAAAGATGTTGTGAAAATTTGGTTTTATCATGGAATATCTTGGTCTCTCCATCTATGGTGATTGAGAGTTTTGCTGGGTAGAGTAGTCTAGGCTGGAATTTGTGTTCTCTTAGTGTCTGCATGAGATCTGCCCAGGATCTTCTGGCTTTCATAGTCTCTGGTGAGAAGTCTGATGTGATTCGAATAGGTCTTCCTTTGTATGTTACTTGGCCTTTTTCTCTTACTGCTTTTAATATTCTTTCTTTGTTTAGTACATTTGATGTTTTGATTATTATGTGACAGGAGGTATTTCTGTTCTGATCCAGTCTGTTTGGAGTTCTGTAGGCTTCTTGTACGTTCATCGGCATCTCTCTCTTTAGGTTAGGGAAGTTTTCCTCCATAATTTTGTTGAAGATATTTACTGGCCCTATAAGTTTCAAATCTTCACTCTCATCTATACCTATAATCCTTAGGTTTGGTCTTCTCATTGCGTCCTGGATTTCCTGGATGTTTTGGGTTACACGTTTTTTTGCATTTTGCATTTTCTTTGACTGTTGAGTCGATGCTTTCTATGGAATCTTCAGCACCTGAGATTCTTTCTTCCATCTCTTGTATTCTATTGTTGATGTTTGCATCTATGACTTCTGATTTCTTCCCAAGGTTTTCTATCTCCAAAGTTGTCTCCCTTTGGGACTTCTTAGTTGTTTCTACTTCCTTTTTTAGATCCTGGATGGATTTGCTGAGATCCTTCACTTGTTTGTTTGTATTTTCCTGTATTTCTTTAAGGGATTTTTTGCGTTTCCTCTTTCAGGATTTCTGCCTGTTGACCCAAGTTCTCCTGTATTTCTCTAAGCGATTTTTGTGTTTCCTCCTCATGGGCTTCTATCTGTTGATCCATTGTCTCCTGCATTTCTTTAAGCAATTCTCGTGTTTCCTTTGTAAGGACATCTATCTGTTGATTCATTTCTTTAAGCAATTTTTGTGTTGCTTCCCTATGGGCATCCATCTGTTGACCCATATTCTTCTGCATTTCTTTATGTAATTTTTGTGATTCCTTTGAAAGTGCATCTACCCATTGATTCATTTCTTTATGCGATTTATGTGTTGTCTCCTTGTGGACCTCCATCTGTTGATCCATGTTCTCCTGCATTTCTCTAAGCGATTTTTTTGTTTCCTTTGTAAGGGCTTCTAACCGTTGATTTATGTTCTCCTGTAATTCTTCATTAGATTTATTTGTGTCCTTCTTGTGATCCTCTAATAGCATCATGAGAAGTGATTTTAAATCCAGATCTTGTCTTTCGGGTGTGGTGGGGTATCCAGGACTTGCTGCTGTTGGAGAGTTGGGTTCAGATGGTGCCATATTACTTTGATTTCTGTTAGTAACGTTCCTACATTTGTCTTTTGCCATCTGGTTACCTCTGGTGTTAGTTGGTCCTGCTGTCACTGGCTGTTGGTTGGACCTCCTGTGAGCCTGCAAAGCTATTTCTGACCCCTCTGGAGTACTGGGATTGCCCTGGCACTGATTTCTGTGGCCTGCCCTGCTCCTGAGTGACTTTGTAGCCCTGATGTGCCTTGCCCCAAGTGATGTTATATTGGGGAATCCCTGCACATCCAAAGGCTCAGCGTAGTGGATTACTGGAGCAGAGTTCGCCAAAGGGAGGCTGGTAGGCTCCTGCCCTGTGCAGGGGGGTGTGATCTCTCCCAGAGGGGGAGAGGGGGATCCCTCTGCAGGGCAGAAGTCCCACAGCAGAGCTGGCAAGTCCGTTACTGCAGACCTGCCCAGCTCTTGGGAGCAGGGTGCACACAAGCTGCCTGAGACCCAAGCGATATTATGCCTTACTGTCCCAGAGCCTGGAGGTCCCAACTGCCCTGATGCCAGAGCAAAGATGGAGGAGTGCACTCTGCACTCTCTCAATGCAGATCACTCTGCAGGGGAGATGGCCCACAGCAGAGCTGGCGCCCAGAGGACCGCAGCTCTGTCCCGCTCTTGGGCACAGATGGAAGCCCAACAGGCTGTGTCCCAAGTGATATTATGTTGTGGGGAACCTGGGTACCTGTCTCCTCAGTGTGGCCATAGTATTTTCAAGTTGTGATTGATTATGTGACAGAAAAGAAATAATGAAGAATTCCTCGAACTGAAATTAAACTGGGAGTGATTCTTCTAATTGTGTGCAGTGGTAGCAGTTTGTAAAGT
This sequence comes from Tokudaia tokunoshimensis, assembly GCA_036184795.1. NCBI lineage: Eukaryota > Metazoa > Chordata > Mammalia > Rodentia > Muridae > Tokudaia > Tokudaia tokunoshimensis. Next base: position 63,040,610 of record BTHU01000022.1, on the reverse strand, counting down.
CTGCGCTAAAGTAAGACTATAATTATGATGATATTCTATTGCAAATAGAATTAGAAAATAACATCAAAATATAAAATTGTAGGATGAGATATTGAAGGTCTAATATATGTAATGTGTGATGATGATATAGCTTCATAAAATTTCAGATGGTTAAACAAAACGAAAGCCCTAACAATTCCCAGCACGTGTCTTGGAACTACTTTAAGTCTCAGAGACATAGTGATCTTTCCTATGGTCCTTGTGGTGGGACCTCAAAATATAGAAAACAGAATGAATATCCGAGTTCAGATCCAGAGCACCAGTGTAAAAATATTCACTGTTCAGTGGTGCATGCTTATCATCCTGCTTCTGGAGAAAGACACCTATTTCTCTAAGACTAGCTAATGAGATAGTTAAGCATTTTGTGGCAAGATATAGGCCCTAGAGGAATATCCCATCTTAAAGCCAATATGGATTGTGCCTCCTCTCCCCCCTGAAACCCCCCCAAAAAAACAGGCAATCACATAGCTTCTTCAAAGTCACACACATAAACCACCACATGTACACATTCATACATGCACATACTTTGCATGTATATGAAAGAGTAGCTGTCACAGGGGACTTGACATAGCATGCTGTAAAAGTATTAGGATCCATACATCGCTTTAAACCGTACACAGAATATTGTACAGGTCTCACACATTCATAGTGCATAGACTTCACATTTTGGAATGGAAATAAATAATAAAACATTTGACACTTTTAGAAAAGTGGCTCTTGTTCAGTAAATGACTACGCTTTAGTTAGTTTGTTGTTCTTCACTAACAACCCAAATAAGTCTGGTTAATCCCATTGAGCTTCCATTTCCACATGATGTTCTGAGAGCTGAGAAAAACAACATATGCCAAAGTGTTTAGATTGTACTGGGCTCACAGCAGGCCTTCAGACACTGGTGATGGTGCTTATAACATCTAGGAGGTAGGATGAGGAGAAACTGGAGATGCAGTGGATAAAAATGTAGTTTAGTTGCTTGGCCATTCAAAGAATTCTTTCTATTCAGAGATGAGTGAGAACAAATATTTAATGCCTAATATGTACAACTCTTTAATATAGAAAAATTTTAACTATAATTTTATCTTCCCAACTGCCATAAATTCACCTCTCTCTCTCTCTCTCTCTCTCTCTCTCTCTCTATCTATCTATCTCCATATATATATATGATATATATATATATATTCATCTCTCTATAGATAATAGATTGATAGATAATTTTAAATGAAAAATATACCCTTAAATCCCAAACTCACATAGGTCATAAGTATCTGATACCAGGTAACACACAGAGAAAATTAGAGCTTGTGTGACTATCTTTCTTCCCAGAAAAATTCAATTTAACAGATGCCACATTCAAAACTCTATTTTATTCAGATAAAAGAATAAGTACCTAGTTGCATATTTAAGGGTAAAGGTTATGCTTATGTGTGTGCTTGTCTTTATTTAAAGTAATAAACCAGAATGAGATAAATGTGAATTCCCCTATAAATGTTGTATGACAATGAGTTATATTGGCTTCCAATCACAGGATCATAATAACCAAGGCCATAGGGTCAGGCCAGTGAGAGAGGTCACTATGCTGCAGAACAAGGGGCCTTGTGATCATTGTCATATGCTCGCATGGATCCTTCTGCTATGTTCTTAAAATAATGGACCTCTTCATTTGTAACAAACCATATCCATTCCCCTCTCCACTTCATTTAGTGTTCGAAATTTCTCAAAGAAGATTAAAATGGAAATAGTCTGTATTTCCATTTAATGATCTGTTATGAATATATAAAATCTTCACAGAAATAATCCCTAACTCTGTCAAAATGCAAGCATTGTCCCTAGCATTGAGGCTAGGGACAGATCAGTCTACAAAGTACTTACCTTAAAAGCCCAAGGTAAGGAGATTGACCACACATAGATAGATGATAGATAGATAGATGATAGATAGATAGATAGATAGATAGATAGATAGATAGATAGATAGATAGATAGAGACAGACAGACAGATAAATAGATGAAATCTGCCCTGTTGGTACACTTCTAATCTAAGTCCCAGGGAGGGCGAGACTGGTAGATGTCTGGTTGGTGATCTTTAGGCTAGTTATAGACACTGCCTCAAGTAAACAATTAAACATTAAGCAAGAAGCAAATTAAAACAACAAAGGCATGGAAGATGTTAATGTGGAGAGACACCTGAGCTTATCTTTAGACTCCACATTCACACACACACACACACACACACACACACACACACACACACAAACACACACACATTCACTACTACCACCATCAACAGCAGCAGAATGCCTTTTGCACTAGTCAGCATCCATGTTCTTTCCCCAGGATTCTACTGGATACAAGGAAACACATTCTGATGTTCCCATAACATCAGGTTCATTAGCAGCTTCATTCATAGTGATCAATGAAAATATTAGTGGCTCCAGAAGGAAGTCAGCAATGCTTGTTGTGTAGATTGTAAGCCTTAGAGCATCACACTTGGATTTTTGTTTTTGTTTTTTTGTTTCTTTGCTTGCTTGCTTGCTTGCTTGCTTTTATTTTGTGTGTTTTGTTGGTTTTACTTTCTGCAATAGAATAAAAACCATTATTTGAAAAAATACTAAACTGCACTTAGGAAAAATAAGCATGAAATATATGCATCTACTTGAGTCTCATGATTATTGGGCTTCTTTTCTTAGAGCATCTAGTTTCTTGTTTCAAATCTATTCTGTTCAAGGAGGAACATCACTTCAAGGAAAGATGGCTTTTTATTCTCAGTACCAACTCTGTAACCTACAGTTACTTAAATAAAACTTAGGGAGGCCAAGATGGGAAAGACACTACTGGGAAAGCAAATTGTTGAAATATTTTGAAACCCAAAATGACGCTCGACAGTAGATACTAAACACATGGTATTCTCAAACTCCCTTGCTTCCTCTAGCTTTTTCTTTTCTAATGCTATTGGAATGTTCTGGAACTGACTGGACAATCATTCTCAAACCACCTTTCCCCCAGTATTCTCCTTTAATCAACAGTGGCTGCATAACATATCTCTCTCTCCATAAATAATGCTTTCTTTCCTCAAATTAAGCTCTCAGCCTCTCTCTCTCTCTCTCTCTCTCTCTCTCTCTCTCTCTCTCTCTCTCTCTCTCTCTCTCTCTCTCTCGCATAGCTAACTCCTATTGGTGTGCCTCCTTGGCACCTATATCAATGATCATAAAGTGATTTGATAAAAAATAAATGATAGCTGAGTATAAGGGAAAGCTTCTAATTCATGCCTCTGACCCACATTTCATATGGGTCACAGAGCTGCAGATTTCAACGCCATGGAGATTCATAGAGTGCTTCCCTTTGAGTGTCCCATAACCACCCCAAGACAGCATCATCTTTCCCTGTGTAATTTTTCTTCCTCATGAATCATTCAACTATGTGAATGAAGCCTCAGGCTAGCCAGTGGCCCAGCAAAACTGCAGCATTATTCTTTTTTTTTTTTAATTTTATTTTTTTTAATTTGCATTCCAAATCATTTCCCCTTTCCCGTTTCCTCCCTCCCCGAAAGTCCCATAAGCCCCCTTCCCTCCCTCTTTTCTCCATTCAACCCCCTCTCGTTTCTCTGTCCTGGCATTCCCCTACATCCAGTCTTTCCAGGACCAGGGGTCTCTCCTTCCATCTTCTTAGAAATCTATTGATATGCGGATTGTGTCTAGGGTATTCCGAGATTCTGGGTCAATATCCCCTTATCAGTGACTGCATACCATGTGTGTTCTTTTGTGATTGGGTTACCCCACTAAGGATGATATTTTCAAGATCTGACCATTTGCCTAGGAATTTCGTGAATTCATTGTTTTTAATTGCAGAGTAGTATTCCATTGTGTAGATATACCACATCTTCTGAATCCATTCCTCCGTTGAGGGACATCTGGGTTCTTTCCAGCTTCTGGCTATTATAAATAAGGCTGCTATGAACATAGTGGAGCATGTGTCCTTACTGCATGCAGGTAAAGCCTCTGGGTATATGCCCAGGAGTGGTATAGCCGGATCCTCCGGGAGTGTCATGCCCAGTTTTCTGAGGAACCGCCAGACTGATTTCCAGAGTGGTTGTACCAGCTTGCAATTCCACCAGCAGTGGAGGAGTGTTCCTCTTTCTCCATATTCTTTATTCCTCCAAATAATCATGAAACTGTTTTGACTTTAGAAACTTAATTGATTATAAATTCTTACAACTCTCATCCCTCTGTCCCAGTCTTACCCTATTCCTTTAGGAAACCACTATCTCTTTGCTGATTATTACAAAGGACTCATAACTGTATTGGATTTATTCTCCATTTCCTCTTTACTGGACAGACTGTAGCCAATGTTCCCTTTCTAAGCATAAATTCTGCCAAGTCCTTTCTTAAAGTCCTGCTTCCATGAGTCTATATGCTCTGAGCTCCTGTATATCTGACTCTCATATTATTGCAAATCCAACCAGTATGTATGTCCTCCATACTGAATACATTTAAGCCTAGCAGTTTCTATGCTTACAGCACACAGCATGTCTTTGCTGGCATAACAAGATACTGACTCTAATATGCAGAGCATTCCATGATTTTGCTAAGGACCCACCCTTGTTGCTCCTATCAATTTTCTATATCCATCTAAGATGCTGCTCTCTGTAGAATGTATTTGGATCTTCACTTACTCCTTTACCAGCTCAGTAAGTCTGGACCATCGTACTGGCTTCATGCCTGCATAATTTTATGATGTCATTACTTATAAAACAAATACTGTGATAAGGTGTTCACAATCATCCTCCACACAACTTTAAAATAAATCTGTTTTTAGTTCTGTTTAGGAGAAAGGAAACACACAAAGATGCTAACAACATTCTCAATATTAGTTGAGCTAAGATTCCAACTCAGATGGCTGGCTCTAATAATGAAAGCCTCATCATTTAATGAAATGCATTAAATTGCTAGTATTATTTCTTATGACATTACCAGGGTCTAGCTCAGTGTCAGATATTTAACAGGTGGTGAGAATAAAATTGTTGTATTATTATTTTAAAATTTAAAAGTGACAGAAGTTTCCATCAATAATTACAGATACAATAGCCCAAGCAGGGTGAAATGATATCCTGGAATAATGGCTATATTTTTTTAAAAAGATGGGGAAACAGAAATGTTGGCCAGCCTTGGTGCATCAGGGAAACAGTGTGACTACATGTACCACAGGAAGCTAAGGACAAAAGGTGCTTCTGCAATAGAAAATATGTGAAAGTATATGGATTAAAATTTTAAAGTATTTACCCTGTCTGCAGACCATCTTAGAAAATAAATGTCCATGGCAAAAAAGAAAGTATTGCTTGCAATGACAGAACAGTGCCTAGGGTAAATGGGACAATGTGATCTATGTTGACATCTCTCATAGACATGAAGGCAGGGATGTGAATGCACAGGAGTGCCAGACCACCCATGCAGAACATTAATCTGCCACCATTCAGAGACTTCTATGGCACATAAGAGATAGTTCAGTAAACACAAACTTCTAGTATGGTCAAAAACATGTCTTCCAGACATCTCAGAGATAAAGAGATTATACCTAATCTGGGGGAAATATCTTTTATTATAGTAAGTCACTCAGATACATAAGAGATAAAGAGCCATCTAGAGCACCAGGGAGCCCTGATCTGATTGGAAGTGAGAGATGTGCACATGCTTAGAGATAAAGTTTAATGCGATAGTTAATACTAATATGTCCTCCTTCCTTACAAGGATATTTATAATTGACCATGGCTTTTGCGATGCTTCTTTTTCAGAGTGTCCAATGCATTATTGCAGAAATGGTGGCACTTGTGTGATAGAGAATATTGGCCCCATGTGTAGGTAAGAAGATTATGTAATTGTTTTTAACATTTAAGTCAGTGTGCATATTTATTTGTATCAAGGCTTGAGATGATAGAGCATAAACCAATATGTGGTTACCCAGGTAAAAATACTGGATTGTGAAACTAAGATAAACTTTCTGCATGTGTAATATTTAAAAACATGAAAATATTTCAAGAAATATTGATTGTTTGATGCAGTTTTACATTTTCAACATTGTTCAGTATGTGGGATGCAGCATTTTAAAAATATGTATTACCTGCATTTGATGTTTATATGTTTTCAAAAGATTTTCGTTTGTGTTTTTGAGTCACACCCTGTAGCCCAAGCCAATCTTGATGTTGCCATAGTTCTTCTGCCTCAGCCTTGCCAGGGCTAAATATATAGGTGTGAGCCACCACACTTGGCTCAAAAGAACTTTTTCTTATACAGTTATCTAATTCCATATCACTTTTGTTGCTGCTACTTAGAGAGTCAATGAGTTTAGTGTAATGTCTGTGATTCTACTATCTTTTTTATTTCAAATCCCATATTTGACTCTCCTAATAAAAAAGAATAAAATTAATTCATAAGTAAGGCTATCTTCTGACTTGCCGATGGATGTTTGTAAGAATAATAAAGGTACAGATAAGGAATATATTTGCATACTCAGAGCAAAAATAAACAAAAACAGACTTGTGAGTTCTTTTGGGAATTGCTCATACTGCATATCAAAAATTTTTGATATTTTTTTCTTCATCCCGTAGGGAATTGTACATAAAGTTTCATCAACTCCAAAGGAAATGATGCATATTACATTATATTTGTTATCTAGCAGAGCACTAGCTGTATTACTTTGCTTATTGCAAAACCTATTGAAGGCTGATATTCAAATTATAATAAAGCACATAAATATCTAGAAAACACTCACCAATAGCTATATAAATTCTTAAATATTTTTGAGTAACACTCATATGTTTGAAGAGGTAGTTCCTTTCTGTCTCCTGAAGATTATGCAGCCCCGCCCTTCGTTGTAGAACTATTGGCTACTGAGGGATTCTAGGGACAGGGCAGTTACTATCTTTAGCTGGGTCCCCAGTAGTGATCCCATCAGGCACCAACAGATAGTTTCAAAGCCAGGGTAACAAAGATGATCATGGTCTAGAGTGTCTAAACTCACTGAGTCTCTAACAACCCCAAAAGTCATGAATGTGGGAAAGCTGTTTTTGTGTGCTAGGTGGTGAAAAAATGGGAGGGAGATTTTGGAGTGATTATAAGGATGCTCATTATACATGTATGACATTGTCAAAGAACAAACTCAACAAATGCTCAAAATGAAACAAAACAACCACAACAACAACAACAACAACAAAATTAAGAGCCTCAGGCCAATCAGACAACTTAAAGAGTAAAGGTACTTTATAGTGAGGACAAAGAACCTGAGTACGATCACAGTGGATTTCATTAACCCCAAATAATCAGTAATATCTTTATGTTAGATTGAAAAAAAGGAATATGAGTTCAAACCTGAACCCTGGGATCCACATGGTAGAAGAAAAGAACTGATTCTCTGAAGTGGTCCTCTGTCCCCCAAATGCTGCAATAGTATGTGTGAGCCCAAACAGGCTTTTGCACTCCATAGCTAATCTCTAAATCTCTATATTTATTTCTATATCTACCTATTACAGCACAAAAATAAAATTGATTAAATAAAATTAAAAGTAAACATTATTATGCACTTTATTTAGATATGGCTTTAATATTGATAAAATTGGATTTCAAGTGATTTTCTTGAAGTGTTTTTTCTCTTAAATCCATTATATAATTGATTTCATATGTCAGGATTATACTTTTCCTCATATTATTTATCATGAATGTTTACTATAAAATATTAGCTGATCCAGAGATTATATACATACAATTCATTGCCAAAGTCTCCCCCCAGGAAAAAAACAACTGAGAAGGCTGCCATATGATGCTTATTGAACATCAGCTAAATGGATGGAGCTTTTTAATGTCAACTGTTTACAGTAAGGCAGTGGCAATGCTGTCCTCTTCAACCCTGGTGAGCTGGAAAGCTCACCAGCTTTAGATAGTCTCAGCTGAGTAAGCAAAGAGCTTTGCATTCTTGGCAATCTTCGTAAGTACTTAAATAAACGTTAGCAATTGAAATCCAGATGGAGAAGCACTAAATTTATTTCCCTCAAATAAAAAGCTCAAAGGTGGGGGAGAAACTATGATGGATGATAGAGAAATCGATGGGATTTCAGGAAGGAAATTGGTGGAGCAAAGCCTAAGTGAACTGCCAAGGAGGTCCAAAAAGTATATTAACATATTGCTTGTAAATCAAATAAAGGTTTCAAAGAAAATAACTTTAAAAACAATGATTATGTGCACATTTCTTATAATTTACTATTATCTACTTTTTAATAATATTTTTATCTTTGATACTACATTATAATTATATTATAATAGTGTGGTCTGTACATGTTTTGAGCATGTGTCATAAATAAGTATATTGTGCCTGATATAGTGAAGAAAAGTTTCTAATAGCAAGTCATTAAAGTACACTAAGGACATCAGTCCATCTCAGAGAGCAGGATTCATGATCAAGTGAGCAAGAGAGTATAGGAACATGGAAGAATAAGGAAGTGAGCTAGAAGTCAGCATCTAATGAAATTGATTGGCAAACACCAACAAGAAAGAATACATTCAAATCTGTCAGCAATTATTATAACTGTAAATATTATAGTCAACTAAAGCAGACTATGTCAACGTAAAGAATGATACATATATGTATATATATATAATTTTAACTAATTTATATTTTAAACAAGAAACATGCCAAGAAAATAACTAAAACTAAAATGAAAACAATTAGTAGAACTTTTGTCACCTTTTCATAACCCATATACAATGAATACATGATGTGGAAACAGCTGTTTGAAGAATGTGCTAACCAAAGAATAAATGAAGCAATGAGTGAAAGAGTGAATTTCATTTGTGCAAATCACCCATCTACAACTTCACAGAAAATATCATTATGTTACAGTATGGTCTCAAATGTATTGAGATACAAACTCATTATGTTATCACAAACCCAATCAGCAGTCACAAATGGAATACTGGGGAATTTCTAAGTCAGTAGAAAGAACACACTGAGAAGCACATGATGTGTTTATTATGTGATCAGAAATTACTGCTTTGTTCCAATGACAGAAGAGGGTGCTCTTAAACTAGGAGTATCAGTTAGCCTCAGCTGCCTGGCCCTGGCCACAATGACAACATAAATTTCATTTCCACAAAACCAATGTTTAAAAAAATTAGTTTATGAACACCATCCCTTTACTTCCTTTACTCATTTTTTATTGTAAAAGTAAAAAGGAGCAGAAAAAAGAGAAAATGAAATAAAACAAACTACTCTAATTCCAAAGAGAATGAATCCTTTCAAATATTTTGGATTACTTAAACCTATGCATACACACTACTTTAGGCTATTCAAAGTCTAGGTATAAAAATAGACAACAAAATATTAAGAATCAATTGAAACAAAATTAAACTCTCTGCATCAATTGAATTGTTAAAACTTTGCAAAAGATAAATTTTAAAAAGAAATAAAAATGATCAGTTCTCAAGTCAATATAGAATAAAAGTGCAAAAATATCATGACACATTGGAATAGGAAAGGAATGAGCCAGGAACCAATGACATTAAGTAGAGAAGAAAATAGTCAGAGTGAGAAGCAGAGGTGGTAATAAGAATGTTTACATCCTTGAAGTCCCTCCAGAGGAAGTGGTACAAGTACAAAAAAGTTTAAAACCATATCACCAGTCTTTTGCAGTAAGATTGAAAGCCAACGGACTACGGGCTCTTGGTGGAAATGCAAGTTGTGGCTAGAGAAGCAGGAGCTCTGATATCAACAACAAGCAAACATGGTACACTCCAGAGGAGAGGGATGTATTTCCTCTTCTAGATGTTCTCTTCTGTGCTTCAGAGGCTACAATGATGCCAAGCTTCCATGATAAAGATAGGTCTTCATTACTCAGTCGCCCGATTCAAAATACTCTTAGAGATACACTCAGTTGTTTGTTATTACGAGCCAATTATCTAAGAATCTCTTACACCTGTATATTAAAGTCAGATTGAAGTCTATTGATTTCCCTGATAACCAACAATATTTTAAAATGCTATACATATTCATTTACATTTTAACAAAATAATTCTATTTCTAGAAGTTTTCTATTGGTGAACTCCAAAATAGCATTGCTGGAAGGACTATTCACTGAAGTCTTATTATAACTTAAAAATAGTCTAACTTCTTGAGTTCTTTGTATATATTGGATATTAGCCCTCTGTCAGATGGTTGGTAAAGATCTTTTCCCAATTTGTTGGCTGCCTCTTTGTCCTTTTGACAGTGTCCTTTGCCTTAGAGAAACTTTGTAATTTTATGAGGTCCCATTTGTCAATTCTTGATCTTAGAGCATAAGCTATTGGTGTTCTGTTCAGGAAATTTTCCCCAGTGCCCATGTGTTCAAGGCTCTTCCCTAGTTTCTTTTCTATTAGTTTCGGTGTGTCTGGTTTTATGTGGAGGTCCTTGATCCACTTGGAGTTGAGCTTAGTACAAGGAGATAAGAATGGGTCAATTTGCATTCTTCTGCATGCTGACCTCCAGTTGAACCAGCACCATTTGTTGAAAAGGCTATCTTTTTTTCCACTGGATGGTTTTAACTCCTTTGTCAAAGATCAAGTAACCATAGGAGTGTGGATTCATTTCTGGGTCTTCAATTCTGGTCCATTGATCTACATGCCTGTCACTGTACCAATACCATGCAGTTTTTAACACTATTGCTCTGTAGTACAGCTTGAGGTCTGGGATACTGATTCCCCCAGAAGTTCTTTTACTCTTGAGAATAGTTTTAGCTATCCTGGGTTTTCTGTTATCCAGATGAATTTTTGAATTGCTCTTTCTAACTCTATGAAGAATTGAGTTGGGATTTTGATGGGTATTGCATCGAATCTGTATATTGATTTTGACAAGATGGTCATTTTTATTATATTAATCCTGCCAATCCATGAGCATGGAAGATTTTTCCATCTTCTGAGGTCTTCTTTAATTTCTTTCTTCAGAGACTTGAAGTTCTTGTCATACAGATCTTTCACTTGTTTGGTTAGAGTCACACCAAGATACTTTATATTGTTTTTAACTATCGTGAAGGGTATCATTTCCCTTATTTCTTTCTCAGTCTGCTTATCCTTTGAGTACAGGATGGCTACTGATTTGCTTGAGTTCTCCACTATGTTCATAGCAGCCTTATTTATAATAGCCAGAAGCTGGAAAGAACCCTGATGTCCCTCAATGGAGGAATGGATATAGAAGATGTGGTATATTTACACAATGGAATACTACTCTGCAATTAAAAACAATGAATTCATGAAATTCTTAGGCAAATGGTCAGAACTGGAAAATATCATCCTTAGCGAGGTAACCCAATCACAAAAGAACACACATGGTATGCAGTCACTGATAAGGGGATATTAACCCAGAATCTCAGAATACCCAAGACACAATTCACATATCAATTCATTTCCAAGAAGAAGGAAGGAGAGACCCCTGGTCCTGGATGTAGCAGTGTAGGGGAATACCAGGACAGAGAAGCAGGAGGGGGTTGAATGGGGAACAGGGGGAGGGAAGAGGGCTTATAGGACTTTCGGGGAGGGGGGAGCCGGGAAAGGGGAAATCATTGGAATGTAAATAAAAAATATAGAAAATAAAAAAAAATAGTATGAATGCTTGAAATAACATAAATGCCTGCCTAGAGAACAAAAGCTATACCCAGTTCTGTGCAATAGGGGTGGGGAGTTATTGAAGATCATTGATTGTGCCAGGTGTAGGGAAACCAAGGCAATCTAAAGAGCAATGAAAAAATGCCTAGCAGTCATAAGAATTATTATGCAATTGTCCTTTTTTTCTCAAATAATAAAAATAAAAATCTAGAAAGTGTATTATTATGAAAATTGCATATAAGAAGCATTTAAGAGTTTTGCCATGTCTAAGAAGCTACGATATAAGCTTTATATATGCCTATAAGTAGATAAAATTATATCTAATTTGGATGTTAAAAAATTGAGACAGTATAGTAAAACTGTTTTTGCTGCTAAGAGTGTCTGCTGCCTTTTAGTAGACTTAGGTTGAATTTCCAGGAATCACAGGCATATGGTAAAAAACATGCAGACAGATAAAACATTCATATGCATAAAAAAACATAATATCTTTAAAAATGATATGGTGTATTAAATAATTTTCCCTGGGGAAAAAACAAACAACCATTGATATCAATGTTGTTATTATTCATATTCAAGCCTAGGTCTTTGAGGCAGAATCTATGACTGTAAGGTTTTAGCTCTCTGGTACCTTGCCTCTTTGGAGTTTGACTCTGTGGTCTCCTATTTCTAGAACTGCAAGGTCCTGTGAGTATAGACTTTTATCCAATTTCTAAAATAAGCTAAGATTTATTGTTTTCTGTTGTATGCTACTCTGGAACACAAAGAATACCTCCATTCCTGTAGGCTTGCATGTAAGAACATTCAGAAGTTTGTTCTAGTTCCATGGCGGCTGCGCTAATCAGTTTGTGAATTGTCTACCTACTATTGTCTTAATTATCTCTACGGCAACATAGTGTATTTATTTACAAGCTGACATACAGAACCAGCCAACAAAAAGTGAGAACATTGCCTCTCTTGTTATTTTTTGAAGCTCAGTATTTAACTTCTTAAAGATTAAATATATAACCATAACTACAGAAAAGTATTGCACATGAAAACAACTGAATATACCAGAAGTCAATTTTGAGAAGCCAACACAGAAACAGTTTTAAGTAATCTGGAGGGCCGAGTAGTTAAACTTTTCTTCAAATCCAATAAATGGTAAAGATGACACTATAGAAAAATAAAAATTACCAAGTTAGCCAAAAGTAGGAGTCAAAGATGCCCTTCTCTTTAAGTTTGCTTGTACTTTTATCTCAATACTTGGAAAACATTATGATGATCATTAAAACTATATCATATTCTTGAATACATTAGCTGAAGGGATGAAAGTGTTATCATCATAAATGTAGTATCCATGTTAGGTAATACACATATTTTTTTTTCTTTTCTAAGTTTTTTTATTTACATTCCAAATCATTTCCCCTTTCCCGTTTCCTCCCTCCCCGAAAGTCCCATAAGCCCCCTTCCCTCCCTCTTTTCCCCATTCAACCCCCTCTCGCTTCTCTGTCCTGGCGTTCCCCTACATCCAGTCTTTCCAGGACCGAGGTCTCTCCTTCCATCTTCTTGGAAATCTGTTGATATGCGAATTGTGTCTAGGGTATTCTGAGATTCTGGGTTAATATCCCCTTATCAGTGACTGCATACCATGTGTGTTCTATTTACACAATGGAATACTACTCTGCAATTAAATACAATGAACTCACGAAATTCCTAGGCAAATGGTCAGAACTTGAAAATATCATCCTTGGTGAGGTAACCCAATCACAAAAGAACACACATGGTAATATACATATTAAATAGGTGGATTTAGTAGTCACTTGACAATGTACACCTACATAAAAATATCGTGTTCTAAACACCAAATACATACAATCTTATCTTTCAATGTAAAGATTAATATTTTAATGAAAATAATATTTTGAAAAAATAATAATAAATAAATATCAGGTATTTAGATTATCATATTTACTCAAGAGATTTTTACCCAAAGGGCAAGCAAGAAAGACATAAATGCTAAACATATTGACAAAAAGAAAAGCCACAAATATTTTGCAGGTATCAATATCCTATGCAAATTAAATAGAATGAGAAAAGAGTATGGCATCACAAGACAAATAAACCCAACTGGACTGTGTGAGATTGGCTCTAATGTTTCATTCGATCGAGAAATGCTAAAGGTCCATGCAACCAGTTTTTTGATCAATCCATAAAGATGCCAGTAGGTAATGTTTAGGCAAAGGGAGATGGAACAGGTCCCTTAGAGTTGCACAGGCTAGGAACTGGGATAAGAGAGACAGAGTATCACCATGATGTGGTGGAAGATGCATCAAATTTAGTGCAACAGGGGAGAACCAACTGGCTACTTCCCGAATTGGGCCTGGGGTAGCAGGGGCATAATTAGAACTGCTCATCGATTGAGCTAGATGGCATATTAAAAATAAGCTTGTGTGTGTGTGTGTGTGTGTGTGTGTGTGTGTGTGTGTGTGTGTGTGTTTCATTTGTGGATCCAGGGAGTGGTTGGGTGGGTAGCTGAAGCACAACCTGTCAGAAGCATAGAGCTGAGTAGCCAAACTCCATGCTTCAGGACAGATTTTCATAAATAATACTAATAATGGAACCAGTTCTGAATAAACTGGAAAGTCTTTTCAGAAACAGTAACAATATCATAATACATACTCTATTCTAAGCTGATAAATAGCAGCACAATTAACCACACACACAAAACTGAAAAGAAGAAACAAAGGAACTTTCAAAGATGACTTCAAAAATAGGAAAAAGGAATGCAAACTATCAGTATTCGGTTCCCTATGACAGTGGGTTATAGAAAATGATCTCATCGGACTTATCAAATCCAAGTAGCACACTGTTCCTGTAGTCATTTCTTAAAACAAAGAGAAGGATTTAAATGCCTACCTGGAAACTTAAGCATAAAACTTAAAGGTATAACTAAGAATTAGTAAAGCTACCTATGAGACAGAACTTGGCAATAAATACTATGAAGATGAAACGGAATAGATAAATAATTAATGGAACAAAATAATCTACTTAGAGATAATGTAACTACATGAAACTAGCATAAACAGTAAAATTTCAGGTTAATGAGAATGAATAGTTTGGACTGTCCATTATTTAGTATTAGGAAAAAATGCTTAGTCAAAGATAAATTATTTTTAAAGCAATATGAAAGAATTGCTTTTAAATATTTCTGACATCATACATATGAATTACTTTCCAATTTCTCAAATGTATAAAGAGGGAAACAAATTCTTAGGGAAATAATGAAAGCTGCTGTAAACTTTTAAATGCATCTGTTTCAAAGCAGATGTATCAGCAATGAGCAGCTGTAAGAATCCTCCCCAAGGAATAACTCTTGAACAAAATTAGTGAGAGACACTAGAAACAGAATTTAACAGTGAAAATCAGCCAAGAAAATATATTTTATATAAAAAGTTATAACCTATATATTACTTTCTCAAAGCAACTATATATATATATATATATATATATATATATATATATATATATATATAGAGAGAGAGAGAGAGAGAGAGAGAGAGAGAGACAATGAAGACTCACAATGAAAAGAATATATAAATGACTAATATATGTCCAAAAGGAGTTCAACCTCTATTAAAAAGTTAGTAAAGGAAACTACTGAATTTCTAGTTTTATGTGCTATTGAAATAATGCACACCAAAACGAGTTGCAGTGATAGCCACCATTAATCACAATATATCCAAACTAGTCTTTGTATATACAGCTTCTGGGCATGTAATTTTTAAATATCCTTCAGAAACTGAATATAAATTAGGAAGAAAAACATATTTTTGGAGAGACAAAGTGCTAATAACAATTTGAAAGTTTAAGGTAAATTATGTACTAATTCAACAAATTCAATCCTGAAATTAAAATTAACATATCATTGATATATATGTATGTATATATATCATACACACACACACACACACACTGTTTATTTATACTCAATAGAGATCACCCTGTCGATTATCCCTATTAAGTCATAGGAGCCCATTGAAAACAGACATAAGTGGTCAATGTGGTATATTGAAAAACTAGGTAACATTTTAAATAGAAAACACAAATCTTGACATAGAAAAGTTTCAATATTATTAGAGCACATATATAAACTCTGCATAGGAAATTCATTAAGGTCCTTTTTCTTGAAGGAGAAAGTGTCTAACTGTACATGGGGCTGTGACACATAATTAACTATAACAAAGTTAGTGATCTCAAAAGGGACTTGCCTTAGTGAGGAAGAGACTGCTATTTTGTTTTAACAGGCTTTGGTTTTGTCATTTTAATAAGCGACTTTTCAAGCCAGATTTTTAGAAAGTGCTTACAGCACAGACAGACCCACACACATCCACACAGACACGTATTATATATAACAATAATACACACATGCACATACACACACATGCATGCACACACAGATACTAATTATATATAACAAAAATACACACAGACACTAGTTATATGTAACAATAAATACACTCACACACACAAACACCAATTATATATAACAATAATACACATACATACACACAGATACTAATTATATATAACAATAATACACACACACACACACACACATACACACATACACACATGCGCGCGCCAGTGGAAGCAGAATTAACTGGCTGCTTTTAATGTGTTCCCCCAAATAGACCTGTCCTTCAGTTTTCTCCCTGTTGTCCGAGAGTATTACATACTTTCTACTCAATACCCTGCCAGCCAATCAAGACCTGTTTTAGGAATGCTGCTGATGTTAAAGCAAGAGTCTGTTCACAGTAAACCCTTCAAACTTCCTCCCTGTTTCAGGTCTGATTGTATCCTATGTACCAGTAATCATGAACATAAGAACATAATACCTCATTTTCTTTCTGTGTACCCTTCTCAGGTCTCACTATATGCTTGTAGTAGCCTCAACCTCTAAATTACATAGCGGTTTTCTATGCTAGCTCGGTGATTGTTTTGGTAATTGGGTGTCTGTTCCTCCAGCATGAATCTTCACCTTTCAAGAAAGACATTCTCTGAGGAAAGACATGGCCCAGATTCCACTAACCAGTCATGGCTGACAGGGATTTGTGGTCTAGCTGTTTTTCAAGGTCTTTGTTATGTTCTGACTGTTAAGTAGATATTTCTGTCTTCTGAGAAGAAAAGAAGTAGGTTATTTCTGGGGCAGTGTCTACTGACAAATGACTTGCTTTAAAAGTCAGAGGAATAGATAGCTGTTCATAGCACAAGAACCAGAGTTCACACAGTTCCTTCAACCATGCTCAGACAGCAGCATCGGAAATGCTCCATCATAATCTGTGCAGTTCTTATCAGTTTTCTGAGCATGAGCACAAGAAAGCTTTAATGGATGCATTTGATTGATAATGACATCTTTCCTTTCAGTGTGGTGATGTGAGCATGGGTGTCTGTGCATGCCTGTGTGAGTGTTGTGTATGTATGTGTATGTGTCTGTGGGGATATGCATAGTATGTGTGTGTCTCTGTGTGCCTGTGTGAGTGTGTGTGTGTATGTATATATGTATGTATGTATGCATGTGCCTGTGTGAGGGTATGTGTGTATGTGTGTGCACACGTGTGTGTGCCTGTTTGTATGTGTGTGTGTGAGTGTGTGTATGTATGTATGTATGTATGTGTGTGTATGCATGTGCCTGTGTGAGTATATGTGTGTATATAAGTATATGTATGTGCCTGTGTTTGTACATGTGTATGTGTCTGTGTGAGTGTGTGTGTATGTGTGCACATGTATGTGTGTGTGTGTGTGTCTGTCTGTATGTTTGTATCCTTTGTTACAGTATGTGTATGTGCCTTTGTGAGTGTGTGTGTGTGTGCATGCCTGTGTAAGTGTGTGTGTGCCTGTTTATGTGTGTATGTCTGTGTGTATGTGCCTGTGTGAGTGTATGTGTGCATGTGCCTGCGCACATGTGTGTGTCTGCATGTATGTATGCCTGTGTGTATGTGTGTGAATGTGTATGTGCCTGTGTGAGTATGTGCATGTGTGTATGTGCCTGTGTGGGTGTATGTGTGCATGTGCATGTGCACATGTGTTTGTCTGCATGTATGTATGCCTTGTGTGTATGTGTGTGAATGTGTATGTGCCTGTGTGAGTATGTGTATGTGTGCATGTACATATGTGTGTGTGTCTTTATGTATGTAACTAGGTACTCTAGCGCATGGAACTGGGGAGGAAGCCCAATGAAGTTAGTAAGAGACCTGATTGTCTATGAGTCTGACAAAAGTCACTACTCTGAATTTCACAATTTTCCAAGCCAGGCTTCCTTGTAGCTGTGGGATGGCAGGCCATCCTGCTCTCTCCTGATCCTATATACAGCTTTTCTTCCTGCTCAACCAGCACGAGTTCAACTATGTCACAGTGGAGTCCTTTGTGTGTGCTGTTGCTAGGTGGCTGAGCTTAGCCTTACAGAAGAAAATCCTAGCAAATGAGGCAAAACGTTTTGAACTTACCCTCTCACCACTGAAATGTTGACAGACTTAAGTAATTCAATGCATTTTAATTTTGAAACTCCTCTGGGAATCTTCTTAGTCTCTGAAAGCACTGGTCTGTGTTCACCATAGCACTAAATTTGTCATCTTCTGCCTGCAAACTCTGAGATGGAGGACATTCCCTCTCTATACTCCAAGCAGAGATCTATTTTTCTGCTTTTCACTAGCAGAATGAAAGAGAGAGAGGGACTAGTGTACATCCCAGAGCTTAAGGTGAAAAAATGACTATTTAATAGTCTAAACTTCTATGATTAAATGGGCATGCACCTGGCATGAAATTTCAAAAAAACATGCCTTGAATTTATTGTCCACAAAGTTAAAACACACAGTGGATCACTTCCTAGAAAAGGTTCTCATTTTGATGTCAACACGAATTGGCATAACATTCTTTCTGAGTGGACACAGAGAAATCTGTCATTGTTCTAGTGTCAAAATAAAGATTTATTTAGCTTGAATAGACTCCAATAATAGGAAATGAAGCTTTACATACACTGTGTATGTCCATTTATCAGAATTTAAAATGATGCTTTAAGAGAGGGGGTTGAATGGGGAAAAGAGGGAGGGAAGGGGGCTTATGGGACTTTCGGGGAGGGAGGAAACGGGAAAGGGGAAATGATTTTGAATGTAAATAAAAAAAACTTAGAAAATAAAAATAAAAAAAAGAACTTTTTCCATAGGCTTGTAATTTGCAATAATGACCTTTTTGGTATTGGTTATATAATTCACTGTGCTGAAAGAATATGTTATAGATATAAAAAGAGATGTGTTGATAATGGGAGGAACACACTATTTTTGCCATTCATAGTTCACCTGAATAAATCACCCTAACACAAACAGAGGGGAGGAAGGGAGGGAGGGGAGAGAGAGAGAGAGAGAGAGAGAGAGAGAGAGAGAGAGAGAGAGAGAGAGAGAGAGAGAGAGAGAGAAAGAGAGAGAGAGAGAGAGAGAGAGAGAGAGAGAGAGAGAGAGAGGAGTACTTAATCTGTTTCCTTTTTATATAAAAAATTCACAATATTGGACTGTAGTTTTTCACTGATGTGTGAAGCACAGTGAAATACACAGAAGGAAGAAGGCACTTGGGGTTAGAACCTACTTCAGCAATATTTGATAACCATATAGTAAGGGCAGGCAAAGACCAACAGGATAAGAATTTATACAAAATAACCTCAAATCACAGTATGTTCCAGAAACAACTTGTTAACTAGCTAAAGTTAGAAGGAGAAAAGGGTACACTGAGGCTTCTAGAGAAAGACAGCTTACAAAATGAAATGGAAGAGGGTGAGGGAAGAGCTTGGCTATGCAGTCCTCTAGGAGCTGTGACTGGGAATCAAAGCAGCTAATGATCTGGAGAACATGCTGGATGAAGCAGGAAGAGTGGATCCTAGGGTTGAAATCGATAGAGGCAGATGTACAGTGTGGGTCTCTGGCCTCCACGCACATATGCACATACACATGAACACATGTGCTTACACATAAAATGGATGTGTTATTTAGTTTTCTGTTTTGCTTTTGGTTTTTATTGCTGTTTGCTTGTGTGTGTGTGTGTGTGTGTGTGTGTGTGTGTGTGTGTGTGTGCGCGTGTGTGTGTGTGTGTGTGAGAGAGAGAGAGAGAGAGAGAGAGACAGAGACAGAGACAGAGAGAGACAGAGAGAAAGAGAAAGAGAGACAGAAAGACAGAGTGACAGTCAGAGACAGAAACAGAGACAGAGACAGATAGACAGATAGGGAGAGACAAAGAGAGACACACAGATAGAAAGAGACAGAGAGAGGGAGGATTGTGAGGGACACATTTACCACAAAGCACATGTGGAGATTAGCAGACAAGTTCCTGAAGTCTTTTCTTTCTCTCACCATTAGTTAGCTTCTGGGGATCAAAATTAGGTCATCATGCTTATGCAGCAAATATCTTTACCCATTGGTAAAGATATTGGGGGCCTTACTGGTCCCCTGAATCATTTTTATGGAATGAATTATATTACTCGTTTTAGGCAATTCAGTTATGTGCTTCTAAAAAGGATGCATACACAAAGTTTGTGAAAAGTTTAAGAAAAATGATAACAAAAAACTAATCAAAGCAAAGTTGATAGAGTATTAAACAATAGAAAAAAGTAGATATTCCTTTATACAGGGCTAGGCTAGAAAAGGAAATGTAAAGATACAAATAGTTTCTAAAACAATTTCTCCTAAACTCAGTATAAACATATAACACCCAAATAAATGTATATAGAGAAAATTGATCAAGTCACAAGGAAAATAAATTTCTAATATTTAGGTGATAAGATCTAAGTTGTGTTATAACATATATTTTTAAATATCAGATATTATTATATGACTTTGTCAATAATTTAAATGTTTTTCTAATGTGTGGTGATGCCTGTCTAGAATCTAGCAGTTAGATGGAGCAGCAATATATTGGAATTTTGAGAAAACCCTAGTCTACATGGTACACCATCTCAAATAAATGGCAAAAAAATTAAAAGAATAAAGTTAATAATTATCTAGAACAGTTTAAAAACATGCTTTAACGAAACTGAATTACATAACTTTTCCCATTCCCTTTCTTTCTACCAGTACGTCCCAGGTACCCTCTTTCCAAACCTTCTACCCTATAGGCTCAAATTTTTAGATTCTTTTTCTTTGATTATTATTGTTATACACACATGCATGTTCATGTTCATGTGTATGTGCATGTGTATATACACAAGTGGTGACATAATAGAAAAAGCCATTTGCCTTAAATAAACTAAATTGCTAACCATATGTTTTATCAAATGATGATCAAAGCCTGATAACCTTTTCTCCTTACCACTTGATGTGAAGTATATATTTATATTTGAGGAAAACATACATATACTACGCAAAATTGTTAAGCAAAGTCCCATATTGATGGTGATAAAACATGCTTTACCTATTTATTTTTATGAATTAAGTCTTATTTTATATCAAGCATTTCAGAAACACAAAAGGAAATAGAAACATCCATACATTTTTTGTGAGGCTATTAGACTTGACATCTTCTATGGATAAGGAGCAAGAGCAGTCTATCCCAGGGCTTCTTAATGAACGTAAGTACACAAGTCAAAAGGAAGCATTACTGAACATAGATGTCCCTGGTTACCGGGTAAAATGAGCAAGTCAAAGAAAGGTTTGCCCTTTGTTAATGACAATCCTGGATACATGTCTACCTCATACAGAATCACAGTCAATTCGGGAACCTTGATGGCTGTTACCATCTCAGTCTCCTTACCAAACTTCTAGGTTAGACTAGCTAAAGCTGTCTTCCCTGTCTAAAAGAAGTAAAAGCACAAGCCTAGCCACCTGTGTCTGACTCAGCAAGCTGTCATGCAGTTCTGGGAGGAGCTACAGTGCCTCAAACAAGTTTGAGGTCACTTTCTGGAGAAGGAGTCAAGGAATCCCATGACTGACACAAGAATTCAGGAGAGAGGCCAAAGCCTGAGTCCTAATTAGTCAACAAAGGGAATGCCAACATTTCATAAGGTACAAGTTTAAACAGAAGCTGTAGAGTCACATGTTAAAGCCTGCTTAATTTTTTTCTTATTGGTTTGTCTCCACAGGTTATGAAATTACATTGTGAGTTAAAGGCACAGGACAAAAATAAATGGGCATGAGGGTAAAGGTAGAATGTTTACAGCAAGGAACATTTCAGGCAGATTGTTAGCAGCACAGTGCCAATGAAATGATGTTTAAGAGAGTAGCAGAAGAGTAATTTTGAAAATGAAATTTTAGATGCTAATAATTAGTTCATGGAGTTGATAGACAAGAATTAAATGTCAATGTAGCATAAGCCTCTTTACTATAGAGAAGATAGTGGTGGCGGAGGCAGGAGCTTAGATATGTAGATGGTGTTGATTTTGAGGAAACAGGAAAGGGGAAATGATTTTGAATGTAAATAAAAAAAAACAACTTAGAAAATAAAATTTAAAAAAAAAAGAGAGAGAGAGACCTACTATCCTATTAAACTCTCCAGTGAGTTTGTTTCCAGCCACTTCCAGGATTCTACCAAACAGTCGTTCACCAAAGCAAGACTTTGTTTGCAATTATTGTGGTGTATTTTTTAGCCTTTGCTCTTGGATTCCATTGAGGTCACCACCCACAGATTGTCTGTGGAAGCTATTTGGCAGGAGTCCTGTTGGGGGAAGCTCAGACTCAGACCATTAAAGGCATGTCAGCAAACAGCCTGGCTGCTTCCTTCTTTTCATGTGAGTGACCAGAGAAACAGCAAAGGCTGTCTGTTATTGTTTTTTCTCTCTCTCTCTCTCTCTCTTTCTTTCTTTCTTTCTTTCTTTCCTTTCTCTCTTTTTCTCTTTTTTGTTGTTGTTTTCTTCGTTTAATTTGAAGACTCATTAATATTCAGCTTTCAAACTGCTTCATTTGGGAGGAGTGGGACAAGAAAAAGACAAATAGAAGTTTGAGAAGTTCACATATGCAAGTAGGTAAGAAAGTAAAGAATAAGCAGTATATTTCTCCAGTAAAAAGTTACACACTGAAGAAAGATCAGCCTTGACATTTTGACTTTATTTTAAAAGTGATGACTGTCACAACCTCAGAGAAGATAAAACTATATATACATAATATAAACTGGTATCTGTGTTCGTCTCTGGAGCTTGTGAGATGAACATGCATATGTATAGGTTTAGGTATAGGTATAGGTATATATGTATGTAAATATGATATAGATCTGAACATATGCAGTATTTTAGAGCACTAATAGTATTTACAGAGATTATGGCCACCTCAGAGCAGTGTAGATTAAACTGAAACAATTAACTATCATCCGTTTTCCCTCCATTGGCATGCAGTTATTCTCCATGTCTAAGAAGCTCTCCTGGGGATTTCTCAATTAGTTTCTGTCCCAAGTACTTCCTGTATAGGAACCTCATAGCAGGTACCAAAGCCCATCCTCCTTATACTCCTTCTGAATATTTGAGTTCTTTAAAAAACATAAGCATCAACAGGTTCCCATTAAAACATTCTGAATGTTGGAAGCATACCTTTCAGTCTGGCCACATTCTGAATCAGACATTTGATGGAGTGTCCAAACACTGCACTGTTTTGGAAAATATGATATCAATGGCTTCTAATTCTAGTTGGTATATCTTTGGGTCATTATTACACTGTGTCAAAGACCAAGTTGGTATATCTCTGGGTCATTGTTACACTGTGTTTATACCTAGTTGGTATATCTCTGGGTCATTCTTACATTATGTCTAAAGTGTTAATTTCACTGTGTTTGTTGAACTTATCTAGCTTCCTCATTTTTCTAGAAATAGCTATATCTGTGATATTACAAAGAAAAAGAAAGGAAATGTGGAAATTACATATTTTGTTTTCTTTATTAAAATTTAAAGACAAAGGAATTTTTAGAATAATAAAGTGCAGAGGTCTATATTTGAAGAAAAGGAAATTCATTTTGTTTATACATCTAGTATGAAGTCATCTGATGTCACTCCCAACCCGTAGTGTTAACATCTTAATTTCATCTGTACTTATTTCATCTTAAAAGCTATTCTACTAATGATGTCATAGAAGAAAGTATTAATTTACATAAAACATAAAAGGCCATTGAACACTTTTATCAGTTTTAAGCATCCCAAATTTATATCACATATTTTGTAATCTCTGTGCTAAGAGGTCATGTCAGCATGTGTAGTTTAATGAATAATATGATAAATAACAATACATAGTCACATTCTGGAATTGACAGTCACATATCTCCTCATACTCCCATGACATCTAAAAGAATCTCATCTCATATGGTTGAGTGAATAACACTAAAGTTGTTATAAGCATACATTCAGTACAAAGAAGTAATTGAAAATATAGTCATTGTCCTTGGCATGTCACACTGATGCTTTCCCTGAAATAAGAAAACAGACAGTATTTTGAAGTAAAAAACAAAAACAAAAACAAAACCCCCCTAAAAAGTAGTTTGCCATATTATAAAAGAATGTGACGTTTAAATTTTTATTTATTAAACATTTTCTCCTTATACAGTCTTATAAATTTTGACATAGTCAAATCCTACTTTTCTATTGCATAGTATAGTATAACTATACAAAACATATAAAATAGGCAAAGGAAGGGCTTTAAAGAATATCAGAAACCATTTATGATATTCTTTTATCCAGTCCATCTGCCATATGTATTCTTGGGGTCAAAAGTATTTATTAGCTGAGAATTAGCATTGTGGCCAAGTTTCTCAATTTACTGTCTGACAGAATTTGGCCTCCCACTTATCCAAGTTCATTATCTGAATTTTAATGACTGGAACAAGCAACTTAATTTAATTGCAAGTTATTTCACAAAGTATTTTCTGCTCATTAGACATGACTTTCCTTGTTAAATTATAAATTCCACACTTATCTATTCTAAATGACCAAGTTGTGTTAAGACCTACAGAACAAAATCTTGTTCTTCTATTACTAGAAATAACAACTTACAATACAGGAATATATATATATATATATATATATATATATTATATGAATATATATACAGTCCATAAGGGAAGATGCACACTCTAAAGAAATATAAAGCTTTAAGAACAGACACTCTTACACACACATGTACACGCAAATTCTGAATAGAAATTATTAAGTTCAATTTAGGTAACAACTCTAGAAATGCTGATGCTAGAGAAAATTGAAGTGGTGGGTTACATCCTCCACCTTTCAAGCCCCATATTTAAGTGCTCAATGTTTCTGTCCTCTACACGTTGCCCAGAGAGGAGATGGCTTAGTGCAGTGGTTCTCAACTTTCCTAATGTTGTAATACTTTAATACACTTTCTCATATTGTTGTGAACCCAACCATAAAATTATTGCATTGCTACTGCATTACTGTAATATTTGCTACTGTTATGAATTGTAGTGTAAATATCTGATATGCAGGATATCTGATATGCAACACCAAAAGAGTTGTATCCCATAGATTTAGAACCACAGGATTAGAGAGGGAGTGTGAGAGAAATTAGCATTATTTTCAGGGTCTGATCATACAGGTTTGTATGTCACAATGTTTCCCAGAACTATAGATACCTTCCTGTCTTCACATCCTTGTTAAACTGACTTACAGTCGACTTAATCATTGTAGTATTTGTATGCTTTTTTTTTTACTGTTGCTCTCTTATCACCCCTCATAAGCAGATAAATATTCACTTTGCTTTTAGAGTTCCTTGGTATTTTCCTTAATGCTGGAAAAAAGTTGCCTATCAACTAATAATGTAATTACTAGTAATTTAGATAAAATAAAAATTATTTAAGCATATACAAATAAGACTGTGGGTATTATACATGCAATTACCCAGAGTTAATTATTTGAATAACCAATCTAATAATTTTCATGCAATATAATGAGAAGTTATTAATTCTAGCCTAAGTAGAAAAAAATCAGTACTATTTGTGACTTCTAACTTTAGCATCCCACTCTACCCACTAATAGATTAAATTGAATGATTTAATTGAAAATGAATTATTTAAAATAAAAGATCTTTTATTAATGTACAGAATTACCACATGTTCTGTTCCCTTCCAAAGGCATACAATCCCTTCCCCCTTTATGTCTATTTCTCTAGCTTTGTATTCCCACAGTCTGTAGCTAGACTGTTGACATTTCTGATCTATGGTGACAGGCCCCTTGTCCTTTGGCTTCTAATGGGATTCAGTCTATGGGGCACACTGGTAGAGGTCAAAGATCAAAGGGGGATAAGCTTATTTCCCACTGGCTTCCCCTAAGCTTCTGAAAGTGAACTCTTCCCTTTTAGGAACTATATTCTAATATATATCTCCTGCTATCTCTAGAAAGAGTCCTTTTGGTTGCTTCATCATGCCCTCTGTTATTTGCCTTGGCATAGAATTCTAGTTCTATTCCATTACCTCAACTTCTTCACTTCTGCCACATTCCCCTTACTAGTTGACCCCGGTTGTTGGCTGTGTTGTCTTCCTTCCAGGATACTTCCTCTCCAAGCACTTAACTGTTAAGGGAGAAAAGATAGAGCATCAATGGACCTTACACTTATTTATCCAATATTTATAGAACCAGGGATCCCGCAGGATGCTATTTTCATGAAATCATTGGAATTAGTGGTCACTCATTTGAAAGACACAGGGAGTTTATGTCAAGTATCTGGAGATCCTAACCTGAGTGTCATATCCCTCTGATTGTTAAAAGCAATATATGCCCGCAAATGCTTTCTTCATCAGCATTAGAAATTAACAAAGAAGGGGCAGTTCATTCAAAGAGCTCATGAGAAAATTATGCTTATATAAGAACAAACTTATAGGTCTGTATACTCTTTTGGTGAAGATGATATGATGGTACATAGACTGGAATTCTATGCCAAGGCAAACAGAGGGCATGTGAAGGAGCAATAAATAGGGACTCTTTCCAGTCCTGAGTATAAGCTATAAAAGTAAAGATCATTTAAAGATGGGTATATTCTAGGGAAGCTTAATTCATAAGATCCCATAGTAAGATCATAATAATCATGTTAACAGCTTGTCGTCTAATAATGGTCATTATGGTTGAATAGTACGATTAAACTATCATTTTTAATGTAATCTTCAGGAAAAGGATGACTGGAAATACTTTTCCCCATCATATTGGATACTTGTAACATTTAATAAATTATTTTTAATATTTATTTATTTACTTTATGTATATGAGTACACCATTGCTCTCTTCAGACATACCAGAAGAAGCCATCAGATCCCATTACAGATGGTTGTGAGCCACCATGTGGTTGCTAGGAATTTAACTCAGGACCTCTAGTGCTCTTAACCACTGAGTCATCTCTCCAGCCCACTTGTAACATTTAAAACATCATATTCCTTAAAAGATGTCAAGTACAAATGTAGATGCAATCTAACAAATCATAAATAATATCCTTTTAATTCTTAACCATTATTATTAGTCTCCTGGTTGATATAAAAAGCCAGAATTCATACAAGTATTTATAATCCATGTGTGATGATTTAATATAAGAGAGCCCATAAAATAGTGGTTTTGAAATTACCTATAAACATTTAGAGCTTTGAGTAATCCATCTTTCTTTTGGAGTTTGCTTGAGTTAGTATCTCTGTGTGTAGTTAAGGCTGGCCTAGAACTTGCAGTTTTTCTGCATGATCTTTCTGAGAGTTGGAGCTGTATTCATGGGCCACCATAACCAACTTTGTTCATGTGTTAAGTATAATCAAGGAGCTCATTAGATAACTTTTGTTGTGTTAATGACATTAAATGATTATGAAATCTTAAATCATATAAATTCAGTTTATAATATATGAATCTTCTTAATGTTATTTCCTTGACTCCTACATAATAAAATGCACTGTTTGGCTTTTTGATGGTACAAACATATTCTGATAGCCCTAATTTCCTTCTCCCTGTTGATGACTTAGAGCCTTGTTGTCCATGTAAATGAGGAGAGGCAGTTTTGAAATCTTAAGTATGGACATAACTTTCACTAGGCCTTCTTTGCTTTTAAAAATATGATACCATTTCTTCCTTTGTTTATTGTGCCTTAGACTAACCAAAGCAGTTCCATTTTCAGCAGCTCATTAGGGAAAGTGCTGGCATATAGCTGCTGGATAAGATTAATAGAAAAACTGACTCTGTGGTCTAATCTAATTTGTTTGCAATTTTTGGTTAATCAATGGCCCAGAAAATAAAATATTGTAGAAAATAAAATATTTTAAGTTCAAAGTAGCTTCTAAATGGTTTTCTGTTAGCCTCTTGGTTTCTCAATGACAGTGACTAAATGTTCTTTACTTCTCTGTCCTTGGCTTTCAGAACAATGCTAACCATGTGAATGCTTTCAAGAAATTAAATTGAAAATTTAACAATTATTTTCATAAAACTGATTTGTGTGTTGAATGTAATCACATCTGTATACTTTCCCTAACTGAGTGGAGAACTAAAAAGGCAGAAAAAATGCATTTTGTTGTTGTTTTGGACACATAAAATGTGCTAGGCATGTAACTCATACCAGAGCACTCTGCTGCACACTGAGTGACCTATGGGAGATAATCAGGCAAAGAAAGCCTTACAGATAAATTTCAGACACTGGATGAGATCATTGGGTGTTACAAGAGTATACATTAGAGTTTTTGTGGTATGATTGTTAGCCAAAAGAAAGTAGTAGAAGTAAGAAACTCATATCACCAGAGAATTTAGGGTTGGGGTCTAAAGTCACAGTCTCCATGCTTAACATTTATTTCAATTTCTATAATTTCTTATTCATCTCTTGCTTTGTCTGAGAGAACATAGCAACATCTTCAGTGTTCATCATATTACATCTGTATTTATTTTTATATTACAAGGATTTCTAAAACTTTCTTGGTACAAGAGATATTGACCTAATATTGATCCAATATTTATACTTTAAAATATGCCATCTCTACTACATTTTAAGTGCTCCTTGAAACTTACCACCTTTCCACCAAGTTGTTAGAGTGAAACCAGCCTAGAAGTGTCTCAGATGCCCAGTCTCTTTGGGAATTCAGGACAATAGAGCATTCCTCAAGAGAGCAATTAATATGGATTGTGTATACCTGAGTGGGAAAAGGCAGGCAAGTGAAGCTAGTGGCAATTTATTTTTTAACCTAGCTTGTGTTTGCAATGAAAGAAGGTACATTTAGACAGGGCAAGCTATACAATGCTGCCCAAGGATAACAGAACACATAGTCATCTAATTTACATATGTAATTTCTCAATAAATTGTGCAACTGTTAGAGCAAACAGGATTTAGGCAGAAATATAAATATCCTGTGTAATAAAAAAGACCAGCAACAGGAAGGGTGATTGTAGTATTTTATTGAAGAGTGCAAAGTATTAGACTGTTTTTCTTATTTTTATTTTTGAGATTATGATACAATTACATTTCTCCCTCCCATTTCTTCCCTTTAAATCCTTCCATATACTCTTCTTTAGTCTCCTTCAAATTCATGGTCCTTTCTCCCCACCAATTGTTACTGTATGCATATGTGTATCTACATACATAGAGAAAAAACTCTTAGTACCTGCTACAATAGTCTCTCTTTATGTAGCTTATTCATTCCAACAACTCAGTGAATGCTTGACACCATGAATAACTCTGAAAATCATACAAGCTATCTTTTCCTATATACAGGTACCTGTGTTGAAGGTTGATTTATAGGTAAGGTACTATGGGAATTAATAATTACTAATGAAGTACATCAGCTATAAAAATATGCTGTAAGAGATGTGTTTAGTCTGTTATCTTGCAGTAAAATAGTCACCCTTCTGCTGATGATGTTAGACAATTCAATGTTTCTGTCATGAAACAAAATGAGGTGAATGGCAAGGGGTTTTGTGGAACAGTGTTAGATTGCTACTAGGACTTGAGTTCACAGAGCATTACAATATCCAGACAACTGACCTAAAACTAAGGTATGCTATCTTTTACCCTACAAATACCCTTTGGATTCAGTGAGCAAAGTTTGAATCACGTTGGGGTAGGCACAGAGCCTGAGAATCCATCATACTCTTGAGAATGACCTAAAATTTATAATTGGTGAATGACTTTTCTCTGTAATTTTCCATTTAATTTTTTTTATCATAGTTGACAATGTGGAAATGAAACTTGGGAAAGCAGAACTACAGACAGTAGGGAAGTGATATGTTATAACAAAACCATCAAACCTAGCTGTCTCAGTGGAAACAGCCATTAAGACCAAGCATGCTATATGGCCAATCATTTCCTGACATTAGACTCCAGGCAGCACAACACCATGATGTTTAAGAAAAGAGGAAACTGCTGAAAAACTGCCACCTCCACATCTTACAGAGCCATGATTTCCCAACAGTAGCATAGAAAGTATATGTTTATGAAGAGGGTAATGGAGAGCCAGCGAAACTTCTGGAATTTGAAAGTTTCAATAGATAGAAAGAATTATTCAAAGAGAGACCTAGGAGTCTGGAATAGGAATACCATTGGCAAGAGATGTCCACTAAATTTAAAGACACAGACTGACTAGAAGTAGCAGGATAGAAAAGTATAACCTATGCAATGGTCTGTAAGAATAAGAAAATGGATATGGCACTATTAATATCACACAAAGTAAACACGAGGGTGTATTAGCGGTAGTAGAAGACAGGGACATTCATAAAGACAGAGGGACAACTCGTATATAGGAAGTTGTATGTAAATATTCATCCAATTAAAAGAAGAGTTCCAAAAGCTGTGAAACAGGGATGATGAGTTGGCTAAGTGGATAGAAGTGATTGCTGTCAAGCCTGAGTTCTGACAGAAGGAAAGACCTGTTCCTGTAAGTTATCCTTTGACCCAACATGAGATCTCTGCCCAGCCACAGGCACTTATGCATATGCACACACATACACATAAGTCCATAAAATCTAAAAAAAGATAAGTTGTTAAGTAAAGGGAAAAATAGACAAGTTGACAATCATGCAAAAAATGTAATACTACATTGGATAACTAGACCAAAATTTAATAACTATAACTATTACATGAACATTACTTCCACTCATATTTACTCAAGGTTTATATAAATGATGTGTCATAACTTCACCTAAATAGCCAATTACCAATGTTTAGGACATGTATAAATTAATAAATCTAGTGTCTAGAACCTGATTCAGACCCTAGGGAGGGTAGCTGACACATGTATCTTGGTTATGGATTTGTCAACTTGACACAAGCTGACATCATCTGAGAAGGGAACTTCATTTGAGATGTCCTAATCATATTGGCATGTTGGCAAGCCTGTGAGCCATTATCATGATTATTGATTAATATGAAAAGCCCCAGTCCTCTGTGGCAAATACTATTCCTAGACAGGTGGTACTGGGGTATGTAAGGAAGCAAATTGGGCAAGTCAGAAGGAGCAAGGCAGTAAGCAGCATTCCTCCTTAGTCTATACTTGAGTTCCTGCTTTGAACTGTAACCTGTATAATAAAAAATCTCTTTGCTCCTTAAGTTGCTTTTAGTCATGTATTTGAACAAGCAATAGAAAGAAAACTAAGACAGTAGTTTTATCTAAATCTGGAACAAACACCATAATGTTATATATTCCCAGGACATAGGAGTGACCTTTCCCAGTTTATGCTATATGATGAACTGAATGGCACTTTCCTTTTCAACAGCAAGTTCTTTATTTGGAATAAACACTTATTATTAATACTATATTAAGAGTAACAAGAATCCTTTATGTATAGTACATAAAACACATTTTTTATCTTCCTCTTAAAGAGTAGACACTTTGGGTTCTATAAAGGACACCTGTATTACTTGATGGTAAAAGTAATTTGAGTAATTTGTGTGCCAGGCATTTCTGTGCATTGTATGCATTAATCCTCGAAACATCTCTTTTGCATACTAAAATGCCTTATATAGCCAAAATATACAGATGAGAAAAGTAAAGAAATTTCTCTCAAAACAAATCTAGCATTATGGCCCACTCAGATTCAAGGTTCATAAAGGCAAATGGTCACATGGTCAGTGTTGATATCAGAGACTTTATACCGTGGAGAATCTTTAAAAGCTGCATTTCCTGAGTGTTCTGTACTTTGTGTTTATTTTTTTCAACTGGTCAGATTTTGGGTACTATTATGGCATTTGACAAAGATGGCAGTTTTGAAAAATTATATATTTAAGGTGTTTTAGTTCACTAATAAATAATATTACATGGTGCTATTAATATTAAACATGTTGTATAGACCTGGTGGCATAGTCGTGTAATCCCAACTGTAGAAGCTGAAATAGAAGGATCAAGTTCAAAGCCAACCTAGGCTACTGAGAGTGCTGGGCTAACCCAACAAGTTAGACCTCTGTGAAATTCAAAGTGTAAAAAAGGAGGCAGGGATATAACAGACAGCTCAGGTGTAGTTGATTGCCACAATGCTAAACATGTTACAAAACAAAACTGAATTACAAATTACTATTCAACATCTCTTGAAATGCTGACAAACATAAAAAAGCATCAATTTTTAATCAGTACCAAAGATATGATATTATTTGTTAATATACTGAATCACCTTAAATATATGATTTCCAAAACTGCCATCCTTTGCAAATGCTGTAATAGCACCCAAACACTAAAACAGAAGCTGACTGAAACAATAATTATTGGGAAGAATAATGTAGTGGGAATTGACTGGACTCTTTATCCTATCAAATAGATGGTAGAAAAACATTACCAAAGTTGACTTATAGAAAGCATCTTTTAAGATACCTGATAAGGATTAATTGACTTTGCTCTAGCTTAATTACTTTTTAAAGTATATCAAGTATTGTGCTTATTCTTTAATATATGATGATGAGTAAGTAAGTCCAATAATATATATTTCCACATGAGTTTTCTCTGAGTGTGTGGGTTATTTTTTTCTTAAATATTTCCTAATACTCCAGATTTCAAGACAATTCTTACACATTTCCTAATATAGCTTGGTGTCTACAGTCAACCTTCTTTGCCTCCTATTAGGTTAAATCTGCAGACACAGTTGCTTCTGGGTAGATATGGGTGAATTCAGCCCCTCAGTCCTGACAGTGGTGACTGAAGTAGGCAGAGACTCCAGTAGGGATGATTGCTCAGGCTGGGCTTCAGAAAACCAAACTCTTCATTATTTCTCAATCCCTTTATCCAAACTGAAGGATAAATTTCACCTCTGTTTCAAATATTTTAAGTCAATAATGGAACATTTTATATAACATCATTTCACTTATTTTCTGCTGTTGAAAAATAAAAACAAATGGTCACAGGTTTAAACAATTCAGAACCTGTTTTAGTTACAAGTTTATTAATCCACTATCGTAGGTAGAGAATTAGCATGTCTTCTTTTCTGATAATTAATCCGTGAATTGGGCCTGGCATGCTCTGAAGATGTTGAGGTCTGCTGGGATGATTTATACCATCAGAACTGTTTCAATGAGACTTGGGAGAGGACTATCTGGCCACTCAAAAGTACATCTTTGGAAAGCACTTTAATCATCATTTTTTTTTTAGTGAGCAAAAAATTATTTTTAGTGAGAAAAACTGTAATATAGACAATGCTTCCTTCAAAAAAAGGCAATAATTTAGTTGTTTCTTAAACAGTTCCCTTATTTGGAATAAACAAACATTTACTGGGTACTATTTTTGCCACAATGTCTGATAGATGGAGGGAAAAGCATAAAGAAGGCAATTATCATGGCTTCAAGATGATTAATATAGCTAGAGAGACAGATGAGAGACAGTGCCATAATATAATGAGATGTGTGCATAATAGACTGGTATAAAAAGCAGAGAGATCAGAGAATAGGTCTTCCTGGGCAATTCCATCAGTGTTTTCATTACAGACAAAGGAGGTATCTCTGATGGTTCACATACAAAGGATTCATTTTAAAATAAAACACCTAGAAGACTGGAGTACGAGATTCAGACCCTAGGGAATTCGGGAACAAGGACCCAATCTGTGGTACAGAACTGCCTGAGGCAGGCTGCTGTTGTTACCTCTTGACACAGACCTCAGCTTATAGCAGTATTGCCCACCAACTGACAACTGATAAAAAGACCACAGTGGTCACTGGGGTTGGCTGGGATGCAGCACCTCCTCCAATTTCACAGTCAAGATTGTGTCTGGCATAGGGTTACACTATGACACCTCAGCTGCCATGGAAACCCAAAGAGCAAGTGTCTGGTATGTTCTACTTAGGTGGGGTCTCTACCTTTGTTTGTTTGTTTGTTTGTTTTGTTTTTCCTTTTTCCCCCTTTCTGTAACCTACTCTCAGGAGGAACCAAATGCACACAAATGGATTTGTAAGAAGCCTGGTGCTGACCATGTGACCCCTGTGAGTGCATAATGGAAGGGAGATGCCAAAGCATTCAGATTCCAGCCCCTGGCAGTTCACTCATGCCAACAGGAACAGTTTAAGTCTTGTCCTGGAGGGAGCATGGCAAAACATCACAGGAATCTCATTTTTTTTTTTAAAAATTGCAGTACACTGTGGAAGGTTCTTTTTTAAGGATTCGATGTATAATGGTCCCACAGGATCATGCCTTTGAACACTCAGTCTCCAGCTGGTCATACTCTTTTGAGATGTTGTGGAACCTTTTGGAAGTAGAAGCCAGCTAAAGGAAGAGGTCTGTGGTGAGGTTTGTCCTTGAGAGGAAGAGTATGTGTGTGCTTACTGGCTCCTCTCTGCTCCCTGATGTAGCTATATGTGAACAAGCAGTCGTGCCAGCACTGGCACAGCCAGGAACAGCTCCAACCACCATGCTTTACATACCATAACTGACTCAACCCCCAAACTGTGAGCCCAGAGGGCCTCCCCATGCCCCTAAGTTGCTTCTTGCTATGGATTTGGTCATAGTAACAAGAATGCTTATTGATACAATTGATACAAGGAAGAAGAAAGAGTTCATAAACATTCTCAAGTTCATAGCTGGGACAGATTCCTGTAACCAAACACAAACAAGAGCAAAACATGCCAATTTATTTACTCTACGTAATGGAAGGCATGTGAGAGAAAAGTAACTTAAGACCGTTGCCTGGAGTCAGCTTTAAATAGTATTTCAATATAAAATAATCATTTGAGAAAAGCAACGAGACACATAAGTACCTTCTATAGATTTAAAAATTTAAAAAGTAGTAGAATATTTAATGTTCATTTTTCTTCAATTTGAATATTCATTTGTTTCTGCAACTCTATCCTGTATGTATGTGTTGTGTGTGTGTGTGGGGGGGTGTGGCTGTGTGTTCCTAGAAGGTATTATTCTTTATTTTTACACAGAAAAACAAACTCAAGGACAATTTTCCAAAAGTTTGCATATACTCTAGGATGTTATTCATTTTTGATGCTCATAAAGGTTGATTTGATGGTTGTTTTTATCAGATATCCATTTTCCCCCTATTCTATATATTTTAAATTCTTGATGGAGAGTTTGGCTTCTTAGGGAATGTATTTTGGCCACATCTTTGCTGCTGAGAAAAACTCTAGATCCCAACAAACTGTCATTCAGATGAGTAACCCAAAATGGAGTTACACAAGTAACTCAAGTATCACAAGTGTTAGCTTTGAAATTAGGCCATTTGTTATCAATGCGAAGGGTTACAATTACAGTGAAGCTTCTCACACATACAACATTCAAAGTACTCAGCCTTGATTTCATAGCATGATATTATCTTCTGAGGGAGGAAAAGTATTTGTGATTTTTCTCAATGGAATGAAGTGATTTATCACCTCCTAAACGCACTGCCATCTTCCTGGTAGAACTAATGCTTCCCTGACAAGCTCTCTCCACTGTGACCATGGACATATGATGGATAAAAGATTAATCTAAGATTAAAAGAAGGCAGAGAAAATTTTTTTCTAAAGTGTGAGTTTTTAGTGCGTCTCATAAACAAGATATATGGAAAACATGGTTAATCAACCACAGTCATTTTTCAAGCCCATAAGTGAGTGCAGGTCTGTTTTATTAGATTAAGATCTTCACTTATGGACAAGGTAAGGAACAATGGAAATGTATATAAAGGATGGCTATGGCTGGGCCCAATGTCCACATTTCTTCAATCAACTCTCAACTCGAGAGAAAAGTTACATTAAGTTATGCATTTATTTTCTCACTGTTTTGAAACAGAAATCTTCAGTTCCATAAGTGGCTATTTTATTTGCTTTCCCTTGTGTTCAGTTGCAAACAAATTAACTGTCAGCTAAATTTAAAGTTCTTTTTTTTTTTAAGTAAAAAGTAGTTAGGAAACTAAGTTTCCCAAAGAATTTCCCTTTGTTGATAGGAAGCACAGTACTAGACAATGTGAAGATAAAATCAGCAGGCTCAGAGTGAAGTCAGAAGTGACTACAAAGAGAGTTGGATGCCTGAAGAAAGGCATCTGTGCTAGGGCTGGAATATTGAATATTTATACACTGCTTCAGCTTCCTACCCCTCCTAATACATTAAAAAACTTATGACTGAAGGTATTTGAATTTAGTGAAAATAAAGAATCGTTGCCTTCCCCCCCACACACTGTATTTGACAAAAAGAACCCTGTCTTTCTTTTCTAGTAATAAAATTTAATTAATCGCAAAAGAAAGCTATATCCAAAAAGATCATAGAGACTCACAGGTATGAAAAGTCTCTTTTCAAATTAAATCTGTGAAAGTTACTAAGCTACATTCAAGAGAAAAATTAAATTAGCAACCAGTGGTCACACCTGTCTATGATGCCCAAGAACGACAAAGACCAGCATTGGCAAGATATCCCTAAAGGTTCAAAAAGAGCACTATACCATGGCAAGAACAAACAACTGTCTAATTGGGCTTGGGACCCACTCAACAAGAGGCAAATGATGACCCACTCAGCTTAATGGGACTGGGAAGGCCATGGATCTTAGAGAACTAACTACCGCCATTTTACAACTATTATAACCAACTGTAGTCTAAATACTTATCCTTGTACTTACAGATAACTATGGCTCTCACGTTTCAACAGAGAAGCTTCTATTGCAGCATACAGAGACTATCACAGAAAACTGCAATGGATCCAAATACAGAGAAAACCTGGTCATGGTGTGCCCAGTCCTAGTTCATATGTCTAGAATAAAACTCCTGCATAATACTCAAGAACATCACAGGCTAGGGGACAAGATGATTATGAGAACCAGAGGGTCAGGAACTTTATTGTGAGATTGTATCTCCAGGACATGACTAGAAAGCGTCAGTTATGATACTTCAACAATATGGCTGCCTATTCAAGACCTAAAGTAATGCAACACCAATAGGCATGCTAATATAATGTGTCATGGAAAAGTCTCACAGGGCTTGACAACTAGACAAAGAATTACAGGCAACTAAAGAATATTGAAATAGGGAAAGTTAGTCTTCCTCATGGATGAGTCCCCTAATCAATTATCCAATACAAAAATGATCAGCTCTGAATATATACACATATGAACCCCTCTAAATGGTCTCATCAGTTTGTGTGTGTGTGTGTAAAGCGTCATCAAAGAAAAAGAGGTCATGGATTTGAAAGGAAGTAAAGGGTCAGCAGAACATGGGAAGGGCCAGAAAGAGGAAAAAGAGAGGAAGAAGGTACTGTAATTAAATTTTAACTAAAATTATGCAATTTCCCCTTATTAAAAGTCATCTTCTAAGAACACAAATATATATGAGGGCTTTCCCTTTTCAAAGTTTGAATAATTTTTTAAGTTAACTAAAATCCTTAAAAAAATTTATTTACAGATTTCAATGAAAACAGAATTTTCCTGAGTCTGCCCTTTATTAACCTAAATGGGAGAAAGTAAAACATGATTTTATAGACTACCCATTGAATTGATTTCTGCATATTATTTAGCATATTGGATCTTCAGTTTCTTCAATGTAATTATTGATGATTTAGATGAATCTGAAAAACATATATATATGTAAGTTTTACCCAGGAATAATTCTCATTTTATATAACTGAAATAAAGTACAGTTCTGATATAAGATGTGTCTATATACACAGCATTCCAAATGTCAAAATAAGATGCTAGATTTACTCATGAAGTTGGGTTATATTGCAAGGAATACCACCCATCACAGCTCTGACTCTTTCTCACAGTCTCTATTACATCTGTTGTACAGGAGGCCAGACATTAACATGTAGTAACTTTGAGCAGTAGTATATTATGTGTCATGACTGAGTATATAAAATTTTGGGCCAGAGCATTTGAGTTTGTACATAGTTACCATGACAACACTGACAGGTTAAGTCAGATTGATTATATTCCCTTAATACCATTATATGTAAATTATACACACAGTGATTCCATAATATGGTAAATATAAAATTAAATAGATTAATATTGACAAAGCCCCTGTATAAATGCCAAGCACATAGGAAAATACCTGATGGTTTTCACGAGTTTATTACTATTATGACCATTTTTCTAAAAATACCTATAAGAGATCATTTATGTTTGGATATTTGGTATTATTTACAAAGACCAATTCAATGAATGATCTTATAATTAATGTGTTGGACAAAATGCAAGCAGACATTCAGCTATGGTTTTTGGTGTACTAATTCTATAAATACATATTTTCTATTTGTTAAATATAACATAGGTTGCAATAGTAATAAGTTCAGATGTCTTGATGTTGGATTTTGTCCATCATTTCTAGTGTTCTTTTTATTGATGTTTTCCAGTAAAACCTATCAATATTTGAAAAATTAACATTAGTTTTTGTCTGACCTAAACTAACTTACCATCCTACACATTTCCCATCCATAACCTCAATTCCCACCCTTTCTCCCATCATTGAAAATAGATTCTTTTCTCACACAGTATATCCTGATTATTGTTTCTCCTCTCTCTATTCTTTGAATTTCCTCTTCAGCTCCATTCCAATCTACATCCAAACCCTTTCTGTCTCTCATTTTAAAAGAGCAACCTTCTAAGAGATAATAATAAAATATAGTCAATCGATGCCTCAGTATATGGGAATGCTAGGACAGAGAAGCAGGAGTGGGTGGGTTGGTGAGCAGGGGGAGGGGGTATGGGATCGGGAGTTTTCATAGGGGAAACCAGGAAAGGGAATAACGTTTGAAATGTAAATAAAATATACAATAAAAAAGAAAAGAATTTAAAAATAAAATAAAATATGTTCAAATGTAAGATGAAAAACCCTATCACATCCAAGTTGGACAAGGCAAACCAACAGAAGGAAGAGCCCAAGAAAAGGCGTCAGAGACCCACTTTTTTGTACACGCAGGAATCTCACAGAAACAGTAAACTGGAAGCCACAATATATGAGGAAGATCTTATACAGATCCATGCAGACTCTGTGCTGCTGATTTGATCTGTATGAGTTCATATGAGCTTTGCTCAGTTGATATAGAAGAAGCTACCCTGCCCTTCTCAAGTACTCTGGCAATACACATTTATTGAATTCACACTATTAGTGGCTATTATATTTTGAAAGTTGAGTAGAGAGAAGAGAAAATCATAACAGTTTTGAGAACCACATAACCATAATAATACTATGTAACATACACAGTGCCAATAAGCAAGGCTATTTTGAATGCCTTGTTGATTTTCTTGACAGCTCCCAGCAGAACCTGATAAAGCATATACAACTGGCATCAATAACTGGGAGGAGAGGGGATGCAAGGAGTCACAGGAGCAGGTAGACAGGCCACTGCAATGGTTCTCCATTTGAATTCCATTTCCTAAGAATGAATATCTAAGATGAACAACCATTGGTAATGTGCTGGATGGTAAGGGTAAAGAGTGGTGGCTATGACACCACGTGTTGAGTCATTTCTCCCTGGTTCCTTGTCTTCTCTCATTCTGATTTTGTATGTGTGTGGGGAAATAGAAACAGTGACTTGGACCAGAAGTTCAGATGAGGACATATTCAGTTGCATTTTCATCACACTTCTGTTTATCAACATGATTCTTGGCACCCACTCTGATTTCCCATAATTTATTTTTCACTATAATGTTGGCTACAGTGAAAAATCACTCTTGACATTCTTGGTGGTGTGCCTCTAATAACCTTCCAATTGCTACATGACCTTCTCCAGGATGAAGCCATTGAAAACATTCAGGGTATTTTTTTTAAAGAAAGAAATGAAGAATCAATGGAGTTAATGATTTACTTTGGAAGGCAAATGGTTTGTTATGCTATGGATATTTTGATTGGCAAAGTATTAAGCTGCTTGTCTACTGACCGGCAGCAACCAAGTCACCACTCTGTTTTTTCAGCCCTTTGATTTTCAACCATAAAGGTTATTTTAGGACATGAAATTCTTCCTTGCCTGTTTCGGTCTTTTGACATTTACTCTACCAAACATTTGAACCATTTTTTTTTTAAAAAAATGTCAGTTCCTTTTAGCTTGAGGGGGTCTAATAATAAGCACTATGTACTGAGTAAGTTAGGAGCTTACTAAATATATTTATGGCAATAATAGCTGATCATCATAGAAAGCTAGCTATACACCTGTGTTGTTCCAAGCACCGACATATATTTAACAAGTGGGTATTTGCAATATCCCCGCGACACTGCTGCTTTTATGTCTGTGTGTTTAAAAGACAGGAAAACTAAAGTACTAGAAGATTGAGAAATTTTTCTTTCTCTTTTGCTTTCCTCACACCTAAGTAAGGGAAAAGATTCAGTTCTTCAGTTTTAAAGACTCTTGTGTTTGTCTTATATGGAAAAGCATTATTTTAATAGTCATTTAAGAAAAATTCAGAAACACACCAAGACTGATGCCTAAAATCTGAGAAGTAGCAAGAGGTTGTAGGCAGATATATGGGTCCACATCTTCCACTTCCTCCTGCTCAGGATGTCCAGATGCTGCTGCACACTGGGCTTGAAGGATGAAGCAGAGTCTGGAACCAACAGAACCCTAGTCCAGTTGGGAGGAGTGGTGGGGGACTTCTCTGAGAATCTTAGTGTCAATGGCTCTTTTAGGTGATGGACTTCTCCAACGATCTTTAACGAAACAGCTCTGAGATGATCTGAGCTTGTTTGTATTTCTTTATTGAGGTGGATTTGGTTCAGGGTAAACCAAAGTTTTGGGGTGAGAATATCTAGGGTGGAAAAAGATCATTGGCTGAAAGCTAAGGTACTGAGATACTTCATTAGCATGAAGAGGTATTCTAGGTGTTGGATTCCGGACTACTTGTGGCCACTTAGTTGAGGGTCACCTGGTTATGGTTATGTTCTTCGAGGCAGGCATGGAAATAGGGAGGAAGCAAGTTCCACTCCTGCTGGTCTCAAGTTTTGAAATTTCTGATATGTGAACTTGCTGTACCTTTGACAGTTCCACCAGTTTCTCTTGTGGCACAGTTCACGTGCCCCACACTGATGCATCTTTTAAAAAACAAACAGGACTATGCTGTGTATAGGCCATTAAGAAGCTTTCTTTTGTACTTTTGTCATAAGCACAATTATTTTTATATTTTAGTATAGAAGGTACTTTAGAATAATGTTATTTATGTATCATCAAGCATTTAAACTGAAGGCAAATATCATTTATTAATAGTCTTGGTTTTTAAGAGACACACCATAGAGTTTCTTATATTTGCTCTCTTTATATCAGGGGAAACAAAACCTTTTCCTACTCATCATAGATTTACTGACTGATGTCCTGAAATTAGGTTCCTCACCCACTGACTCTGCCCGACCTTACTCCCTCTATCTGGTTCCCTTCTTCTCCCTGAGAGTACATCTCCTGCTCTCACGTTCTGTGTATTCCATCACTCGCTTCTATTCCTACTCCTCGAGAGTATCTTGTCTACAACTGACAATGAACATGGTAACCTCTTATGCATGCTCTACAGTACCCAAATCAGGGAGAGAAATGAGGCAGACAAGGAAATGGAGTCAGGATGCTGGATTGATGTTAGACAGAAGATCTAGAATTTCTTAAAGTGCCAGTCCAGGGTAGCATTAAGATAATGGTGCAATGGAAATCCTTTTCTAAAATTCTCCTTTGGGAGTTTCTCTTTCCAAATGAAAAGAAATACCATTAGTTCACCTGACATTTTACTGTAGGAGAATATCAAACTGAGGATTTGTTGGCAAGCTCAGAAATTAGACAGAAATCATAGCAACTAATATGAAAATATGAATTGGGTGATTAACTCCAGAAAATTAAAAATAAGAAAATATAAATATGCATGTGATATTGTCTCAGTGGTAGATAAGAGTTCATGTAGTGTGTGTGTGTGTGTGTGTGTGTTTCTGTGTGTGCATGCTCACACATGCATGTATATGTGCGTGTGTTTCTATGTGTGTGCATGTATGTGTACATGAATGTATGTGTGTATGTATATGTGTGTGTGCATGCAAGTGTGTGTGTGCATAGCTAAGTATATATTTGAACATGTGGAAATGGAGAGGACAGTTATGGGAAGGTAGTGCGAATGAACTAGCTGTGTAATATAGAGAAACTATCTGTAACAGTAAAATAAACAAGATCTATCTATATATTATTTATCTAAAAAATAGAGGGTCAGAATTCAGCTGTGGTGGCATATACCAATTATCTCAGCATCTGAGAAATGAAAGCAGGAGGATCAGGAGTTCAAGGTCTTCCTTGATTATCTAGGAAGTTCCAAGCTTACACCATGAGAAACTGCAGAAATTGTTGTCATTTATCTTTAGAGCTTCATTTCTAGTGCAGCATGTGTATGTTTAACAATATTCATGCAATGCTCTAATATAAATATGAGTAGCACAAAATGCCACCTTCATAGTGGTAATTTTATACCTGCATTCACAAGGTAATCTTACACATACATTTACATGGTAAACTTACACACACACATTCACATAGTAACCTTACACACAGTTAATCTTACTCATGCATTCATATGGTAACTCTACATACACACTTTTACATGGTAACCTTACACACACACACATTCACACGGTGACCTTATATACACACATTCTCAGGGGGACATTATACACACATATTCACAGGGTAATCTTACACACACATTTACATGGTAAACTTATACATGCATTTACATGGTAACCTTACACACATACATTCAGCTGGTAACCTATTGCAGAAATTTTAAATCTCAATTTGAGGATTTTTCTCCACATATGATTTTTGAATAAAGACACACATAACCTTTACATTTATAATCCTTAATCAGCAAAAGAGATGGGCAGATATTTATCCTCTAAGCTATTAGAATTCATTTTTTATTGATAACCCCAAGTTAGAACTTACTATGCTTTATTTGGGCTCTTTCTAACTCTAATGGACAGCCTTCAGGGCCATATTTTTATGACTCACCTAACCCACTGCATCTTCTTCTCCATTACTTT
Organism: Tokudaia tokunoshimensis; assembly: GCA_036184795.1. Taxonomy (NCBI): domain Eukaryota; kingdom Metazoa; phylum Chordata; class Mammalia; order Rodentia; family Muridae; genus Tokudaia; species Tokudaia tokunoshimensis. The sequence goes on along the minus strand of BTHU01000022.1, from coordinate 62,997,634 downwards.
CTTCCCCAGACCTATGATTCTCCTCCCATTCCCAAGTGCAAAAACCCTAAACCCTGCTTATGTCTGCCCAAGTATTGGCTGTCAATGTCTTTATTCACCAATCAAAAATAACTTGGGGTAAGATCACATAACATCACTTGGGTCTATGTGGGGACTCTCCTCATCTCTGTGGCAACCAGGTTTAATAAACCAGTATTAACATTAAAATACAAACAGCATCAGACCAACGTATGCCAGTAGCCTTACACACACATTTATATGATAACCACACACACACACACATACACACACACACACACATACACACGCATTTACAGGACAACCTTACAGATATATTCCTGTTTCTCATTTTATTGTTGTCTAAGAGTCAAAAGTTATCACCATGTTGTTATCACACAGGGCAAGCCTCTTACCTCACAGGGCCACTTCTGCCAACTATGTTCCTTAAAATTCCTTTGAGATATTTGTAATCAGACAACTGCCAATTAGTTTTATCAGGAAACCGATAAACCAGAAATCATCTGTCATATTCCACAGCATCTTTCTGGAAAGACCCCATTTACCAGGGGCTCATGAACTCATTGATTCACCTCTCTCCTAGCATTACTTCTGTGCCAATTTTCTGTCTGTCAGACATCAGCCTTACCACTGAAATATTCACCGATGTGCTCTCATAGCCATGTTCTCAAAGAAGAGACAAGGTGGACCCACTCTCCCACTCTCTTGTTCTCAGCAGAATTGTCTCCTTCATTTAGTGATAAAACTTCCTGGAAATGTGCCTGGAGAGACAACTGTGTGGTTAAGAACAATTGCTGTTCTTGTTTGATTCCCATAGCCCACATGAGAACTGGTAACTCCAGTCCATGCGGATTGCACATTCTCTTCTGATCTCTGGGTACTGTGCACACATAGTACTAACATATATAGGAAAAATACCAGTACACATAAAAGTTTTTAAAATAATTAATCTCAAAAAAGAAACTTGAATGAGTGGACTATATTCTATACTCCCAGTCTCCTGTCTAAGGTTAAGTTAGACCCTTATTTCATCAATACATACTTGCTGTTTATTTGTCCATTGTAAGCTCCTACCTACACATATTCTCTTCAACAGAATGTAAATTGTTATTTGTCCTTCTATCAGGTCACAAACTTAGCCAACCAAAAATATTTCTGAATGTATATCTGTAAAATGGTTATTTTGAAACATCAGAAAAATTTTTAAAATAAATTTTAGTACATAATTGATAGTACAAACATTTTGACAAATACTTGAATTTTTTAATGTGAACTTTGAAAATCTTGTATTGCTATAAATATGCAAATAAAATGCAAACATATTTTACTAGTTACAAAACTATGTTTGCATGATACACACACATATATTCTAATATGCTAAAACATAGTTAACTGTATAGCAATATAAACAGAAGCAATGTTTGCTAAATACTGGTTGTCATTGCCTACAAATTAGAATCTGCTTTCTGACAAATATTACAAAACAATTAGGAAGTACATATATGTACATCTTTAGTAGAACAGGAAGCACTTGTTCTGTGTATGAGATGTAAACGTAGCAACAGGACTCATTATGACCAAAACTGTGTAAACCTAAGACCTAGTGGTGAAGTGATTTGTTACATGAACCCCATTGTTTTTTCTATATTATTAAATATTTCCTTCCTTCCTTCCTTCCTTCCTTCCTTTCTTTCTTTCTTTCCTTCCTTTCTTTCTTTCCTTCCTTCCTTCCTTCCTTCCTTCCTTCTTTCTATCTTTCTTTCTTTCTTTCTTTCTTTCTTTCTTTCTTTCTTTCTTTCTTTCTTTCTTTCTTTCTTTCTTTCTTTCTTTCTTTCTTTCTTTTGTTCTCTCTCTCTCTTTCTCTCTCTCTCTCTCTCTCTCTCTCTCTCTCTCTCTCTCTCTCTCTCTCTCTTTCTATTTTACAATTTCTTTCTCACCTTCACTTTGAGAATTTCTCAGAAAGAGTAAAATGACCAATTGTCCTTCAAATTTATAAGATTTTCAAAATTGAAACAGCACTTAAGATTACTTTCTTCCATCATTTCTGCAGACATTTTAGTCTTATCTTGCAGACCCCAAACTCTCTTCTAACTGCAGATGGACATGCAACTGTCCTTTTCCCAAGGAGCTGAATCTTAAAGAGCATTATTCATTGCATTGTCAGCACATGTAACGTTTAAGAGGTCATCAGTTAATCTGACTGTAGGTGACACATAAACAATGAAATTACCATGATTTGTGTGTTTGTGTGTGTTTGTGTGTGTTTGTGTACGTACATACTCATATACGACAATATTATGTTACACCCTTCAATAGAAGTGTGGTGTAAATATTCATTCATTTGTCCTTAGTTGGAGATCTTCTACTCTGCTGTCAGACTTCAACGTTCACAGGAGACTGATTTTAAGACCCTGGTGTATATTGCAAACTCTGTAGATGTCCCAGTCCTGAATGTAAAATGGCTTAGTGTTTGCATATATTCTGTGCATGTTGATTGTACATTATAAATCATCTTTTTATCATTATAAATATTGTACAGTGTAAATACCATGTAAATGATTATCATACAATGATGTTTAGGGAATAATAACAAAAATATCTATGTTAATTAGAATGGACTTTCCTAATTTTTTTTTGTCTGTATACTGTTGAATCTACAAGTGCAGGAAGCATGCATGTTAAATGACAATTTTGGCATTATTACTCATCTCCAAGAAAGATCAGTCTGATGATCTTGTGGATGTGTTATTTTGATTTTAAAACAGTGACTCCTAACTTTGTGAAACAAAATAGTTGAATTTCAACATTTTATTTTTTTAGAGGTATAGTCATTTATATACATACATACATACATACATGTATATATGTACATATGTACATATATGTAACCTGGGTAGAGTAGACTTGTCACAGGACACATATGAGACAAGAATAAGATAGCTGTGTGTATGATATGGTGCCTTCTTTATCCTAAAGTCTGTTTGGAGGCCAGAAAGAATATAATCTGATGACAAGGTTGCCTGGATCCTATAACAAAGCTAAAACACAGAAAGCACTAAGTAATTTCTCAGAAAGCAGAATATTGAGTTTGGAATCTTTCTTCAGTTTGATATAAAGCTACAGGAAGATTTCTGAGTTTTTTACTCACAAGTAAAGCCTTCCTTTCTTTACCAAAAGGTCAAAGTGAGTCTGAGACTCCTACAGTTTCTTAGAGAGCAATACATTTGGCTGGTGAAATTTCTTCCAGAACCCAGCAGATCATGCTTTATTCTTTCTCCATTTTAAACCTTCCCATATTGTGCTATGTGCTCATGTATATTTCAGTGTGTAAGGCAAAGTATGAATAAAGGTCTTGCTAGCCTTAAGTTGAAAATATGTTTTTAAAGGAAAATTATTTTTAGACTCCATGGGGAGAAAAATAATACCCACAAATTATTTTGTATTAGAAGTAATATTCCTCAGCAAAGCTGTATATCTTTACTTTATTTAGTCTTAAAAGAGTCTAGTTTCTACTGATGGGTTGTCTATTTTCAATTGTCCAGTTTGTGGATTATTTAGATTTATTATTGTTTCTTCTTTCTTTCATTTTTTCTTTTGTTTCCCATGAAGCTCTGGAGACTTACTACTCCATAACAACAAGAAGAAAGCAGGAGGAACAGAAAGTATAAAATATAAATTCAGGATTATTTTTAACTTAAAAATATTTCATCCTATTGCTTCTACTATGCCAGCACACCACACACCTGTTTGAACATAGGATACAGAATTTCAATTTTCTTTTCTCTCTCTTCAGAAGTAATTAAGATTCTTTCTTTACTGTAATAATTTAAAATAACTTCTGAATATGTTTCCAGCCTACATATGCAACATTGTGCAGACTGACTCAGATTCCAAGTGCAAGTTGCAATAAAAGCCACAAAGGAGCACATATTTTGTATCTTTTAAATATTATCCTCTAAGGACAAAATCTGATAACTAAACAGTGCTTTATGTGGAACCAGATAATTTTTGCTAATATTAAATATAGTATAAGTACAAAAATTCAAGAAGATTACAGAATCTGTACTCATTGCATAAATAGCCATTGCTCTATGTTTTCATGTTTTTCTCTAAGTTAGTAATGGTTGATTTTAACCTCAAAGAGTGTTCCCTGACTGAGGTTCCCAAATGGAACCTTCAGAACAGAAGAGTCAATAGCATCTGAAAAACTGTTAGGTACCACATCTCAATTACTGCCTGAAACTCTGAGAGCTGGGCTCATCACTTAGTGCTTGGTCCCATGTCCCTGTTAACTCTAAGGTTAGAACTCTAAGTTCTAACTGGTGATGATAAAGTTTAAAGAAGATTATACATGCACAAAAGAGAAGTGTTTTGATGTCTATGATATATAATCCAGATATTAACCGCTATTATGATGATGGTAATGGATATTTTAAACAAACATTTACAAACAGAATGGAACTAGTTAGATCCTGTAAGAGTGAATACCTGTAGGCCTTGCCTTCAGTAAATTTAATTTGAAGGATGTTAACATGAAACTGATCATTGGAGTAGTGTGTGATTGTATGCTGTCAGGACAGCATGGAGCCAAACTTGGAATGTCTAAGTCATGCTAGGACATAAAAGAAAGTCTCCAGATGTCAGTAACGATTGGTCTTTGGCCTTAAGGGAGTAAATACTAGCTACCTATGTGGATAAGAAATGAGAGCATCTTCCAGCCATTGGCAGTAAAGGTCATGAAAAGTCCTGGAGTATGAAAGACTCTCTCTCAGTAAAGGCACTGTGAACAAGTAGAAGAGACCATGAGCCATACTAAAACTGCGATCAAAGCTGTGAAGTCCATTTCAGGAAAGTCCTTCTACAAAGAGCTTTCTTACCTGACAGGACTCTACAAGCACCAAAAACATAGTGAAGATTTCAAGTCAGAGAAATTATATAATGTGACATATATTTGAAACCAGAAACCCAGTTGAGACCTCTTCCCATACCAAAGTCACAGGGGCTTTTAGCCAGGCCAATGGCAGGAATACAATGGTGCTAAAGGACATTAACAGGTTGTGAGATAAAAATTAATGAGATACCATAATTGTATGATTATAATGAAATGGAAGGGGCAAATAGAGTCATTTGTCATTTTTTTTAGAAGCGTGTATGTATGACTGTGGGGGAGTGGATGTGTGTGCATGTCCATATGTCTATACAGTATGTAAGTGCATGTACACATGTACCCATATATGGCAGTGTGTATGTGTATGCCACTGATCAACCATGGGTGTTACACATTGCACAGGACCCTGAGACAGAGCCTCTCACTGGCCGCAGGAATTCACTTGTCTCCACAAGCCGTGTCATTATTATGGATGCCAAGAAATGCTTTCTGACAAGAGCCTGATATAGATATCTCCTGAGAGGCTCTGGCAGAGGCAGATGCTCACAGCCAACCATTGGACTGAGTGTGGGGTCCCCAATGGAGGAGTTAGAGAAAGGACTAAGGGAGCTGAAGGGGTTTGCAACCCCATAGGAAGAGCAAAAATATAAACCAACCAGGCCCCCAGAGCTTCCAGGGACTAAACCACCAACCAAAGATCACCAATATTTTAAAACACGGAGCTCATTTTATTTTTTCGAGGTGGACTTGACATTTTAAAGTAAAAAAGAAATCATTTTTATTCATAATTATTAGAAATCACACAAATACACATATTCTCCTCAATTTTCCTTAATGCAGGGCAGATATTAGATGATATCTCAGGTCTGTATGCATGGTCTTTAAATTTAAATATTCACATAATAACATCTTTAGGAAGTAACCCTGCCTCTGAACTCCCCTCTGTTTTCTTCAAACCCATTAGAACAATTATTAATAAGCTAACCTTCATTCTTTTGCTTGAGACCACAATTCAGTTCATTTAGACAGTCAGCTTCCTACTGCATTAGTCCATGAACACAAGCTCAGTAAGTGTGTGGCTGCTCCTTATGTGTCCTGGCAGTGTGACAAATGAGCTAGGACGTGGTCACAAATGACAAGAAGGACAAGATGAGCTGGTGTTCCAGGTGTGGGAAAATAATGAATAGGTGTTGCCAAGTACACCCAGAAATTAGTTATTCCACTGACACCTTGATCAGAACCTGCTAATAGCGGAAGACCTGCTACAATTTAGGAAAGATTAGTGTGTTGGTTGTAGCTGAAAGAATCTATATTTTATTTTTTCTCTTTGTATAAAAAAAACAGACCTTTATGCATGAATGAAGGATGTTTATCTTTTTCTTTCAGGTGGGCTCCACCTAATACTTATGAATTTGGAAAACATGCTGAAGCTAATTAGTCATGAGGGAAATTAATCCAAGCAAATTAATCACTGGAATTCAGTGTGGAGTTGCTGCATTCTGTGGCTCAGGGATTATTCAATGGCTCCTCCCACTTTCTCTTTTCCTATTACAGTAAATTCACCCATGATGTTAATGTACCTCCTACACCCATTTTCTTGATACAGTCCCAGCCTATCACCCAGAAAACACTCAGTTTGAGCAAAACCCTCCAAGTGTCTCCATGTTCTCTGCAGGGGAAATTGCAGTAGGTAGAAATACATTCAAAAGCTGCCTATCTTCCTTGCCTGTGTACCTGCTTCAAGAATTTTAAAGAATATACTGTTTAGGGAAATTTTTGATAGGCCTTGAAATCAGATGTGCCAATGACTTTAGTTCTTCTTACATGGTTGTTAAATGTCCCTGAAGGGATTGGACTCAACTCTTGCTGGATTTAGTTAAAAGACCAGATTATCAGGATATAGAACAAAGTACAGTGGGAAATGACCATGACAAGAATGAATATGAAAAGGGCAAATACTACATCTGCAGGAGCTTGGAGAAGCATGAGACAGTGTACTCTCATGTCTTTTTTTGTGTATAATTCTCCCATAAATTCTGTAAGCTTTCATTACTTCTCATAAATGAGCCTGAAGTGTCTGGACTTCACAAAGCCATGGAGATAAAGAGCAGTAGATTTTTACCTGGTGTTCTAGACTTCCTCTGTGTCTCCATCTTCCCAGGTGCACACTTGCACTATATTTCTGTATTTCCAGATGTTCCAGCTAAGATTTGTTGGGACAAATGGACTTGAGACAATCCAGATTAGAAATTTCTCCTAATCATTGTTTTCTAACACATAAAAATTAGAATGCGAATTACAGCTATATCTAGCTATGCTCCGTATTTTAACTTGAGAAAGACAGGGGAAGAAAGCATTTGTGATCAGCACAGGAGAGTCTGAGAATCCAAAGTGGAACATTTTTCAGCATAATTTACTTAGGGATATAAAACTCAATTTATCCATGTGATCATCTTTCAAGGGTGAGATGAAGAAACATGTCCTAGTTTCTAACATGCTAATGTGGACACTAACTGTGGAGTGATCCTGGCTCCTCATAGCAAAAGTGACAGCTGTACATTAACAATTATGATCCATTGGTATAAAAATGATAATAGGACACAAGCATATCTTCTACAATGCTAAATTATAGGTCTCATTAGTGATATATCAAAATGCACACTGCTCCTGTTGTTTTCTAGAGGACAGAATTTGGAGCACAATTGTCCTAACTCTGGCTCCAGAGAACTCAATGCACTCTTCCAGCCACTGTGGGTCCAGAACACTTGTATCATATGCTCATACAGACACACATAAATAAGAATTAAAAAACTAATAAATCTTAAATTATAGTGGTCAACAAGATTTAAAAAAAAATATGTAGACTCACATCCAAAAGCCTAACCATAGAGAACTGAAACTTGAATTGAGGGAAGATGTCAGAGTTGACCACCATTTCTCCATCTCTCAGTGACTCTGTCTTCCTATTAGTCAGTCACATTCTCAGAATGCCTTTCCCAGAAAACCAAGGGAACTATCTGAGCTTGAAACAGAGCTCCAAACATGATTCCTCTTTCACATCAGAGTTGAGGAAGAATTTCTTTAAGGATATATAGTCATCAAAGTATTACCCCTTCTTACCATGCACCTCCCTAGATATATGTCTATGTCTATCTATAAACCCATCTCTGCTCACAGTGAATCAGTATGCTGACACCCACTTTATTGTAAGGAGGCCATGGTGATGCTAGAAGTCAGATAGGTTACTTTCCATGCAAACCAAAGGAAAGCTACACAGAGTTTAATGTTGGGGAATTTGGTGAAATGAACTTGGGGCAAGTGCCTACAATGCTGGCTATAAGTGGGTCATAATTTGAACTTTAAGAGTTATAAGAAGAAGACTGAAATGTAGGATTCACTGTCTGGGCAATGTAACTATCAAAACAGATGCATAAAACTAAATAAATCAGATTTCGGTGTGTTTTTCATATGATCACTTTGAATTAAATAAATGCTTGTTAAATGCATTTAAAAATAATATAGTTAACCATTACAGTTATTAGACTTACTTTTCTCTCTTTTTATCTGAAAAAATAGGGAGGTACTCACACATACACTGAAGTAGGAATGGAAGGAGGGATGGAAGGAGAATTGTTAATATCCAAGCAGTCTAAATTAGAAAGATACATATTAGGTAAGCATAGGTATTACAAGATACTCATGGTTTTCATACTCATGGCAAGACACAAGAGATAAAACCATAATTGCTTTCAGTCTTGCCTACCCAAAAAGTAGTTAAAAATTCCTATAAGGAACATTTGAGTCATTATTTGTCAAGGTATATGGTGAATGTCTGTCCCTATTCCCTTTTGGAACAAGTTTCTAGCCTCAGACAATTATGCAACAATTTCAAACTTGCCAAGCTGTTGGGCCATATACCCAGATTCAATCACTGTTACTAGACTGTCCCTGTCTGGATGTTTCTTCTTTGGTTCTTAGCTATATAAATGAGGCACACTGGTTCCAATTTCATAGCTCACCTACTTTTCCTGACTCATTTCTCCTACAAGGGACATGACCCTTTACCTCTGAGTATATAATCCCCCAATCCACTACTAAATTTGTGAACTATTTTGTCTTTATTTGTTTAATTTATTAACACGTTGACTCAGTAATCAGAGACTCCCTGTAAAAATGATGATGAAACAGATTCTAGTATCTTCTTCTAAAAACATCTTAATGATATTTAATAGGATGTATGTAAGCTTGGAGAAAATGAGTCCACTCAGCTGAAGGTAGAACAGAAAGAATATTCCTCATTCCCTTCCTGACTATAGTTCTCCAGGAGAGGCAGGAAAAAAAATACTTCAGTGTTGTTGCTTAAAGAATGGGCAGATATCATCCTGGCATGGTATTGATGCTGTCCTCAGAATCTGGTTCAAAGGTGGAGACCACTCTGCCATGGAAAATTTACAGAAGTCTATGGATCAAATTACCATAATTACTTCACACTGGTCTTTCCATAGAGGAGGTTTTGTTTGAGAAACATAGATGAAAACACATTAAGTGTTCTGAATTCTCTCTGCAGCCCTGTAAACATCTTTGCTTCTTCCTCTTCTGAGTTCACTTCTCCAGGTTTTATGTAATATCCCTATCTAAGTATATAGGAAGATGGACAGCAGACACAGACAAATGGTGAACTGATACACAAATATTCAGACAACTGATGGGAATCATTCGTGCTATCTCTCTGTATGCTTTGGTTATTCCCATTATTTTTTTAAGTGGCATTCTCAGATATTTCCATAGACTTTAGTAGAAATACTCAAATATGGATTGTTTGCTTGAAATAGAGATTCTGCAGGCCTGCCATCAGGATTCTGGCACTCTTGGCATTCTAAGGAACACAATGAATCCACACAGAATACACAAGGGTCTGTCAGCCACACCAACATCCACGTGTAAAGATTACCATGTAGCACTCATTGTTGAATGAGGACTGGCAAGGAGACAAAAAAGACTTACAGTCTTAAGTATTGTGAGAATAGAAGCTAAATACTCCTAATGCAATAAATCGATTTTTGCATGAAATCCAGAAACTTCAAAATTATCAACTCATTTTGATTCCTGCTTTTTAAGGAATATTAACTTAACAAAGCAGAGCTATCTAATGACCTTCTGGAACCTGTAAATAAGGCTTTTTAATTTAGTTTAATATCATTTTTGAGAAAAAAAAATGCTTTCACTCACCCAACTTTTCAGATTTAAAGGGGAGATTGATAGAAAATGTGGGCTCACAGAGTGTCCTAGTTAGAAAGTTGGGGAGGAAAGGCTTATTTTATTTACTCTTCCACACCACTGTCCATCATCAAAGAAAGTAAAAACAGAAACTCAAAAGGGGCAGGAAGACAGAAGCCATAGAGGAGTACTGTTTACTGGCTTGCTCTTCATGACTTGCTCAGTCTGCTTTTGGAAAGAACCTGCAACCTGCAGCCTAGTTGTGGCCTCAATCACAATGGGGTGGGTTTTCTCATGTCTGTCATATCAATGCGTTACAGACTTGTCTACAGTCTATCTTACAGAAGCATTTTCTCAGCTGAGGTTCTCTCTTCTCCAACAACTTTAGCTTGTGTTGCATTGACAGAAAACTAGCCAGAGCAATACGCAATGCTTCGGACACACGGGTATAAACGCACATATTCAAAAGTTAATATTAAACTTCTTTTGTAGCACATACCATGAACTTGCAGGACATCTAGCCAAAACCGGCTCAATTTGTGTCCCATTGTTTCTGCTAAATAAGAGCATGGATATTAACTTCCACGCTCATTTAGAGCTTTATTATGCCAGGAAAAAATTACTTAGAAATAAAAAATGTTCTTCTGGGCATGGTGGCACTGGCCTTTAATCCTAACACTTGAGAGACAGAGGCAGGTGGATCGCTGTGAGATCAACTCCAGCAAGTTGTAAATAATGAATTATAGGTTAGCCAGTGAGAGAGAGAGAGAGAGAGACAGAGACACAGAGACACAGACACAGAGAGAGAGGCCCTGTCACAAGCAGACAAACATGTCCCTTAGACAGGCAAACTCTGGTGTTCTGAGGATGATCTATTCCACTATTCCACTGTGACCAGTTTTACCATTTCTGAATAAAGTAGGTGATAGTAGCCTGGTGTGATCTGAGGGTTTTTTTCTTTGTTTTTGTTTTTGTTTTGTTTTGTTTTGTTTTGTTTGCTAAAGTACAAATGGTATTAATATAAATTACTTATGAATCTGAGTGATTAAAGAATCATCCCTTAGTGATGATAAATGTATTTGTATTCTGCTTTATATGTATGTTAATTTATACTCTGAATCGATGCATTAATTATTGGACAGAAACTCAACCTCTTCACTGACAAATATATGAGTGCTGGACAGGGAATGTGGATGGTCACATGTTGACCCTTTAAGCATGAGAAGCCATGTTCAAGCCCTAGAATCCATCTTTTAAAAAAAGGGAGCTTGGTGGTGTGCCTGGACTCCCAGCCGTAAGGAAGCAGAGGCCTGTAGATCCTGAACTTTCCCTGCTCTCCAGCTGAGCTTACATGTCAGGTTTCTGGCCTGTGAGAGACTTTATCTCAAAATTAGGTGAATGGCACCAGAGGACTACCCAAGGTTGTCTACCAGCCCCTTGTTTATACACATACATGCACACGTAAAGGTAGATGGACACCCAGTGTGAGAGCTTTTGAATTTGAGACAAATGAGAAATGATAATGGATCCTAGTGAAAGAATTAAAAAGAGTAATGTTCACAAACAACAACAATAAAAAGTGCTAGGTGAAAGCCATTATCTGCTTTTCAAAATCCACAAGGGGATAAATTACAGCAAAACGAAGTGTATCAAAATATGAAAATAATGATGTATAATGTTTCATTTTGGTTTCTGAGCCACTTTTCTTATATTCCTGTTATCTCCAGGTATCTCAACCATCATCAGTGCCACTACAGTTCTGCTCAACTAAGCCTCCTCTGTTTTGTTTTTGCTTTGTTTTCAAATCTCTCATGGTTTTTCTTTTCCAGGTGTACACAAGGATGGACAGGAAATCGATGCCACATGAGGTCTAACCTTTCTACTGAGAGTTTCATGTATACTCCAAATTGTAGGTAACATTAGATTAACAAACAGCTTGCGATCTTTAATAATTTTTTTGAATCATAATCATCTCTCTTGTGGGTTTGAAATTCTAGACATATGGAATATTCTGGGTGTCGGATTTGGGTTCCTTGTGACTCATATTGCAGTGGCCATCTTGTGTTGCCTTGGCAACCGAAGAAGATCAATGAGGTAAGTCATGTCTTCCAGCTCTGAATGGAACATGAACAGCGGAAAAATTCCAGAAGCATTACCTCTGCTCTGCTCTTCTTTCACGCTTCCTTATGGAAGAAGTTCTTATGTTTCCGTACTTTGAAGCTTCTTTTCCTACTTATAAAAAAGAAAACAGGACATCATTCAAGACTAAAAATATCTAGCTAAGTTGTACGCTGGTGGTTCTCAGAGATGGACTCAGATCTGAAGGGAAGATCCCTTTCTAGCTTACACAGAGAGACTATCCTCTCAGCATCTGTGTTTCAGGCCAAAATTCTCATCTCCCAAGCAACACACAGACCAGAGACTAAGATCCACTGGACTGAAAAGCTGGATTCATGCCTAACTTAGATCCTCTTACAGTGCAGAGCTTTTAAAAACACTTAAGTTTTCAACACACAGCACCTCTTCCCAACCCTGCGGTAAACTACAGGCCACACAAATAGTAAAAGGAGCTGACTTCCACAAACTCATCAAGATAAGGGCTTTCCTAAGAGGGCATGACATTTTAAGAGATATATCATGTTCTGTATGCCTGACTTTGTGGTCAATTAGATATGTGACACCAATGTATCCCAGAGCAATGAATGACAAGATATTTTCTTTAAATTATTCATTTGACCTGCTTGATGAGACTCTCTAAATTCTCCAACTCCAATCATAAATTCCAATAATATTAGCTAACAAATATTCATCTCCTTGTCATGAAGTAAGAAGAATGTGTTTAAAAAATATGGTGTGTTCTATGAGGAAAAGTACATTTTAAACGTATTCCCATCAATAGGTTTGTATTCATGAAGCAATTTTTCAATTGTTTTCTGTGTTCTTAAAATACAACTGGGCAATATTTGTAGACAGGTATTGATATGGAGCAGTTTGGACTTAAAACAGCTTTTAACATAAAGGAAGAATCAGACTCACAAACCCCAAGTGAAACATTGGTTGTGTGTATGAATATGTATGTACATAATAAGTTGTGATTCTCCAGTTATTTCTATGTGGTGGTAGTGTCAAGCCTGGCAAACTAGAAGCCTGGAAAGTTGGGTGGCAAACTGGAATTTCAAGTCAGAGTTGAAGACACAGCCTTGAATCCACAATCCACATCACAGACCAACAGGCTGGAAATTCCAGTTTTCCAAGTTGTCTTAAGGGAGGTGATGTCTTTTCCTTCCTTCTTCTCCTCTCTTCTCCTCTCCTCCTCCTCCTCCTCCTTCTTCTCCTCCTCCTCTTTTTTCTTCTTCTTTGTAGTCTTGAGAAAGTTCAGTCTCCGTCTTTGAGTGCTACCCACATTGTGGGTAAGTAAGTTTTAAAAAAATTCCTTTATTTAAACTAAGCAAACCACTTTACTTAAAGTCAATTGACAGTATATTTTGACCATGTTTAAACAAATCTTTCATAGAAACATCTAGATCATTGATTGACCAAATAACTGGCAGGACCAAACCCTAACCTGACCACAGTGACACATGAAGCTAATGACTATAGTGCATAAATCAGTTGTCACTTAGCACAATACTAAATTCTCACCTTCTCCAAGTCATGTCAGAGAGTCTATAACTTGAGGCTACATAAAGGTTTTGCAAGTACATTTTGATGGCCCTATGCCACAGTATGATAGTCGCCTGTCCTTTGTCTTGCCTGTTTTTGTGTGTTTTGTGGTGTATTTGTGTGTGTGTATGTGTGTGTGTATGTGTGTGTGTGTGTGTATGTATGTGTCTTCATATGGGAATGAGTATATGTGTGTACAGATATATGCATCTGTGTAAATGACAAAAGTCAATGTTGGATGCTTTCTTCAATTGTCCTCTGCCTCATTATTGAGATGGGACCGCTCACTGAACCTGGCCTTAACTTACAGTTTCAAGTGACTCTGATTGCCTGTCTCCACACATATCATACCAGCCACTTCATACAGGGATTAACAGTATATGCTTAATTGCCCAGTATCCTACATGGGTACTGGGACCTAAACTCTGGTCCTCAAGCTTACACCAAGGCACTCCACTGACTTAACCACCATCCCCCACCCCTTCATTACTATTTGGCTTTGAGTTTCTCACCACCCCCTTTTCTTTTGTTGTTCACCTCCATCCTTTGTTAAAGTCAACTTCTATTTTCTGACCCAAATTATTTTAATTTTCCCTCTGTTTTTAAAAGGTATTTATTATTTAAAAGGAATCACAAAAAATCATTTCTACACACAGATGAAATCCAAATATCACTTTGGAGGCTGTAACCAGAAAAAAATCCACAAACAAACAGAAAACAAAATAACTGAGTTATAGTAACCCCTCAGGCAGTAGAAGGCACCTCCCTACCTCCCATAGGGTGATTAGTTTACTAACACCCAGTTTCTGCTTCTGTCTTCAACTTGAAAACAAACCTTACAGAAGAGGATGGTACTGTTTCAGATCTAAACTCAGATTCACCATCCCTCTTTCCTCAACTGGAGGCCTGGCTCAGATGTTGAGGATGCACTGAGAAAGGGCTGGCGAGAGTTGGTGGTTGCTATGGACCTCAAAGAGGATTCAGTTCAGTGTTAGAGAAAACAGACACAAAGTTATAGCCATGATGTGTGAGGATCGGCCAAGATCTGAGAGGTGGACCGAGAAGAAAGGCAGTTGAGAGAATATGGAGGAAGAGAAAGATGTACCAATCAGATTGCCAAATATGACAGAAGAGCATATTCAAGCTATTTTTATCTTGTGTTCCTTTGTTTGTGGCTATCTTTGTGACCCAGCAGACTTTGCACATTCTAGGATACATCCCTTCCCCAACTCTTTTGTGTGTGATTTCTTCCTGCTTTTAATTTTTTTTTCTTCACATTCAAAGTCGGAAGTTTGCTAAGTTTATGTTGATGTCACTCCCTCTCCCAGACCTCCTTCCTGATCCTTGCTTAGACAAGTTACACCCCAGTATGTTCCTTTCAGGTCACCCTACTTTCTGTCTCCCTACTTCTCATTGAAAGCATAAATTTTCTCATACCCTGGGCATCAGCCCCTATCTGGTTTTTGGTTTCATGATGTCTATACAAAATCATTCCCACATAAATAAAACACATGAAAATTAGAAGCTTTTTCTTATGAGAAAGAACATTCTCTGTTTGTCTTTTTGAGCCTTGGTTGCTTCACTTATTATAATATTTTCCAATACATTCCAAGATTTCCACATTTCCTTAATTCAACTGCCTTGGATGGCAGAGTAGGCATGTCCTTCTTTCCTCAGGGCTCCATGTGCATCCCTCCAGAAGCTGGGCACTGCATTGAACAAGATGACCTCCCCTGATAGAGCAAGGCCACCCTCTATATTGGAGTATCTACACTCCAGTGCAGGAACCTTCAGACAAATCCTTCTGTGTTTTGTTTTGGTTTTTGTTTTTTTTTTCTCCAATTCCCCATTATCTTCCTTGTCTGTATGTTCTCTACTTCTGATTTCCAAAACTTAACCCAGACTCTCAGGGGATGGACTTTACCTTTAGCAATCCTTCCTTCACCCATGCTGGACTTTTGACTGGCTTGATCTTATACAGGTCTGGTCCTTTCAGCCACAGCTGCTGTGTGGTTTTGTGTTCAAGGCTATGCCACATCTCAAGAAGACTTTCACAGCAGTCACCTACTACCAATACTTATTTCAATCTTCCAGTCCTGCTACCAGGATGACTAGTAAATCTTGTGGGGAGAAATATGACATAGATAACCAACTGGGTGACAACTGGGTACTCCACAACCTCTTACTCTCTACACTTTTACTAGTTTATATTTTGTACTAATTGCCATCTAATTTAAAAAGAAACTAATCTGATGAAGACTGAGAGCTGCTCTATTTTATGGGTTAATATATGAGTTCTTAGGGAAGTCTAGAGGCAGTTTAATACTGTGTCCCATACCAAAGCAATAGTAGTAGATTCTGCTCTAGGGTCTGTGACCTAAACTCAGCCAAGGGCTCAAGCCCACTTAACATTGTTCTTTCTTAATTACCTTAAATGTGGTTGACAGTGTTTGTTGTTGGCGTCATAAGCTATCAGAAAACAAAAGCACATTTCCAGGGTTGACTCCCTTGAAGTTGCTGATCAATGGGGTCTCCATGTACCCCAATACAAGCTATATCATTTTCTCTTAATTACCTACCAGAACTTGTAAAGGGTTTATATTGTTGAAGATACCATATGCTTACTTGAGTCATAGGAAAAAAATAAATAAGACTGGACCTGACCTGGAAGATTCATTCTTACTGACTTGTTTTCTTAATACTGAAAGATATTATTCACAACACTAATAGGGAATAAAAATAGTTGATAGCTTCACCTACCCATGAACCATTTGAATTACAATAACAAACATCCAATTAAGATATGATCCTTGGATGAGTAGGCACTTGAATTGATTACTTTCTAATTGGATTTAAGGTTTGTTCCACAAAACCTTATCTTTTGAGACAGGTCTCTTAATTCCCCTATGTCTCATCAAAGGAGATAAGGTGTATTAGGAATCTCAACTCAGATATTCATGATGGTATGACAGGCACCTTAACAATTTAGACATGACTCCACATCCTCATGAAATTTTTCTTAAGAAACCTCTGCATTATCTAATATTTTATATATTAAACTTGTAAAAACATGTAGGTACTAACTTAAAATATAAAGAGGGTAATGAAGGATAGAGAAATAGTTCACCCAGAAGTATGTTCACCACACAGGCTTGGGTGCCTGAGCTTGATTCCCAGAACACACATTAAAAGCCCCCAGTATGGCAAATAGTCCATGCAATCCTAGAACTGGAGAGGCAAGGCCATCGAGATCCTTAAGCTCCTTGTTCAATCATCTTTGTCCATGTGGTGGGTTCGGACTAGTGGCAGAGATAAGCAACTCAATCCTACTTGGTTTTGGTATCATGCAAATATGGTCTTGCATCTTGTCAATATTAGTCACTCAAGATACTGTCCTCTACAATTCTGTTATAGAACTTATAGAAGTCATTACATTGTTTTATAACAGCAATTTCCACATTATAGTCCATGTCTTTATATTCTAGTACATAACATTGCATGCATAAATGGTAGCAAATATGTGTTAAAAGATAATTGTTTATGCTTTATTGAATGGTACCACTACTACCAAAAAAAAAAAAGAAAGAAAATTTCTCTAGATCCAAACAAATATGTTGCTATAAAAATTTCACAACAAGTTTTTTCCCTAAAGTTATCTGAAATATCTTGCCAAAAATGATTAAGTAAAATAACAATGGCTTATTTGAAAATAATGCCAAAATCTAGTATACACAAAAAATTAATTTAAACAAGAAAGTATCATCCTTTACAGATAAGCCTTGACTCGAGATTTTTATTAAATGTTGTAAGGAGAATCTGTGGCACAAGAGACCCTTCAGTAACTTGAAAAATAAATTTAATTAATCTCTTTTAAAATATTATATGGAGACTCTGTGCTCAGACAATGCTGAAGATAGCAAAGTGGCCAAGTTCCTGTTAGAGATTTCATTTCCTGGAGTTGTTATGGTTTCTATGACCTCTGTATTATCTACTTGCCACTTTGATTGCAGGGAAAAGAAAGCAGAACTAGCTATCTTAATCAAAATGAAGAATTAATACAAGACCCAGAATGTTTGCTGGAGCTCAAGGATAAAGATAAAAGAGGTATAGCCTCAACAAAACTGGACCAAATAGAACTTCTCCTTGCCTCTCATCCCTGCCTCTTTGCGCTTGCCAGCTTTGTGATTCTCTCTCTAGATATATTTCTTCTATTCTCTATCCAATAATAAACTCTTCAGTAGAGAATGGATGCTATTTATTTGATTTTTCCCCTTACATATAAAGAGAGATGACGTCTTTCTCTCCTGGTCAAAGGTAAACTTTCCAAATTAAAAACTTGTGATTAGCATCTTGAGTCAGACTCCCATACCTGGTCAAATCACATATGGTTGAGATTTGGGGCATGCCAATAACATATACACTGTAATACTGGCTGGTTTCGTGTGTCAACGTGACACAAGCTGGACATTTCACAGAGAAAGGAGCCTCCCTTGAGGAAATGCCTCCATGAGATCTAGCTGTAAGGCATTTTCTCAATTAGTAATCAAGGGGGAGGGCCCATTTTGGGTGGTGCCATCCCTGGGCTGGTAGTACTCGGTGCTATAAGAAAGCAAGCTGAGCAAGCCAGGGAAAGTAAGCCAGTAAGTAATGTCTCTCCATAGCCTCTGCATCAGCTCCTGCTTCCTGACCTGCTCCAGTTCCAATCCTGACTTCCTTTGGTGATGAACAGCACTGTGGAAGTGTAAGATGAATGAACCCTTTCTTCCCCAACTTGCTTCTTGGTCATGATGTTTTGTGCAGGAATAGAAAGCCTGACTAAGACACTTTCCACACAGAGCAGCCAAGGTCCCATGGTGGTGGGAATGGTCAAGATAATAGTCACCAGGCCTTCAATAATAGTTTGAAGAGCTGTCACAGCAGGTAAAATTATTTTCCCCAGAAACTTTATATAACTTGAATTTGATGCCCAAGTACATGGGTGTAGGAAAGAATTGACTCCTGAAATAATTAAAAAGTGGTTCACAGTAAGAGAAAATAGATACCAGTATCAAATTTGTAGCAATAGATCAAGATCAAAAGGCACGAGTATGTAATAGGTTATTGGTTCTGTCTTTAGCTACAGCCAGATTATACTCACTCCTTTTCTATTTTAGAATGTATCACCTTTGCTTTGGAAAAATTTGGTAAAAATCTAATAATGTTTATTATCTCATCTCAGAGCACATAACTCAGAAATACTGTGTTAATTTAATAAACAAATAACACCATTTAAAAGTAAACATATCACATTTACTTATAGGTGAAAATAAAACTATGAAAATTGTTAAAAAGTTTAAATATTAAATATTTCTAAAAATCTCTATAGGATGTTAATTAGCTAAAACTTAAGGTTTAGTATAAAAGATCAAAGTGCAGTAGATTCCCATGAAACCTATTCTGTCTTCCTTGCAGATGACTGCCAATGTCCTGTGTCCTCAGATTGCTGGTTTTAGAAAGTCAAGTATCTCTTCCTCTTCTAAGAAGACTCTAATCCTTAAATTAAGGAGGTTCCATTATTATGACCTCACATAAGCCTAATTACTTCCTAATCCCCTCTTATTAAGGGCAACAGCTTCAGCATGTAAATTAGAGGGGTTAAAACATTCAGCATTTGCCTAGGAATTTCGTGAATTCATTGTTTTTAATTGCAGAGTAGTATTCCATTGTGTAGATATACCACATCTTCTGAATCCATTCCTCCATTGAGGGACATCTGGGTTCTTCCCAGCTTCTGGCTATTATAAATAAGGCTGCTATGAACATAGTGGAGCATGTGTCCTTATTGCATGCAGGTAAAGTCTCTGGGTATATGCCCAGGAGTGGTATAGCCGGATCCTCCAGGAGTGTCATGCCCAGTTTTCTGAGGAACCTCCAGACTGCTTTCCAGAGTGGTTGTACCAGCTTGCAATTCCACCAGCAGTGGAGGAGTGTTCCTCTTTCTCCACATCCTCGCCAACAACTGCTGTCTCCTGTGTTTTTGATCTTAGCCATCCTGACTGGTGTGAGATGGAATCTCAGGGTTGTTTTGATTTGCATTTCCCTAATGACTAAGGATGATGAACATCTCTTTAGGTGCTTCTCAGCCATTCGATATTCTTCAGGTGAGAACTCTTTGTTTAGCTCTGTACCCCATTTTTTAATAGGGTTACTTGCCTCTCTGGAGTTTAACTTCTTGAGTTCTTTGTATATATTGGATATTAGCCCTCTGTCGGATGTAAGGTTGGTAAAGATCATTTCCCAGTTAGTTGGTTGCCGCTTTGTCTTTTTGACAGTGTCTTTTGCCTTGCAAAAACTTTGTAATTTAATGAGGTCCCATTTGTCTAGTCTTGATCTTAGAGCATAAGCTATTGGAGTTCTGTTCAGGAAATTCTCCCCTGTGCCCATATGTTCAAGGTTCTTCCCTAGTTTCCCTTCTATTAGTTTCAGTGTGTCTGGTTTTATGTGGAGATCTTTGATCCACTTAGAATTGAGCTTAGTGCAAGGAGATAAGAATGGGTCAATTTGCATTCTTCTGCATGTTGACCTCCAGCTGAGCCAGCACCATGTGTTGAAAAGGCTATCTTTTTTCCACTGGATGGTTTTAGCTCCTTTGTCAAAGATCAAGTGACCATAGGAGTGTGGATTCATTTCTGGGTCTTCAATTCTGTTCCATTGATCTACATGTCTGTTACTGTACCAATACCATGCAGTTTTTAACACTATTGCTCTGTAGTACAGCTTGAGGTTCGGGATACTGATTCCCCCAGAGGTTCTTTTACTCTTGAGAATAGTTTTAGCTATTCTGGGTTTTCTGTTATTCCAGATGAATTTTTGAATTGCTCTTTCTAACTCTATGAAGAATTGAGTTGGGATTTTGATGGGGATTGCATTGAATCTGTGTATTACTTTTGGTAAGATGCTCATTTTTACTATATTAATCCTGCCAATCCATGAACATGGCAGATTTTTCCATCTTCTGAGGTCTTCTTCAATTTCTTTCTTCAGAGACTTGAAGTTCTTGTCATACAGATCTTTCACTTGTTTGGTTAGAGTCACACCAAGATACTTATTATGGTTTGTGGCTCTCATGAAGGGTATTATTTCTCTTACTTCTTTCTCAGCCTGCTTATCCTTTGAGTATAGGAAGGCTACTGACTTGCTTGAGTTGATTTTATATCCGGCCACTTTGCTGAAGTTGTTTATCAGCTGTAGGAGTTCTCTGGTGGAGTTCTTTGGGTCGCTTAAGTATACTATCATATCGTCGGCAAATAGTGATAGTTTGACTTGTAGGCAAATGGTCAGATCTTGAAAATATCATCCTTAGTGAGGTAACCCAATCACAAAAGAACACACATGGTATGCAGTCACTGATAAGGGGATATTGACCCAGAATCTCGGAATACCCTAGACACAATCCGCATATCAATAGATTTCTAAGAAGATGGAAGGAGAGACCCCTGGTCCTGGAAAGACTGGATGTAGGGGAACGCCAGGACAGAGAAATGAGAGGGGGTTGAATGGAGAAAAGAGGGAGGGAAGGGGGCTTATGGACTTTCGGGGAGGGAGGAAACGGGAAAGGGGAAATGATTTGGAATGTAAATTAAAAAAAATAAAATAAATAATAAAAATAAAAACAGAAAAAAAACATTCAGCATACAGCAGCATGAGCAACAGCAGAAGGATTTCTGCGTAGGAATGCTATCTTAGACAAGTGTCATAACTCAAATGCACTAGGACTTTTGGAAAGTTTTCAGAGCTGAAGAGATAGCTCTACCATTAAGAGAACTTTGTTTGATGCTGTTGAACATAATGATAGGATACAGACCCAAATCCTATATGAGAATTCTGTCAGTTTACATTTCATGTAAGAAAAGAAACAGGACACTCAGAATCCCCTTTCATGGACCAGCTATATTTGTAATTAGCTTATCAATGATACTGACAGTTCTTGGAGATTCTTGCATAAATCGGGCAGGTTATAAAATAAATATCTATCCCTATTACATTAAACTTTCTTTGCCTGTTCTCAGTACAAACAATTTGTATCCTAATGTGAATCTTTGAATGAAGAAATGCAGCTGATATTCAAGTCTGAGATTACCTGATAGGCCTAGCCTTGTCCCAGAAATAAATATTTAAAAATTAACTTATTCTCTGCCTCAAGGCATTCAGTAACTTTGGTAGCTATAAAGTCTCTTGTGAGTCTGAGTCTTGTGAATGAATCAGCCTTAGCCACCAGAATGCCATAGGCACAATGGATAAGGTTAGAATGCTTTGGAAACCTTTCTCTCTCCAGTAGTTCACAATTGCATTCACTTACAAGAAACAAAGACCATTCTCACATCCTGAGGTCAGGGGGGAAAATCTGCCAAATCTTGGTCATTCTCAAACAAGTCTGTTCAAAATTAATTTTCCAATGAAGAAAAGGGTTTTGAAAAACAGGATTGGGCTGTGAATGATATTTCTCTAGTCTCCTTTTTCTCTTTCCTTCTCCCTACTTAAAGAGATAGTTAAGCATCCTGTTCCCTTATACTTTTTCCTTAATTCTAACTTTAACTTTCTCTCTTGTACAATGGAAGAAAAGATCTAATGTAAACACCCCTAAGGAAAGAAAACATGTTCTCCCAGCTCATAAAATATTCTTCTTTTCTACCCTATTATACAGAGAGAAGAGAGAGAGAGAGGAGAGAGAGAGAGAGAGAGAGAGAGAGAGAGAGAGAGAGAGAGAGAGAGAGAGACTTACCAAAGGCTAGTCTTCATGATGGTACCATCTTGGGAGCTTGCAATCCAAATGCATGAAGAGGGCTAAAAAGAGGAGGTAACATTTGTGTTGAGATCCAAAGGAAGAAAAAAAATCTTGTTGAGTTAAAAAAGAAGACAAGAAAATATAGAAAGTTGTGGGATCCCAAATGGCACAATGGATGGTAGCATGTGGGAAGGTAACTGAATAAATTGCTCTTTAAAATGTATGTGGTAGAGGCGTTAAAGGGTTTGAACTCCTACTTAAAAAAAAGCCCAATTTTACTTTAATCTTAAAAGGAAAAAAAATGTTATCTTCTGTTTTTCCTAAGAGGTCCACTTTCTAGCCTCAAATGGGGTTGTTGATTTGTATTATTATTATTATTATTATTATTATTATTATTATTAAAAGACCAACCCCTGTAGATTTCACTAAGGAGCCCCTGTCACCTGCAGTTGTAAGTGGTTAATTGGTGACATTTGAGGGGAGACCAGAGAGTAAGGTTAGGTATTTGTAGTCTGATAAGTCTGTAGGTAGATCCCAACCCCCAGTATAGCATCACTGCTGTGTCTGATTTCCAATAGTTCTTTATTGGTTTTCCTTTTTGATTCAGTGGTGATAGGCCTAGTGATCCCAGCTCAGAGTCCTGCACCATTCCTCACAGTTTCTCTGTATTCTGGGGGGCCACACCATTGTGTAGGCAACATTTTACCAAGCAAATTTCTTTTGCCAATTTGAGTATGCAAGCCATTCCCAACTAGGACTCTGACTAAAACAACTCAGGAAACTGTATTAAGTAAATAAATGCCAAGATCATGTCTCTGTTTTTAAAAGAACAACAAGAGAACAGTGTAAGAATAGATTGTGAGAGTTTAAGAAGAGGGCTGGCGGAGTTCAGATGAGACACAGTAAGGGTTTATTTAATACAGGGAGTGGGGAAGGATAAGAATTAGAGCAGATTGCAGATGATGAGCCTTAGGAGATAACACAACCAACAGTGCTGATGAGATCATTCCCAAAACAGGAAGAAAGCAAGCTTGTGCAATAGAGAGAGAAACTATCTTGATCTTTGACATTTTCTTATATGTCAAAGATTAAACAAGACTACCTAATCATGTATAAGATATCTCAAAATGTAGGCTACAGTTGCATAATTTTTATAATTTTTTTCTAGAGGAGTTATTATTTTTATTTAGTTATCACCTGAGCAAAAAAACTCATAAGATCATAGATTTTATATTCATCTTACAATATTTTCTAGCATACTTTAGTATGAAGTGAAATCATGTAGTTACAATGCTTGTGTGGCTTAAATTAACCTTTCATATAACTGGTGTTACAACAGTGACAAAATGGGAAATTATAAATTAAATCATTTAAAACTTCTCGCTTTGAAATTGTCTGACTTAAATCAGATATTAAGCTTAGCTCCTTGGGGGGCATAAATATTCCCTGGCTGACATTTAACTGCATTAAGCTTTTCAACTCTTGAAGTGCCTTTCATTTGACAGAGAATTGTCCTACTTTTAACTTTTCTTTGTGAGATCCTGAAAGACGTATGCTATGTTGGAAAAAATAAAAAAGCAATCCAATTTACAAATTAGGATTAGTTAAGATACCTGGCATATTTCCCTGTGTGGCCTAAATTTTGTTCTGCAATTGGGTGACACTGACAAACATCTAGGACTCAATTGTTTTCCTTCTGTTTTCTAACAAAGCTTTGAGCAGAAAAATCAAGGAAAATAATTTTTGAATGCCTTTTATCTTGCTTAACAAAATACAAATGTTTACTGAAAATGGTTAGGGTAATTTAAAAAAAAAAAAGGTAGAGCATAAAGATTTGCCAAGAAACAAATAAAACAAACAAACAAAAAAAACCAAATATCACCATCATCCACAACAACAACAAAAAACAATGAAGTCTTGTGACCTGGGCTCTAGGGGATAAATTAAGAGCAAAGTATGGGATGGGTGGTGAACATGATGGACTTACTGATCAAGTGCAGATATAATAGTTTTCCTGAAACCTGGGGCAAAGAATTTTTCAGAAATCTTCCATTTAATTCTTTCTTCGCTGTAAAAATATTAACATGAAAAGGGAACACATTTGCCAAGGCCAAATCCAAAAGTGATATCCTCTGCCATCATTCCCAGGGTACCATGGGATAAAGAAACCACTGTTTGTCCTCAGGTATGATTATACTTGGCTCATTGATTTCTTTCTATGTTTCCTGTAATAGATCCCAACCATCAATGATAGTTTAATCTCCCACATACCAATATTTATACCTCTAGCAAATGGCAATGAGATTCATTCCATCAAATATATATTAGGTCTCATTTTTAATCCTGACTATCCTTGGCTAATGGAGACTAGATTTTATATTACAAATACTGTACTTTCTCTGTCTTTTATCCATCTAATATCTCCAGCAGATGATTGCAAAGGCTTGGTTATCCTTGTGCTCCTGAAGAATTTTCTTTAAAATTGGCTGACTCTCATTCTGTTGTATGGAAGCCAAAATATTATCTGAAGAAGTGCCAGATGATGTTTACCTGGGTGGCCTTTGACAAAGCCATTCCTGTGGTCAGTGGTGGGCTTCAAATTCAATTCTCCATTAGAGTTGTAACTACAAGGATTTTAATGAAGAGAGTTTCAAAAAAGAGAAGTCCAAAAACATTCATGATCTATGAAAAGAACTGAGCAACAAAAGTCTTGGCATTTTAGGAAGACAGAAAATCAGCTGAATGTGTTGGTGTGAGTAATATAGTCCTCACAGTAAACTATTTAATTCAGATAGTCACATATGTGACAGATTTTACCCTGAGGTTACACTGGCATCTGACAACTTAATTACTTGTCTTATTTATAAAAATAATATCATTCATGTTTTGTTTTTCCCAAAGCAAAAGGTCATTTCTAAAGCATGTTATGATGAAGTCTTTTCATGAATGTAAAGATAAATTTATAAAAAAAATAAAATTTTTCCATGATTTCAAAATTATATTTTTAACTCTCTATCTCACATTTGTTTAAACAATTCTCCAATCATTTAATATATTATTTGACCATACATAATCAGTCTGATACCACTATAGAATAATCTAAGTTTTACAGTGTATACTTATTTTAGTATATTATTATTAATAATTATAATTATTATTATTACCATTTCTCAGGACTACAGATAGACAAATAAGTATTTGTGATAAAATATGAAGACCATTTTACTGTTTAGCAGCCCCATATTCTATTAGTCATTCTAATGAAAACTAATTATGATTATTACCATGGCAAAGCCCATCTGAGATCAGCTCATATTCATCTTTAAAGGGAAAAAGAATCACAAAATCAGAACCCACAGAGATTCTTTTAGGTAGTATTATCAACAATTTATTATGGACCTAAAATGTGTTTAATTATGCTAGAAGCTGAGAAGATAGAAATAACTAGCAAGATTGGGAAGATCAGTACGTAAGAGTACTTTCAGGATAAGGATGAGAATCTTAAGTTCAGATTTTTACTGCTTAAAGACAGATAATCTTGCTAATTTGTACTTAGGATTCTCATACTGGTAGAAAGAAACAGATCCAAGGAGTTTGCTCATCAGCCAGTCTGGCAAAAATGTGAGCTTTAGCCTCAGTGAGAGGCCCTACCTAAAACAAACAAACAAGGTAGAGAGCACAGAAGATATAGACAACTTACGTCCCCTGGATGCTCACTTTAGGCATGTAACACACATCCAATATGTATAACATGTATATATTATGCACAAACAATATACACACCCAAAATTAAATAATTAAATAAAACACTTATATGCTAGTGAGGGAGATTTATGTAAATCAAATAATCCCAACGCTTCAGTAAATATATATCAATTGTATAGAGTTATTTCCTAGGATAAACAGGAAGAGCATAAAAAAGGTGTAAAAGAAAGGCATGGTGCTTTAAACATAATGGCAACACTAAGGGGAGGTTGACAAAGAATTGGGTGAAGACAAGACATCACAGATTGAAATCCATAAGATGACAAGTGAAAATCATCTTGGAAAAACAGAATCTATCTAATAACAGAAGTTACATAGACGGTCAATGTGAGGCATCCACAGGTCAGATAGGAAAACAAATGGCTGCAATTAACTGGGAATTCAATGTGCACAGATCAATTCAGGGCAATCTACATAGATTGCCAATTGTGTACTGCTCTGTCTAAGACTCCTCTGTATGTCAAAATGGTTTCATAACTATAAATAATTTTCATAATGTGTGTTATAAACTGAAATTAGGTATAGATGTATTCTAACTAATTATATTAATAAATCCAAAATGGCAAATATTTATAGGAATTTGAGTAGATTCAGAATTCATAGTGAAATAAAACCAATTTTCTCAATAGATTTCTTACATACAGTTGTCAGCTTGAAATTGTCTGCAGGTGTTTCGAGCAAAGAAGCTGCTAGATAACTCCTGAGGAAAATCATGGAGGCTGATAATTAACTTCAACACTACAATCTGTTTTCAATCAAACAGATAATATGTCTAAAAAAAATCAATAAAGACATTAGAGTGAGTTTTCATATTCAGCAATTTACAAGGAGAAATACTTCATTCTGATGAGAGAAAGACACAAAATAAATGGTGTCCCCCAAGGGTGGGACTTGAAGATGTCAAAGTAGAAGGGTGGGAGGGATGTTTCCAGAGCAGGCAGCTAGCAAACCCCGACTGAATGAAGAGTAGGTGTCAGCCATGGCAAGGACCACTTACTAATAGTCAGTAAAACATGCTGTAAACAGAGCAGCTACTCAAACTGTGTGTGCAGGAGGAGTATCTAGGATTTTGTTTTAATTTCTAAATTATCATGGATTAATGCCAATATAAGTCAACTGACCAATAGAAAAACAAAACTGAAAGCAAAATATCAGTGAAATTGATATGAGATGAATGAGAATTTTTTTAATCTATTTTTTATTTTTTTAACTATATTTGTTCTTTGTTCTTGTGAATTTTATGAGGTATATGCTGATCCATGATAATATCCAACTTCAATTTGCCCCTCTCCAACTCTCTCATTTCCCATCATTTCCTCCAGCATGTCCCCCTCTCAGCTTCATGACCCTTAAAAAACCCAATATGTCCAATTATTCTTTGTCATGTATACATAGGTGGGAGGATCATCAATGGTGGACAGAAAACCTATCAAGAGCCGCATCCCAAAATAATGAGTTCCCTTCCTTTGGCAGCTATCAACTGCCAATAGTAGCACAGAAAATACTATATCTGGAGAGGAATCCCACCATTTATGTAAGCGTTTCAATTGACTTTTTTTTTAAGGTCTTCTACAGGTAACCCCGGGCACTGCATGATGCAATAGCCATGTCCTATCTAGAAGACAGCATTTCACCACACTCTCCCTCCTTCTCTGATTCTTATGTTATTTCTGTCTCCTCCTTTGTGATGTTATGTGAGGAAGCAAGGGTTTGACAAAAATGTCCAATTTAGGGCTGTGTGCTCAATATGATTTTCTTGGGACTTTGTCTAATTATGTTTTTCTGCATTGGTTACTCCCCACTAAAAAAAAAGAAGCTATTCTGTCCATGTTGAGAGCAGTCCAGATATATATTTATATAATGACCCTTGAGCAAATTAATGAAAGTGAGATCTATTCCAGAATCTATAATTTCTCCAACTATGTGGAGATGTATAAATTTTTATTGTTGTGAAGAGACACCATGACCAAGGCAACTCTTATAAAGGACAACATTTCATTGAAACTAGCTTACATCGTTTAAGGTTCCATACATTATCATCATTACAGGAAGTATCGTATCGCTATGTCCATAGGCATAGCGTGGGAGGAGCTGAGAGTTCAACATCTGATTCTGAAAGCAGTCAGAAGACTGTTTCCAGGCAACTAGGAGTAGGGTTTCTAAGTCCAGCCCAAGAGTGTCACACTTCCTCCAACAAGGCCAAACCTACTCCAACAAGGCCACACCTCCTAATATTGCCACTCCCTGGGCTAAGCACATTTAAACCACCACACAGGGTTCTGTTGGGTTTTTGGTTTTTGTTTTAACTAGTTTGACTGTACCAGGAATTAAATTCCCTGATATAAGGCAGGGCTCAAATTCATTCAGTAGGTGCTTAGTTGGCTCAGAACATTCATGCCACAACTGTACCAGTGGACACACCTTGTGTAAAAAGTTCTTATTATAGTATGAAGGATCCAATGCTGTGGCACCTCAGTGTTTTTTCTCTTCTAGCATCCTGTACAGCACCACCTAGCAGCGTGGAAGCTATGACCAGAGAGTATGTCCTGCCTGCAATGTGTGTGTTATCTCAGCAATAGGTTCTTACAACATAGTCATGGTAGATAAACAAGACCCTGAACTGTTGTAGAGAACTCTGAGGTCTCCCTGACGACCAGGGAGAAATCCAGTGCCTTGCACTGCAATGTTTACCTAGTAACCCTTGTCTCCTAGGAGCACCATTTTCCATCCATGTAGGTAATTCTATTCAAACTTTTTTAAATGTTATTTTTCAATTAGCTTACTAGCTAGTGGACTTTCTTACACTTTTAAGTGATATTTATAAATATATACTCTCTCATTCTCAGTCCCCCCTCTCATGTGTGTGTGTGTGTATGTGTGTGTGTGTGTGTGTGTGTGTATGTGTTACATGTTATGGCCATAACTTTACCACAAAACCACATTGCCAGCTCTAAACATTTACTGTTGCTTTTTATATCATCTCAGTAAACAAAGATTAATGAAACAGAAGCTTCATGTGAATAGCTCCCTGAGTTTACAGCAGACAGTTGGTTAATGTATTGTTTTCTAAATAAACTGAAATGTCAATGAGCTCTGCTCCATGGGAAGTTAGTCTTGAAGTTGGAGAGACATGGATATAAGTAAACAAATGCCACTATGTTCAATTCTTCTGTAACAATTCTGATGTAATTCATTATATTTTTCATTGCCTAAACAATTAAAAAAGAAACACTATTTAATAAATGACTAATGACAATTACAAACAAAGCAACATTTCAACCAAAGAGACTGAGTGTCCACAAAAATCCAAAAAGGAAATTAAGGTGAATTTTCATGCAGAGCAATACAGCTGTAAAACAATTTTATTCCAACAGAGACATTACTTTAAGTCCCGATAATGGGATAAACAATGAATTAAAATAAAGTACAAAGAAGACCTGCCAGAGAATTTCACAATGATTCTAGCCAATGAGGAGGGCACTGAAAACAAACTTGGGAGTCTAGTATTCCTCACATCTTTGTAAATTAAGCAGTGCAGCACAGTTAGCAGGCAGCTTGAGAAGACATGATAAAGTGTGCATCACAAAAATGGGTTAGACAGACTTAAGTTAATCAATTGGCAACAGGGACACATTATCTGCTGTTTGAATGCTTGTAAGGAGCTGGGGAAGCTGTAGAGATCATACACAGAACACACTGTGGGATTCTTTCTGAATTCCACAGCCATCACCCAACTCATAGATCCTAGTTGACAGCCACCCTGAAAATCATACTTAGGAACCCAAACCAAAGGTGGGAGAGAATTTTAAATTATATTGATCTTTCCATTATTATATTAATATCATGATGTATCTCTTGTACTTTGCATAGACCTGTCGCTTGAAAATAATAATAAGTTTATATGAACTCTTTCTTTTTCCTAATTTGTCCATTCTTAATATTTTTATGATAATATTTACACTTTCAAATATTATTGAGGACATGCAGGAACTCTCATTAATGCAGTTTATATCTAATAAAACTTTAGACAGCAGAAATTGAAACTAATAAATATTTATGACTAGATTTTATTTATTTCAATAATGTCTTATATACCAAAAGTATTATTTAATATATATAGTATAATATATAATAAAAGCATAATTTGGGGGAACTGAATTTTACACACTCTGTAACTTTAAATTGTCACGTTTATTGAATGAAATGATGAGAAAAATTATTCTCAGAAGATGAAGCTAGCAAAAATCTACTGAAAAGGTTGGCATATAGTCTCAGACTTATAATTGTTGCACTGCAGAGGTTGGGAAAGGAAAGTGCTCATGAGCTTGAGGGCAGCTTGGGTTACATAGAAAATTCTTGCCAGCCAGGCTACAGGATGAGATCCTGTCTCAACTTCCCATTCTGAAAACATTGACATGAAAACCTTTTTTAATTAAATGATTATAGAAAGAAAATATATATGTATATATAAAGTTTGAAAGCAATTTTAATAGCTTGATAATTATGGGCAATTTTAAACTACCCTGAAACTTGATATGGTAATAGTTTAAACTGTAATACCTGAAATCACATCAATAAAAAATATTTATGCTGTTGTCTTAGTTAGAAATTCCATTCTGCACCAAACCATCATGACCAAGAGCAAGTTGGGTGGCAAGGAATTATTCAGCTTTTACTTCCATAGCACAATTTATATTGAAGGAAGTCAGGACCGGAACTAAAACAATGCAGGATTCTGAAAGCAGAAGCTGATGTCAAGGCCTTGAAGGAGTGTTCTTACTAGCTTGCTCTCATGCTTGCTCAGCCTGTTTTCTTAGAGAACTCAGGACCACCAACCCAGAAATGGCACCATTCTTCATGGACCAGTCCTTCCCCAACAACCTCTAATTAAGAAAATGCCTTACAGCTAGATCTTATGGGGACATTTTTCTCAAGTGAGGTCCCCTCCCTTCAAAGAAGAACTCTAGCTTGTATCAAATTGACAGAAGACTAGCCAGCACCTCCGTCATGTTACAAATTCACTGATCTACCTTGCACTTGGGAAATGCCATTAATCCATACGTGATTTTGATGCAATTCAGTTTACAAGTGTTAGCATGGGAAACTGGGCAATAAGAGAAATACTTTCTCCAGAAAACTGCAATATTTCTAACCTTTTTGACTATTTCAACATTCTCATTATTAATAAAGGTCATCATATGTTTGACTTGATATAGAGTCTTGCTTCATCTATATTTTTTATGAAAAAGACTACTAGATGTCCTGGTCTGAATAATCATATTTTCATCACTCATTCTTTCAAAAGAAGCATTGTTCTATAAAAGTTCAGCATGTAACTCAGTCTCACAGTTTCTTCCCAAAGAACACATACATGTATTCGGTACTTGCACATTTCCCTTCCAAGTGCCTGCTATGCATACTTTTAACAACATGGCAAGTTACGTACTTAAAAGTTGAGATTTAAAATTATTAATAATGATTACTGTTTTGTCAAGATCAAGATGACTTTTTAAAAATTATTGCATGCTTGTGGTGAGACACAAACAATATACATTTATATTTGAGTTGCCTTTGAGTTGTGCATGGTCATCAGCAGCTTACCTCTCTATCATATTCACACATTAATGAAAATAAAAACAATAAGATACCTGCTTTAATAAATTATAAGTTTTCCTTGTATTATGCCATTACTGTGGAAGGAATTTTGAACTGATGTATCTCTGGGTCTTTAGACATAGTGGTTCATAGACCATACCTCAGAAATATTGCTATACACATCTAAATTATTTTTAATGTTGATGACAGGGCTGTATCATGCTATCATCATTTAATAGTGCTTGGATTATTAGATGTGGGGTTGCAGCTAATGTTTTTGATAGCTTTGATGACATCTTTCTACACAAATCTTCATCTTCCCCTTTAATTATCATCTAAATATTGTTCTCTGGTAATTTTTACCAGGTCAGGAAATACTTTTACAATGTGCTTTCAAATCCTTGTTCATAGGAACTGTCCTACCCTACATCTGGTTTAAGTTATATACCTGTGAATTTGCTGACACGGCACTCATGAAAAGGAGGGATGACCCAGCTCTCACTGGCAGTGCCTTTGACTCAAGGTTGGGTTACAGGAACCCGGGTCAGCTTCATACCTATAATTGCATCCATATTCCTGGGCATGTTTCCATGAAAGGGCTCCATCGTGGTCAGCTTCCTTTTAAACAGTCACAGGTTTTGTGGTCAACATATTTATTTCGTGCATGAAAAGAGTAAGAGAGAAACATGGCAGTTGCTATCTCATTTGAGTGAGTTCAGCAGTCTCCCACTGTTTCTGGTTCTGTGACCCTAGATGATGAAGCCTTTCCTCTATTTGGGGGGCTTTCCTAGTTGTTTTTGCAAATCTAGTTTGCTCTGAACATTTTCTTCCAAATATTCTGTCATTAAAAGACTTAGAAATGAAAACTTCTAGCTCATGGTATTTTCCTCCATTTATCTTTGTCCTTTCAAGCTGGCCTTCTTCCTTTCCTTCTATAATTTTGCTTAATTCCACCCCAGCCCTTCTTCCTCCTTCACCCTTCTCTCTCTTCCTTCATGTTCTTCTCCTTCTAACCTCTTTTCCATTTCCTTTTTCAGATCTCCATGGCTTGAGTGTATGTAGATCAGGGAGAAAAGTTAACTCTCCAAATTCTTTTATTAAAACCTTAGACCACCATGCAATTTATTGTATCTTTAGGTAGTTCTTTTTTTTTTTTTTAGTTTAAAAATATTTTTATTTACTCTTTGATAATTTCCTGAATGCTTATAAGGTATTTTCATCATCTCTGTTCTTTTTTTTTTTCCTAAGTTTTTTTATTTACATTCCAAATCATTTCCCCTTTCCCGTTTCCTCCCTCCCCGAAAGTCCCATAAGCTCCCTTCCCTCCCTCTGTTCCCCATTCAACCCCCTCTTGCTTCTCTGTCCTGGCATTCCCCTACATCCAGTCTTTCCAGGACCAGGGGTCTCTCCTTCCATCTTCTTGGAAATCTATTGATATGCGAATTGTGTCTAGGGTATTCAGAGATTCTGGGTTAATATCCCCTTATCAGTGACTGAATACCATGTGCGTTCTTTTGTGATTGGGTTACCTCACTAAGGATGATATTTTCAAGTTGCATCTAGTGTTGCATTTTTATATTGATTTTATTTTAACTTTGAACATGTGTGTTCATGTGTGTGAATGCCAGTACATATATGCTAAGGCCTGCATATGGAGGTCAGAGGACCACCTAGCATATGGTCTTCACTTTCTAACTTATTTGAGACAGGGTCTCATGTCGTTGGTCACTTGGTGTCCTCCTTCTCACAGTGGGAATGCTAGGACTAGAATGAAGCATGTGTACAGCTTTACATGCATTCTGGGGATTTGAACTCACATCCTCATACTTTGGGGCAAGCACAAGCACTGAGAAATTGCCTCAGTCTCCAATGGTGACTTTTTAAAAATTGGTACACATGAACACATGAAAATGTCTCCAAAATTAACTTCCCTCTGTCCCTACCAAGCTTCTAGAGAACCTCTTTTCATTCATTGTCAGTGGCTTTTTACGCATAGCGTTTTACTAAAACATACCTTGGCATAGTCTCAGCATTGTATTCTGAGAGACATTAAAGAACTCTGTAAAATCTCCTGCTGCCTTCTTAAAATTATGTTCTGAACTTGTTACTTATTCATGCTGGATGACAGTAGCAGGCTGCACATAATAAAGGTCACTTGTGCTTCTGAGTGCCTGGTTTGTTTCCCTTTGAAAGTCTGGCCTGTGTAATTGACTGTCCTGCTTACATTTGACTTCCAGCAACTCAATGTCATGTGTCTCTCATACATTGAATAAATACATGATATCATCTCCAGGTGCTAGTTCGTTACCTCCAGATCATTCTACTTTCTCCTGATGTCTACTTATTTATGCTCTGTTCTTCCACTGCACATGTTTTTTTTTTGCACTATGCCTTAAATATGTCATACAAAAATGACCAAATATTGTTCTAAGGTTTACAGAAAAGGACCATGGCCCATGCATATTATTTGGCATGGGATTGTTCATGGGAAACAAGGGCAACAGTCTCTTACTAGAAAACAACCAACCAACCAGGATAAAATGCCCCCCTTCACCTCCCCAGGTTGGAAAACTGGGTGAAAAAGACTATCTCTTCATAGTTTTTTAGAATGCTATAGGATGGGGAAAATTAGTGATAGGATCCTGGTTGAAGAAAGTATTCCTGAAAGAATCTGTACTGGGCAGAGAGGATATAGTCAATGATCATTAAAAATAAATATAAAGAGCTAGGGCACATAGCTCAGTGCATAAAGTGCTTGCTGGGTAAGCATGAGAACCTGTGTTCAGATCCTCAGTGCCTGTGTTAGAGCCAAGCCTTGGTATGTGCTAGGGAAATACTCTACCACTGAGTTGCTTTCCCAGCCCTTCTCGAAGGCTATTGAGTGTAGGAAAAAAGGAACACTACAGATAGCACTGGACACGCTCTTTAACCACCAAAGGGCTAAAAAAGGATAGTCTCTTTTAAAAGTGGAAGAAACTGAACACACACACACACACAAACACACATACACACACACACATACACACACACACATACACAAACACAGACACACACATACACACACACATACACACACACAACACACACACACAACACACACACACAACACACACACACAGACACACACACACATACACACACAGACACACACACACATACACACACAGACACACACACACACACATACACACACAGACATACACACACACAGACACACACACACACTCATACACACACACAACACACACACATATACACACACAGACACACACATACCCATACACACACAACCCACACACACAACACACACACAACACACACACATACACACACACAGACACACACACAGACACACACACACACATACTCACACACATACACACACACAACACACACACAGACACACACACCCATACACACACAACACACACACACACATACACACACAGACACACACACACACCCATACACACACACACAGACACACACACACACCCATACACACACAACACACACACACATACACACACACAGACACACACAACACACACACACAACACACACACATACACACACCCATACGCACACACAACACACACAGACACATACACACACACAGACACACACACACCCATACACACACAACACACACAACACACACACATACACACACACATACACACACACAACACACACACACATACACACACAACACACACACATACACACACACACATACACACACACACAACACACACATACACACACAGACACACACACAGACACACACACACAACACACACACAGACACACACACATACACACACATACACACGCATATACACACACACACATACACACGCATACACACACACATACACACACAGACGCACACAGACACACACACACACACATACACACACACACAGACACACAACACACACATGCACACAGACACACACATACACACACAGAGACACACACAGACGCACACAGACACACACATATATACACGCAGACACACACGCACACATACACACACACAGACACACACACACACCCATACACACACACAACACACACACACATACACACACACACACACAACACACACATACACACACAGACACACACACAGACACACACACACAACACACACACAGACACACACACACATACACACACATACACACGCATATACACACACACACAACACACACACATACACACGCATACACACACAGACACACACACACACACAACACACACACAACACACACACATGCACACAGACACACACATACATACACACAGACACACACAGACGCACACAGACACACACACACATACACACACACAGACACACACACAACACACACACAACACACACACACGCACACAGACACACACATACACACACAGACACACACACATACACACACAGACACACACACATACACACACACACATACACACACAGACACACACACAGACACACACACACAGACACACATACACACAGAGACACACACACACAGACACACACATACACACACACAGACACACACATACACACACACACAGACACACACATGAAAAAGAAAAAGAGGTGCAACAGAATGAGCTTTTTATTTATTTGACTTTTATCATCAGATTCCTGATAGCATTATACAATTTTTAAATGGCAGTACCGCAGCTAGCGAGATGGATGGCTCAGTAATTAACAGTGTCTATTGCTTTTACAGAAGATCTGAGTTTCGTTCCCATCATTCATATCAGGTAGCTCGTAATTGCCTGAAACTCCAACTCCATAAGATTCCAGCAGCACACTCTTTTGTCTTCCAATGTGCACAAACACACACAGATATACACAAACAAACATACACATACATGTATACTCACACATAAAAATGGTGTAATTTTCTAAATGTCACTAGTAGTTATTATTACCACAAACTCTAATCAAGCTCTGGATACAAAAGAAAAGGAAATGTAAAAGAAAATGTGACAACAAGAAAAAAATGAGAATAGTAATCAGTCATTGTCAAGTATCAATTTGTAGTCTGCACTGGTAACAATTGTATCTACCAGAGTCCAGCATCTTTATAAAAATACACCCCTCTAAAAAGAAACTCTGCAGAAATGAACCATGCACTGATCAGCTATGTAGGATCAGAATCTGATAGAGAACATCACACATGCTGTATGAATATATTACAGACATTGGATTCATTTTAGTATGTGAAAGGGAATAGTGGAAAATAGTGGAGTCACCGTGCTAGCTTCTTACAGAGTATGATCATAGTGCACTGCCTTCCATCTGGGAACTGACCACATTCATGTCTGGGAACTTGAAATATTGGCTGGCTTCTCAGAAACAATATAGGGAAGTTAGCTTAGTAGTGGAAGCCACTTCTACCACCCAATGCGCACAGGCAATAACTTTTAATAGAAAAATCACTACGGTAATGGCTTCAAATCATCTTCATGTCACTGTAAGTATATCCTGAAATTATGGTTCTTCTATACACTGGTGGCAAAAATATAAACTTGTAATCATAGTACATAGTAGTCATACGTGGAGATTCTCCAGAAATCTGAACAGAGAGCTGTCTTATGACACAAGTACATAAGTCTTGGTTATTTGTCAAATGCCTATGTCACCATCCCACAGAGACACTGCTCATATATGTTTAGAGCTGAACTATTTACTCTATCCAGGAAACAGAGCCAACCTAGATGTCCCTCAGTAAATCAGTGGCTAAGAAATGAGGTTCACATTTACAGTAGAATTTTATGCATCTATAAAGAAAAATGAAATCATGACATTTACAGGAAAGTAAATGAAACTAAAGATCATTATGTCAGACCAATTTTTTTCTATATTGACTTAAAAGTGTGTCTGTGCATGTGTGTGTGATGTCCGTCTGTGTAGTGTTTATATTTGTGTTTTTAGGTCACAAAATGACAAAGTGGATCATAAGAGGGGAGAAAGATATCTTAGTGGAAATGGAAACAGAAGAAGGCAATAGAGTACATGTAATAAAAAAGGGTGAGAGGTAACCAGCTAGGTGGAAAAGAGATAATAGGGAGGAAATGGGAAAGGAAAACGGAGATCAACATATAATATCATATTTCTACAAAGATGTCAGGATGAAACTCATTACTTTAAACACTAAGCTAATAATTAATTACCAATTAAAGTGAATAAAAAGAAAGGATGGTTCTGCATGCTTTGAGGTAGGCAGGGAAGGTCAGATAATATGAACTTCTTGGAGATTAGCAGGAAATACCATTCATGGTCTCTGAAATGTTGTTCCATTTCATTTATACATTGTGTTCAATTTTTGAACTATGTTTTCCCTAGTACACTCCTACATATATCTTGTGGATGTATATGTGTATGTGTGGACATGCATATGTCTGTGTATCCATGTCAGTACATGCATGCTTGGGAATGGAGGCCAAAGAAGAATCATTCACTATTTTTGCCTTTGGAGCCAAGCTTTACTACTTCCTAGAACTCAACAACTTGCCTATGATGGGTGTTCTGTAATCTTAGGGATCCATCTGTCTCTGCCTCTGTACCTGTGGGATTATAAGCATAAACCATAAACCCTTCTCACATACGTGTGGGAACTTAACTCAGATCCTCATACTTGTGCGACAAGGTGTTTCCCAATTAATATGTCTTCCTAGCTCCAAAGCATATTTTAAACATAAATATATTATGACAGCTTTGCTCAAATGAACTAGTAGTGGGGCTGGGTGATTGATGGATTGGCTCAGCTCCAGCCCATTCTCTCTGGCATACAAAATTACAGAAAAACAGAATAGAGAAAGCCAAGATTATCAAAAGTATTAAATGACACCCAGTGAAAACGGCAAACAATTAGGTAAACAAATGTAATAACAAATACTCTTGCTAATTGTAAAAGTAATTAAACAAATTATGAAATTGCAACGACATACAAATATTAATTGGTAAACTGACAGTGCATGCTTGCAGGGGTTAAATTTGGTCACCCCTGGCCAGCCACCTGCTGAGAGCTAATCTTCAATATTTAAAGTGATAGTTGTATTCATTGCCAGCTTTTGGTTCCTTTCAGCCTAGACAGGGATTTATTTATTGGATACTGTAGTATTTTATAATAACAAAAAAAATTCCTGCAACACACTAGCAATTAGTTTTCTATTTAAGTTTATAATTAAGTTTTGATTTGAAGTGATGAAAACATTTTGGAGATAGACAATACTGATAGTTACATAAAATTATGAATAATTGATAACAGTGAATTGTACAATTCAAATTTGTTACATTGGCAAATTTATGTTAGGTATATTTATTATAATCTTATACTATTAACTAAAATTAAGTATAACTAATATCATAAACATTGAATCATATACAAATGATTGTGTAAATTTGGGGCTATAGAAGAGGCTCAGTGTGTGAAATGATTACTGATCAAATATCAAAATGTATGTTCAGATCCCCAGAAACCATGTAGAATCAAGTGTATGTAGTAACCCATGTCTATAATCCAGTACATATAATACAGAACATATAATACAGTACACTGTATAATCATACAGTGAGATTGCAGATGGACATAGGAGAATCCTTAAATTGGTTTGCCAGCTAGTTCAGTGTACATATCAGTGAATCACAAAGAGGATTTATCTTAGACGAGATGGAAGGTGAAGGTTGATACCTATCCTAGACTTTCCATTCACCTCCATACATGTGCACATACACTTACAAAGATGAACATGTACATGTATATGTATTATACACATATTCACACACACACACACAAACACACAGACACTAAGATTTTTAAATATGTGAATTACATGGCATATGAATTATCTTCTAATTGTGCTTTTAAAAACAATATAAATGTCTGCTGCAAAGTCTTTTTTATTGGCTATAACATACATGGCATTTTATTTTATTTTTTTCATTTTCTTCATTGTCCTTTTACAATATTTGTAGACTAATATTATAAGCAACTCAGTATTTAGAGTACCTTTGGGATTATCAACCCACTTTGCACAATATGAGGAATTACAAACTAACTTTTAGGGAGTTAGGTCGTGTGTGATGCTTAATTTATAGATAGGAAAGGTGTCAATACTTAAACCACAGGAGCCAAGCACCCCACAAATGGAAGTCAAACTTTTGGTATAATAACAAACATCTCAAGGCTGCTAAGAAACACAGACTGAAGTGTAAGGATTTCCAACCACATTCCTTTCCCAATTACATACTCACTGCCTTTTATTACAACCCTACTCCTCTATAGCAATACCATCATCCTTCTAGGTAGCCACCAAACCATGAAATTCAGACCCTGTCCACACATTTCTCTTCAGCCAGAAATATAAAATTTTAAATTATTTAAGACTTGAAAATCTTTTTAGAAGAAAAATTGCTTTCTTACACATATTTAGATGATTGGGGACTTTATCAGTTATCTGACATCAGCCTGCCAATCTTCGAGTTCTCGGGGCTTCCCCAGTTCAAAGCCAAAAGCTGAAACCTTATATCAGCATCACTGTGCCTCGGGTTCTTCTTTCACCAGTACCTGGTCACCTGACAGTCAGTTCCCAGACTCTCTGTCATGCCTAAAAGTAAGGCTTCTTTCTACTTTTTTATTCCATTCTCAATTTGATGTTGGTTGGATTTACACTTTCTGTATTTACTGCCTCACATTTCCTAGTTTCTAGCTTTACCTTGTTTTGATATTTTCTAACTCATGTTCAACATGGCCTGGCCCAGCTCTTGCTTTAGCATTTTGACACATTTCAAAACCACCCTTATACCATTGCCAGTCAGCAGCTGGACAGTGCCCCCACCTAGGTGCAATGTAACATGGATCAGTTCGGGAAGAAACAAACACAAAGAATCCAAATGAATTTATCCAGTTTAATTGGAGAAATTCATAAGTATCTCATTATTGGGCAAATGAATTAACAGATAAACAGGAGAGATATATCATTGCCTTCCAAAATTATGAACCATAATAAGCTATATTAGATATATTTATCAGTTATCAAAATGTAGCCTTAATTATAGTGAACAAATTTATTAGTGGCATATTTAATCCAGCGGTTTAAAAAGAAGTAATGATACCATGCTTAGAAGATATTGACTCCACAAGGAAAATATGTCTGCAGCTAAACCTGATCATCCAAATTAGGCTCTGCAAGGTTGTGTGCTTTAGGTAGCTGGTAATAAGAGACCTATAGCCTCTGGAAACTTTAAACAGAAGGTCAGTAAGGACTTCCTCTTAACCTTTAGTATTTAAGGGTAAATACAATACTGAAAATCTTGCTTATTGACACTGTACCCTGATTATGCAAAAAACATTAAAGCATATGCTTTATCTTCTTCATTGCTGTTAAGACAATAGTAATCATCCCAGAACTCGCCTTCCTTCCCACCACCTGTGTGTGTGTGTGTGTGTGTGTGTGTGTGTGTGTGTGTGTGTTATACCTCTGTGTGCATTTGGCTCTCGCCCAACCAAATGTGTGTATCTGTGACTGTGCATGTGCTTGTACACATGCCTTTGGGATTTTCACTGTATTAGTTTTGTTTCAATGGTGGGTATTATTTTTCATTGACTGTTCTGGAGTTCCTTGTCTTCTAACAAGAATAGAAACTATAAAAAGGAAGCAATCACTTATGAGCTCACGTATGCTGAATTGGACAGATCTATTCCATAACACAAAAAGAATACTCACATGAAAACCTTTCCAAGAGGCTCAATAGATGGTTGAGTGGGTAAAGCTCACACGCAAACTTGAGGACAGATTTCAGGTTCCCAAAATCCATGTAAATGCTGAGTGAGCAGGGCAACCTTCTTGTAATTCCAGTCTGGAAAAGCAGGGAGACAAGGAATCACAGGAACAATCCGCTTAGTTAAACTAGGCAAAATGATGAGCCCCAGGGTCAATAGAGAGGCTTCGACTCAATGAAGAAAGTGGAGATTCACCAAAAGAAAGAGACTTTATATCAACTTTAGGCTTCCAGACAGCCTTCAAACAAGTGCATCAGTCTCTCTGTCTCTGTCTCTGTCTCTGCCTCTCTCTCTCTCTCTCTCTCTCTCTCTCTCTCTCTCTCTCACTCACACACACACATACACACACATATACACACACCAGATGTATGTAAAAATAATTAAAGCAAAACTTTCAAAACACCCAAATATACGATTGTCGACTAAAGTACTTGATATTATGACTCATGGGTTACAGATTTACACTGTCATAATGCAGGGTCTCGGAATATTGCTTGGCACTTCTAGCCTCATGGAGGATAGGGCAGCCTTTCCAGATTATAGTGTCATATTACATTGTTCTTTTTAATGTCGCATTGCTACAATAACTTGTGCAATATTTAAGAAATAAACATTGATATGCTTTTTATCTGTCAGACTTTATTTGGATCTAAATACTCAAGAGTTCAAATTATATTTGTTTTCAAGAATGTGGTTATCATGGTGTCATACAGAGTGAAATATATATGTACATATATATATATACATATACATACATACATGTAAATATATGTTAAATGGTAATACATTGATGAAATTAAGTGTCCTGACAAGACACTCTGTCTCTCAAAAATTTTCTACTAAACAAAACCTGAACACTTACTATGATACCATGAAGCACTTAGTACTTGTATTTATAGATTTCCAGAAAAGCTGATACAGGCATATATATATATATGGAGAGAGAGATGTAGATATAGATATAGATATAGATATAGATATATAGATATAATATGTGTGTATGTGTGTGTATTTGTGTGTTTGTGTGTTTGTATATATATATATATTATATATATATGTATGTATATATATATATGCATGCCTATACATGTATGTATACCTAAGGTGATACATGCCTATAGTTCCTTCATCTAAAGATTAAAGAAAAAGGAAAGAGAATTTGAGGCCAGACTGGGCTATACAGGAAGACTCTAAAATTGAATAAAAACATCAAACAGTTTATACTGGCTCACTAACATTTGGGTCTTGGTGATACTGTACGTTTTGTTTATTTGTTGTTTGTTTTTTTAAAGGAAATCTGAGGGGGAAGGCAATCATGCCTTTATCAATCCAGTTTATGGGAACTGCATCAACCCAGAGAAAACTGAGGTAAGTGGTGAAGTTAATTACTTTGATTCATAATCAAATACACAAACACATGTACATGTACACAGACACATAGAGTCACATAGACATATACTCACATGAACACACAAACATATGCACTGACAGGCACAAGCGAGCTCACACACATGCACACACATACAATCACACACACACACACACACACACACACACCCCTACCCACAACCAATTAGTTGTGTTTGGAATCATTTCTACATCATAGCTAAGAGAAACATTCTAGTGGATTTATTTCAATTAGGAGCAAAAGGGCATTTCAGGCTCTAAAAATGAGTGAGATTTTCCATTTAGAACACTTTTATTCTGCTTGTAAAATCAGTTCACTGTTAAATGGCTTTGTGGTCACTGTACACCCTCCAAGAGTGCTGGTAAATCTGGAAAATATCAATTTAACCCAGAGAGCATTATTAGTC
This sequence comes from Tokudaia tokunoshimensis, assembly GCA_036184795.1. NCBI lineage: Eukaryota > Metazoa > Chordata > Mammalia > Rodentia > Muridae > Tokudaia > Tokudaia tokunoshimensis. The sequence goes on along the minus strand of BTHU01000022.1, from coordinate 62,954,104 downwards.
ATATCTTCCCAGTAACTACGCACTGGGTGTTTTATTGGCTTATTTGTATTCTCAACAATAAGTGTATAGAAAGCTTGGATTTTTTTCCTCATTACATTTTAAAAGATTTATTTTCTGTGTGTTATAAGTCTGAATATGTGTGTGCGGGAGGGGGCGGGGCGTACCTGCACCTGAGCACAGGCGTGGGCAGGAGGAGGCATGCCTAGTGCTGTGTTACAGACCATTTTGAGGGCCAGACATGACGCTGAAACCAAACTCAGGTCCTCTCTGAAAGCAGTAGATGCTCTGAACTCCTGAGACATCGCTCCTACTCTCCTTTCTTATTTTTATTAAATAATCTGTCAACAATTCCTTATCTTTAAGTCTTGACATTGAAAACGAGCACCAAAGTGTCAGGTCAGGCAGATTCCAATGTTTCAGAGCCTTATATTTTGTGGTTGAGGACTAACAAATGTTGGCTTTTTCAATTTCCATGTTTCTTCAACAACTATGTCATGTACACTTTCAGTTTTGTATAGGGGAAAATGGAAGAAAGGAAGTAAGAAATTTTTCTGACTGTAAAGGCATTTAATGTGGGTAATTCTGTGAATGCATCAAACATATCTCTACTCAGTTGGTAATAGTTACAGAGATACAATATTTAATCAATTGAATCAGAAAGGTATACCATTTCTATTTTTAATGAAGATAAGAAACTTGATCTCTTTACCCCAACTTAGATAAGCTTTGGTGTCTGGTAAAAGCTAATTCTAGAAAAAATTAAAGTGGAAAGCTTTAGATGTGATATTCTATCTCTTAGTTATTTTAACAAGTGGACAGTTAGTAAATAGTGCCTAAGAAGATATCCTATATTCCTTACTTTTCCCTGAGAAGTCAGCTTTTCTAGAGTTTGAGTGTGTGTGTCTCAGAACACATAGGGAGAGATCTAGATCAAAGGCCCACCTTCAACATGCTTTCAAGCAGATATCACAGCAGGCTCCAACTGATCACTCAAGGCAAAACTTCAGAATTTCATTTTATTTCTTGATAAAAGATAAATTACTCCCTTTTCACATTCCTTTTAATATTCAACTTTTAGTCCATTAAGAATGACTAGGGAAGACATTCTGTCATATCTATTTCTATTATTTTAGAAAAATGACTTAAATGAATGCTAAGTTCTTTTACTTAACAGAAAAATGCATTTATCTCAAATATTTTTCAAAAGCTCTTACAGAAATGTCGTATACTGCTATTGAGTTGGGGTGAATAGTAAGAAGATCTCTCAATCAGCCTGCAGCCACCATCAAATATGTTCAAACTTTAACTGTCTTTTGTCACTTTTCTTACTATATGTTACCTCAACCCACTCATAATTTCTTAAGCAAATCATAGCTATTATTTAACTATGAAACTTCAGTTGTATCTTTCAGAGATAAAAAACACATTTAAAGCATACCCAGAACATCATGCCTAAAATTGCAGCAGTACAAAAACAATAACATATCAAACAAAAATTCAGTGTTAAACCTGCTGCGATTATCTTATATATAAGTAAAGCTTTTATCACTGGGTTTACATTTTCTTGGTACTGTTATTTTCAATCAGAATCTCTATAAAGAACACAAATACAAATGGATAGCTTGTCTTTCAAGGCTGTTTTAGTCTTTACATTCTATATTCTCTTTGTTTTCTTCTTGCAAAGTATTTACTGAAGAAACAAGGTTTTCCAGGTGAGCTTCTCATATTTTATACTTTGTAATATACTTCACATCTTTAATCCTACTAATTCAAAGAACTTGTTGTGGGTATTGATGTTGACGTTGTTGTAGCTGTTGTTGTTGCTGCTGCTGCTGTTTCTGCTTTATTTCTTAACTCTAGTCAATGTAGCAAGCTGAATGAAATGATACAAGAGAGAACATCAAAATACAGCCTTCTGAATTTCTCTGTGTTCTCATAGTTGAGGGAAGACAGTAAAGCCCAAGTCCACAGGGCCCTGCGGACGTATTTTATGAGACTCCATGTAACAAACATGTTAGGGTGAGCTGCTAGTGTGATCTGGTGCTGCTGGAGCAAAGCTCAGGGACAGTCTTGTTATCACTCCTATGAATATTTATTAGAAATATCTTTCATTCTTCATGATCCTTTCAGAAGTTTTCTATCTTACTCTGGAAAATACTAACCTTCTAAATGTGTGTTTCCTCCTTAGAGTTCCATCTACTCTTTCCCAAATCCATTTTATGGTGAAGCATCTGGAAACCTGGAGACGGTGTCATGTCATCTCAAATCTTAACATCAAAACTAAGTTTCATGCAATATGTGTTAATAAAAAATTTTCATTCACTAAACTGATCCTGTGTGAGGTAAAAGAGAAACTGTTAAAATGTTAGTTTGATTACAACATATTGAAACAATCTCCTTACAAATTCTCTTAATATTTCCATGGAATCACTGACAGCTCCTTATCTTCATTGTATATCTGAGTACTTCAATAAAACATTCTGCCTAATCAACGCATATACCTTTTATTTTATACTGATTATTATTTTTAAGGGTCTAAAAGATACTTTATTCTAGACGAATATTTTGAGTGGCAATGACCTGGGAACATAGATTTAGGTTACCCTAAATTTCATGTTCATGAAATTGGTCTCATGGTATTACAAAGAAAGTCATAAATCAAGGCAAGGTTAAAATATATTGGGTACATCAGAGAGATGGTCACAGTGAGATAAGCAAGCTTTTCTATAGACCTCAGAGGTTATCTCTAAAATATATGAATCAGATTGCATCATATTTAGAATATAAAGAAGTAGTAAAGTGATATTTCTTTACCCTAAAGCTTAGAAACAAAGGTGAACACACTCCCTTTGCAATCTCATGAGAATGGGCAAGTGATGGTAACTCTAATCAAGAGTTCTTATTGCATTTTGAAAAACATATGATAATTAATCCTAAACCCATGTTTTTCAGATAATCATGAAACTTTTACATTGACAGGAAAATGCCAAAATGTAAATTAAGAATTATTGAATTATATAAACTGAAAAGTTTCCACTCTAATATTTTAAATAGTATATCTATATGTCAGAAAATTAGATGTGCATAATGCATACTAATTTGGTTATTCATTGTTAGAGTTGTTATTGCAGCAAAAGGTCAGGTTGTTTGCAACTCCCATTACTCTCTTTCAGGGATAGTTCTACTACAGATGAGTTGATGACTTCATCGTGTGTTAACAACAAAGTTCAAGATAGGAAAAAATGACTTTTATCCTGCATGTCATATTTTAACACCCAGAAAAATTCTTCTTCTCAGCTTGCACTTTCAGATACTACTACCCCACATCCATATACAGCAAACATTTTCTAAAATTGATTTATCAGCATAGATAGGCATATTGCCCATGCTAAACAAAACATGCTAAAGAGATGGAAGCTACCAAGATTGACTGCGACCCTTTATTATACAAGGATGAAATCAAATCTTTGTAGCACCTCTTCAAGGATATGGAGCTATTTGAATGAAATTGGATTTAGGGCCCAAGGGAGAATGTTTCAATCCCACTTGGGAGGGAAAAGAAAGCAATCACAGGAAGAGGGAAGGGAGGGAGGGACTTGGATGGGAAGGGGACAGGGAGGAGAAGAGAACATGGTCAGGTATTCAGAGAAGAAAAAGGACTGAAGTCCTCAGGCCAGGAGAAAGAATGGAAACTGGCAACCTCTGGAGGTAGGAGATGGTGGGGGACCCTCAAGAATACACTAGAGACCTGGGAGGTGAGAGACTCTCAGGACTAAAAGAGAGGGACATTAGATGAAATGCTCTACAGTGGGGAGAGGGAACTTGTAGAGTCCACCTCCATAAGAAAGACAGGGCATCAAATAAGGGATGGGGTTGCCATGCCACAGTCAAAAAATCTGACCCATAATTGTTCCTGTCTAAAAGAACTGTAGGAAAAAAAATGGAGAATAACCTGAGAAAAAGGAGGTCTAGGGACAGGCCCAAAGTGGGATTCAGTGCAAGGGGAGGCCCAAGACCTGACACTATTATGGAGGCTATGGAGCGCTCACAAAAAAAAAGAGACCTATCATGATTGCTGAAAGACCCAACAAGCAGCTGAAAGAGTCAGTATAAACACCCAACCAGTGAACAGAAGCTCGTGACCCCTTTTGTTGAATTAGAGGAAATCTGGAAGAAGCTGAGGAGGGCAACCCTGTAGAAGGACCAGCAGTATCAGTTAAGTTGGATCCCCGAGATCTCTCAGATACTGGAACACCAACCAGGCAGCATACAACAGCTGGTATGAGGCCCCCAACACACATACAGCAGAGAACCACCTAGTCTTGGTTCAGTCAGAGAAGATGCGTCTAACCCTCAGGAGACTGGAGGCCCCAGGGAGTGGAGAGGTCTGGTGGGGTTGGGGGGGTTGTCAGGTGGGGGATTGTGGGGGTGGGGACATCCTCATGGAGACAGGAGCGGTGAGGTATGGGTTGTGGAACAGTCAGAGGGTGGGCGGGGAGGGGGATAAAATTGGGAGTGGAAAAAAAGATTATATAAAATTTTTAAAAAAGAAAAAGAAAGTGGGGTGTTGAAGTCTCCTGTTATTGTGTGCAGTGCAGTATGTACTTTGAACTTTACTAAAGTGTGTTTCTTTTTTTTTTTTAATGAACATGGGTGCCCTTGCTTTTGGAGCAGAGATGTTTAGAATTGAGAATTCTTTTTTTTTTTTTATTTTCTAAGTTTTTTTTTTTATTTACATTCAAAATCATTTCCCCTTTCCCTTTTCCTCCCTCGCCGAAAGATCCATAAGCCCCCTTCCCTCCCACTTTTCCCCATTCAACCCCCTCTCGCTTCTCTGTACTGGCATTCCCCTACATCCAGGCTATCCAGGACCAGGGGTCTCTCCTTCGATCTTCTTGGAAATCTATTGATATGCGAATTGTGTCTAGGGTATTCCGAGATTCTGGGTTAATATCCCCTTATCAGTGACTGCATACCATGTGTGTTCTTTTGTGATTGGGTTACCTCACTAAGGATAATATTTTCAAGTTCTGACCATTTGCCTAGGAATTTCGTGAATTCATTGTTTTTAATTGCAGAGTAGTATTCCATTGTGTAAATATACCACATCTTCTGAATCCATTCCTCCATTGAGGGACATCTGGGTTCTTTCCAGCTTCTGGCTATTATAAATAAGGTTGCTATGAACATAGTGGAGCATGTGTCCTTATTGCATGCAGGTAAAGCCTCTGGGTATATGCCCAGGAGTGGTTTAGCAGGATCCTCCGGGAGTGTCATGCCCAGTTTTCTGAGGAACCGCCAGACAGCTTTCCAGAGTGGTTGCACCAGCTTGCAATCCCACCAGCAGTGGAGGAGTGTTCCTCTTTCTCCACATTCTCGCCAACAACTGCTGTCTTCTGTGTTTTTGATCTTAGCCATTCTGACTGGTGTGAGATGGATTTACAGGGTTGTTTTGCTTTGCATTTCCCTAATGACTAAGGATGATGAACATCTCTTTAGGTGCTTCTCAGCCATTAGATATTCTTCAGGTGAGAACTCTTTGTTTAGCTCTGTACCCCGTTTTTTAATAGGGTTACTTGCCTCTCTGGAGTTTAACTTCTAGAGTTCTTTGTATATATTGGATATTAACTCTCTGCCGGATGTAGGGCTGGTAAAGATCATTTCCCAGTTAGTTGGTTGCCGCTTTGTCTTTTTGACAGTGTCTTTTGCCTTGCAAAAACTTTGTAATTTAATGAGGTCCCATTTGTCAATTCTTGATCTTAGAGCATAAGCTATTGGAGTTCTATTCAGGAAATTCTCCCCTGTGCCCATATGTTCAAGGTTCTTCCCTAGTTTCCTTTCTATTAGTTTCAGTGTGTCTGGTTTTATGTGGAGGTCCTTGATCCACTTGGAATTGAGCTTAGTGCAAGGAGATAAGAATGGGTCAATTTGCATTCTTCTGCATGTTGACCTCCAGTTGAGCCAGCACCATTTGTTGAAAAGGCTATCTTTTTTCCACTGGATGGTTTTAGCTCCTTTGTCAAAGATCAAGTGACCATAGGTGTGTGGATTCATTTCTGGGTCTTCAATTCTGTTCCATTATCTACATGCCTGTCACTGTACCAATACCATGCGGTTTTTAACACTATTGCTCTGTAGTACAGCTTGAGATCTGGGATACTGATTCCCCCAGAGGTTCTTTTACTCTTGAGAATAGTTTTAGCTATTCTGGGTTTTCTGTTATTCCAGATGAATTTTTGAATTGCTCTTTCTAACTCTATGAAGAATTTTGTTGGGATTTTGATGGGGATTGCATTGAATCTGTATATTGCTTTTGGCAAGATGGTCATTTTTACTATATTAATCCTGCCAATCTATGAGCATAGCAGATTTTTCCATCTTCTGAGGGCTTCTTCAATTTCTTTCTTCAGAGACTTGAAGTTCTTGTCATACAGATCTTTCACTTGTTTGGTTAGAGTCACACCAAGATACTTAATATGGTTTGTGGCTATCATGAAGGGTATCATTTCTCTTACTTCTTTCTCAGCCTGCTTATCCTTTGAGTATAGGAAGGCTACTGACTTGCTTGAGTTGATTTTATATCCGGCCACTTTGCTGAAGTTGTTTATCAGCTGTAGGAGTTCTCTGGTGGAGTTCTTTGGGTCGCTTAAGTATACTATCATATCATCTGCAAATAGTGATAGTTTGACTTCTTCCTTTCCAATTTGTATCCCTTTGACCTCCTTTTGTTGTCTAATTGCTCTAGCTAGAACTGATTGTAGATGAGATATGAGCAGTAGCTTCAATGTCCTGCTACATTGACTTCCCTGACAAGATGGACTGTACCCTTGAAATATGCAGTGAAATAAGCCTATTCTTTTTTGGTTGCAATTGTTATGGTATTTTATCACCTCATTAGAAAAGTAAAGGAGACAGGAAGGATAAATTTGTACATAAATTTGACAAACATTTTGTGAGATTATACCCTAGCCAAAAATTATCACTTTTCATTATCCTCTTGATGACTTTTAAATATTCATTTTAATTTTTTATGTGTATGTTGGGGCCATATATGGAACATGTATACAGGTAGTCATAATGCCAGAAGACACTGGAACCACTGCAGTTTGAGTTACAGTAAGTTGTGAGCTGAACTTTGGTCCTCTGGAAGGGAGTCAAGTACTCTGAATTGTAGAGCCATCTTGCCATCCCTGAGTCATCTTTTGAAATCTCTTATAGAGTTTAGCTCTATATTATTTATTTTTTCTAATTTTGAAAATAAAGTTACTGATCCTAGAAAAATTAATAGGGGAAAGAGAAGGGGTTGCTATGTAAATATATGTATACTGTAGAAGTTATATTTATGAATTCAGCCAAGGCTGCTACATGAAAAAAAAGTACAAATATGCAAATTTTTCAAAAGAAAATGATTATCTGACCTAAACTAGTCTGCTTTGTATAAATACTAAAAGAATTCATGATACATAGAGCATTGATGACAGAAACTCAATGCAGAATTAACAATGATACTACAACCTAGAATATATAATTTGTTCAGGCAGGGGTTTGTTATATATACCCTAAAATATTTTAACATTTTGTATGATATTGTAAACATACATGAAAATTCTACAAAGGCAAAAAAAAATGGAACCAATAATTACTTCTGACCAGTTTTCTGACTTAATGTGACTTAATGTAAGAAATCACTGGGTTTTTTTTTTTGGTTTTTTTTTTTTTTTTTGTATAAGACAAGGTTTGCACCATGGTGACTGTACAGTTGGGCAGAGGAAGAGGAATGGGCAAGAGGTTACAGAGTGAACAATCTGTCTAACTCAGCACCAAGTCAGGAAAACATCTAAAACTCCTACCAGCTTAGACCTTGTTACATTCTTTTTCTAAACTAGGACATTCAAGAGAATGTACCACAAAGATGAATGTTAATTGTCTCAAGTCATCTCTTTGATAACCTGTTTCATGTAATTAACCAATTCATTAAATGTATTTTAAGATAATAATAATAACAATAACAATAGCAGTGGCAGACTCTAAAACAGTGAAAACATGTACAAATACAGTGCTGTGCAATTTCCGCATTTTAGTTCATAAATGTAAATGACATGGTATATACTATGTGGTAGTTTCACTATTGTGGATATCTAATGTGAAGGTTGATCTAATTTAAACTACTGAAAATTTAAAATACAGTGCTTCAATTGAACTAACAGCTTATCAAGAATTTAGTGGGTGCATGTACTAGAGAGATCTCTACTAGACAAGAGAGATAGCATTTTATCATTTCAGTAGGTTTTCTTGTATGACACTGGCTTAGGTCAGTATTGAAATAATTTTCATAATAATGATTTCTTGACACATGTTACATAGAATTCAAATGAAGCCACATCATCTTTGCCTATTTCATTCTTTTGGATTTAGATGGTACCCTGAAAACAATACAATTATTTATTTTGTTTTCTTTTCATCTTCTTGAGTTTCAATCATTTCCCTGTGGTTATCTGGCTTGGATCAATGTTGAAGTAGTTTACTATAAAGAATGTTGTTATAATATGTATAAATCTAAAGAGTATTAAAGGGTGTCATCATGGGTACATTTTGACTAAAACCATTCAATTTATACAGTATGATGATGGATTATCTGAAAGAAAACTAGCAGGTACATATAATGAGGTGCTTTTTAATAATGTTTTCTTGTCATATGAATGTTATGTAGAATTCAAATGAAGCCACATCATCTTCGCCCATTTCATTCTTTTGTGTTTAGATGGTGCTTTGAAATACTACAATTATTTGTTTTCTCCTTTTATCTTCCTGAGTTTCAGTCAGTTCCCATGTTTATCACACCATAATCTAAACATTCAAGTTTGCCTCTAAATAACAAGTATTTTTTCCTCCATAAAAGAGCCTCATACATTTAGGAAAGAAAAAAACACTATAAACCAAAACTACTATATTTGAATAATATATTTTACCATTCACTGTATCAACCTTCATTCTTTAAAGAAAACTCAGAGAAAATTTATATTGACACATAAGGGGAGCAATAGAATTTCTTTCCAAAAAGACTTCTTAGAAAGGAAGCAAAGAAAAAACCTTCAAGTATGCACTACACTGGCAAACCAATGCCAAGTCTGTGATTCTTAAGGTTATTCTTCTTTTCTCTGTGTCAATTTCCAAAGTATTTTGAAGCTCATTGCTATTGTATCTAAAAAACCTTGGTGGAGGGTTAATACCTAAGACAAGGAAAATGAAGATACCTGTTCTTCATTGGCACTCCTATAAGACACATTCTGAAATTTCAGAGAAATGAAGGTCCTGGCATATCTTAAAGAGCTATATAACCATGGATCACTTAAAGTATGCATAAAATAAACAGTGTTCATATCAATGTAGCTACTTAAATATCCACACTAACACAGACCATTAAACTCTTTGGCAGAGTTAAATGCTCTGAAAAATCTGATTTTGTTGTTTTTGTTTTCCTAGAATATGGGAGCAATATGAATAAACTTTCTTTTTTTCTGATATTTAAAATACTTGATTACTTGATTATAGGTCCAGAAATTTTTAGAAATAACTTCCTAAGTTGTTCAAAATATTTGTACAGATTTGTTTCTTAGAAATCATCACAGCAAGTGAGAACAGTTATCTTATGTATATAATAAACCTTGAGACAAAAAAAGAAATGCCAGTCTACAAGACTAGGAATGGCAGATTCATTTTCCCATTCCGGGTTCCCACCCCATTGGATTTTTAAATTTTATTTTTATTTTATGTGTATGAACATTTACTTGCATGTATGCATGTGCACTCTGTACATGTCTGGTGCCTGAGGAAGATAAAAGAGTACCTGATGCTCTAGAACTGGAGTTACAGGCAGGAGAAATGCTTAGAATCAGATCTTATTCCACTAGAAGAGTAGCTACTGCTCCTCATTCCTGAGCTGCCTCTCCAGCCCTCTGTTTTAATTTTTGAGATGGGATCTCACACTGGAATTCAAGGTGGACTTCTTGACAAGAAGTCATCCTCCTGCCTCAGCCTCTGTAGCATGCTATGAAGGCATGAACCATCATTCCAAGCTTCTATCCAGCTTTTAAATGTTTAAGGTATTACTAATCCCAAACTAGTGCCAAACAAAAAGATGTAGCCAATATGGAGAAAGGGACCATGATAACAAACTAAGTATGTAGAACAAATGCTTATAAAGAAAAGAAAAATGTGAGAGAGTAAGAATGTGCAAAATGATCTGGTAATGGGCCTCCAACCATGGCCCAACCCTTCCTCCCTCCATGCTGGTCTTAAAATTAGTTTCTTGTTAGCACTAGTGTTTCTATGATTGTATCAGGTAAGCAATTGATAAAATAAGAAACATGAAATGTATACACTATAATTATAATTTATAATTTACTACATATAATGTAATAAACCAGCATAATGAAGTATTAATTACTTGCAAAGAATAATAATCCATGATGAAAAAATATCTTGTAAAACAAATTACAAAATATATAATAATAAACATGGAAGTGAAAGACTCTGGTAAGCCTTAACTTGTTGGAGACCCCTGAGTGAACAACCACACAATAAATGAAGTGTCCATTGATGAAAGTGGGGTGTTGAAATCTCCCACTATTATTGTGGTGGGGTGCAATATGTGCCTTGAGCTTTACTAACATTTTTATGAATGTAGGTGCCCTTTTATTTGGAGTATAGATGTTCAAAATTGAGATTTCTTCTTGATAGATTTTTCCTTTGATGTGTATGAAGTGTCCTTCATTATCTTTTTTGATAACTTTAGACTGAAAGTCAATTTTATTCGATATTTGAGTGGCTATTACAGTTTGTTTCTTGGAACCATTTGCTTGGAAAATTGTTTTCCTGCCTTTTACTCTGAGGTAGTTTCTGTCTTTGTTATTGAGATGTGTTTCCTGTATACAGCAAAATGCTGGATCTTTTTTGCATATCCAGTCTGTTAGCTTATGTCTTTTTATAGGTGAGTTGAGTTCATCAATTTTGAGAGATATTAGAGACATCTAACTGTTGATTCATCTTATAGTTGTTTTTGTAGGTAGCTTTATGTGCTTGTGGTTCTCTCCTTTTGGCGTTGTTTTGAGATGTTTAATATCTTGTTATTTGACTCCTTTTCTTTGGTGTAGGTACCTTCCTTGTGTTGGACTTTTTCTTATAGGATTCTCTGTAGGGATTGGATTGGTAGATAGATACTGTTTGAATTTGGTTTTGTCGTGAAATATTTTGGTTTCTCCATCTATGTTGATTGAGAGTTTTGCTGGATATAGTAGCCTGGGCTGGCATTTGTGTTCTCTTAGAGACTGCATGAACTCTAACCAGGCTCTTCTGGCTTTCATAGTCTCCGTTGAGAAGTCTGGTGTAATTTTGATAGGTCTACCTATGTATATTACTTAGCCCTTTTCCCTTGCAACTTTCAATATTCTGTCTTTGCTTTTTGTGTTTGGTGTTTTGATTTTTATGTGACAAGAGGGTTTTCTTTTCTGGTCCCATTTATTTGGTGTTCTATAAGCTTCATGTACCTTTATGACCATCTCTTTGTTAGGTTGGGGAAGTTTTCTTCTATGATTTTGTTGAAGATGTTTTCAGGTCCTTTGAGCTAGGAATCTTTGTTCTCCTCTATTCCAATTATTATTAGACTTGGTCTTTTCATTATGTCCTGAATTTCCTGGATGTTTTGAGTTAGGAATTTTTTGTGTTTTGAATTTTCTTTGACAGTTTTGTCAATCTCTTCTACAGTATCTTCTACACCTGAGATTCTCCCTTCTAACTCTTGTATTCAGTTGGTGATACTTACTTCTGTAATTCCTGACCTATTTCCTAGGCTTTCCATTTCCAGGTTTGCCTCCGTTTGTGTTTTTTTTTATTGTTTTTACTTCCAATTTTAGGTCTTCAACAATTCCTTCATCTGTTTGATTGTGTTTTCTGGTATTTCTTTAAGGGTTTTATTTGTTTCCTCTTTCAGTACTTCTACCTGCTTACCTATGTTTTCCTGTATTTCTTTCAGTGAGTTATTTATATCCTCTTTAAAGGTCTCTATTATCTACATGAGATAGGATTTTAGGTCAGCTTCCTGATTTTCAGGTCTGTTGGTGTATTCAGGGTGTGCTGTGGTAAGAGAACTGTGTTCTGATGATACCCAGGTATATTGGCTTCTGTAGCTTATGGTCTTGCACTTACCTCTAGCCATCTGGTTATCCCTGGTGTTTGCTGCTCTGGGTGACTGTCCGAAGTCTGCCTCTTTTGTCCCTGGGTTGTTTCAGGTCTTCTGTTAGCCCTGTGGCCCTTGCTGTAGCAGACTTCATGTGGAGCCTTCTAACTGGAGGGGGGGCTGTTCAGAGGGGCAGAGAAGCTGCTAATCTGTTGCCCTGGCTGCATTTAGCATTTGTTAAGAACCCTCCCAAAGTCCCACAGTTGCCACTGGAGTCCAGTGGACTCAGGGAGGCCTTCAGACTGTTGGGTCTTCAGAGGAGCAGTTAAACTGTTATGCTGTATGAAGCTGTTCTCCAGGCACGCCTGTGGACTGTGGTGTCTTCAGGGGAGCAGACAAGCTGGCAATCAGTTGCTCAGTTGCCTTGTGTGCAGGGGATCTCCTGAAATGCCTCAGGTAGTGGTGTCAGATTCCCTGAGTGCAGCAGATCTCCTGGAATGCCTCAGGATGTGTATCTTCAGGGCAGCAGACTAGTTAGCTCTGTCCCAGCAGAAAGGACTGGGCAGAAGGTGAGTAGTATTGGGTGGGCGGGGGGGGTGGATCTAAGGTAATAGGTCCCTGAGTACACTGGACTCCAGTGGCAACTGTGGGACTTTGGGAGGGTTCTTAACAAATGCTAAATGCAGTGAATCTTCTGGGATGCCTCAGGATATGGTGTCTTATGGGGAACAGACCAGAAAATACAATTTTTATAAAGCAAACAAAAGAATAAATAGAAAATCAAAATAGTCCTGCAACAAAATAATATTAATGTTTAGAAATAATCCTAAAGACTGAACTAAGGACTCAGATGTCTATTTTATAATACAGATAAGATATTGTCAAAATCATATATATATTTATAGAAATATAAAATAAAATTATTCTAACACATTACATAAAAATAGAGAAATGTTTATACAACTTCTAACAAAAACATTATAAACAAGGTAAACTTTAAATGAATGTCATTTATGAATATAGATGGAAAATACTAAATATATATGATATTATAGACATGTGTGTGATAGGTTTGTGTATGTGTGTTATGGTTTGAATAGGAAGTATTATCTTACTGAAGGCAAACAGTATTCAGAAATGGGGCATCTATTGGTATAATACCCTTCAGAAGCCAGATCTCATTTCAACTAAGTAATTTCTTTGGCCAATTCTTTGCAGGATCCTGAAGCATTTCTGTTTTCATCAGATAAAAGTAAGAAACTAGGATTAAAGGATCAGTTTGTATAGTGCAATGCAAAATGCCTCTCATAGGATCATTGAATATTGGTCTCCTCCACTAGGGAGCACTGCCTTGTTAAAGGAAGTAAGTCACTTGAGGTGGATTTTGAGAGCTCAGAGCTTACACTGCTTGTAGTTTGTTGTCTTTGCTTTCTACATTCTACAAGTATTTAGAGGATATGCTTCTTCGACATCTTACTCTCGTGGACTGCTGCCATGCCTTCCTCATTACTGGAGACTTTCATTCTGGAACTGTGATTCAAAATAAACTCTTCTATAAGTTGCCTTTGGTCACAGTATCTTGTCCTAGCAACAAAACATTAAGTAATAAGCTGGAGGTATGTCTTAAAGAATTTGCTGTACCTCAAGTGTTTCCTGACTTGATTCTTTTAGCGTCCCAGCTACCATGAATGGTGGTTCTGCCTCTCTATACCCTCTACATGACACAGTATTACAGCAACATTTGATCCTCTATCTGTGGGACAGTGAGATGGATTAGCAGCTAAATGTAGTTGTTATTTTGAGTTCCATCCCAAGACCTAAATGATGACCTCCAAAAAATTGTGATTTGACTTTTATATATAAACCATGGAATGAGTGCAGAGTGCACTCCGCCATTTTTGCTCCAGCATCGGGGCAGTTGGGACTGCCAGGCTCAGAGACAGACAGGCATAATATCGCTTGGGTCTCAGGCAGCTCGTGTGTACCCTGCTCCCAAGAGATGGGCAGATCTGCAGTAACCAGTGTGCCAGCTCTGCTGTGGGACTTCTGCTTTGCAGAGGGACCCCCCGCACTGGAATGGAGCCTACCAGCTTCCCTTTGGCAACCTCTGTTCCTGGATCGACTGCACTGAGGAGACAGATACTCAGGTTCTCCCCAATATAACATCGCTTGGGACACAGCCTGTTGGGGCTTCCATCTGCGCCCAAGAGTGGGACAGCCAGTGCTGCAGTCGTCTGGGCACCAGTTCTGCTGTAGGCCATCTCCCCTGCAGAGTGACCTGCACTGCCAGGAGAGTGCAGAGTGCACTCCACCATCTTTGCTCCAGCATCAGGGCAGTTGGGACTGCCAGGCTCAGAGACAGACAGGAATAATATTGCTTGGGTCTCAGACAGCTTCTGTGTACCCTGCTCCTAAGAGCTGGGCAGATCTGCAGTAACCGATATGCCAGCTCTGCTGTGGGACTTCTGCCCTGCAGAGGGACGCCCCACCCCCCCCCCCTCTAGGAGAGATCACACACCTCTGCACAGGGCTGGAGCCTACCAGCCTCCCTTTGGAGACCTCTGCTCCAGGAATCCACTACCCTGAGCTTTTGGATGTGCAGGGATTCCCCAATATAACATCACTTGGGGCAAGGGACATCAGGGCTCCAAAGTCACTCAGGAGCAGGGCAGGCCCCAGAAATCGGTGCCAGGGGAATCCCGGTAATCCGGGGGAAGGGCAGAAAGAGCTTTGCAGGCTCACAGGAGATCCAACCAACAGCCAGTGACAGCAGGACGAATTAACACCAGAGGTAACCAGACGGCAAAAGGCAAACATAGGAACATTACTAACAGAAATCAAAGTAATGTGGCACCATCCGAACCCAACTCTCCAAGAGCAGCAAGTCCTGGATACCCCACCACACCCAAAAGACAAGATCTGGATTTAAAATCACTTCTCATAGTGCTATTAGAGGATTTCAAGAAGGACACAAATAAATCTAATGAAGAATTACAGGAGATCATGAATCAACGGTTAGAAGCCCTTACAAAGGAAACACAAAAATCGCTTAGAGAAATACAGGAGAACATGGATCAACAGATGGAGGACCACAAGGAGGCAACACAAAAATCGCTTAAAGATATGGATCAACGGGTAGATGCACTTTCAAAGGAATCACAAAAATTGCATAAAGAAATGCAGAAGAATATGGGTCAACAGATGGATGCCCATAGGGAGGCAACAAAAAAATTGCTTAAAGAAATGAATCAACGGATAGATGTCCTTACAAAGGAAACACGAGAATTGCTTAAAGAAATGCAGGAGACGATGGATCAACAGATAGAAGCCCATGAGGAGGAAACACAAAAACTGCTTAGAGAAATACAGGAGAACTTGGGTCAACAGGCAGAAATCCTGAAAGAGGAAATGCAAAAATACCTTAAAGAAATACAGGAAAATACGAACAAACACGTGAAGGATCTCAGCAAATCCATCCAGGAACTAAAAAAGGAAGTAGAAACAACTAAGAAATCGCAAAGGGAGACAACTTTGGAGATAGAAAACCTTGGGAAGAAATCAGGAGTCATAGATGCAAACATCAACAATAGAATACAAGAGATGGAAGAAAGAATCTCAGGTGCAGAAGATACCATAGAAAGCATCGACTCAACAGTCAAAGAAAATGCAAAATGCAAAAAACGTGTAACCCAAAACATCCAGGAAATCCAGGACACAATGAGAAGACCAAACCTAAGGATTATAGGTATAGATGAGAGTGAAGATTTGCAACTTAAAGGGCCAGTAAACATCTTCAACAAAATTATGGAGGAAAACTTCCCTAACCTACAGAGAGAGATGCCGATGAACGTACAAGAGGCCTACAGAATTCCAAGGAGATTGGACCAGAACAGAAATACCTCCCGTCACATAATAATCAAAACATCAAATGTACTAAACAAAGAAAGAATATTAAAAGCAGTAAGAGAAAAGGGCCAAGTAACATACAAAGGAAGACCTATCCGAATCACATCAGACTTCTCACCAGAGAGTATGAAAGCCAGAAGATCCTGGGCAGATCTCATGCAGACACTAAGAGAACACAAATGCCAGCCTAGACTACTATACCCAGCAAAACTCTCAATCACCATAGATGGAGAGACCAAGATATTCCATGATAAAGCCAAATTTTCACAATATCTTTCAACAAACCCAGCCCTGCAAAGGATAATAGGTGGAAACCGCCAATACAAGGAGAAAAAAAACACCCTGGAAAAAAACGAAATAGCAACCTTCTTGCATCGAACCCAAAGGTAGATAACCACTCTAACATAAAGATAGTGTCCAGAATGGCAGGTGGCAATAACCACTATTCCTTAATCTCTCTTAATATCAATGGTCTCAATTCCCCAATAAAAATAAAAAGACATAGGCTAAAAGACTGGATATGTAAACAGGACCCAGCATTTTGCTGCATGCAGGAAACGCACCTTAGTGTCAAAGACAAACACTACCTCAGAGTAAAAGGCTGGAAAACAATTTTACAAGCAAATGGTCCCAGGAAACGAGCCGGAGTAGCCATCCTAATATCAGATAAAATTGACTTTCCTCCTAAAATCATCAAAAAAAACACAGAAGGACACAACATACTGATCAAGGGAAAAATCCACCAAGAAGAACTCTCAATTCTGAATATCTATTCTCCAAATGTAGGGGCACCCTCATTCGTAAAAGAAACTTTAGTAAAGCTCAAAGCACACATCGCACCTCACACAATAATAGTGGGTGACTTCAACACCCCACTCTCTGAAATGGATCGTTCAGGAAAGCAGAAACTAAACAGGGACACAGTGAATCTAATTGAAGCCTTGGACCAAATGGAACTAACAGATATATATAGAACATTTCATCCTAGAGTAAAAGAATACACCTTCTTCTCAGCACCTCATGGTACCTTCTCCAAAATCGACCATATAATTGATCACAAATCAGACCTCAACAGATATAAGAAGATCGAACTAATCCCATGCCTCCTATCAGATCACTATGGAATAAGGGTGGTCTTCAACGGCAACAAAAACAAAAGAAAACCCATGTACACATGGAGGCTGAACAATGCTCTACTCAATGATAACTTGGTCAAGGTGGAAATAAAGAAAGAAATCAAAGACTTTTTGAAAGTTAATGAAAATGAAGGCACAATATACCCTAATTTATGGGACACAATGAAAGCAGCCCTAAGAGGAAAATTCATAGCCCTGAGTGCCGCCAAAAAGAAATGGGAGAAAGCATACACTAGAAGCTTAATGGCACACCTGAAGGCCCTGGAACAAAAAGAAGCAAATACACCAAAGAGGAGTAGAAGGCAGGAAATCATCAAACTCAGGGCTGAAATCAATCAAGTAGAAACAAATAAAACCATACAAAGAATCAACAAAACGAGGAGTTGGTTCTTTGAGAAAATCAACAAGATTGATAAGCCCTTAGCCAGACTAACCAGAGGGCACAGAGACAGTATCCAAATTAATAAAATCAGAAACGAAAAGGGAGAGATAACAACAGAAACTGAAGAAATTCAAAAAATCATCAGATCCTACTACAAAAGCCTGGATTCAACACAACTAGAAAATCTCGAGAAAATGGACAATTTCCTTGACAGATACCAAAAAAAGCACAGGTCCAGATGGTTTTAGTGCAGAATTCTATCAGACCTTCAAAGAAGACCTAACACCAATACTCTTCAAACTATTTCACCAAATAGAAACAGAAGGAACACTACCCAACACGTTCTATGAAGCCACAATTACGCTAATACCAAAAGCACACAAAGATCCGACAAAGACAGAGAATCTCAGGCCAATCTCTCTTATGAATATCGATGCAAAAATACTCAATAAAATTCTTGCCAACCAAATCAAAGAAAACATCAAAATGATCATTCACCAGGATCAAGTAGGCTTCGTCCCAGGGATGCAGGGATGGTTCAATATAAGGAAATCCATCAATGTAATCCACTATATATACAATCGCAAAGAAAAAAACCACATGGTCCTCTCATTAGATGCTGAGAAAGCATTTGACAAAATTCAGCATCCTTTCATGCTAAAGGTCTTGGAAAGATCAGGAATTCGAGGCCCATATCTAAACATAATAAAAGCAATTTACAGCAAACCGGTAGCCAACATCAATCTAAATGGAGAGAAACTTGAAGCAATTCCACTAAAATCAGGGACTAGAGAAGGCTGCCCTCTCTCTCCATATCTTTTCAATATAGTACTTGAAGTTCTAGCTAGAGCAATTGGACAACAAAAGGAGGTCAAAGGGATACAAATTGGAAAGGAAGAAGTCAAACTATCACTATTTGCAGACGATAAGATAGTATACTTAAGCGACCCAAAGAACTCCACCAGAGAACTCCTACAGCTGATAAACAACTTCAGCAAAGTGGCTGTATATAAAATCAACTCAAGCAAGTCAGTAGCCTTCCTATACTCAAAGATAAGCAGGCTGAGAAAGAAGTAAGAGAAATGATACCCTTCACGATAGCCACAAACCATATAAAGTATCTTGGTGTGACTCTAACCAAACAAGTGAAAAATCTGTATGACAAGAACTTCAAGTCTCTGAAGAAAGAAATTGAAGAAGACCTCAGAAGATGGAAAAATCTGCCATGCTCATAGATTGGCAGGATTAATATAATAAATATGACCATCTTGCCAAAAGCAATATACAGATTCAATGCAATCCCCATCAAAATCCCAACTCAATTCTTCATAGAGTTAGAAAGAGCAATTCAAAAATTCATCTGGAATAACAGGAAACCCAGGATAGCTAAAACTATCATCAAGAGTAAAAGAACCCCTGGGGGAATCAGTATCCCGGACCTCAAGCTGTACTACAGAGCAATAGTGTTAAAAACTGCATGGTATTGGTACAGTGACAGGCATGTAGATCAATGGAACAGAATTGAAGACCCAGAAATGAATCCACACTCCTATGGTCACTTGATCTTTGACAAAGGAGCTAAAACCATCCAGTGGAAAAAAGATAGCCTTTTCAACAAATGGTGCTGGCTCAACTGGAGGTCAACATGCAGAAGAATGCAAATTGACCCATTCTTATCTCCTTGCACTAAGCTCAATTCCAAGTGGATCAAGGACCTCCACATAAAACCAGACACACTGAAACTAATAGAAAGGAAACTAGGGAAGAACCTTGAACATATGGGCACAGGGGAGAATTCCTGAATAGAACTCCAATAGCTTATGCTCTAAGATCAAGAATTGACAAATGGGACCTCATTAAATTACAAAGTTTTTGCAAGGCAAAAGACACTATCAAAAAGACAAAACAGCAACCAACTAACTGGGAAATGATCTTTACCAACCCTACATCTGACAGAGGGCTAATATCCAATATATACAAAGAACTCAAGAAGTTAAACTCCAGAGAACCAAGTAACCCTCTTAAAAATGGGGTACAGAGCTAAACAAAGAGTTCTCACCTGAAGAATATCTAATGGCTGAGAAGCACCTAAAGAGATGTTCATCATCCTTAGTCTTTAGGGAAATGCAAATCAAAACAACCCTGAGATTCCATCTCACACCAGTCAGAATGGCTAAGATCAAAAGCACAGGAGACAGCAGTTGTTGGCGAGGATGTGGAGAAAGAGGAACACTCCTCCACTGCTGGTGGGATTGCAAGCTGGTACAACCACTCTGGAAATCAGTCTGGCGGCTCCTCAGAAAACTGGGCATGACACTCCCGGAGGATCCTGCTAAGCCACTCCTAGGCATATACCCAGAGGCTTTACCTGCATGCAATAAGAGCACATGCTCCACTATGTTCATAGCAACCTTATTTATAATAGCCAGAAGCTGGAAAGAACCCAGATGTCCCTCAATGGAAGAATGGATTCAGAAGATGTGGTATATTTACACAATGGAATACTACTCTGCAATTAAAAACAATGAATTCATGAAATTCCTAGGCAAATGGTCAGAACTTGAAAATATCATCCTTAGTGAGGTAACCCAATCACAAAAGAACACACATGGTATGCAGTCACTGATAAGGGGATATTGACCCAGAATCTCCGAATACCCTAGACACAATTCTCATATCAATAGATTTCCAAGAAGATGGAAGGAGAGACCCCTGGTCCTGGAAAGACTGGATGTAGGGGAATGCCAGGACAGAGAAGCGAGAGGGGGTTGAGTGGGGATAAGTGGGAGGGAAGGGGGCTTATGGGACTTTCGGGGAGGGAGGAAACGGGAAAGGGGAAATGATTTTGAATGTAAATTAAAAAAATACTTTGAAAATAAAAAAAAAATAAACCATGGAACAGGAAAAGTCATGCACAAACACACACACACACACTCACACACACACACACACACACACAGATACACACACACACACACATACACATGCACACACACATACACATGCACACACACACAGACACCATAATGACATAGATGAAGGGAGTCAAATAAAAAATGAAGTGCTGTTATTGACATTAGAAAAAGATTTTTAAACCAGATAACATTGAATCAAAAAATTTCCTGCTTAATAAAAGAAACCAGTAAGCCATGGAAGAATAAATTATAGAGTGGGAAATTTTATTTGAAACACTTGAAACCAATGAGTGATTCATATACAAAATTTGAATGCTACAAACCCAAAAGTAAAAATCATCAGAAAATGTAGTAATGAACATTACTAAAAGGTAAGGATTTAGTAAATATATGAACAAATCTACAATCTTTGAAGTTACTAGGAAACTACAAATTAAATTTACAACTAGACAGTATATATATATATATATATATATATATATATATATATATATATATATATATGCCAGAGAAAGTCCACATTTTTTAAAAACATGTTGATAATAACAAAAGCTGGTGTTCTAGACTGAATGTACCTGTATACTCAAAATTAATATAGTGAAGCTACAAAGCCCCAACAAGTAATGTTTAGGAATGGACTGTTGGGAAGTAATTAATTTCCTGAAAGTCATACCCTTACACACAATGACATCAAAGAGTTTAATCCCTCTCCCAGGGCATACAAAGGAAAAGAAAAGATGGTGTCACAGGCAACTCAAGAGTTTTCAAAATAAAACCTACCCTTTTTTGGCATTTTTGTAGTTAATGGTCTGAGTTGACAAAATCAGCAAATTTCAAGGATGGGACATATAGAAAATGTTGAGAAGACCAAGAAAAAAAGCAGTAAGGCTGTTCATTCTTGCTGAGGGTGAGTATCTGCGTACTCCATGGCTCAGTTATCACATCTTTCAGGAACTGTACGCATACAGATTACATGTAATAACCAAATAACTGCCAGTTAGCTTTATGTACACTACAAAAAGGAGCTGAAGGGGTTTGCAGCACCATAGGAGGAACAACAATACGAGCCACCCAGTACTCCCAGAGCTCCCAGGGACAAAACCATCAACCAAAGAGTACTCATGGAGTAACCCATGGCTCCAGATGCATAGGTAGCAGAGGATGACCTTGTTGGACATCAAAGGGAGGGGAAGCCCCTGGTACTGGGAAGACTCAATGCCACAGTGTAGGGGAATGCCAGGACAGGGAAGCAGGAGAGGATTGATTGGGGAACAGGGGGATAGGAGATGGGTTATGAGACTTTCCGGGGGAGGGAACCAGGAAAGGGGACATTTGAAGTGTAAATAAAGAATTTATCTAATATAAAAAAGAAAAAAATAAACAACGTATGAGAATGAAAGCAAATACAGTACAACTACATTCACTCTTGTCAATCTTATAACATAGTGAAGAGAGTGAATGTTATAAAACAACATAACCTCTGAACGCCATGTTCAGAGCTGCAGGTTTAGGGATGGAACTGAAAAGAAAACTTGAAAGGCATATTAGCGATGCCCTAGTTTTCCAACTTAAGGGTTTTCACAATATTATTTTCATAATTTCTAAAGATTTTCCTTTCAAAGTGAGAAAGTTACATACCGAAAAATTTAGCCTTCCAAATGATGGAGTTAAGGGCCAGCAAGATGGCCCCGTGTGTAAGAGCACTTGCTGCAGAAGCATATACACCAGATTTCTTCTTTTTAACCTGGTTCTTTGCCACCATCTCCCTTTTCAGTTAAAATGCCAGAGCTATGTTACAAATAAAACTGAAAGACAGCAAAATTAAGGACAATTGTGGCTGAAATTCCTTTTAAAACTAAATAAAGTTAGATTCTTTCTGATGACAACTAGCATTGTACATGAGACTGGAGAAGTGGTTTGGCATTTAATGGAAATCCCTGAGCGATGACCCAGTTTTAACTGTATGGTTGAGGCAGAGCAAATATGCAGAACCTCTGCAAGTTCTGGTCATTCTGCCTTCCCTTTAATTCTGTGCAATTCTTGATCTCCTTTTAAGATGTCCCATTTCTCCCATGAATGTTTCAAAGACAGCTTCTGCTGTTAGAAACCATTACAATCACCTGAAACACAAATGCAACTTTCCTCACTTCCCATTTCTATAAGAAAATAACAGACTTCATGACTCAAACAAGAGAAAACTATCTCCTTTAGAACTATTGTCCTTTAGAAGCTGATGAGTCCAACATTAAGAGAATGAACAAGTTTGCTCCATTATTAGGCATACTGGCTTTCAGGGGGGCTCCATTCCACAGGATATCTTTCTGCAGTGTCAGATTGAGGAACTGGTATTTCCTATTATGAGAGAGCAACTATGATCATCCTAATAAATTTATTTGGCTTAAATTACCTTCCAACATGCCATCTCTTAGTGTTTTCATGTTGGAGCTTCAAGATTTGATATGTAGAACTGGCTAAAGTGTATAAAGACATTCACTTTGTAAAGAATTGGTATATGAGACAAATTCTTCATCCATTCTTCACAGATATATAATCTTATTTGTTCCTTATGAAGGATTAGACATAAAAAAACCTAAATAAACTTGTTATGAAAAGTTCATGTGACTAGCTTTATTAATATTCACTCTGAGATGAAACATTCAGAGGTGCATGCGGGGTTTCTTATAAACTTTTGTTTCAGGTACATACATCCAGAGAACTGAATGTATAAAACCTGGGACTGTATTATTATAAAGGTCTCTTAACAGCATTCATTATTAAATTGTTTAGTAAGCCTATTTTTAAAATAATTGAATGCCAAATTAAAGCAGACTTATGAAAGTTCAACATTATTATTACATTAATATCAGAATCCTTAATATTTTCCTTCAGTATGCCTGAAAAGTAGTAACAATTTCCAGTGGAAATAACATAAATATATATTTATATAAACAGCTCTGGAGATGGGCCTATGGTTAAAGTGCATACTAAGCAAGTGTGAGGACAAGAGTTTTATGAGCACCCACAAATGACAGATAAGCGTGGCAGTCTACATGTGATTCCCATGTTCAGGAGACCCCTGGAACAAGCTGGCTAACCACATCAGTCATTTGGACAAGTTTTAGATTCAATTGACACCTGGTCCTGGAAAGACTGGATGTAGAGGAATACCAGGACAGAGAAGCGAAAGGGGGTTGAATGGAGAACAGGGGGAGGGAAGAGGGCTTATGGAACTTTCAGGGAGGGAGGAACCGGGAAAGGGGAAATCATTTGGAATGTAAATAAAAAAATATAGAAAAAAAAAAGAAATCCTACTTCAATCATACAAGAAGAGAGTAGTTGAGGATGACACTGTACATCAAACTCACACCTTCACACACACATGCACACATATGTGCCCACACACATGTAAAAGTACACACATATATGCTTACCAAAAAAGAAAAATTCAAATGATATCTATTATGTCCAGGCAGGTAAACAGAATATTCAAGACTAAATAAATTCTATCCTACACATATTCTATACATATGGAATAAAAGCTACACTATGGGGGACTTGATAATGATGATAGAAAGAAACGATGGATAAAGGATGATAATAAAGATAGGAAGAGATGGTAGAGGATGAAATAAAACCTGTTACTAGAAGGTGACATTGGAATTTTGCTTTTCAAGAATATTTGATAATTTATGTAACAATCAGAAATGTTATGTTACATTATTAGCAAATATTAAATATTTAACATTTTCATTTAAAACTTTAGATGTTCACACACACATACACATATACACACACACACACACACACACACACACACAATGATGAAGACTTAGTTATGACCCAAGAATGAGGACAATACAAATTAGATATTTCCCCAAACGCATTTCACTGATTTTTCAAGAGTATTAAATATTTAACTCTCAGCAACTACCTATCTAGCAGACAACTCTCTATAGTTTTTGAAGTCTTTGCATTTCTTCCCACTTAGCTGTTTGCCCAGTAACTACAAACTATCCAATGCCACAGCTGTTTAAGTACATGGTCTTTTATATTTGGGGGTTTTTCAATGTAATTCCCATTTGAGACACCCTGCCTTAACTTCAGACCCACCCACTACACTGAACATGTACTTCACAGAGAGGCTGCCTTTCTACGAAAATCTACCTCCAAATGATTGTTTTTGTCTGATGTTACAGAAAAAGCTTCCACGATAGGTAGATATCCTTCCTACACAACTCAGCTCTTGCCACAATTGATACTGTTGTAGCTGCTTCAAACATGCCTGTTCCTCTTCTTCAGCCTCTATCAGACCATGACTGGAAACACAATGAGAAAGATGAAGCTTTGGAGGCTCTTTGATCTATTTCAGCATCAAGAGGCAGAACCCAAAACAAACAGAGGAGGATGAGAAAAGGTCTCAGGAATCCAGCCTTGTGTTTGTTCATTCCCTCACCTAAATATAAGGGAATTCATATAAGGGAAGGGTCAGTGGTCAATGTGTTTCTTCGAATCATTATAAAAGTGCTCAGTGTTCAGATAGAGGTTGAAAACTGAGCAAAGTAAATGAGAATTAAACAGTTTTCTGTTTCACGGGAACTAAGTATTATCGTAGTCACTGAAAGCACATGTGTAGTTTCCTTTTGTCTTTTGGATCCAAGGAATCATTAAAAATGAAGGTTTTTTGTTTGTTTGTTTGTTTTTTCTTTTTTTTTTAAAGAATCATAGGAGGAACAAAGAAACAATGGTATTTTTTCTTGTTAAAACTAGAACATATAAGTTACTTTTTTGCTGGAAGCTCCTCTGTTCTTTACACTGTCTAGATTTTTGATGGTATATTTGAAAGATGATACCCTGGGAAGTGATTTCATAATGCAAGTTTATTACTTTCCTGCTAGAATAAGGAATGTCAGGTAGGAGAATCCATCACACTGCTTTTTGTTTAAGCTAAAAGACTCCTAGCTTCCAATACGATGCTTGCAACGGCTGAGGAGTATACATATTGTGTTTTCCACATAATTGTTTACTATATTAATCTTAGTTTGAGTCGCTATTTTGTTCTTCAGAGTACTTACAGCATTAAAAGATAAGTTAAGTGTCTTTAAAATTGACAATGTACATAAAAATCTTCCACTTTGTGATCATGCCAGATATTTAGTAATGGCAGTAGGACTTTACTAATTGTGCAAGCTTTAAAAAAATGATATAATCTTTTGTTTTAAATTTTTTTTTACATATTTTAGTATATATTATATTGTTTCAAGTGGTGGTTGTAGAATCTAAAATGTGCATTATCTACTTTTTACAACTTTCAAATGCTATTTCATGGGTAAGTACCTTAAAATAGCTTTTCTTCTCTTGTATATGCTTTTTTGTAATATTATATTAATCTCTACAGTGTCAAAAGTCTATATCGCATTCCATTTTGCATTTTACTTTAGAAAAGTTCAAAATACGAAAAAAATTATTGTGTTTCCATGATTTTATGTCAATCTTTATTTTTAGAGAGTTCCTAATTTCAATTTTGACCATGCCTTGGCCCCTGTCTGTAGGATCACTTTAACAAGTTTGTATCTAAAGGCAGCAAATTTTCTAGACTTCTACCTGCTTGAAAACATCTATTTTATATTTACTTTAAATAGACAATTTAAGGAATTCTGGAAATCTCTTTCGCTACTAATGATGCCACCCTAAGTTATTATGAGCTACATATTTTGTAGTAAGTCTGAGAGGAGTATTCTTGTTGCTCCTTTGTGGTCTAACTTTAACCTTGCCCTGCTTGGTCTGTTCATGTGTCCATTGAAGGAATTCTACCACATAGAGTGAACACTGTTTTTCTCAGTGCGGAATTTTCCAGAGTGATCAGACTGCCATGTTCAGCAAATTTTCTAACAGGATACTCCTATAACTGACAATTTAATGCCTTAGTCATTTTGAGGGTAGAACTTCTGGGTCCAAATGGTGAATAAACAATTGAAAAGATTCTTGACATAATTATTCAGCAGAAAAACCCAAACTGAACCCAGGGGCTACTACTCCTTATAAACTAGATTACCTGGAATTTAAAAGTGCCAAAATACTAAATATCGTTTACAACATCAGGAAGTTAGGACATCCTTTCACATTATTGAGAATGTAAAATAAATACTGTATCTGCTTAGGAAAACGCTGGCACTTACTCAGATTACTAACTATAAAGTGATTAGATGGCTTGGCAATTCTATTTCTAGTTATATATCCAAGAGAATGAGAACACAAAGAAACATGGAAATAAAATTAGAAGACTCAAAGCAATTTAGTGAAGGACATGGTGTCTTTCTTCATCAGGAACATGGAATATCGTTTGTATTTTTCAGAAAACCCATGGAGGTTATTTTAGCAAGGAAGTTGCAGGGCCACACAGGGTTTTTTAAATCATCATTATTATTACTTTACAAAGAGAACTTGGTTTGTTAAAGTGATAAATCATTTGGGATACAGGATAAATGGCAACAATGGGACCAATGACAGGGTTATCATATGGACAGGTAAGTATTTGGATTTAGATTGAAATTATGGGTGTGTGGTGAAAGGTTGGAAGACCTCTTGACAATTCACTGACTAAATATCTAGAACACATTAATGAAAAATGTAAAATAACCCTCAGTTTCTAGCCTTTTCACTTATACTAAGGTTCCTGAACTTTTCAGTACAACAAGAAAACTGCTCTGTGAATTTTTTCATTTGTCAGCTATCATTAGAAAAAGATTTCCACGAAGGTGACATGAGATCAAAATCACCAGTCACATTAGGTGTGAAACTATCACTCAATAAAAGAATGTGAACATTTTCATGGTAATGTTTGGGGTTTTTTGGCTTTTGTTTTTGCAAGTCTGTATTAAAATTCCAATGCTGTCATGCACACAAAGGCAATCAAATTATAAAATGTTACTATTGTCTCTAATAACAATTACCCATACAAAAAAGTTAGCACATCTTCTAAATTTTATGCTAATGTAGTAAAATAGAAGACAAAGCAAATGTTATACTGTGAATTTTTCTACTGTTTACCTTTTTATAGCTGCAGTGTTTTGGTTTTCAATGGGGTAACAGGTAAATACGCATGTTTTGTGAGGTTGGCTACAGTACATAAATAGTATTTTGTTTCCCACCATGAAGAACTCCTTGAAAACTTATTCCTGTGGCGTCTGCAACCTATCATCCTGCACACTGTCCGATTCACCGTCTGTGAAATGGAATTTATTGGGGGTGGGGCTGTTCATGGTGTTATTTGACAGTTTTCTCCCTTTTAAGGACCCCCAAGCACCTTTTCTCCTGTTATAAGAATGATTTTTCTTCAAACTGGTTTCCACTCCTCTCTCCTCATCCATGAAGTAATATCTCCTAGCACAGGATGAGGGGGACTAAATTCTAGTGAGGCTCAGAACAGCACCAGTCCACGGAAAATCACAGCAATAGATCCAAGCTTCATCTAAAAGGTGTAATTATACATTAAATGACCCAGTTTATGCTGGACATCTGCCGCACATAGTTGTAATTAATCACACATGTGTGTTGTGTTTTATAAGAAAACAAGCCAGGATATGTTTGGTGAGGTGAGAGGGTGTGCCTCCTCCGGCCCATGCTTCCCTTCCCCCGAGGTATCAGCCATATGATGGATATAGTATGGAATAGAGTTTATTTGGGGAAAGAGAAGGGGGAGTTGAGGATGGAGTAGAGATAGAGAAATGCAGAGAGAGAGAGAGAGAGAGAGAGAGAGAGAGAGAGAGAGAGAGAGAGATCAGGCCAGGAGCACAAGGAAAGAGAGGGAAGGGGGAGGGGGAGCAGAGAGGGAGAAGGTTCAGGGAGAAAGTGTGTAAGAAGATAAGTGGAAAAGAGAGTGAGGAGGGGGCAAACAGCCCCTTTTATAGTGAGTCAGGCACACCTGGATGTTACTAGATAACTGTGGGGCAGAGCCTAGAAAGAATGCTAACAATGTGTAAGTGTAAAAAGATTAAGCGCTAAGATATGCATCTTCTTCCTTCCCACTGAAACTGAAAACAAATATCACAGAATTATAAACAAAATACAAAAAAGATTCAAATGAAAGAACACCTTGAAACATTGTATTTTTGTTGGTGCTGTTGTTTGTTTTTGTTTTAATATAAATAACCCTTAAGAAAATTGGTTTCTGGGACCACAAGATAGATCAGTAGATGAAAGTATGTGTTGCTACACTGGACAACCAGAGTTGCTGCACGTTTGGTGCTGGGATTACAGGCTAACATCACCGAAATTCCTTCCTGTATGGGTAGGAGTAGGGGTAGTGTGGGGGTGGGCATCAGTGATGTTTACACTTCTTCCTAAATTCCCAATGCCCACAATTCCAAAAACCAATGCTGGGCACCAGTGTTTGTTACTGGACTTACTTACAAAACATAGGTAAGGTGTGGCACTTTTGCCAAAAAGGCACTACAGTGAAGTCTTTACCTAGCAGGGTTGATGCCTTTCCTATAGCCATAAAGAAAAAGCCTCTGGTTTTCCCTAGCCTGTATACTATAGTCCCTCTCCGAGGTTTCACTCCCTCCCTAGGGTAGCCTGGAGGAGCTCTTTACTCAGGTAAGTGGGTGACAATTTCTACCCCTCTATGAGGGGATGTAAACAGACAACAAACCTAGCCCAGCTGATCCTTTGCAAGTTGGCACAGCTGCACCCCTGAAGGTGGAGGTGGCAGCTGTTTGTCTCAGAGGATGACAATTACCTTTGGGACAGCATATACTGGAGAGGATGTGGGGAAAGAGGAACACTTTTCCATTGTTGTTGGGATTGCAAGCTGATAAAACCACTCTGGAAATCAGTTTGGCAGTTCCTCAGAAAATTAGACATAGCACTACCTGAGGACCCAGCTATACCACTCCTGGGCATATACCCAGAAGATGCTCCAACATGTAATAAGGCCACATGTTCCACTATGTTCATAGCAGCCTTATTTATAATAGCCAGAAGCTGGAAAGAACCCAGATGTCCTTCAACAGAGGAATGGATACAGAAATTGTGGTATATATACACAATGGAGTACTATTCTGCTATTAAAAACAATGAATTCATGAAATTCTTAGGCAAATGAATGGAACTAGAAAGTGTCATCCTGAGCGAGGTAACCCAATCACAAAAGAACACACATGTTATGCACTCACTGATAAGTGGATGTTAGCCCAAAAGCTCAAAATAAACTAGTTACAATTCACAGATCACAGGAAGTTCAAGAAGGAGGACTGAAGTGGGGGTGCTTTGGTTCCTCTGAGGAAGGGAACAAAATACTAACAGGAGCAATTATGGAAACAAAGTGTGGAGCAGAGACTGAAGGAAAGGCCACCCAGAGACTGCCCTACCTGGGGATTCATCCTATAAATAGTCACCAAACCCCAACACTACTATGGACGACAAGAAACACATACCAAAAAGAGCATGTCATGGTTGTCTCTGGAGGGACCCTTTCAGAGCCTTACACATACAGAGGCAGATGCTAGCAGACAACCATTGGACTGGGCGTGGGGTCTCCAATGGAGGAGTTGGAGGGTGGTCCGAAGGAGCTGAAGGGGATTACAGCCCCATGGGAAGATCAATGATGTAGGCCACCCAGATGCCCCAGGACTCCCAGGGTCTAAACCATCAACCAAGGGGTACACATGGTTCCATCCAAAAATGTGGCAGAGGAATACCTTGTTGAGCATCAGTGGGAAAAAAGTCCTTGATCAGATGAAGGCTCAATAGATGCCCCAACAAAGAGAAATCGAGGTGGGGATGGGGGGAGTGGGTCGGGTGGAGGGGCATATACTTGGAGGCAGGGGGTGGGAGTAGGGGTTGGGCATTTTCGGGGAGGGAGTAAACGGGAAAGGTTTTAGCATTTGAAATGTAACTGAAGATTATGTTCAATTAAAATAATAATAATAATAATAATAATAATAATAATAATAATAAAAGAACCCCCTACTCCTGGAGCCTTCGACTTGACTTCCAAGATAACACATTACCTACTCAGCCATTTTCTCAGCACCTGCCAAAACGGTTCTTAATAAAAAATTCTGTATTGATGAATTATATAGTAAAACATGGGGATGAAGTATTTTATTGTGGTAAAAAGAAGTAGAAAAGAGGAATGAGTAAAGAGGAAACTTTGGAAATTACAGCTTAGTCATTCCTTCATCAACAGTTAAAGGATTGAGTATGTTTTTACTACACTAGAGCTTAAGCAATTCTAAGAAAACTAAAGTATGTAAAAGGATCCAGAAAAAGCAGTATGCTTTCCAAGATTAAATGTATTCTCAGTTCAACCATAAATAAATTTCAAAAATTAGCACTGTGCAGGAAGAATTTTAGGTCCTGAGCTGAAAAGAAGTTTAGTTCATCCAACTTCCAGAGGTCACCTACTCTCTGGTTCATTTCTGTAAACACAAAAATGAGTAATACCAAAGGACAAACAAAATAGAAAACTCTAATCCAGTACTCTGAATAATCACCAGAATCCAGAGAAACAAATAACAGCTTACCTATGGCAAGCAGAAATGCAGAACAGCAATCAACATCCCTGAGAAGCAGCATTTGACCCACAAATAGTTGTCTTTAGGTGAGATGAGAAGTGAGTGTTTAGGATCTCTCATAGACACTTGGAATATAATACCAAACACATTTATGATGTACCTGACCATGATATTAAAGTTTACTTTAGAGTTCATGTGAATAATGCTATTAACTAAGCGTATTTGACAAGATATTAAAATGCTACATTTTATAGGTATGAGATTAGATATTTATCAGTTTGATTTCATGGACTTTTCTTCCAGTCTATGCATATTGTAGCATTCAGTTTTCTGTCATTCTGACAAAATACCTAAGATAGTTAACTGTAGAGGAACATTCATCCAGCAACATGGCTGCTCTGGCAAGGGATCCCATCCTAAGTCCTTCTAGGTCTGTGTGATAGGTTGGAATGTAGAAGGAAGCAGTCATGTTGTAATGTAACATATATAATTAAGGACAGACAAAGTGACAAATCAGATGAAGATTTGACAAAAGTAGTCAGAGATAGGATAAGCCAACTCTCATCAGAACATCACAGGAAAGAGAAACTATTTAGGAAGCAGGGCAGAGAGAGAGAGAGAGAGAGAGAGAGAGAGAGAGAGAGAGAGAGAGAGAGAGAGAAGGGGAGAGGGGAAGGGAGAGGGGAAGGGAGAGGGGAAGGGAGAGGGGAAGGGAGGGGGAAGGGAGGAGAGAGGGGAGGGGAGGGGAGAGAAGGGGAAGGGAGGGGAGGGGAGGGAAGGGGAGGGGGAAGAGGAGGGGAGGGGAGAGGAGGGGAGGGGAGGGGAGAGAAGGGGAAGGGAGGGGAGGGGAGGGGGAAGAGGAGGGGAGGGGAGAGGAGGGGAGGGGAGGGGAGAGGAGGGGAGGGGAGGGGAGGGGAGAGGGGAGAGGGGAGAGGAGAGGAGAGGAGAGGAGAGGAGAGGAGAGGAGAGGAGAGGAGAGGAGAGGAGAGGAGAGGAGAGGAGAGGAGAGGAGAGGAGAGGAGAGGAGAGGAGACAGTTTTACCTGGAGTTTTACAGAGAAGGGTTGCAGTTGAAGAGAGAATGAGCCAGAGAATGAGGAGGCAGAAGACTGGAACAGATTGCCAGAGTTAGTTTGAGACCATGCAAAGCAATTCAGTGAGAAGCTGAGAGAAGCCAGTTTGAATCATTCAGTTTGTAGAAGAGTTTGGGCTAGGACAGGTGACTTGAATCAGCCAACCAGAGTTGAGAAAGAACTAGAAGCAAAAAGGGTGAGCTTATTCAGCCGTAAGCCTCCAAGAGAGCAATTATATCTAGTAAATAAAAGTTACTTTTACAGTTAACATAAGGGAAAGGAAAGTTTATTTGGGTTCAAGAATGTGGACATTCCATTCCATGGTTTTCTGGCAGAGGAAGTTTTCTCCTGGTGTTAGTGGGGAAGTAATGAGGATAGGAAAGGGTGTAGCAATTTCCACAGTAACCTTACATCCTCTCACAAGACCTTATTCTCAAAATGTGCTACTTTCAGTAAATGGGACCATAGGCAGATGAGTAAAATTTTGACATAGGGCCTTTGGGGACATATCCAAACATAAAAAGTGCCCCTATATTCTCATATTTTCTTAAACTTCTAGAAAACTCAGTCTCCAATTACAGTTGTTGTGGTATCTACAGGAAAATGTCTAGTGGAAAAGCATTCTAGCCACAGGATTTGACTTAATCACAGACTCTGGAATTATCTGTATTTTAACAGAAAAAGGATTCTAGTCCCAATAGACTAAGTGGATTATACAAACAGAAATGTATTTCACCCAGTCTAAGAGACTAGTAAGTCCATGATCAAGGCAGACAGATCAGCTTCATAGATGGCTGTATTCTTCCTGTGTCTTTACACAATGGAAGAACTGAATACATTTTCTGATCTCAGAGATTTTACCCATGTGAAGAACATCTTCCAAAGACTCTACCTCATATTGCCATCACAGTGAGGATTATTAAATGTCATTGAATGGGTTTGGGAAGAACATAAACATCCCATTTTGTAATAATAATTTCTTTGTTGCTGTGGACAGACTTCCAACATAAACAGCCTAAGGGAAGAAAGATTTGTTTGGATTCATGTTTCTAGGAGGTGTTAGACTTACCAGAATAGCTCAGTTCATGATGGAAGAAGTTTTTGAGGCTGTTCTTTTGTGACCAGGAAAGAGGAAGACTGAGACAGAAAATAGGAGGCCAGTATCACCTTCAAAGGCCAGTCTTTACTGAGTTACTTCTACTCGTAAGGCCCCATCACCTAAAGTTCTCATAGTCTCCCAAATAGCATCAGTACCTGGAGACTAAGCATCTATAATGTAAGCCTATGGCAGTGTAAATTCAAAACAAAAATACCAAAAATAATAAAACAAAATATCATTAATAATAAAATAACTGCCTGTCTGTAATAATTGATTATACATTTTCATATTTGAATAAGAGATTCTGCCTACCCTGTAGTCTGCAAAAATCTGCCTGATAGGACACTCTGAGATTCTATTTCCCTCTGGAATCTGTAATAATAGGTAAAGTCCCTGAGTGTCATCAGTTTTGTTTGCTTAATCATAACATAAAGATTCAACTTTAGCAGTATAAATGTGATCACTTCGAAGATTCACATGAAAGACTTTCTATAGGTGGAATGCATTATGGCAGCTGCAATACCCCAGTGCTTTTATCTAGTATTTTCCTTGGAATGCAAGAAGAGCAAATGTTCTTAAAATGTGTTCTTTGCAAGGCATACAAGGACATGAAATGATGAGAAAGTTCTTTTGCCTCTTTACTTTTGGAAAGCATCAAATATGTTCTTTTATTGTAGAGCACTTGAGAACTACTGATTTTGTGAATTGTCATATGCAAAACTCATAACTTGATAGATGCAATGCTCCATACAGCATCAGATCAGACCATGAGGGATTGTTCAGATAACCTTCCTGCATATATGGAATGTCCAGAGATTCCTAGGCATTTGAGATTGGAAAAGATGGGTGGGGAGTAGGGTGGAGAAATGGCTCAACAGTTAAGAGCACTTGTTTCTCTTGCAGAGGACTAGGGTTCAGGTCCACAGTCCCCACCTGGTGCTCACAAATATCTATAGTAACTTCAGTTCCAGGGAATCCAAGACCGTCTGTCCTCTGCTGAAACCAGGAATGAATGCGATGCACATTCATAATGACAGGCAATCATTCAAACACATAAAATAAAATAAGCAAATTTTCTCAAAATTGTAAGATGATAGCTGATGGAAATACTTTAAAGCAAGAGCACACAATTTTAAATACCAAATAAGACAAATATTAGATTTGAAATATTCTTGGTCGAACTACCTCTTTCCATAAGCAACAGTGTTTGCCACACCCGAGCTCTCACAGTTCTGTAATAGTATCCCTCAAAGAGACGCATAACTACTCTACTTTCTCATTTTGATATAACTCTTCCTGTAAAGAATTTGAGTCTTTCATAGTGCTTGTAAATAGTTAGGGTTTTTCTTATAAAGTTAAATTTATGTGTTTCAAATACTAGAATGAGAAATATTTCTTTTTTCTGTCCATGAACCCCAACCAGCCAGGAAGTCTCCACTTCCCCCTCCAATAATCTGTCTTTCCTGTCTTACCCACATCTCACACTCTCCCAAAGAACAATTATTATTGTTGATATTCATAATGCATATTTGGGTTAAAGTTTTCTAAGTGTGTTCTGATTCTTATTGTTATTCTTGCAGGGAGTTATAGCTCTCACCCCTCAGCAATTAAACTTCTTTTTGCACCATGCTGAGATCACTGCAAAAAGCCAGAACTAGTCAAAATGCTGAGACCATGGGGTGCTAATCCCAAACTAATACATTTACAATACAACATCTATGCCTAAGAAACAGGAACAACTTTGAAGAGACTAAAGAAAGTGAGAACCAGAGAATCTGGGCATATTATCTCTTCTAAAAAGGAGAGGAGATAAAAGATGGCTCTAAACAAAAAAAATAGATCTAGGAGATAAGATCAAAGTACATTGTATGACATTCTCAAAGAATTAATTAAAACATTATTTTAATTTTTAGTTGGGTTAAAGTAAAATCAAATAATGTAATGCTCATTTTAAACAGTTTGGTTAAAAGGTTGGGACTCAGCCTCGTTTGTAGGAGTCCAGACGACATCTTAATAATTCCTAAAAATTAGTTACAGAAGTAAAATTCTTGAGACGTGAGAAAGACAAATAGAGTAGGCACAAGGTTTGATTTATAATCTTTTTCTCTAAGATCCTCTTCTGTGAACAGGAACTATGATTCCAGCTTTCTGCGTGACCTCTGTAGCTGCTGCTTGTGCAAGGAAAACCAAAAAGATATTGACAAGACTGGGGATATTCTCCATCAAATTTAGAGCACCCTAACATGTTCTCACAGAAATGTGTGTATTCTATTGTCACTACCATTTTTTTCTGCCAATGAAGAAACGTGCCAAAAGACATTTATAAGGTCTGCAATGTTCTTATTCTCTTCCTTTGAATAAATAAATATTTTGAAATGCTCACATAAGTTTGATCACTTCCATGTAGAAACTAAGAATAATCAATTTAATTTAGCTTAAATGATATTATAAATTTTTCAAATGAAAGTAGTACTTGTATATCAGGATATATTAAGTATTCATAAATCAAAGTAAAATATTTCTATATTTCTTTGGCATAGATTGTATATAAACTGCAACACTATCAGGATGATTTATTGATTGATTTGTATTATAGATTGAGTTATTCTTGATTGTGAGACCAATAGTAATCAGATTTCTTGTCATAGAGCATAAGAAGAACTCCTTTGCCTGAACTCTCAACCAGGACAACACTTCACACACAGTTCATCTCCATTCTATTTTGGAATTATTGGCTAAGCCTTTTCTGCATTTAATTGATACTTATGAGTATAGTGACTTCACAAATTTGGATAGCAACAACCCCAGGACTACGATGATTCAATCATGTTGTATGAAAGTGAGGTGTTTGCACCAGTGTGTGCATGTGTCCTCTAAGAATTAGCTTTCCTGATGACAGTTAGTAACAGTCTATTCCTGTGCTTGATAGTGTCATACCAACACTCCCATCAGCAGATCAGAAGAGAGGAGGGAAGACCACATCCAGATTCATAATTTAAGGGGGAAATACATTGTAGCCTATCACTCTCTATCCTACTAAGAAAATAAAAATCTGTATATACTTAGATAAACTTATTACAATGCATAAAGCACACACACACACACACACACACACACACACACACACACACACACACCACCACCACCACCACCACCACCACCACCACCTTTTGTCTTAGGGATCATTAGATTTAGATGAAACTGATGAAATCAAGAAGGTAGGATTACATGATAGGACGGTAGTGCCTTTTTTTTCCCTCTTTTTTTATTAGATGTTCTTTATTTACATTTCAAATGATTTCCCCTTTCCTGGTTCTCCCCTCCCAGAAACCTGTCCTGGTATCCCTGTACACTGCATCAAGCCTTTCCAGGACCAGGGGCCTCTCCTTCCTTCTTCTTGATCTTAAAGCACATGACCAAAGAGGAGCTACTGCTGCTGCTGTTCTCTCTCTCTCTCTCTCTCTCTCTCTCTCTCTCTCTCTCTCTCTCTCTCTCTCTCTCTCTCTCTCTCTCTCCCCTCTCTCTCTTTCTCCCCCTCTCTCTCTTTCTCTCATATATATATATATATATATATGTGTGTGTGTGTGTGTGTGTGTGTATTGTATTCTTTGTAGTTAGCTCTGGCTTATCCATTTTTCTTTCATATATATATATATATATATATATGTGTGTATATATATATATGTATATATATATATCCCTCTCCTTACCTTTCCTCTTTCCTCTCCTCTCCTTCTTCTTTCCTTTCTTCCCAACCTTCAATCTTCCTGCTCTTCTTCCTAACCCTCCCTTCTCTCTCCTCTCCTACAAAAGAGAAAAGGAGGTATCACTTATAAGCACTTATGAAGAAATATTTGCCATGGAAGCCACTGGATCCATGGGTTTTTCTTACAGCAGCCTTCTCTACTGACAATACCCACAGCTGTGACGCCACATCAACCACAAACCAAAGAACATGGAAGCTTAGAAATCTGTGGATAGTAGAAGAGGCAGAGGATCCTGCCAAAGAAGACTCCCAGCTATACCATAGGCTCATTTATATGAACATGCATTTTTTTTTAATTTAATTTTATTTTATTTTTTTAATTTACATTCCAAATCACTTCCCCTTTCCCGTTTCCTCCCTCCCCAAAAGTCCCATAAGCCCCCTTCCCTCCCTCTTTTCTCCGTTCAACCCCCTCTCATTACTCTGTCCTGGCGTTCCCCTACATCCAGTCTTTCCAGGACCAGGGGTCTCTCCTTCCATCTTTTTAGAAATCTATTGATATGCTGATTGTGTCTAGGGTATTCTGAGATTCTGGGTCAATATCCCCTTATCAGTGACTTCATACCATGTGTGATCTTTTGTGATTGGGTTACCTCACTAAGGATGATATTTTCAAGTTCTGACCATTTGCCTAGGAATTTCGTGAATTCATTGTTTTTAATTGCAGAGTAGTATTCCATTGTGTAAATATACCACATCTTCTGAATCCATTCCTCCGTTGAGGGACATCTGGGTTCTTTCCAGCTTCTGGCTATTATAAATAAGGCTGCTATGAATATAGTGGAGCATGTGTCCTTATTGCATGCAGGTAAAGTCTCTGGGTATATGCCCAGGAGTGGTATAGCCGGATCCTCCGGAAGTGTCATGCCCAGTTTTCTGAGGAGCCGCCAGACTGCTTTCCAGAGTGGTTGTACCAGCCTGCAATTCCACCAGCAGTGGAGGAGTGTTCCTCTTTCTCCACATCCTCGCCAACAACTGCTGTCTCCTGTGTTTTTGATCTTAGCCATCCTGACTGGTGTGAGATGGAATCTCAGGGTTGTTTTGATTTGCATTTCCCTAATGACTAAGGATGATGAACATCTCTTTAGGTGCTTCTCAGCCATTAGATATTCTTCAGGTGAGAACTCTTTGTGGAGCTCTGTACCCCATTTTTTAATAGGGTTACTTGCCTCTCTGGAGTTTAACTTCTTGAGAACATGCATTTTTAAAGAACAAAATATTTTCTTTTAAAAATGTGACATGCTGACATTTAAAACCAAAAATGGAGCTCCCTGGAAAAGCTTAGCCATAACCAGGCCCTCTACCTCTCATTTACCTTTCACCCTATGGCTGATTCTATGTATTTCAGAACTATAAAATCAAGAATTCTATGCCCTGTGTACTTAAAATAAATTGCCCAAGTTTCCACAGTTTGTCATAAGCTTCAGTGAAGACCAAAGCTCATTAAGTCTATATACTGGCAGTTTCTCCCTTGGTGGGAACTTTGCCTACCACATAGATCCTTAACCTTAAATCTTGGTAGAAGTTGAACTGTGGAAGCCAGAGCTGAACAGATAATGAGATTGCACCTCAAATTCTAAGACTTCTAATGGAGAGCCTGTCAGATCTGCTGTTATCTAGGAGGATGGGGGAGAGGATTGTCTTAGTTTGGTTAAGCATCATTAAAACATGTATACTTGTTAAGAGTCTCCAGATCTAAAGTACATGACAGGGAATTACTATACTAGCTTTACTGGGGTCTCAGTCCTCCTTAGAACCTCATATCACTAGGGCTCAAAGCTTCATCCCTAGAATCTTGAACCATCTGGGCTCAAAGCCTCCCAGTTATGGGTTAAAATGGTGGCCCGCATCCAGTCAGGACTCTGACTACTGGGAAAGACTGCAAGCACCCCATGCTGCCTCTGGGCAGGCATCAGGCTATGAGAAACCACAGGACCCTGCTCCAGGGGTGGAGAAGGGCAGTCTGGAGTCCTGAGCTCGTGGGTCCCTGGGCAGCACAGAGGCAGGGACGACAGGTTCTCAGTCTTGGGCACCACAGACACACTGGATGCTGTGGAAGAGCTAAGAACAGGAGTGGGACCAGCAGGGCAAGATCTAGCCTGGGGCCAAAGAGGAAAGAGGGAAAGGAGGAGCTCCAGCTTTGAGTGCTCTTGACTTGTTCAGTTAGTTGGCTTGACTTGGAGGAAGCCATGTTTGAGAGCACAGAGAAGCCTCCTGCAGGAGACTAGATGCAGCTCTTTAGAGGAAGACCTGCTCCATTGCTCCAGCGGGGCGGGTTCACATGAGAAGAGGCAGTTCATGGTTTAAAACTGTTTACTGTTGACATAGAGTTGCGATGAGTGAAAATAGAGGCAAGCCATGGTCATGAGAGGGATAAGGGAATGGGGAGAGATGGGAAGAAAGAGGACATAAGAGAAGCAAGCAGGAAGCAGGAGTAAGAGAGCGAAGAGGGGGCAAACATTCCCTTTCATAGTGGGCCAGGCTTACCTGGCTATTGCCAGATAATCCTGGGGAAGAGCATACTTGGTTGTAGCAAGGTAACTGTGGGGGTGGAGTCCAGACAGAATACCAGGAGCTTGGGGCATTGCCCTACATGACTGATGGCCACAGAATTATGGCACTGGGGCCTCCTGTCACGACCCTAGTGTCTGGGAGCATGGCAAATGGGCCTTCCATCCCTTGCAGGAACACCAGCTGGGTCTCCAGGTTTTAAACCTAGCTCAATCAGAAAACAGGCTGCCTTTCACAGTCCCACACCCAATATAGTCATGTCCCTTCAAATACCTGGCAGAATATCCACTATCTTTTTTTCCATCCTATCCAGAATGAGTAATGAGGCACCTTGCCACCCTGAAATGGTCATTGATGATAATACTGTCTTTCATGATCAATTAGAATTAACATCCCCAAGGTACATTTTGGCTCCTTGTATTTAGCTCCGGCCTATCCATTTGTCTTTCTTAGAGCTAAGTATGCAGGTCTTTGGGGTTTTCTACTATTAGTTACATAGAAGTCCTTACTTCCATGTAACTAGGATATGCCTATGATTGTAACTAAGACATATTCAAGCTTATTGAGTGATCGACATCAAGCACCTGTTACGTGCATTAATTCAACAATCTCTGTAGTTCTGAAGCATATCACTATTCCTTTGTTACTATTAATGAATTGAAAGCAACAAGAATTGAACATTTTCCCCTAGACCATAGCTTATAAATGTGATAGAGGTAGGATTCAAATTTAATCTGCTTCTAGAAGTTGAATAAACTAGGATGATTGGACCCTCTCACAGTGTGCATTCAGTAATAACAATAAAAATGGAATATTCTATTGGTTATTCCTCAGTAGGTTTAAGAGGTTGTGTTGAACCAATAACTAAATCATTGGTATCTCTGCATGGAAGCATCCTTATGAAAGTAGATCTACCTGGAGCTAAAGGAAGTAGGGTATAGCAAGAGAACATTAGGGATCTCTATGGTTAAGTATAGTTGTGTCTGATAGCCTTTGGGAGATGAGTAATTGTTTACAGTGTGCTAACATCAGAATCTAATTCAAAGCTTAGGTATATATTCCTTTTTCCTTGACCTTACCATAGAAAAGACAACCCATTCCTTTCTTACATACAGACAACCAGGCATTTCATTGTTGAAAAAGACAATGTCAAAGTGAACTGTTGATGGTTTTTCTCCCCTTTCCTCTTGAAACCCACCCTCTCCTTTTATGAAGAAGAGAAAAGAATATTGGGAACCGTTTTTGTTCCTACCTGGAATATTTCCTGGCTTTCATATTTCTGAAATTTGAAATATTCTGAAATTTTATGGCTTACTGATTCTTAGAGAAGTGTTTATCTTTTCAGTTTGTTTGTTTTGCTGAATGCATTAAGACACAGGAAATGGTTTAGTTCTCATTTGGTTTGCTATATTGTAACAGTAGCAAGCATTCCTATTCCTTGCCTAGAATCTATTAATGTGCATTCAGAAGCCTTGTTTTTTTAAGGAACACTTTAAAGCTCTCCTGTTTTTCTCCCATGGCACCTCCTAAAACTTTCAGAGTTAACTTTATTGCTGCCTTTCTGATAAACAAGGACCATAATCTCCTGCCTCGGTTAATACTATATAAAATCAAGTGTACTCAATTTTACTATCATGACCAAATTAATTATTGTTGGGAAAGTAATAAGCTGAATACAATTTTTCTAGAAATTAAGAACCTACTGATTTGAGTATTTAAAACATGGAAAATACCTATGGCTGACAGACTTTTATTACCTCAAGAAGATATGCAGCATACAATATTTCTCTTCATGGAGAACTACAGATTAGTATGGATGACTGCATATAGCCAGGTCCTACTGGAAACGTCCTCCTGCCTCACTTATATTCAACACAGCATATTCAACAAACTATCGAATTAGCCTGTTACATTTGATGAACACCAAAAGTACAAAAAAAAAAATGGGCATATTAGCCCATACAACAGCACTCACATCAACCCATGGAACCTTCCCAACATCCCAAACCCTTCACGGCAGCTTCTTGCTATGGTCCCTTGCTTCTCATAATTTTTTTTAAATTTTTTTAATTAGGTATATTCTTTATTTACATTTCAAATGATTTCCCTCTTACTAGTTCCCCCCCTCCCCAAAAGTCCCATACGCCGTCTTCCCACCCCCTGCTCCCCAACCAACCCACTCCCACCTCCCCTTCCTGGTATTCCCCTACACTGCCACATTGAGCCCTTCCAGGACCAGGTGCCTCTCCTTCCTTCTTCTTGGTATCCTTTGATATGTGAATTGTTCTTTGGGTATTCCAAGCTTCTGGGCTAATATCCACTTATCAGTGAGTGCATATCATGTGTGATTTTTGGGAATGGGTCATCTCACTCAGGATGACATTCTCCAGTTCCACCCACTGGCCTATGAATTTCATGAATTCATTGTTTTTAATAGCTGAGTAGTATTCCATAGTGTAAATATACCACATTATCTGTATCCATTCCTCCATTGAGAGACATCTGGGTTCTTTCCAGCTTCTGGCTATTATAAATAAGGCTGCTATGAACAGAGTGGAACATGTGTCTTTATTGCATGTTGGAGAGTCCTCTGGGTTTATGCCCAGTAGTGGTATAGCTGGGTCCTCCTGTAGTATTATGCCTAGTTTTCTGAGGAACCACCAAACTGATTTCCAGAGTGGTTTTACCAGCTTGCAATCCCAACAGCAGTGGAGGAGTGTTCCTCTTTCTCCACATCCTCGCCAGCACCAGCTGTCTCCTGAGTTTTGATCTTAGACATTCTAACTGATGTGAGGTGCAATCTCAGGGGTTTTTCTGATTTGCATTTCCCTGATGACTAAGGATGTTGAACATTTCTTTAGGTGTTTCTCAGCCATTCGATATTCCTCAGGTGAAAATTCTTTGTTTAGCTCTGTACCCCATTTTTAATAGGGTTATTTGGCTCTCTGGAATCTACCTTCTTGAGTTCTTTGTATATATTGGATATTAGCCCTCTGTCGGATGTAGGGTTGGTAAAGATCTTTTCCCAATTAGTTGGTTGCTGTTTTGTCCTTTTGACAGTGTCCTTTGCCTTACAGAAACTTTGTAATTTTATGAGGTCCCATTTGTCAATTCTTGATCTTAGAGCATAAGCTATTGGTGTTCTGTTCAGGAAATTTTCCCTTGTGCCAATGTGCTCAAGGCACTTCCCCTTCTTTTCTATTAGTTTCAGTGTTTCTGGTTTTATACAGAGGTCCTTGATCCACTTGGACTTTAACTTAGTACAAGGAGATATGAATGGATCGATTGCATTCTTCTGCATGCTGACCTCCAGTTGAACCAGGACCATCTATTGAAAAGGCTATCTTTTTTCCACTGGGTGGTTGTAGCTCCCTTGTCAAAGATCAAGTGACCATAGGTGTGTGGGTTCATTTCTGGGTCTTCAATTCTGTTCCATTGATCTACCTGCCTGTCACT
The DNA here is from genome assembly GCA_036184795.1 of Tokudaia tokunoshimensis. Taxonomy (NCBI): domain Eukaryota; kingdom Metazoa; phylum Chordata; class Mammalia; order Rodentia; family Muridae; genus Tokudaia; species Tokudaia tokunoshimensis. The sequence continues at coordinate 62,911,169 of BTHU01000022.1, read as the reverse complement.
GTACCAATATCATGCAGTTTTTAACACTATCGCTCTGTAGTACTGCTTGAGGTCAGGGATACTGATTCCCCCAGAAGTTCTTTTACTATTGAGAATAGCTTTAGCTATCCTGGTTTGTTTGGTTTTTTTTTTGTTTTTTTTTTTTTTTTTGTTATTCCAGATGAATTTGATAATTGCTCTTTCTAACTCTCTGAAGAATGGAGTTAGGAATTTGATCGGGATTGCAGTGAATCTGTATATTGCTTTTGGCAGGATAGCCATTTTTACTATATTAATCCTGCCAATCCATGAGCGTGGCAGATTTTTCCATCTTCTGAGGTCTTCTTCAATTTCTTTCTTCAGAGACTTGAAGTTCTTGTCATACAGATCTTTCACTTGTTTGGTGAGAGTCACACCAAGATACTTTATATTGTTTGTGGCTATTGTGAAGGGTGTCACTTCCCTAATTTCTTTCACAGCCTGTTTATCCTTTGAGTATAGGAAGGCTACTGAATTGCTTGAGTTAATTTTATATCCCGCCACTTTTCTGAAGTTGTTTATCAGCTGTAGGAGTTCTCTGGTGGAGTTTTTTGGGTCGCCTAAGTATACTATCATATCATCTGCAAATAGTGATAATTTGACTTCTTCCTTTCCAATTTGTATCCCTTTGACCTCTTTTTGTTGTCCAATTGCTCTAGCTAGAACTTCAAGTACTATATTGAATAAGTATGGAGAGAGAGGGCAGCCTTGTCTAGTCCCTGATTTTAGTGGGATTGCTTCATGTTTCTCTCCATTTAGTTTGGTGTTGGCTACTGGTTTGCTGTATATTGCTTTACTATGTTTACGTATGGGCCTTGTATTCCTGTTCTTTCCAAGACATTTAACATGAAAGGATGCTGAATTTTATCAAATGCTTTCTCAGCATCTAATGAAATGACCATGTGTTTTTTTTTCTTTGAGTTTGTTTATGTAGTGGATTACATTGATGGATTTCCTTATTTTGAACCATCCCGGCATTCCTGTGATGAAGCCTACTTGATCATGGTGAATGATCATTTTGATGTGTTCTTGGATGTGGTTGGCAAGGATTTTATTGAGTATTTTTGCATCTATATTCATAAGGGAAATTGGTCTGAAGTTCTCTTTTTTGTTGGATCTTTGTGTGGTTTTGGTATCAGCGAAATTGTGGCTTCATAGAACAAGTTGGGTAGTGTTCCTTCTGTTTCTATTTTGTGAAATAGTTTGAAGAGTACTGGTGTTAGGTCTTCTTTGAAGGTCTGATAGAATTCTGCACTAAAACCATCCGGTCCTGTGCTTTTTTTGGTTGGAAGACTTTCAATGACCACTTATATTTCGTTAGAGGTTATGGGACCATTTAGATAGTCTATCTGATCCTGATTAAACTTTGAGAGTTGGTATCTGTCTAGGAAATTGTCCATTTCATCCAGATTTTCCAGTTGTGTTGAGTATAGGCTTTTGTAGTAGGATCTGATGATTTTTTGGATTTCCTCAGTTTCTGTTGTTATTTCTCCCTTTTCATTTCTGATTTTGTTAATTTGGATACTGTCTCTGTGCCCTCTGGTTAGTCTGGCTAAAGGTTTATCTATCTTGTTGATTTTCTCCAAGAACCAACTCCTGGTTTTGTTGATTCTTTGAATAGTTCTTTTTGTTTCTACTTGGTTAATTTCAGCCCTGAGTTTGATTATTTCCTGCCTTCTGCTCCTCTTGGGTGTATTAGCTTCTTTCTATTCTAAAGCTTTCAGGTGTGCTGTTTAGTTGCTAGTGTATGCTCTCTCCAGCTTCTTTTTGGAGGCACTCAGAGCTATGAGTTTTCCTCTTAGCACTGTTTTCCATGTGCCCCATAAATTTGGGTATGTTGTGCCTTCATTTTCATTAAACTCTAAAAAGATTTTGATTTCTTTCCTTATTTCTTCCTTGACCAAGGTATCATTGAGTAGAGTATTGTTCAGCTTCCATGTGTATGTGGGCTTTCTGTTGTTTTTGTTGCTGTTGAAGACCACCCTTACTGATAGGAGGCATGGAATTAGTTCGATTTTTTTGTATATATTGAGGTCTGTTTTGAGACCAGTTATATGGTCAGTTTTGGAGAAGGTACCATGAGGTGCTGAGAAGAAGGTATATTCTTTGGATTTAGGATGAAATGTTCTATAGATATCTATTAAATCCATTTGGTCCAAAACTTCTGTTAGTTTTACTGTGTCTCTGTTTAGTTTGTGTTTCTGTGATCTGTCCATTAAGGGGAGTGGGGTGTTGAAGTCACCCACAATTATTGTGTGGGGTGTGATGTGTGCTTTCAGATTTAGTAGTGTTTCTTTTATGAATGATGGTGCCCTTGTATTTGGAGAATAGATGTTCAGAATTGAGAGTTCTTCCTGATAGATATTTCCTTTGATGTTTATAAAGTGTCCTTCCATGTCTTTTTTGATGACTTTTGTTTGAAAGTCTATTTTATCAGATATTAGAATGGCTACTCCAGCTTGTTTCCTGGGACCATTTCCTTGGAAAACTGTTTTCCAGTCCTTTACTCTGAGGTAGTGTTTGTCTTTGACACTGAGATGCATTTCCTGTAAGCAGCAAAATATTGGGTCTTGTTTACGTATCCAGTCTGTTAGTCTATATCTTTTTATTGGGAAATTGAGCCCATTGATGTTAAGAGATATTAAGGAAATGTGATTGTTGCTTCCTGCTATTTTTGATGTAATTTTTATGTTTGTGTGGTTATCTTTTTGGGGGGTTGTTGGAATAGGATTAATTTCTTGCTTTTTCTAGTGCATAGTTTCTCTCCCATTATTGGTGTTTTCCATTCATTTTCCTTTGAAGGGCTGGATTTGTGGAAAGATACTGTGTACATTTTTTTTTTGTCATGAAATACCTTGGTTTCTCCATCTATGGTTATTGAGAGATTTGCTGGATATAGCAGTCTGGGTTGGCATTTGTGTTCTCTTAGGGTCTGTATGACATCTGCCCAGGCTCTTCTGGCTTTCATTGTCTCTGGTGAGAAGTCTGGTGTCATTCTGATAGATCTACATTTATAGGTTACTTGACCTTTTGCCCTTACTGCTTTTAATATTCTTTCTTCGTTTAGTACATTTGGTGTTTTAATTATTATGTGATGGGAGGAATTTCTTTTCTGGTCAAATCTATTTGGAGTTCTGTAGGCTTCCTGTATGTTCATGGCATCTCTTTCTTTAGGTTAGGGAAGTTTTCTTCTATAATTTTGTTGAAGACATTTACTGGCCCTATAAGTTGGAAATCTTTACTCTCTTCTATACCTATAATCCTTAGGTTTAGTCTTCTCATTTTGTCCTGGATTTCCTGGATATTTTGGGTCAGGAGTTTTTTGCATTTTTCATTTTCTTTGACTGTTGTATCTATGCTTTCTATGGTATCTGCTGCATCTGAGATTCTCTCTTCTATCTCTTGTATTCTGTTGTTGATGCTTGGATCCATGACTCCTGACTTCTTTCCTAGGTTTTCTATGTCCATAGTTGTTTCCCTTTGTGATTTCTTTATTGTTTCTACCTCCATCTTTAGATCTTGGATGGCTTTGTTCAATTCCTTCACCTGTTTTTTTGTTTTCCCTTAGTTCTTCCAGGGCTTCTCCCTGTTTACTTGTGGTCTCCTGTATTTCTTTAAGGGAGTTATTTATTTCCTTCTTGAAGCCCTCCATCAGCATCATGAGCAGTGCTTTTAAATCCAGTTCTTGCTTTTCTGGTTTGTTGGGGTATCCAAGACTTGCTGTTGTTGGAGAACTTGGTTCCGATGGAGCCATGTTGCCTTGGTTTCTATTGGTGGTGTTCTTGTGTTTGCCTTTTGCCATCTGGTTATCTCTGGTGTTCGCTGGTTTTGCTGTCTCTGACTGGTTTCTCTGTGCTCCTGGGAGACCTGTTCTCTCTGTGTACACTGATATGTAAGTACTTCTGCAAGACCCACTCTCTTATAGTTGTATTTGGGTATGTACCTCTGTGGCCCAGATCAACTCTGGGTGCAGGTGGTAATCAGAAGACTCCTGTCCCAGTCTGTTCCTAAGCTCTTGTGTTCTCAGGGTTTCAGGCTGTTTCCTCTTAGCAGCAGGGGTGGTCCTATTGTACCACTGTGCCTCTCTGCATTCCTGAATGGTTAGTTACCTCCTTGTGCTTCTTATAATTTTTAAAGAATTTATTCTAAAAAATAATATATTTCATTAATATAAAGTATTCAGTATATAAAATGCAAAAACTTGTTTGTCAGTTTAACCTGTTCATGTACATGTTGGTTTTATCTAATTTGTAATTATATGAGAATGCTGTTTAATCATCATTTGTCATACCTTTAGTAAGCATGAATCCACATTTTTGTAAGTATGTATCTGAGAATAGGAGGATAAATATTTGCTCAACTTTAAAGACCAAAAAATGCATACAATATACCTTAAAAATTCTTACATAGTATTATAACTGTATCTCATTGCAGGTACACTCAGAGCTACAAGGAAAGGTGGGGAAAGATAGATTTTGACTGCATGGATTATCACTGTTAGGAAAATCTTCTGCTACCAGGAAAGAAAATCAGGACAGGACCTGTGAGACCACAGTCTGCTCTGCTCTGCTCATTGAGTTAGTTCTTTCTCTCATAGGAAACAATCTATGGTCACCTAGTGACTCACATAAAATTCCTGAATAAGTCTTCTGTCCTCTTCCCATGCAGTTCATTCATCTTGAACTCACTTTTGTCTCTTTTTCTTTGCTGAACCAGCACCACAACAACAACCATTGGATAGATACACTCTTTCAATGGCCTGCTGTTCTCTTTCAGTTTTATGCCCCTGTAATATTCAAATGGCCTGATTTGATTTTAATGTTTCCATTGATTCCCCCTGCCATCCCCAATTGTTTCCTCTTAATTGTTTCCTATGTTTAGGTTCTGCAATCAACAACATGCCTGTTCACAATGGTTGGCAAGAACATCTAAACATTCTTAGTACCCCACCTTCTGTTCCCTCTGTTCCAGCCACAAAGCTTTATGTTTTTTCTTCTTCAAGATCATTTTGGCAAAGTTCACATCCACCTAAGGAGGTTGAGGGTTGTGATTTTGAATAGAACATGTCTAACTCCTGGTGGTGCTCAGTACTATTAAATGAACAAGGACAAAGAATAATGAGTCCTAAAAGTGGCTACTCTTGGTTGGCCACTGGACTAGGTCTGGAAGGAACTAAAACCCAAGCATCTGTGTACAACTGTGGGAGATTTTTGTCTTAATTGAATCACTTGAAGTGTGAAGACTCACATATAATTCATATCTTTGGAAGTATGAAGATCCGCCTTGAATCTTGGCAGCACTTTCTGTTGGCAGCCAAAGTAAAAGACATGGAAGAAGGAAGTGCGCTCTCTCTCTCTCCCTCTCTCTCTCTCTCTCTCTCTCTCTCTCTCTCTCTCTCTCTCTCTCTGCCTTCTTGTCTTCACTTGTAGTCAAGACTATTCCTTCACTGGGATTACAGCCGAGTTCTTCCATATCTACTGGCATATATCAAAAAAACGGCTGAGACATCCACCCTCATGAACTGAACAACTACTGGATTCTTGGACTTACCAGGGTAAGGCAGGCATTGTTGGACTAGCTGGACCACAGCCTATAAGCTTCTACACACATACACACACACACTCTACAATTCTTGTCTCTTTAGAGAACCCTGACTATTACAGGCCTGAGACATGCTCTATTTCCTATGTGACTCAAAATCAATTTTGAGTGTTTAGCAGACAAGGATTGTCTTTGAATGTTAAAACTGGTTATTTGGTGATTGTATTAAATAATTTTTATTCTGCAATCATAGGTCTGAAGTTAACTAATTAGTTAAAAATCACTAAATCCTTTGCTGTAGCACCCACAATATATAAGAAGTGGGCTTAGGGGTGTCCGTAACAAATAAATTCTCGTGTACTGTATAACCTCAAGTCGATTATTCAGAAATAGGAATGAAGAATTGGACACAGCTATGTGTATTTGATCCTGAAGTCTTGTAAATAATAGAAAAGATTAATAAATCAGATGTTAATTGTCACTGTGCACTTGTTTCACCCCAGGCAATTCCTTGATTAACTGTTAAGCTGAAGGATAAAGGTTCATATAATAGAATAAATTTCCTTCATTCTTATTTATGCTGTGTTATTATTTAATCCCCAAAGAAATCCAACTCAAAAGTGACAAAACAACCAGAAAAGAAAGGAGGAAAAGAAGAAAGGAAGCAAGCAAGGAAGGATGGAGGAAAGAAGAGAAGACAAGAAAGGAAGGAACAAAGGAAGCAAAACACCAACGTGTGCGCGCGCGCACACACACACACAAGGAGAGCATGGAATTAACCACAAAAATCACCATCTTATGAAGCAAGCTCCCAAGGATGGCTGCTGTCATGGTCCAGATATTGAGGAAAATGCTTTTCCAGGACTTGGGCGAGCCTAGGGATGCTCTTCGGCTTATTTCAGGGAGAGTGAGCAGCTTACTTCAAATATGCTGATTAGTGTGCCTTTGTTAGAGGATAACAGTCTTCCAGAAAAGCACCATTAGGAAACCAAAGCAGAAAAAAGTAATGCCTCCAAAGAACACTAGAGATAAGGCATTTCTGACTTTTTCAGAAGAAGCATTTGGAGGCCTTAGTTTATCTTAAAGAGTAAGTGCCTAGTGACATTGGAAAATGCTCAATAAGCAGCTTATTTATAAGAACCAAGACTAATATCATATAACGCATTACAAAATTTAGCAATATTATGATTCTATTTAAGTTTACTTTGATCATTTCTCTTCATTTTCTTCATTTCTTCTTCATTTTTATTCTGGAAGATACTTGCAACAATAGTTTATAATTATGATTAAACCTCAGGAGTTTGCATATGTACTTAATAAATAATAAGAAATTATAATGTAGCATGTAAAGCTATATTTTTCAAATTCCTTTGTACTTTGACTCTTCATGAGTATATTAGAGGTACTTAATATATATTCATTTGCTATATTGTTGAGAAAAAGTATCAATATTGGAAGAATTCAGATATTTCTCTAAACTCTGTTAGTTCTATTTTTGGTTGCAAGCCTAGCCTTTTACAGCCAAGCCATTTCTCCGCCCGATCAATGCTGTCACTAAGTTAAAGAGTGCTGCAGATTAGATTTTTATGCTCTATAATTGTTAAGCGTTCCCCAACTGTTCATCCTTTGGCTCTATTATTTCTTTTCTATTTTTCTCCTTTCTTTTTTCCTTCATTCCCTTCCTTATTTTATTTATCCTGCTACTGTTGTTTAATGTAGTGATCCCCCATTTTTAGACTGTGACCAATCACATTTGCTGAACTCAGACGATGTGGTAGTACCTCTGTGCTAAGTGGCACAGCAAACACAACCATGACTTGGCCTGGTCACCCTTCCTGAGTGTGTAGCTACTTAAGAATGACTATCTGAGTATTTCTTTTATGTTTGTTTGCTTTTTTGAGATGTGCCCTTACTCTGTATTCCAGGCCAGCTTAATACTTCAAATCTCCCTGCCTTAGACTCCCAAGAACTTGAATTTATAGGTGTCTCTCAGTTTACCTGGTTAAATTACTCTGATCTTTTGTCCTAAGGTCTCTAGAAGAGACATATGCTTTGTAGATATCTTACTGTGTGTGTGTGTGTGTGTGTGTGTGTGTGCTTCTATGTGTATATATGAAGATATAAATGATAAAGAAGAACATAATGCAGAATGAATGAGCAAGCAGAGTGAAACCTTAGCCCCCTTTAGGCTTCAAAATCCTTATAATCTTGTTAAGATGTACTTAAAGAACTCCAGACAAAAGTAGACGGTCAAATAAGACTTCTCTTTTGTCATGTGTCCGTCCCTCTACCGTGGAAGCTTAATTTTCATAAATTATACATCAGTGTCCTTACGCAACCTTGAGAACCCTGAATGCAGATATTCAGTCAGAAGATAAGCATTGGTAAGTGCTAAGTTGCCCCATAGAGAAGCCACTCCCACCTGAAGCTCAGTAACTCTCATGTCAACACTTATTTGCAACATTGTTTCAAAATTGTCTTAATTTTATTCTATTTTGTCCTTATTATGATTTTAGGAAGAATACAGAAACTGAGCAACAAAGCGGTGATTCTGTTGTCAAGAATGTGACTGCTGTGAGTTTTGAAAATACATTTAAGTTTTAAAAAAGAAAGAAAACTCACATCTTAATCAGACTCCTTTTAGAGTTTAACAGGTTTATATTTGGTGCTAAATTAAAACAAACAAATGGGGAAAAAAAGAAAAACAAAACAAAACAAAACAAAAGCACTTTTATGCACAGTCATGAAGTATTGGAATTCTGTCATTGGGACTAACAAAAGAAAGCTTTCTTTTTCAAAACTTCTCTGAGAAAAGGGGAAATGTATTGGCTACCGTGGACTTGGCTTTTACACATGTATTTGTAAATAGGCTAAGTATGAAAGTAAACTCACTCTATAGGACTCTCTGGTCATTTGTAACAAAAATTCCTCCTTTTTTTTCTCCATTGTTTTATCTTCATTCTTGTGGGTTTTTTTTTTCTCTGCTATGCATTTGGCCTGCCAATGCCACCTAGAGGTATCTTCAGGCATTGCACCACTCAGGATAGACTAAAGAAATTTTGAATATTCAGGGTATAAGGAATATATATGTTTTTCACAGCAACTATTCAAGTTTCTTGAGATTTCTAGGAATTTGTTAATTTTATAAAGTGTTGACTTCGCAAAATAGCATGGTGAAGTGTGCGGAGGGATTAAAATCCTGGCTCTTGTTGATCAACCTTGAGCAAGTTGCCTATTCACTCAGGAAGTGCGCCTCCGCATTTACAAAGTGCGTGCTGATGTGTGGCTGCTCATGATTATTGGGAGGACTGGGAACACATCTGCCATGTGCTAGATAAGGTTTGCTATATAAAATATACTCTATAGAAAGCATATGGTCTACACTAGATAAGAGATGAGCTTATCGTAAGTATGGCTGTGGTGCTAATTAAAATTATATGGTGTTACATTGAACTAAGCTGTTGTCTTTAAAACAGAAAGACAATTAAATGATATCTATAATTCTCCTTTCAGAAACTTTAAAAACTAAAAGCAAACATAATTATCCTTCCATATATTTCTTGGATCATTAAGGAAAGGAAATTTTGAGAAACTTACATTCCATCACTACAGTCTTCCAAACCAGTTACAGACACTTAGCTAGTGAGGACTGTGGGCCTTAGCTGTGGAAGAGAAGCTTTTCCTTATAAACAGGGTAGGAAGCATGAAACTGGTATATTTCTTCTAGCATGGCAATTCCAACTTGGTGCTGTAAGCTCTGAATCTTTATTGAGCGTAATTAGGGGGAAACCATGGAAAGAATAGGATTCAAATGCTTTCATTTAAAACATAAGTTTCACTAAATGATCTGTGTCTATTTCTTTCTCTTTTCAGCAATGTAAAACCTGAAAATACCCAAGGGTGCACAAGGGGCTGCCACAGAACCACACAAGGGTCAAGAGCTATGTGAAGAATATGACTTTTGATTTCTTTCTTTTTTATTTTTTAAAGTATATTTTCCTTCATCCTCTCCTAATTGCTCCATCCCTCTATAATCCAGACAGTGACTTCTCTTCCTTTAACACCTCAAAAAAGATTCCATCATCAATCTGTTCATTTGTACCTGTCTGTGAGACTATCTTAAGCTCTGGCAGCAACATTATTGAACAGATAAAACATAAGTCTGAAAATCAACTTACAGAGGTATTCGCTTTGTCTTTGAAGGACACACTGCAAAAACCCCAATGGATGTTGGAAACTGCAGACAGCACTGAGGTGTGTGTGTGTGTGTGTGTCTGTGTGTCTGTGTGCATGTGAGTATGAGTTCATGCATGTGCAAATGTGTCTATGTTTGTACAATGCTTTTATAAATACATTTGTGTAATAAAGTTTAATTTTTGAATTAGGTATAGCAATAAAACTGAACTATAAATAGACAGAGTATGACAGTCTAACAGAAGTTCTGATTTTTTTCCTGTCTCTCAAATATTTCTTTTCACAGTAAAGCTTTCTCCAACTTCTGTTGACTGTGAGGAGACACTGAGGCCATAGAAAGCAAATATCATAGGTTGGGGAACTAATGTGTGGGCACAAAAACAGCTAGTATATTATAAACAATGTTTACATATGTTCATACATGCATACATACTTACATATACACATACATTCATACATTACTGGACCTTCTCACATAGAGATGATAAGCTCAGTCATCAGGAATGGGTAAGTAAAAAGCAAAGATTCTTAAGGGATTGATTGTTCATTTCCATTGAAAGAGAAATAAAAACATGAACAAGTTCCAAAATACAGAAAAAATACCAGATTTTAAGAAGATGAGTAAGTTGCTGCCATTGATGTCTATAGAGGATTGGCCGAGGGAGTAAGAGGAGGTGCTTTGAGTTACAGTCTGAGGAGAACAGAATGAGGGCCAGAAACATACTAAAATGGGCAAGTTGTTGAGGAATGTGCTGTAAACTTCAATAAGCTTGCAGATGTGAGTGTGCAATTTAATGAGAAAAAGCTCATACCTTCTTGAAGTTGAGGAGAGGGCAGGTACAAAGGCAGGGGCTATTATATTTAAGAAAAAAAACATGTGCCACAAAGAAGAAACTTGAGAGTTTGTACTAGGACAATAGGAGAAGATATCTGGAGAGCAAGATCCCTATCAATGTGAAGTCCCAGAGTGCAAGTCAGTTCCATTATAAATGATACAGACTTCATGAAACATAGTGCAGACAGGGTCTTCTGCTGAGAAAAAAAAATCATCCGGGACATTTTCCCTCACATCCTGAAACCATCAAAGAAGACATTGCAGCTGCAGTTGACTGTGGAAGCAGTCAAACCACATGTCAATTTGATAGCAGAATCTGGCGATGTCTTCAGCGTCCACATGGGTGGTACTGTTTTTTGTAGGCAAAGGCCCTACTGAAGTTTGGTCACAGAGGCTTGCCTTAAGATCCCAGGGAGCCATTTGTGGAACAGGGCTGGATTTCCCAAAGGAGAAACTGAAAGGCAGTTGTGTGAACCTGTGACAGTGAAATCTAAACTGTAGTAAAGACTTAGAATGTTGGAAAGGCCAGAACCATGGTGGACCAAGCACCAGGCATGGAGAAAAACAGACTAGAGGGAAATGGCTGCCTTCAGCTGTTGGCCCACATGTGATACCATGACAACTCTTGGATCCCAGACATAGAACTGCAGGATTCGATATTTGCCCTACTGGATTTCAGTCTTGCTTTGATCTGAAGTTGGCTACCCCTCTCTGCTTCCCTGTCGGGATAGGAGCATAATCTCTGTGACAATGAAAATGGAAAATATGCAATTTATTTGTTTACTATGTTCTAAGGATTCATAATTAAGAGATTGCATAAGTCTTGGAAAGGACATTGTACTCTTAAAGAGTGTTGAAATTGTTAAGTCTATGGATACTTTTGAAATCGGAATTAGTACATTTGACATTATGGGACTGCGTTAATTCTATGGAGGCCAAGAGCAGAATTTTCTGGTCAAAAAACAATTTTTTAGGTGTCAAAATGACAAGTATTGTACTTGTGATGAGGACACTTGAGCAATCACTTGAATGCATTATGATAAACCTTGAGGTGTGCAGAGATGGCTCAGCAGTTACAAATACTAGCTGCTCTTCTAGTGAACCTAGGTTCAGTTTCTAGCACCCATATGGCTGCTAACAATCTGTCTGTCACTCCATGGATCCAGAGGATCCAACACTGTCTTCAGGCCTCATTGGGCACTGTATACAAGTGATCCACACATACACCCACAGCTAAATACTCATATGCATAAAATAAAAATAAGCACATCTTTTTAAAAAGCTCTATCTAGGCCATTGGTTTTGCACACTTTCGGGTGAGCCTCTGCTGGTATTTAATTGTATAGAGAACACCTACTCTGAATATGACACCACCATCCCATGGGATGATTTCCAAACTGAACAAAATGGAAAGAGAAGCTAATAACTAATTCCAGTGCCATTTCTGTTCACATACCAGATCAGTGCTCCTTAGCAAGCCATTCCTGCTTTTATTCCTTCCTAATCCTGGTGTGAGCTAAATAGAACCCCTTCCCTTCCATTTATTTTTTTTTTTTGGTCAGGTTTTAGGTCATTGAAAGTATGATGGAAAAAACTAATATAATGAATGTCTTGAAAGATTTGCATTCTCCAAATGTTTGATTAGACTTTGAAATAAAGAGGCTGTTACATATAATGAAGGGGGAAATTCTCTTCTAAGATTTAAACTACCATTGTGTAGCCCTTTCTTCTGAACTATAATATTCTCTTCTTAAAAGACTCTGAATGTAAACAAAAGTCACAAGTTCAGGGAAGCTGAAACTCTCTGGACTCAAGAGGCCTCTCTCCACAGTCAGAAAAGCAGTAAATACTTGTGGAGAACAAGAGACTCTGATTGGACAAGGTGCCAAATACAGACAACATATATGTACATCTACATAGTGTTCTTTACTATGCTGACAATGTCATTAATTTATTAATTACAGTAGAAAAAAGTCAAACAGTAAACTAGAACATTAAATGATGAAGTTCCCAGTCTTTGCTAATCCAGGATAAAAGATCAGAAAGTTGCATACCATCAACTTGGTTCTGAAACTACACATGCTCTCTGGTTTCATAGAATGTCCAAAATCATACAACATCAATGTGTCTTCTAAAACTAATGCACTTGTGGATTACAGAAGGGAGCTGAGAGATTGAAATTGACTGGAGTGATACTTTTGCTCCTTATAGCATCATTTGACAGCTTGTTGAGCCACTATGCTCAATCTTCTGGCTAAGGTGTCAATCAACCTCTCTTCAATGCCATCCCACATAGAATACCATGAAACCATGATGTTTATAGTTTATGAGTTTGCTGTAGCTAATGCTAATCATTGAAAGGTGGCAGTACTTGATGTAGCTCTTAAGATTTTGGAAAAGGGCTGGGCAAAGTTCCTAGGACATTAAAAACACCCAGAGCAGCATTTAAAGCATGTGTAAGATTTCTATTCTTACCATGCATGGGGTTCTTCATTTCATGCAATGACTGTTTTCTTGTGTACATAAAGAACAACAAAATAAAGACATAAGTGGGCAGTTATTCTCATGCTGATAATAGGTCTTCCAAACCGTCTCTCTAGGAATGTGCCCTATAACTGCTCCCATGTCAGATTTCATGAACAGATCAAGACCCTTAGAAAATATACACATAAAAGTCAAATCTTACTTGATAAGGGGGGAAATAAAAATTAGCTTTTGACGTTTATATTATTTGCATTCTGTTACAAACAACATATTAATAAACAAAGGACACTATAGATAAAGCCCTTTATTTTAATAATAATCACCAGGACCTTTACTTAGAAATGGTCGATCCCCATGATTCCTTAATTTCCAAAATCAGATTTTGATCACAGGTCATAGTAAGGACAAATAATTCTAGCACTTGGGAACAAGAAGCAGGGGAAGCAGGAATTCCTCTTTTATTACATTGTAAATTGGGACAGACTGACTGAATGAGATCCTGTGTCCAAAGTAAAGAAAGAATGAAAAAAATGAGATATTTGGATGGTGCCCAACAAAATGGCAGAGGAATATGTGGATGGAATATATGCCTTAGTGAAATCACCCAACAACCATGTCAGAAATTCGTGACATACACTGAAGGCTGTATTTTGGATAAAATTTTACATCCATATATTTTTAAAATAATAACAGTCATCACGGCAGTTAAAATAGTAGTCACCAGACCCATCTCTGTGGGTGACGGGCACCACTACAATGAATGAACGTGTGATGAAGAGGTAGGAGAGATAGTAGGGAAGAACAGAATAAGGTGTGTGCTGTGAAAAGAGACAGAACTGGAGACAAGACTGTTGATAGGTGCGAGAGAGGGTTGAGGTCTAAGTGGAACGCTCTGTAACCATGTGCTTTCCCACTCATTCCCCAGGTTCTAAATAACAACTCAAAGGCTTCTTATTGTTTTAAAAACGCCCAGGCCATAAACCTTGTCTTGTTTTCCCAACTAACTTATATCTTATATTAACCAGTTTACACTATTCTATGTCTGCCACATGGCTAGTTACCACTCCTCAGTTTCATACATCCAACTTCCCCTAAGTCCAGATGGGAATCTTTTCTCATGCCAATTTCCCAGAATTCCTCTCTCTCCCTGTCCCTGCCACTGTCCCTATCCCTCCCTCCACCCCCCTCTCAGATATCCCACCTTCTAATTTACCCTTTTCTATAGGCCATATAGCTTTTATTGACAAGTGATGCTTCCACACAGTACTTAAGAGATTATCACTACATTTACCCCTTTTAGTCCAATAAAAGGTTCTTTCTCTAACATCAATAAACTATGTCAAATAAGAATAACTATAAAAACTATCAGGCAAGAATTGCATTCATAATATCCAGTCCATATCCATCTGGCAACTTTTGAGAAAGTATTCTACTGTCACCAAGATATTCTATCTTGGTGAGTTCAAAGTTCTGTACCTAAATCATTTTCTATCATAACTTGTATTACCAACTCAAAAACATCTTCATAGCCAAAACATTTTCTTACATCCTAAACAACTGAAGCTTAATTATGAGACTATGACTATCTAGTCTTCCACTTCATCAGAGACCTGAGAAGGATAAATGTTACTCAGTAAATAAGGACAGAGCAAACAGCTTCCAAAATTATGGAAACTATTGAGGTTGCTGACTGCCTGGACAGTCACTTGAGATTTTTCTGTGTCATTAGAGAATCATCTTCAGCCTTCTGCCCTCTTGGCAGATGATTTCTCTGCATCCCATTTGATCAGTTTGGACAGCATACTGTCAGCAGCTGAAGTAAGGGCAGTTTCTTGCCCAGTGACTAGCTTGCCCCATTTGAAGCAAACTCCATATGGACATTGTTTGATGCTCATCATCTTTGAAGTAGAATAGGGATGATGCCAAGAGGAGACATGTCTCACTGTATTGAAATGCCTTATGTTAACAAAACATCTTTAAATGACATATTCTGTAGATCTCCGCAGTTTTTGAAGACCATCTATCTATAGCATATCTGAGCTTGTTTCTAGATATTTACTCTCTGTTCAACCTAGAGAGCATTATTTCTCTAATTAAGTAGTACCTGACATGACCATAAGTCTGATGGATTGACTACTAACTTGAGTTTCTTAATTAACCTAAATAGTTTGCAATAGCAACTTTTAAGGACTAGAACTTCACATTACATAGGCATGCTACCTTAAACAAGAGTTGAAACATATATACAATATGTTGTAAAAGAAAAAATAACCTTAAGTTTGAATCAGACTTCCATACCAATGTGAAAATATTCAGCTTGTTAATGTTCCTTAGTCTAAAAGTAGATTCAACAATCTGCTCTTTTAACTTAACATTTCTATGCTCCCATTTTTTTCTTTTCTTCCCTTACCCCCTCTTCTTCCACTAACATTAGATAGACGAGAAAGAAGAATATAGGACAGAAAAAGAAAAAAAGAAATCCGTGTGTGTAATCTCCTATACTTTTTTCCTCCCTGACAAGACCATTAACAACTTGTAAACAATCTCCCCTAAAATGATGACAAAAACCCATCGCACATCAAACAACCAAAGCCACATACCCAACCTCTTGGGAATGGGATGCCATTCTTTAAAATTACTTCCTGCTGCCTTCGATGACATCTTTTATGAGGGCCCATAGAAAATTGGGATATGGCCAAGTTTTAGGAAAGCTAGGTGTGTCATGTGCTGTCCAGTCTCTGTGTGATGCAAAAGTGAAGGGCTTAACTGAAGTCCTGGCTGGACCAGTTTGCAAGGCTGGACCAACTGAGGTAGCCATTTTAAAGTTGTTCTGGATGCAGATTTTTAAGGAAACACCATTTGAGGCAGTCTGTAAGGCTGGATCACCTGGCTACTATGTGAAACATATAAAATTTCAAAGGTACTATACATACGTTTCTTCATTAACACATGTAGGGAATGCGCAGTGTGCGCAATTCAGCTAAATATAATCCTTTGCTCAATGTTCAAGAAGAAAAAGAGGCATTTATCTTGGTAAGTGTTTGGACTCTCTTACCGAACTGAAATATAAATTTTCATTCATGCCATTTGAAAGGATAGCATGATAAGTCTTGTGGACTCTGCAGCTAACAAAATGTATTGGCTATGTGTAGTTGAAGTCCTGGCTGGAGACATTTTTATGTCTCAGCCAGTTTCAGAACTGTTCCTATTTAGAGTGATTAGCATATACTTGACCTCTTTTCTTCCTCTTCCTCTTCCTCTTCCTCTTCCTCTTCCTCTTCCTCTTCCTCTTCCTCTTCTTCTTCTTCTTCTTCTTCTTCTTCTTCTTCTTCTTCTTCTTCTTCTCCTCCTCCTCCTCCTCCTCCTCCTCCTCCTCCTCCTTCTTCTTCTTGGTTTCTTTCTTCCAAGGTCTGTAGCCTTGATCATCAAAATGTCTCCTCCTGTCAATTCTAATCTTTACTGAATTTGATGAAATCTATAGCTTTTATTCTCCAGTTGAAACACAGACAAAACCTCTTCTCCAAAATAACACATTTCCTGTTTTCCATTCTGAAATTAAGAAATGTATAGGCTGATCTAAGTCAGCAGTCATTTCTAAAATCTAGTACATTCCAGCAGCTGTGTTATCTGTCTTGTTGACATTTTAAAAGTTTAAAGTCAAACAGCATTATTTAATCTACATCTAGGAGATCTTACATCCCTCTTCTGTTCCATGAGCACTTTCTTCAAGTGTAGTTAGATCTTTTTACAATTGTTTGACTAGTAGGATTGTAAGATACAACTGTAACATGTTTTATGCTTTATTAATATCGAAAATTGATGTATCTTTCTGAATACATATGTTGGAGCATCATCAGCTTCAATATTTAAAGTCATTTCTAAGATAGCCAGCTTCTTCAATATATGTACAATCTCAGATTTATCCTTTTCAAAATTCAAGGAAAAAGCCCATTAGAATTCTGACTATGTATCAATACTATAACGTATCAAAACATGTACATATTTTAATTCCTCAAACTCTACAAAATGAAACACATAATCTATGACATTGTTCTAAGGTAGAATTATTGAACAGACTCAGTTATCTTAATTCAGTACATTGCATCACTATGAGTTGACATTCCAAATCCTCAAACCTTTGTGGAGTTTTCTCACCCAGAACTACCTGTTTAGTTATCATTGTAGATTACAGATTGTATTCTTCTGAAGATTCTTTATTCTGATTTAAAGAATCCTCTAATCTCTGTTCTATGGCCTCTAATCTAGCATTTAGTTTTTTTAGTCTTCTTCTTCTTTGTTTTATTTTGATTTTTACTAGAAGATATATATATATATAATATACAATATAATGTATAATATAAAATATAAAAATATTATTTGCATATTGATCATCTGAACAAAACTCTATAGGGTCCAAGTGCCCTCCCTCTTCTATAGTGTTTTCCATTTTCAACACAGAAAGTATTTTTCTTTGTAAATCTAACTCTTTCCTTAAGGTCCTCCCAAGTATCTTACTAAGTCTGTTGACTTTTCAGCATTTTCCACCATTTCCACATGTTTGTAACCTTGTGTCTGCCAAGTCTCTGTGCTGCTCAGCTTGCACGTTGAGCAGGCAGCTGACTCCTGGCTCTGCATCCCTCAGGCAGGTCCCTTTCTCCAGGCTGAGCAGTTGCAGGCTTCTCCTGCACAGACCTGAATTTGGTTGCAGTTTTCCCACGGGCCACCAAGCTGTCTCTAGTGTGCTTTCTGACCCTTTACTGGAACCATGTTACACTTGGGACAAGCCACAGCCTTTATGTCTTGAAGCTCCAGTAGAAGGGCTGCTGGCTTTTCTACTCGGCAGGTCTACTCAGCAGGTCTACTCGGCAGGGCTACTCGGCAGGTCTACTCGGCAGGGCTACTCGGCAGGGCTACTCGGCAGGGCTACTCGGCAGGTCTACTCGGCAGGGCTACTCGGCAGGGCCTTTATTTTATTATTATTTTTTTTACAGCCATCTTCTGCACATCCTCTGTTTGTTTTCCCTGCTTCTGCTCCAGACTTTGGCTAGAAAACTGCCTTCCACCCAGGAGTTCTCAGACTCTAATCCAGGATTCTTCAACCCCATACATTGGACACTATTTGTAACCTCGTGCATTTCCACCCCCACCCCAGTTCCCAAATAACGACTCAGAGGCTTATTATTTATTGTTTGGACTTTTTCCTGATAGCTCATAACTTATATTAACCCATTTATATTATTCTGTCAGCCACATGGCTAGTTACCTGTCCTCATTTTCCTACATCTGACTTCCTCCAAGTCCTAAGTAATGATAGGGAATCTTTCCTTGGGATTGACTATTTTCCAGAGTTCCTTTCTCTCTGCTGAATGTCCCACCTTCTAATCTACCATTTTCTACAGGCTTATTTTAATGGCAGGTGTTGCTGCTACACAGTACTCTTGGGGTTACCCCTATAACGTTTCATTGCCCAGTGGGGTCATTGGAGTGGTTTACACTGACTCAGACTCAGTCCCATGAATGTGGCTGTGGTCCATGATGGAGGCCCAAGGTGTGAGCATGGCTCACTTTCTGAATGGTCCTTGAAAGACCACCATGGTCCACGATGCCACTGGCGGTCATGTTGGTGTTTGT
Source organism: Tokudaia tokunoshimensis (assembly GCA_036184795.1). Lineage (NCBI taxonomy): Eukaryota > Metazoa > Chordata > Mammalia > Rodentia > Muridae > Tokudaia > Tokudaia tokunoshimensis. The sequence continues at coordinate 62,892,466 of BTHU01000022.1, read as the reverse complement.
GGTTCATTATGTTGTCTGAGGCCATGATGAGGACTGAGATCTATATGAATTTACTCAGTCTAAGCTACTGATTGAAACCATGATGATGTCATGAGGATTTTTAACCTGGTTGGGGGAGGGTGGGGTTGTTGACGTGAATGTCTTGTGTAGCCACCTGAGGCTACCAGTGATGGATATGAGTGGGTCAGAGGTTCTGATACTGTGGGGGATGGGAGTGGCATGTTGATGTCTGTGGTCTGTGTTACCACGCAACACCATGTGGATATTCATGGTTTGTGTTGCCACCTGAAGCCATGTTGATGGCCAATGACTGTGCTAAAGGCCAGGAGCCATGTTGATATGAGTAATCTGCGCAGCCACCAGAAGCCATGTTGGTGTCTTTGGCCCATGCTGCCGCTGGAGGCCATAGGCATGGGAGGGCCTTCATGGCCCCCCTGAGTCCATATTGATGTCTAGACCCATGCTGCCCCTGAGGGTCATGTCTGGGTCCATGGTTTCACTGCAGCAGGGGCCATGTTTGTACTCTGTGCTGTTGCCAGAAACCATTTGTAAGACATTGACCTGTGCTTCTGCTCACTGTAAAGAAAAAGAAAGCTACTTTTGCAGTGATATTGTTGACTATAGATACACAGTTGAGAAAGAAGGACATGAAAGGCTTCTGTAAAAACACCTACCACCACTCTACCTCCTAAAAGAAGTAACAGCCTAAGCAGGAACTCTTAAAAACTGTGATAATGATTCTGGAAGTACAGTGCTCTACAATTCATGACTCCTGGTGAGGGTGTGGGAGGGGAAGGACTCAGTTCTATTTATGGGACCAGACCACTAAGAGTTTGACCATGCTCCAGTGAGTATATAGATAAGAGAAATTGGACTTGGTTTTTGTTTCTTTATTTGTTGTTTATTGGGAATTGTTGTTGTTGTGAAGGGAGGTCACAAAGGTGGGGGCAGACATGGAAGGACTGGGAAGGTTGATCTAGGTGTATGATGTGAAACTCCCCCAAAATCAATCATGTTGAAAAAAATAAACAATAGTAAAAGCAATTTACAGCAAACCAGTAGCCAACATGAAACTAAATGGAGAGAAACTTGAAGCAATCCCACTAAAATCAGGGACTAGACAAGGCTTCCCTCTCTCTCCATATCTTTCCAATATAGTACTTGAAGTTCTAGTTAGAGAAATTAGACAACAAAAGGAGGTCAAAGGGATACAAATTGGAAAGGAAGAAGTCAAACTATCACTATTTGCAGATGATATGATAGTATACTTAAGCGACCCAAAAAACTCCACCTGAGAACTCCTACAGCTGATAAACAACTTCAGCAAAGTGGCCGGATATAAAATCAACTCAAGCAAGTCAGTAGCCTTCCTATACTCAAAGGATAAGCAGGCTGAGAAAGAAGTAAGAGAAATGATACCCTTCACGATAGCCACAAACAATATAAAGTATCTTGGTGTGACTCTAACCAAACAAGTGAAAGATCTGTATGACAAGAACTTCAAGTCTCTGAAGAAAGAAATTGAAGAAGACCTCAGAAGATGGAAAAATCTGCCATGCTCATAGATTGGCAGGATTAATATAGTAAAAATGACCATCTTGCCAAAAGCAATATACAGATTCAATGCAATCCCCATCAAAATCCCAACTCAATTCTTCATAGAGTTAGAAAGAGCAACTCAAAAATTCATCTGGAATAACAGAAAACCCAGAATAGCTAAAACTATTCTCAAGAGTAAAAGAACTTCTGGGGCAATCAATATCCCGGATCTCAAGCTGTACTACAGAGCAATAGTGTTAAAAACCGCATCGTATTGGTACAGTGACAGGCATGTAGATCAATGGAACAGAATTGAAGACCCAGAAATGAATCCACACTCCTATGGTCACTTGATCTTTGACAAAGGAGCTAAAACCATCCAGTGGAAAAAAGATAGCCTTTTCAACAAATGGTGCTGGCTCAGCTCGAGGTCAACATGCAGAAGAATGCAAATTGATCCATTCTTGTCTCCTTGCACTAAGCTCAATTCCAAGTGGATCAAGGACCTTCACATAAAACCAGACACACTGAAACTAATAGAAAGGAAACTAGGGAAGAACCTTGAACATATGGGCACAGGGGAGAATTTCCTGAATAGAACTCCAATAGCTTGTGCTCTAAGATCAAGAATTGACAAATGGGACCTCATAAAATATAAAGTTTTTGCAAGGCAAAAGACACCGTCAAAAAGACAAAGCAGCAACCAACTAACTGGGAAATGATCTCTACCAACCCTACATCTGACAGAGGGCTAATATCCAATATATACAAAGAACTCAAGAACTTAAACTCCAGAGAGGCAAGTAACCCTATTAAAAAATGGAGTACAGAGCTACACAAAGAGTTCTCACCTGAAGAATATCTAACGGCTGAGAAGCACCTAAAGAGATGTTCATCATCCTTAGTCTTTAGGGAAATGCAAATCAAAACAACCCTGAGATTCCATCTCACACCAGTCAGAATGGCTAAGATCAAAAACACAGGAGACAGCAGTTGTTGGTGAAGATGTGGAGAAAGAGGAACACTCCTCCACTGCTGGTGGGATTGCAAGCTGATACAACCACTCTGGAAAGCAGTCTGGCAGTTCCTCAGAAAACTGGGCATGACACTCCCGGAGTATCCGGCTATACCACTCCTGGGCATATACCCAGAGGCTTTACCTGCATGCAATAAGGACACATGTTCCACTATGTTCATAGCAGCCTTATTTATAATAGCCAGAAGCTGGAAAGAACCCAGATGTCCCTCAATGGAGGAATGGATTCAGAAGATGTGGTATATTTACACAATGGAATACTACTCTGCAATTAAAAACAATGAATTCACGAAATTCCTAAGCAAATGGTCAGAACTTGAAAATATCATCCTTAGTGAGGTAACCCAATCACAAAAGAACACACATGGTATGCAGTCACTGATAAGGGGATATTAACCCAGAATCTCAGAATACCCTAGACACAATTCGCATATCAATAGATTTCCAACAAGATGGAAGGAGAGACCCCAGTCCTGGAAAGACTGGACGTAGGGGAATGCCAGGACAGAGAAGCGAGAGGTGGTTGAATTGGGAAAAGAGGGAGGGAAGGGGGCTTGTGGAAATATGAAGTGATCTAAAGCCTGAAAAGACAACCGAACTTCTCCCCGCTTTATTCCAGGCCATGATGCTTTTTCACTATTGGTGACCTAATTTAAACACCACATCTGCTTTATTAATTGTCAGTTATCAGTGAGATGGTACCCAGGAATTGGGGCAGAGTACTGGAACTGTAAGGATCCTGATGGCATGTAAAGAAAACAAAACTAATAACTCCAATTTACTTCTCACCTAATATCTTCTCCTATCTCAATTAATTCATGCTTTCCTTGAAGAAACAATGCAGTGTAGTGAATAAATAAGCATTTAGTGAAGCCTTTAGAGAAAATGACAAAGCTGGGTTAGAAGGATTCAAGACAAAGAAATGTTGGAGTAGCTGAGGTTTTAGATGGAACAGAAAGAGCAGCTATCAGAGAGCTGATACGTGAGCAAAGATTTCAAAAAAGAGAGACAAGAGTTCAGTGAGTACCAGGGAAATTATAATCCATGTAGAAGAATCTGTAAAGGCTGAGTTGAAGCCAAAAGTAGCATGTGGAGAAACAAAGAGCAAAGGACTGAAGAGGCTGGGGCAGGGAAGAAAGACAAAGAATGCTTAAAAGATAACACTGAGGGGAAAGGATGGAAGGCCTTGGGGACCTCCCTTTGTTGGAGCTGAACACCATGGGACATAGCAGAGCATGCCAAGCAAAAGACTGGGTATGGTCTGGTGCGCATGTAACGGATCTCTATCAGTGCTCCGTGTGGATCATAGCTGGCGGCAGAGCTAGAACAGGGCAGGTTGTGAAGACCTTTAGAAAACAAGACAACAGGAAGAGATGAGGACGAGTCAGACAGAAGTGTGAAGTGGAAGGCAGAAGTGGAACCTGAATGTCTGGGGTTTAAAATGGGTCTTGCTGAGCAAGGCTGTGTTATTAGTATCTCTGGGATCCTTTTAGGAAGCACGTTGCCCATTTACTGACTGTCTGCTTCCTTTGGCTCATCAGTCATTTCTTGTGTGACCCTCAACCTCTCCCTCTCTGTCAGTCTCCTGCTAACCCTGCCTCCTCTTCTAATGATGGTTTTGATTATGCTGCGTCCACCCAAATAATCCAGACTATCTTTCTGTCTTAAGGAACTTAAAATAATCACATCTTTGAAAGAATTTTAGCTATTAATCTAATAAAAATGTTTGAGAGACCATTATTGAGCTTACCATATCAATCAAATAACCAAGAACATCGGAATATTCGATGGGTTGAGATGTTAGTGGTGTGAATTTGTCTATAATGATCAAAGTCCTAGTTAACTCTTGTTACCACAAACTTGTGTAATGCTATTGTAATAGAAGTTAGAGATGTCTGTGCTCTATTTTTCACTCTGCATCTTTATGCCTAACTTCAGAGACAAATATGAAAACTCTCCAGTGATTCACTAATGTTCACATTCCTTTTACATGGACTATATGCTGACCTTTCTGGCCAATTTCATTGCTGAATACTTGATCAATGACTGCAAAGGTTTTCTTTTCTGTTTGTAAAATTGAAGACATATAGCTAAGGTAATAAATAGCAGGTTCTTTGTGGCAATAGCACCTTTGTAGTCAAAATATGAACATTCATCAAAACATCATATGCAAAATGAGAATAAGAACAAGGGTGAAAGGCAGAGTGGAATAGTCAACTAACCTGAGGTAGATTTTAGCGTTGTATTTTCTTTTGCTCTGCTGATTTTGCCCAACATTTGTAGTGTTAAAATAGAGGCTAAAAACATAGGATCCTCAATTATGCGCTTATAAGCCATTTCTAATTTTGTCACTGTTCCCAAATTAGGCATATTGGCCTGTGACCTGAACTGTGAAAGAAAGCAATAAAAAAGGACATTGTTTTCCTCACTGTAACTCTTCTGTTTTATTGGAGGGTGATGGTGGATACTTCACAATGTGACTTCAGAATAGTTCCCTTTGTCAAGCTGAGTCACAATTTGGGCAAACCCAGCTCCAGAATGTGCCAGAGGATTCCTTCCTGTTCTACAGCACAAAATTGAGGATGCAACTTAATTAAATCTCCAAATGAAAGTGGCTCAAAATAAAATTCTCAAAGTTTATAATGTTTAAATAGATTTATCTTTCACCTCGTGTCTATGACACTTCCAGTTTTATTTCAGACAATCATTTTGATTGATTTGGAAGAATACTTCTTTTGGTCTTGTGAATCTAAATGTTTTAATGGTAAAATGCAACAAATTGCTACAATTTGAATTGTATATGTTTTATATTGATTCCTATAATAAACAAACCAAAAGCAAAGATAAAATCATTATAATTTATGTAACATATGTTTTGTATTAATTAATGCAAAATATTTTAAGTAAACAAATCTACACCAAGGCTAAAATGAGCATTTGTGGAAACAAGACATTTGTTTTATTTCTTGAAGTACACTAGAGATGTAACTGCAGTATTTTCTTAGATAAAGCTGTGAACAATGTGCTAATTACTTGCTATAATTAAAACTTAAGCTAAAATTGTTAATATAGCATATCTGTGTGCCTATTTTATCTTTTCAGATAGTATATGTAAGAAACACTGAGATTGTATCTAAATTAAGGGACTATTATTATTTTCCTATGGTAAAAATAAGACTCTCTTTAAAGTAATAGAATTATGTGAGTAACGTGTAGCTGTATAATAATTTTAATCTTTTTTACTTATAAATACAGTAGGGTTTTTTGTAAAATGTTCCCATAAGTACCTCAAAAGCCTCTGTGAGAGAAAATATTGTTTTTAATCTAAATAGATGTTGAGGCTTGAAATGCAGTATATAATTGTAATGGGGAGTAGTTACTTAAGGAGAAGTGCTGGTCCCAACTCAGCTATCACTTTTGTTACTCCAAACAGTAACACCTCCTCATGTAAGTGGATCTAATCTCAGAGGAATGTGCATTGTATTACAGTTTTAATTTATGCTTCTTACTTGGTAATCCAAATTATACCTCACAAAGACAATCATATGAGGGCTGCTACCATTATACTGTGAAGCAGTATTCATTTGTAAGGTAGATTTTCTTTTACGCTTATTCATTAGCCTTCATCATTAACAACTGAGAGATATTTTTCAGAACCATAGTATTTTCAGGCATGTATGATACCCAGGCTTGGCCTCAGGATAACTTGTGTCATGTAATCTCCTAAAGTGCTTGTTAAAAAATTAGTTTCCCACATTCCACCCCAACTAAGCATCATTGAAGCAGAATCCCAAGGCAGGGTGTGGCCCAGAAATTTGTATCTGAAACAAGTTTAGCTGGTGAAACTGGTAGGGAAAGTTAAGGAGAGTTCTATTGTAGAGGGCTAATGTCAGTTTTCTGCGTTTTGCTCTATCAAGCTTTTTAAAAGAACAGTACACTCTGAGAACAGATGAGTCAGAGAGGGAAAGTCAGAGGAAGAGGGAGAGACAGAGACAGAGTGAGAGGGAGAGGGAGAGACAGAGAGACAGAAGAAGAGACAGAGGGAGAAGGAGAGGGAGTAGGAGAAGGAGAAAGAGGGGGAGAGGGAGAAGGAGAAGGAGAGGTATGAGGAGAGGGAGAAAGAGAAGGAGAGGGAGTTATAGACAGTAGTGAACTGCCTTGTGGGTACTGGGAATAGAAACCCTGGTCACTGTAAGAGTAGCAATTGTACTTGACCACTGAATCATTATCTCTCTATGAAGGTTCTTTTTAAAACTAATATTTGATAATGTGTGGAACTCAATATGTTAGCAAACATTATTATTTCTTATGTACTGTAAATTTGACCAATTCTCAGTCTGACACAAGGACATTCAAAGCTTCTTAGAAGCTAACAGATGAATGTCAGTGATAGATGAATAATTACACAAAATTTCTTGTCTTCCTTTGGTCAATATGAAAATATTTATAATATTTTAAAGATTCTAAGTACCCACTCACCAAGGTATGCCAAGTTCATGATACCCAATTTTATTTATTTGTTTTCTGTATTTTCAATGTGAGAATATTTTTGTTATATTCCCATAGTTTCTATTTAAAAATTTTTTTCCAAATACAAAATCATTAAAGAAAATATTCTACCTATATATATTCCCTATTTTTCCTCAAATCATCTAAGCCCTACAAGACATAAAGGTAAATCCTGTTGAGATTCACATTTACGTAAAATAATATGTTCAGAATAAAAATTCAGATATTGATTCCAGTTGTCATTGCTAATCTTTATCCTGATTGTAGGATATATAATATTGAGTAATGGGTTGTAATATTCGTTAAAGACACTAGGACTCTGGAACATCACTTAGAAAAGAGACACTAGAACTCTGGGAACATCACTTAGAAAAGAGACAGCAATCATTATGGACTTGTTCTTCTGTCCATACTTCAATCATGCTTGATCTGTATATTTCTATGTCCTATATCTGCAATTATGTTTCGAAGCTGTTTCCAGAAACTCTATATACTTTTTTACATGTAAGTTATACATAATAATCTATAACTTATACAGTTATCAGAGGATTGGTCCAGGACCTTCCCATCTCAAGAAACCAAAGTCTACTGGTGCTTAAGTCCTATGTATAAAATGATTCAGTACTTACATAAAGCCTATATACACTTTTATGTCTAATTTAAATCAACTGTAGTTGATTTATATCTAATAAGACTATTATGTAAGTGTCTATTATACTGTACTTCTTCAAGAATAATGTTAAGAAAATCTGTACATGTTAGATATAGACACAATAATTTTTCTTTTTAGAAGAACACTCTGTTATTTGAAATCATTAATGCATCATATTGAACGTAAACTTTTGTATCCAGAGTGTATCCCACCTGCATAGCCTCTCAGAGATTTCATGACATTTCAGAATGCATCACCTGTGTTCCTGTGCTGCCATGAACAGTCCCTGACACCCTTAAGCATAAAATTCCTTAAACACAAAGCTAAGGACCTCCTCTAACTTTACCTTCAGTCTCTGTGGGTGGATGCTAAAGTCCTCGTCCTCTGTGCCCTTGTGCAAGTAGTCTTGATAGACACTTGGTATCACTTAACCTTCCACATCACATTCAAACATTATTTTCCAAGCCACAGAAAATGTATTTCTCTAACTTTTATGATGCATCAAACAAAAAACTATGAATTATCCTTTGAGGTTAATCTTAAATACAGAACATGAAAAGCAAGCTATTATAATCAAGTAAATTCAATGCACTGGAAATCTATACTCACAGTACAGAATTCAGTGATTGTAGAGTGATGGTTATATGACAGATATATGAAAAATTAGGGCTAACACTTGCTACAAGGGGAGCCTTATTTGGTTGAAGACCCCAAATTCACATAATTATGCAAGTTTTAGGAGTCTAGGTGAGGTTTCTTGTAAAAAGGATAGCAAAAGCATAAAAAAATAAGAACTGATAAAATGTAATGAAAGGACCACTGAAATGCAGTTAAAGGACTGTGTTTTAAAAAGCTGCTGGGATATTTCCAAAGAGATATGTCAGAAGGAGAAAACCGCAAATAACTGCAGCAAGTGCTGCTATTCCAAACCAACATGGGGCAAAAAAATCTCCCTACAGTGGTGGCTGATTCAGTCACAATAATAAGAATTACATCAGAAACCGAGAACACATTCAGGTAGCAAAAATATGTCACACTCACACTACACTGCATTCCTTAGCATGGACAAATGGGTATCGTATTCTTTAATAATAAATGGAATGTTCTACATGTTAAAAGATGAACAGGCCTTTTCAGTAATGTGCAGAAGTCATTTGTTAGGAGTGCATCAGCACTCATTGAAAGCGTTAGATGCTGTAAGGGATTATAAACCTTTCATTCTCCTGTTCATACAAAATTTGCACTGTAATGTGGTTACCATTTCATGTATGTCACAGAACAACCTAGTTTAATGTTTTTCTTCTTTGAATTCTTTTCCTCTTCTTTTTCTGAGTTTTGACAAATAGTGTGTATTTCAGTGAATCTGACATTATTAAATAATACTTACATTACACCCCCCCAAAAAAAAAGCACACCAAAATTCTAGATATTAGGAGTATCTAGCCTTGGCAAGCTCAACAGTGCAGTAGATGCTGTGTGTCATTTTTGTTTTTCACCCTGTGTTTTGTCATATTCCTTTGAGATCAACATATTATAGACCTTAGTAGTTACTTTTCCATTGTTGTTAAAACACACCATGATAAGGACAACTTCTAAAAGAAAGCATGGAATTAGGGGTTTGCTTATAGTTCCAGAGACTGCGTCCATAACCATCACGATGTGGAGTGCCGCAGCAGCAGCAGGCAGGCATGGCCCTGAAGCAGCAACTGAGACCTTCAATCTTATCCACAATTTGGAGGCAGAGAAGGTGTGGGAGGGGTGGAGGGAAGGAAAAAGAGAGAAAGAGAAAGTGGAGAAGCATTTGAAACCTCAAAGCACATTTCCAGTGACACACTTCTTCCAACAAGGCCACACCTCCTAATCCTTCACAAAATAGTTCCACAAACTGGGGACTAAGTATTCAAGTATGTGAGCCCATGGGGTCCATTCTTCCTCTCATTAGAACCAATATAGGGCCTATCCCTCTCTCTGAAATGTTCTTTATTCTCTTCCATTTTTTTTTAAGTAATGAGATGTTTTAAGGTGTTCCTTCCATTTATAATACTAAGTATGTATCCATTTCTTTTGCTTTTTTTCTGAAATCAGTATAATTTTATTAGTTCATGAACACCAACTACAACAAAATCTGTTTTGTCATCCTAACAACTAACTCTAGTGTCAGTAAGCCTTATAAGGTATATCATGACACATTTGCATGAAAATGTTCTCAGATAATTATGTAAAAAGTCAAGTTCGGGCCTATGGAACACAACTTTGAATCTTCTCTTGAGAGATTCACTCTTTTTCTCCATATTTTCAGCAGGTGGTGAAAGGGAGTCTTGCATACCATTTGCCTGCATTATCTCCATCAAATATACTTGAAAGAAACTTCTGATTTTTACATTGAAACAGGGAGTGGTCTAGTAGATTACTTCAAGCTGATGGTGAATACCCTTACCTGCTAATTCTTTTTCTGGTATAATAGAGTTTCTCTAATATTTATATCATGGGGCTAGAAGGAACAGACATTTTTATAATTAGAGATAATTAACTCAGATCTTCAAATCACCAGTTAATATGATCCCTTTCCCAAATTTGAGTTTATCCTACCATGCTGATCAAATCAGATCCACAAAGGACATCTGAGATGACTATCAGTGACTCTAACCTTACCATCTTTAAGTGGGTAGGTAGAAACTTGCTGTGACCATCAAGTTTCTGTTGGTTGCATATACAGCTTGGGTTTTTACCACACCCTTCTTGTCTTCCCAGTCCTTTGAATCACACTGGGCAAACAACCCTGTCTCTCCCACACACTTATTTTAATCATCCTCATTCCCAATAAGGGTTGGACTTCAGTTCTTAATAGAGCTTGCCTCAGTTGTGATAACTCAATATAATTTTATAAAACCTACATTATACATAGTTATAATTATGTTGATATTAACTTTTCTCTTTAGAGGAAAAATGATGATATTCTATCAGATATGTGGTATTTTATTACATCATTAGTAGTGAAAATGAAAATGGGAATGAACATTTGATCTTTAGATTTTTATTTTTTGTTGCTGTTTTCTGTTGTGTTTTAAAAATAACAGTACTTAAGCAACAGAAGACAATTTTTTAGGGGAAAATCATTTAATATTAGAATTTTAAAAGAAAGAGTGAAAGCCTAAGTTAAAATAAATAGTGAAAACAAATTACCAAGACTTTAAAGATCACTAAACTTCTCTCCCAAATTATGATTAGTTGATTGCAAATTTTTGACAACAAAGGCTATGTTACCAAATATTGTTTAAGGTTTGTGATGTTTATTAGAATCTTAATGTTGAGTCATTTAAAAAATTGTACCTTTCTTGAACTGTCTCACAATATACAGTGTTTGCTATAGTAGTAAAATTATAGTGTATTGCTATCTAGGTAAATGGTGGAAAACTCAGTCTTAACTATATAAAAATGCTACTGTGTTATTATAGTACATTCACATATTCTGAGAAGTATATGGATGTTTTGGTTTTATATACTGGCGTAATTTTCCATTTTCCAACTTCAATTCTTAATATACCAATGATGTGTCATTGCCTTTGTTGACTTAGTCTCAGGAAAGTAGATTAGACAAGCATCTGTGACTAAATAATGAAAAGTATATATTATGAAACAATACATAAAACATACATAATGAAGTATTGTTCAGACTAAAACAATGAAAGAAATTAAAAATGAAGATATGGACCAGTCAGTAAAGTGCTTACCTGACAGGCATGAGGACCTGAATTTGGATCCCCAATACACATATAAAAAACCTGAGCATGAAATGTGCCTATAATACCAGTACAAAGGAAGCAGGAGGATCCTTGGAACCACTAGTTAGTCTTATTGAATCAGTTTACTCCATGTTCAGTGAAAGACTCTGTCTCATAATAATAAGGTGGTGAGTGACTATGGTAAATACCTGATATTGATCTAGTCTCTACATAAATACATACATATGCATGTGTGTGCACGCGCACACACACACAAAAATGCATGACAGTCTGCTAAATGCTACAGTATGAGTAGACACCAAAAACATTATACTAAAAGGTGGATTCCAAAGGACAAGTTCTAAACAATTCCGCTATTTTGGGTCTGTACAACAGAAGTCAATTACCCAAAAAGGGAAAAATATATTAGATACTGAGGGAATGGAGAATGCTCAGTAAGTAGAGTTTTACTCTGAGATAAGAAAAATGTCATGCATACAGAGCACAGTATCAGTTGCTTGAAGAAATCATTATTTCTAAGGCTACTAAATTACATCCTTCAAACTGGCATAGTAAATTTGCTAGCATACTAAATTTTATGATATATTATCTCTTACCACAAAAAAAAAGCAAGAAATAGATAAAAAACTTTAACACTCTTGGCCCTTTTGGGATCTGTAATGGTCTAGTTATAAAATGTTCCTTGAAGGCTCATGTGCTAAAGGCCTCCTTTACAGTTAGTGATGGCATTTTTGGAGGTATTAGAAATGTTAAGGGATGGAGTCTTCTTGGAGGAAGTAATTTTCACCATGGAAAATAATTTTCTCTCATTCTCTGATTCCAGTTCGATGTGATATATTTACTCCAGCCTTTTCTGCTACCACGATATCATTCTTCCTTCCCATGGCTGATAAGTACCAGGTCTGACTGAACACAGATAAATTTGTTAGAGCAAGGGAAATAATGATTAACATGGAATCTTGGGGGCCACTCAGGAGCACAGTCAAATTCAACTAAAAGGGAATATGAAGAACCATAGAAGAACAAACTGAGGTCAAATAAGGCCATTATTATCATATCTTTTATATAATAAAATTATATAAAAAAATGAATCATTTTTTTGTGAATGTATATGAATGCATGTGTAAAAACTCATTCAGGTGATTCTACTGCCACTTACAATGTTTGAAATGACCCAATATGCCCTCTGTCTATTTACTTATTGAAAATGGTGATTAATAACATTTTGCTCTTTTATACTGATTAATAATATTTTGATGATTTAAAATGATACTTTCTTCACAAATCAAGTTATAAAAAAAGTTATTGACTCTAAGCTAACTTATTTGCTAGGATGTATAAGAACATACAAGTCAACATCTATTGTGTAGTTTATTTTTATTTTACAAATAAAAGGTAATATTACCTATTTAAAAGTATGCAAAAGGGTGCTGAATAGTAGCTCACATCAATATTTGTGGATGGCTTTACAATATGTAAATATATAGTGTTAAAGCAGCATTTTATAACAGAACTACATGAGAGAATAATTTTTTCCACACTGAATTTAATTTGGTTTAATTCAAATTACATCATTATAAACTACAATTAGTTATAAAATTACTTAAACAACAACCATGAAAGAAGCTTTACATGTAAAGTAAAATAACTAATGAATAATGAATTAATTATTTCTAAAATTACATATTATAACACAATAAAAAGATATAGGAACAAGAAGACCTACTAAACACAATTATAAAACTGTAGATGTTGAGTTCTCCCTTACAAATGACTATATATAAATGGATTAAGCTCCAATTAAAAAGCAGATATTATTCAAATAAATTTTTGGAAAGTTTCAACAATATACAAAGAAGAAAAAGAGACAAAAGTCAGATTCAGAGATGCAAATAAAGTGAAGATTAAGGACTGGAAACAATACATCTTCTAAATAGTGACTGAGAGCACAGGAGAGGCATTGTTTACAAAATATATGAGCCAAAATCTGACAGCATTAAAGAGGAAAAATGCAATTGAGAAATAATGGAGATTTTAATATCTCATATTCAAGAGTAGATAGAAGATATGACATAGAAATCTTGCACAAAAAGAGGACTGAGAATATAGCTGAGTAGTAAAGCACTTGTCTCACATGCACAAAGTTCTATGTTCAACACCAAGAAAAACAACAAAATCATGAAACAATCACACACAAAAGCATTGAGACCAACCAGCCACAGGAAATGCTGTCCATCTGCACAATGACAATGGAGTGTGGACTATGCTTAGATGAAGTGCACACTGAGCAGTCTACATGATAGGCGATGAAAAAAGTCCCCATAAGTGCAGCCTAACAAACAACACACAAGTTTCTCCTCTGGGCACAGTGGAAAGAAGGTAAGAAAGAAACATGGAAAATTTACTAAGAGGTGGATCAAAGGGAAACTAAGAAGAGGAAATAGAAACATTTTAGCATTTTTTGATATTAATAAAAATGAAAACCCAACTTACCAAAACATATGAGACTCAATGTAAATAGTTCTGAAAGAACATATTATACAAATATACATTATACAAATATATTCTGCGTTACATAGAATTATATAGAATATTTATAGAATATACTATACAAATATATATATTGACATCTAAAAATAATTTTCTAAATTTCTACATTTAAAAAAATTAGAAATAAATACTGATATAATCAAAAGAAGAAACCAATCACTGTAAGAGAGAAAATGTAGACAAATTGAGAGTCTTCCATATGTCTATGCACAAAGGCAAGGCCACCCCATGAGGGCACAGTAAGAAGAGAAATTCCACAGGTCAAGTATAAAGGCCTCAAGAAGTGCACAGTGTTTCAGCTAATGCAGTTAGCTTTCATTGTGGTGGCCTTAGTAAAATAATTCACTAATAATTAGCAATCCAGAAATTAAGAACATTTTATTTTTTTATTGTTAACATGTATATCACATGCCAAACATTTTTCCCCTTCCTCCCATCCCCCAATTCTCTCTCCACACTTCCTCTCTTCCACTGATCACCTCCCTGTACCTCCCCTTATAAAAAAGGTCAAAGAAACAGAACAAGCAACAGTAAGACCAGGAACATACCATCCCATCAAGGCTGGAAAAGGCAACCCAGTAGAAAGAAAGGGGTTCCCACCAACAGGTAAAAGAATCAGGAAAAGACCCTGCTCCCACTGTGAGGAATCCTACAAGAACTCCAAGCTTCTCAACCACAACATGTATGCATAGGACCTAGGTCAGATCCCTACAGGCTTCCCGATCTCTGCAAGACTCTATGAGTCCGGGTCAGTTGATTCTGTGGGCCTTGTTCTCATAGTGTGTCTCTAATCCAATACAAGAGTTGGAAGAGAGACTCTCAAGTATTGAAGATGCAATAGAAGGAACAGATTCATCAGTCAAAGAAAATGTTAAATCTAAAAATTCCTAACACAACATCCAGGAAATCTCAGGAAGTATGAAAAGTCCAAACTTAAGATTAACAGGAATAAGAAGAAAAAAAAAATCACAGCTCAAAACCAAGAAAATATATTTAACAAAATCATAGAAGAAAGTTTTCTTAACCCAAAGGTAGGCATGTCTATAAGTTTACAAGAAACTTACAGGACACAAGATAGGTTGGACCAGAAAAGAAAATCCCCACACCATATAATAATAAAAACACTAAACATACAGAACAAAGAAAGAATATTAGAAGCTGCAAGAGAAAAATGTCAAGTAATATATAAAAGCTTACCTATTAGAATTATACCCGACTTCTCAATAAAGATGCTAAATCCAGAAGGGCATGGACAGGTGTCTTGCAGATTCTAAGAGACCACAGATTCTAAAACCAGTAAAATTTTCAATTACTATAGAGGATATTAATAAAAATGAAAACCCAACTTACCAAAACATATGAGACTCAATGTAATAGTTCTGAAAGAACATATTATACAAATATACATTATATTTTCTTATAGAGGATAACAAAAGATATTTCATAACAAGGTCAAGTTTAAACAATATTTATTCACAAACTCAACCCTACCAAAAGTCCTAGAAAGAAAACTCTAACCTGAGGAGGTTAGCCACTCCCAGGAAAATACAGGCAATAAATTATCTCACATCAGCAAAACACAAAGAAAGCACAGACACACACACACACACACACACACACAATACCAGCAGCAACAACAGAAAAATAATAGGAATTACTTTATTTGTTATTAAATCTCTCAATATCAGTGAACTCAATTCCCCAATAAAAAGCTCACAGAATAGGTATGATAACAGGATCCATCCTTCTGCTACATTCAAGAAACACAACTCAACATCTAAGATAGATACTACCTCAGAGTAAAGAGCTGGAGAAAAATTCTTCAAGCAAGTGGACTGAAGAAGCAAGCTGATGTACATACTCTATTAACAAAAGAGACTTCAAACCAATATTAATCGAAGACATGGGAAAAAGTAATTTTACATTCAACAAAGGAAAGAAGTCTACCAGGACAACATTTCAATTAATATCTATTCCAAAAACACAAGGGAACCCACATTTGTAAAAGAAAATTTCATTTTTCAAGCATCAAAAAGAATAAAATACTCCAGAAAAGATAGTAAAAAACTAAGTAAAAGTTTCCTACATTAAGAATGCAAAATGAAATTAAATAAAATAACCTAGAATAAAAGAATTAAAAGAGGTCCTGAAGCAATGGGGAAACACCTTACATCATGTCCTTGGAAACTTAATATTGTCGAATGCAATCAGCTCCTAGCTAACCTACAGATGCAAAGCAGTCCCTATAAAAATTCTGACTGCCTTTATTGCAGATACAAACAAACTTCATATGAAAGCATAGGGGATTCAACATTTTAAAAAATCTAGTTGCTCAAAACTGTTACAAGTCAAACTACCCATCCTTCTTTATTCATACACTTACTAGGAAGCTATGGTTACCAGAATAATGTGGTTCTATGCGGATAAGAAATATATATATATATATATGATGACACTAGAACTGAGAGCTCAGCAATAAGTATATGTCTCTCAGCAGTCGATTGTCAATGTTTCCCATCATTTAGTAGGAAAACTATTTTCTGTAACACATGGATAAAACTACTCAAAATCCTATCCAAAAGTAAATTATATCCCTTCCCTTTCTCTCCTTGAAAACTACACATTTCTCTGAATGACAGTGATACATTTATGGAACAGCATAAAAAATGGGTGTAAACCCAAATGAATTTCATTTTTTTCCTATTTCTCATGTGTACTTGTGTATGGTGTGTGTTTATGTGTTTGTGCATTGTGTGTGTGTGTTGGTAGAGATATATATAGTTCTGAGGTTGACACTGGCGTCTTCCTTAGCTCTGCACTTTATCGAATGAGACAGAAGCTATTGCTTGCATACAGAACTTGCCAGTGCCACAGTTAGTACTGCTAGTCTAGTCTAGCCAGCTTGCTCCAGGATTTCCTCTGTCTCTGCAATACAGGCCAACCAGCACATACACCTTTAATTAAGTGTGTGCTGGGGATCCAAGTTATATCAGGATTCACACAATTGTGTATAAAATATTTTTCCCACTGAACTATTTCCCCAGTGCTATGGATTTCCAATGTATGATGTGCAAAACAGAATCAACAGTAACAACAATTAGCTATATATCAATTTCCACAACATAAAAAGTGTATCGAAGAACACTACAAATAAGTATAATGACAACATGTAAAATGAGAGAAAATGCTTGCAGGTCTGTCTCTTAAACATATACTAAATTCATAACAAGGACTAGATAGTATAAATTAAAAGGAAAAGACTCCTCACAAGGAAAAATATCCGTGTTCAAGCGTCAGAGGAAAACATACTTAGCATCATTAGTCATAAGAGAGATGCAAATTGAAACAGTGAATTCAATTTCATGTCATTGGAGATGCTACTAATTTAAAAAGGGAGACTGAAGTATTGCAAGATAGTTCAGTTAGATAAAGGCATTTACCATGCAAGTCTGGCAGCATGAGTTCAATACCTGTAGTTCAAGTAAAGGAAAAAACAGATTGCACTGCACTGTTTTCTGACCCCTTCAGGTGCCATGTGGCATATGCACACCAATGCACAGTCATCATGCATACATACACAATAATAATGTATAAATGATAATGGTGGTATAACAAAGAAAATTAGAGTTTTCCCATGTCATTTAGGATGCAAAAAGTCATTACTGCCTTGGAAAAGAGTTTATTGTTTGCTCACAAAATTATTATGAAATAGCTATATTGTCCCAAACCCCCACACATTGTATAATTGTGAAAAATGCAATCCAAGTAAAATATATATATATATATATGTTGTTTAGTTTCCATTCCATGGAATACTATTTTAAAAGCAAAAGGAGTAAAATTTGTATATGTGCATGCCACACATGGCTAAGACGTAAAAACATTATGCTAAGTGGAAGAATTCATACACCAAAGTTCATAGATGATTCCTTTCACAGAAGTGTCTCCAGACATCTGTTCACAAATTCACAGAGACAGTAGGTTAGTGTTCTCTAGGGCTGTGGCTGGAGGGGGGGAGGGGAATGGGATTGACTATTAATGGGCACTGGGTAATAAAAACCATCTGGAATCAGATGACAGTTTTTGTTTCTATCACCTTGGAATAAATTAAAACCCAACAGAGTTGTGTATTGTAAGAAAATAACTCTTAAACTGTGTGAATTAGGCCTCAAAAATTCATAGCTATGAGAGTAAAAAGAAAACTAGAAACAAAGGAAGTAAAGATGAGAGAAGAAATGGAGGTTAAACCAAAGGACTGAGTCCTGGCAGAGGCTGTGCTTCTGTGACTCAGGGTATACTAACAAGTGCACAAAACTGAGTGACATGTGATGGTGGTTGAAACTTCCATTAAGGATCCATAGAAGTGTGACTTCACCTGAGGTTGACAACTAGGAAACAAGTTTCTTGTATTGCAGATATTTGTTATCAGTTCAGAAGAATCCAAATAACTAAATCAACAATGAATCTGTTATCCCCTCCTATCATGGTGTTATTTATACATTGTGCATAAATCTTCAACAAGGTTATTCCATTTTATAATTCACTAAGCATTTGAGAAGCATTTTTTCCCCTAAAACATAGTCACTAATTTATCTTTGATTCTAATAATTATAAAATAAAGTGTATGCTTCCATTTTTCACTATTTTTAACCTTATGCCTTTAAACAGTGGACTGTTCCAATTTGTTCTTTTCCTTCTTAGTTTGTTCATTTTGTATACTGCTTTTTATTGACCAAATTCCCTTAAGGTTTTAAGTTTCAGAACGCTATAAATCTATGCCACGTTAACATATTATTTCACAAAAATGTGCCAGATATAATGAGGCTGTTAATCTCATCTAAATGGTAAATGTAACAATTATATAAAGCTTAACAGGCAGTGAGGATTCTTGTATGTTAAATTTTCTATCAGTAAAGACTAAGTTTCGGCTTCTAGGTAATTCTTTTTAATGCTTGTTGAATTTAAAATGCTCTATTCATAAAATTTACTGCTTAAAACTATACATATATATATACAGAAAGCTGAGGCACCACCAACCATATAATAAAAATCAAGTTGATTTTGAGTGCAGGTCAGCCAAGATGAACAAATGAGTCTTGTAATTGCAGAGTAGAGGTCAAAAATTGGACCTATCCAATGAGGAGGAAGAGGAAGTGTTGCTGACCTAAGGAGAGGTCAGGCCATAAAACTGCATAAAAATCCACTAGCTGTGTCCCTTCATCAGATAGCAATTGTATAATGTCTCAACAAATACTGTTAAATGGACACAAATTATTTCCTGAGACTGTTTTGAAGGAGAACAAGAAAAGCAGACTCTCTTTAGCCTACATGACATCTCAGGTTTTGTTTTGGATCCAAATCTGTATGATGTTTCCTTAGGCATTCTATCAGCTAAGCTTCAACTTAGGCCTTCCGTTAGGAAAAATGCTAGAATTGGGGAAGGATGAGAGGGTTGACTGACAAAATTTTGTCATTCAGATATAGCCTGAGATATATATATTTGAAGGTTGCAATGCAAGGCTAGGGATTTAACTCAATTGATAAAGTCCTGAACTTGATCCATATGATCACATGAGTTTTAAGTACCAGTACTCTAGAGATAGAAGCAGTTGGATCTAAAGTTCAAGGCCATCCTCAACTACACAGAGAGTTCATGGACAGTTACAAAAAATTTCTTTAAGACAAAAAAAAATTGAAGGTTAATGAAGATGGGGTGTTTTCAAAGGTTTGAAATTTGGAGGGATATCTTAAAAGTTTGTGTTTACACAATGTTCTATGTGGTTAAGAGTGATTCTGATTTATTATTGTCTTTAAGGAGAAAGTATCCTGTGAATTCTAGGCCACCAAGGACTACTCATTTGCATTTTCTAATTCATCTGTACTTTGGGAAATTATCTTAAAGGAACACAGTGGGCAAGAGAGATGACTATGTCTTTCCTGTACCTTTAAGAGTTAGAGACAAACTCCAGTATTACAACACGTCTCTCATGTCTGTGGATGGTGATGAAACTTTTCCTACAAAGCTTTCCTTAGTTAGTCACCAGATAGGTGACACTCACACTTCTACTGTGGTGAAACATACAACACAGATCCAACAACTGAGGACACATAGTGTATCACCTTTAATTAGCCAGAGTTACATGTGTAGTTAACTCCACTTTGAGCATATTGTATGACATATTTTTATTTATCTGATATTGCTATGATGTGAAGGCAAAATGCATTTATACAAATAAATTTTGATAGACATTTACGGCTAAGTACTACAGCCTAGATATATTACGTTTTCCCTTGTGATTTAGCTCTGAGTGGTATGTCATCAAAAATGCCACCAACCAAAGAACGTACACAGGCTGGACCTTGGCCTCCCCGCACATATGTAGATGGGCAGTTTTGTCTTTATGTGGGTTCTGAACAACTGGGACAGGGGCTGTCCCAAAAGCTGTTGCCTGTACATGGGATATGTTCTTCTAGCTGGGCTGCCTTGTCTAGTCACCTCAGTGGGAGAGGATGATGTGCCTCACCTCCCAGAGACTTGATGTGCTAAAGTGGGAGGGATATACAAGGGGACCACCACCTGTTCAAAGGAGAAGAGGAGGTATAGGGGGAAGGATTGTGTGTGGGAGGGGGTGACTAGGAGGGGGCAGTAAGCAGGATGTGAAGTGAAAAGTAAAAATAAATAAATAAATAATAAAATGTTACTCATCTTGAAATTCTTCTCTAGCTGTTGGTTAAACTGAATAACATATTTGATTACAATCCAGGTTCTCTAGCAGGTTCTTGCTCAAGTGATTCCACCATGAAGGCTTCATGGATGCCATCAATAGGCTCTATCTGTCATAAGCCTACCAGAAGTGGACCTATGTACAAGTTTGCCAAAGTAAGATTCAGATAGGAATAAAGCATTGTAACTGAACAGCAGCCCTGATAGAGACCAAAGGATGTGAATCAACCAAATTACTTCTAAATTGCCATTTGTTTGACTTTCCGTTTGTAGCAACCAATTTTCATTGACAAAAGTATATTCCTAGCTGTCATCAAGCGGGCAAAGCACGGTCAACGACAGCAAACAATAACAAAATATACACTACTAATTTGCATAAACAGTAAGACAAAAGGGTGAAAATGATGGAGGAGATGGAGACTTGTGTCTTCTTGGAGAGGAGCTAGGTTTTTGTTTTGTGCTGTTTTTCCCTCCTGTGCAAACAGGGGGTCCTAAGACCTAACTTGTTTTGATCATTGCTTGGTTTCCTACAGTTGTGGACATTGTGAGAACTAGAGTTGGATAAAAGGCCCAGGAAGCTCTCTGCCTGGGTTTCTGCTACAGCTGCTGACCTGTTTTTTTTTGTTTGGTTGGTTTTGGTTTTTTTTGGTGGTGGTGGTGAAGCTGGCGGATGTCAGCCACTCCAAGTGCAGAAGGGAAACTCAACATCAATGAATGTCCCATTAAATTTTCATTAGATGACCATGCTTTTAAATTTGAGGCAAATACTCTAGGTACTCAGATTGAGATGAAATTAAGAACTTAAAATACTCTTGGTAGAGCAGAAATAAGAGAATTACAGTCTTAAGTCTGGTTGGCAAGAGGACATCAACCTCTCAGAAGAAAGCTCAGGATTTGCTGTGCATCTTGGGATATTAAAAGGTGTAGGCGTGGCGTATTAAACCTTCACAAATATCTGGAAATAGGTGAGTCTTAATTTAGAGAAAACAGGCTTGTTAATGTTTTTCAGTAGAAAGGCAAAATTTCTGTATCGAATTTTGTAGTAATCTCGGCCCACTTCCAGTGGGTTTTGCTACAAGTAGAGATAGATTCATAGTAACCATGGACTCTTCAAAGTATGGGACAGCCAAGACAAGAAATCGGTTGAACCCAGAACACTTTCAAATGTGTTAATTTAGCTCTCCTTTTGTCATCAAGAAAGAACATTTCTCTTCAGGCTAAGAGATGATTAAAAAAATTAAGTTCACTTGACTAATCTTTCTTGCTAAGACCTTCTATGAACTTCAGTATAGAATCTTCCTTTTTTGATGCCTAAGACCTGAGGCGGAAAGCTTAAGTAAATTGCTCCTTGTGGAAAAAAAAAAAAGAAGTACTGACCCAGGCAGTGCTCCAGAGCACATACTTTTCACCAACGATGCATTCATTGTCTCTTTGCTTTCTATTTAGCCCCATTAAAAGATGGTATGCAAAATAAAATGTGAGCGGATGAGGGGCCTGGAAGGGGTTAATGCCGAAGCAGATCCTCAAGCTGAAAAAACAAAAACAAACTAGCAAGCAAAAGCCCTTTAAAGCCCCCATAGGAAATTCAATGGGCTTCCTGTTCCTTTAAACTCTCCCTTTCGCTCCTTCTGACACTTTACCAAACCGCGGTGGCGGCCTCAGGACCCTGCAGCCCAGAGCCACCTTCCACCACCATCGGTGCGGGTCTAGGGTAGGAGGGGTTTTTTTTATGGGAAGGGGGTTGGGGGTTGGGGGTTGGGTATGTCAGTAACCCTAGCGACTCAGGTTTGATTTTTTTTTTTCCTTATTCTTTTTTTTTTCCCTACACCAGAACGGTTGCCAGACCAGCCCTCAGCTAGGGATGAAATGTTATTAACCCTTTAGTGCCCAGGCCGAACCCAGAAGATAGAAGGCTCGCTGGGGGCCTCATCCCTCCCCACCAGCAGGCTGGCACCCAAAAGCCTTAAGAGCCTGGTGGGTGCAGGTGGCATTAGTCCCGATGCAGAGGGCACGAGCCGGGTGGGCCGATGGCGTCCGGGCGACTAGAATCTACCACCGCCCCACACGCACCAATCCTCGAGATTCCCTGGGCGAGTGGGGCCGCAATGGTCCTCTGGCTTCCCCCAGCCAGTCTTCCCGGACTTCATCTGTGGGAGACTTTTCTGGCGCCCCCCCCCCCCCCGAGAAAAGCTCAGCCATTGGACAGGTCGGTGCGGGCTGCTGGTTTCGGGAAGAGGAAGGTGGGAGAAGCCTGGAGGAGAGAGGGGGTGGGAGGAGGGCGGAGGGAAGAGAGAGGAGGGTTCCGCGGCAGATCTAGCAAATGGCAAGCCGCCTTCCCTCCCCAAAGTGTAGAGCTAGAGCGCGGGGGAGCGCGGCGGCGCCTCCGCCACCAAACTCCTGGGGCTCCGCGGTGTTCGGAGCCACCTCCTCCCTAGCCCGGAGTGGCTCTCTCATCAGGCTGCAGCCTCACTTTCCCCTGTTTTTTTGTTTTTCTTTTTCTTTAAAAAACACCCCCACCCCTCTTCTGATCACAGCAGCTGGTCCTTCGCCGGCTCCACTCTCCGGAGCTGCCCATCCCTCCGGCTGCTGGCGAGGACGCGCGCTCAGCCTTGGGCGAAGCAAAGAAGAAAAACTTGTCGGAGGGGTTTCTCCAGCCTCCACTAACCTCCTTCTCTCGGGAACACCAACCGCCCGCCGGGGCCAGTCCTAAGTCTGGGAAAGTTCCTCCGGTGCTCAGCGCCCTCTTGGATCTGGAACAGCACCGGCGCAGCCAGTGGAATTAGATCTGTTTTGAACCCAGTGGAGCGCGTCGCGGGCGCTCGGAAGTCACCGTCTGTGGGCGCCCTGGTGGCGCTGCCTGCGAGGACCCGGGAGTTTGCGGGCCGGACAGCAAGTGACCTTTCCTCCCCGCACTTGGTTGATTTTGTCTCGCCCGAGGGCTGCGAGGGTGACAAGTTGCGGTGAGAGCTCCCGAAGTTCGGAAAGGGCTGTGCTATCTCTCCTTCGCTTCTCTGCTACCCTGAGTGAAATCCTAGTGAAACTGACAGAGGCCTCCGGATCCTACCCAAGACTCACCCACAGAGCTCGGCCGTGTCTCCCCATCTCCAGGGATAACCCAGGAACCCAGGGCCTCAAGGAAAGATTCTCTGGGCAAAGGAGGGAGGTCGCGGCAGCGGCATGGCGAGGTTCCCGAGGGCCGACCTGGCCGCTGCAGGAGTTATGTTACTTTGTCACTTTTTAACAGACCGGTTCCAGTTTGCCCACGGGGAGCCTGGAGACCGTAGCAATGGTAAGAAGTACTTTTCTGGATTGCTTTTGTGTGTATCTGAAGATCCTTCCGGTGTCTCGGAACCCTCATCCTCAATCCACAACCACCCAAGGCATCTGCCCTTGGGAAACTTATCCTAGTTGTTTTTCTGGGAAACTTGAGTTTCTCAAATGGTGGAAGGGGCTTGCTTGATCAGAAGGTGATGGAAACCAGCACTTCCCTGAAGCTATGCTGCTTACTCCACCTGGGCGCCAGGGGGTGGTCCTGTCTACCCGAAGTAACCCAAGGAGGTCCGGGTGTAAGAGAGCCAGCTGCTAATGATACTTCTCTCTGAATCTTGGTTACATCAGGTTGTTTTCCCTCTGGCTTCTCATTCCTTGGAGCTCAGAAGCTCTTCTCTGTGCGCCGCGGAAGGGATAGATGGATGAAGGATCTGATGACAGTCAGGGATGGCAGGTCTTGCCAAAAGAAAATGCCTTGTGGCTCCAGATCCCTCCTTCAGGATATCCTCACTAGCTTTCTCAGTGTGGGGTTACTAAGTGGATGCAGTAGATGCAGCAGGGCTCAGGGATAGAGAAGAGGTAGAGAAGATGGGGCGTGCCTCTGAGGACAAGCCCTGGCCCCATTGTTTTCTGCCTGTCAGCTTCACATGCAGGCCCCTACTTGCCATCGGTTCCTCAGGGTTCCTTGACACTGTCCCTGGAGGAGGAGGGCCTCCAGATCCTCGCAATTGGCCGCACCCCATACACTGGTGGCTTTTCTTGCTAGGTGTGTGGTAGTGAACAGTGTCCTCACACTGAGCAGGGACTGGCTAATCTAGCTTTCTCCCAAGACCACTCTATTCACTGTGACTTCACAGATTGCCCCCTATTTCTGCCCTTCAGCAAAGAAAGAACAGGCAGGTTAGTGAAACACCAGGGCAGGAATCTGTGAACTCTTGTAGACTCCCAGCGGGAGCGAGAGCAAAGAGCACTTGAAGAGAAAAAGAAAGGAAAACTTCCTGGTTAGGACAATTACTTTTCTTCTGTTTTGTTCTGTACACATCTCTGTTTAATTCAAGAACGACTGGTAAATGGTTCCTCAGAAAGTGTGCATGCATACCCAGCTGTCAAACTTCAAGGTATCACAGAAAGAAAATGGGGAGGGACACCTGGGACTCTAGGTGAGGATAAGTGTTTACAAAAGCTTTAAGTTAAATTTTACCACCTTGAGGCACATAGGATAATCCAAGCCTTGTGTTTACCCCCAGTGCAAATTTTAAGAGAGAAAGAAGATCCTTTCTTGGTGCTCCTATTTAAGGCTGGAAAGATTTGTGTGTGTGTGTGTGTGTGTGTGTGTGTGTGTGTGTGTGTTGGGGACTAGGTGAGGGGCCATGAGGACCACAGGATAAAAGCTGAGATTAAAATCCTTGGCTTTTTTTTTTGTCACCCATGGTCACCTCATCAATGGACATAAGTTCTTGGCTATTTATAATTTATATCACCATACCATATTTCTGTTTATTTTCTTGGCACATTGCACTGGCTGAAAAACAATAACAGTTTTACTTTCTTCAGAAAGCAGCACTTTAAAAGATGCTGTAGTCATCGCCATAAGCATATTTGGAGTAAATGAATATACAATTTTCTAATTTTGCAATTTTGCAAAAGAGGAGGGGGGATTTATCCTGAGTTGTTTGTTTAAAAACTTCTTTGGTACTGGAAGCAAATAATGTATTTACAGCAAAACTACATAAAAGAGAGTCTAGGAATTTTCTTTTATTTCTTTTTTTTCTTTTACTACTGAGTATATAATACACTGATACCCATGATAAGTTTGCTATTCTGAGGCCTCAACCTGAGGACAGAGCAGCTTGTAGAAAGCTTTTGCTTTGGGGAGTATGGCATGCCTGTGTCGATAACATAAACATGCCAGCATTTTAAACTAATTCACTATTTCTGGTGGAACTCTTAGAAACATTGTGCGCACAGGACTAGGGAGGGGAAATAATTTTATCAATTCTTTAGAGAGTTTGCTATAAGCCAAGCAATACTCTGCATGAGGTTTTATGAAATTACCTTGGAATTAAGTGGTTTTAATCTACTGAATATATAACACAGAGAGGTAACACAGAAGAAAAGAAGAAATGCTCCATTTTCTACTGTAAGATAACTTATCTGAAAATTAAAAATCCTGAAAATAATTCAGAAGGTGAAAGGTGGCAGCAATCAGGCTTTTTTTGTGTTGTTTTGTGTTGTTTTGTTTTTTACTAACGGCATTTTGGCAAAGGGAAAACATCTGATTTCATAACAGATTTGTTTACTGTGATTTTTACTTTTCTAATGCTGTGGTTGGTTTTATTGCCACCAGAGGGCAGAGAAACCACTAATTTCTTCTGTTCCTGTTTTTGTGTTCTAGAGACATGTAGTTCATATTTAATCTGTCATTTACTTGTATTTTCACTGTGTTTTTTTTTTTTTCTCTCTCTGCTTGGATATTTTTTATGCTTCCTTTCCAGTGAAGTGAGACAGCTTAGTTGGCAATATTCCTGTTGATGTCCTGTGGCTGAAGTTTCTGTTAGCATCATTATCTATAACAAAAAATTATAACATAGGGATAATCCACACGCGTGTTTACTATAAAGCAAGTGTGGGTCAGATTATTGAATCTGCAGGTTAATTGTCGTTCTCCTGCAATGACTCATAACTTTCCGTAAGATACTTAACATACAATTGAGAAAGATTTTTTTGTAGCTTGAGTTTGTATAAGTTTGGATTGCCACAGAAACATGGTCTAAAGTAGGAGTTTCATCCCTGAATGCCTGCATAGAGGCTTATAACTATTATTATATAGTAACCATAGTTTAAACTATTGTAATTGGATCATGTAGAAGTTGTCTGTACACTAAGGAATGGTTGTTACTATTTCTCATCCTTGAGAATGTGCTTGAATGTAATTAGAAATGCAAGATGTTGCAAGTTTCTTCTCTGCAAGAATCAAACAGGCCCCCGTAGAGATGTAGACAACATGTACCCTTTTGTCTTTCTAAATGTTATCTCCTATTGCAGAAGCACTATTTTTAAAGATGAGTGAATTGACCCACAGCTGTGATCTTGAGATTTTTCACTTGTTTTGAAGACCATGAGCTTAGGACATGAGCCAGTGTCCCACCCCATCACCTTCTGTATTCTTGAATTCTCTCCAGATGTTCCCTGAGTGAGGACCGCATGTTCCTATTGTCTTGTCATCCTCTTGTTATTTTTGTCACTAATCCTATCTCTACCTAAACCTATGCTCTGATTTACTGCTTCCTTTGAAGAAGCTTAAGGACTTTGTCTGTCTGTTGGTTATGGTGTTGTCTCTTGTGCGTACTGATCCATCTCTATCATAATTCTATTAGACCAGCCCACTGGTCCCTGCAATCGGGGGTCCCTTGTCATCGTTCTGAATCTGCTGCAGCATGTACCACAAAGACATGTAATAAATACTTGCAGGACTGAATGGAACAGTATTATCACTGTTGTTCCGTATGGATTTTTGACCTGAATATGGTCCTGGGAGATTTTTAAGTAACTCTTAAAATAAGTTGCTTTTAATCAATAAGGTGGAAATAGATATTAAAAATTAGCTTCATAGAATAGTAATTTAAAAGCAGAGTGTATGATCTATATAGGTCTACCAAAGTGCCCCAATGCTTGGCAGATTACTACTTGCCTTAAACCTTCTATTTTTATTTTTTCTTTGGCTTGTTTGTCCATGAAGTAAGTCTTTGAAGTCTGGGCTATCCTGGAACTTACTTTGTAGACCAGGCTGGCCTCAACCTCAGAGATTCTTCTGTCTCTGCCTTCCCAGTGAAAGGAGTTCAACTATTTTCTGGTATTATAATTTACACACACACACACACACACACACACACACACACACACACACACACCACAGTGTGTATACTCAAGTTCTCATGCAATGTAGCTAGCTGTCTTCAGACATACCAGAAGAGGGCATGAGGTCCCATTACAGATGGTGGTGAGCCACCATGTGGTTGCTGGGAATTGGACTCAGGACCTCTGGAAGAGCAGTCAATGCTCTTAACCACAGAGCCATCTCTCAAGTCCCTAATAATTCTTAATGATATGTATTTGAAACTTATTTGTGTATATCTTCTAGATCAGAGGTTGTCAACCTGTGGGTTGTAACCCCTTTTGGGGGTCAAATGATCCTTTCACAGGGGTTGCTTAAGACCACAGGAAAATATAGTTATTTATATTACTGTTCACAACAGTGACAAAATTACAGTTATGAAGTTGCAACAGAAATAATTTTATGGTTGGGGGATCACTATGACCTGAGGAACTGTATTACAAGGCCAAAGCATTAACAAGGTTGAACCACTTGTCTAGATATATGATTTATTACTTCTTGCTTATTTGTGGTGCTGGGGGGGGGGCAGGCCAAACCCAGGGACTCAGACATTCTAGGCATGTGCTCTTCCCACTGAGCTACATCCTCAGTCCAACTTATTACCTTTCAAATATGGGGCTCCTAAAAGAGTTCAAAGTCCAGTTTATATTCAGCTATCAACAGATAAATAGGTTTTCTCGCCTGAACTTTGGGTATGAGCTTATCTTGTGTTTATCATGTCTTTGTTGTGGCTAGTTCTAGCCAAACTGTACATTGAAATTTTGTCCCCAAGCTAAGAACATTGAGACATGGTAGTGCCTTTAAGAACACTTGGGCTGTTCATTAGATTAGGACAGTTTTCCAGGGCAGGACTAAAGAACAAGCTGATTTTACTTCTTCCTCCAGTGGATAGCCACGCGGCTCTAGCACCAATAGCTCCTCTTGACTCACGCCATTACAGTGGGTTGTCACTATTTCTGTGTCTTTTATGAATACATGACAGTCTTTTAGGTACATTGTGGTGAATCCGTATACAACCTTACTTCGTTTTCTCCAAGGTTGAAACTCCACCAACCCAGTAAATGTAATTATTTAGAATGTGCTTTTGCTTGTTTTACTTCTTATCCTTCTTGCAAGCATAGCTGGACACAGCGCCAGAATTACAGGGGTCTTCTTCTGAGTGTCCCTTCTCCATTTTTACTCCTTCTTTCCATAAACTGAGAAAGGTCTCTGTACAGATCACATAAATATAAAATACCTGCAAAACACTCACACCAAGTACATATGAAATGACCTGTGGTATATTGATTCATATTCTCAGTCCGTATGTGGTGTGATTTAAAAAGAACAGACAGACAAGTAAAATCA
Source organism: Tokudaia tokunoshimensis (assembly GCA_036184795.1). NCBI lineage: Eukaryota > Metazoa > Chordata > Mammalia > Rodentia > Muridae > Tokudaia > Tokudaia tokunoshimensis. The sequence goes on along the minus strand of BTHU01000022.1, from coordinate 62,863,201 downwards.
AATCCTGACTTTTTGATCAAAAGTAATTTCAATCCCCCCTTAATTATTGCTAGTTTAGGTCTTATTAATATGAGCTAATGCATGCTAAATGTACACAATTATTTTTTTTTAGGAATTCTGCCATTTGATTTTGCTTTTGAATTATGACTATTCACTACTTAGGTCTTGATAATGTACAATTTTGACTTATATGCTGTAATTCAGCATTTTAGCTCAATAATTCCAAGAATCAACAATTGATTGGTAATAAATGCCATCTAATTTGTCTTTACTTTTGGATAATGTTTGTGATCTTTCTCCTTGTAGATTTATATAATTGTTCATGGCTAGATAATAAGTACTATTGTGAGCAGGGTGGTCTGTATGTCCTTGCCACAGGCAGGATTTACTCTTTCATGTCTAGCTAGCATTTCCAGATTCCTGGGCCTGTGAATGTTCTGCTGTAAAAGATAATTCCTGGGGTAATCTCTATGAAGCTAATAAACTTCAAAGATAAAGGGAGGAAACTCATAATGATTACTGTGCTCATGTCACACAGTTTTATATCTTCAGAGTAAGTCTTTGTATCTGATGGGGCAAGGCTGTTCTTCTTGTTCTTGCTCTTGAGATGTTTGGCTATGCTCATAGGTTCTTTGTTTTGTTTTGTTGTTTTTTTCTATGGCCATTTCTAACATATAATATCACGTTTTCGGTTTTGCTAAATAAAACTCTTGGCATTTTGATTGGAATCATGTTAAATTTGGAGTCATTTGTTAAAAATTCAAGCTTTAAATAAGTGGAAAACTATGAAGTTTCTTTCCTACGACTACTAACAGACAGAACAGGTGCCAGTATAGCTGATATGAAATTGTTAATAGTGCCCTGATTGGGATGGAGAGATGGCTCAGTGGCTAAGAGCACTGACTGCTCTTCTGAAGGTCCTGAGTTCAAATCCCAGCAACCACATGGTGGTTTACAACCATCCGTAATGAGACCTTCTGGTGTCTGAAGACAGCTACAGTGTACTTACACATATAATAATAAATAAATCTTTAAAAAAAATAGTGCCCTCATGGCAGTGACCGTTTTCTGTTGTAAGACTATCTCAAGGTGGAGAACTGATGCTCTCTCCTGATAACATTGTCAAACTCACCACAGTTCCCACATAATTCTTAGAAAACACAGAGGGAACCACAGGTTAGCTCAAAAGACAACCAAAGAAAGTCATGTTTGTCTGACTTGTGAATTACTCAAAGGAGAGTGAGCTCCAGGCAAATGGGAACAGGGAAAGATGACGTTTCATTTTTGCGGTATCCTGTGAAGATACTTATCTCTGGGCCCATACAGAGTTCCATAGAAATATTTCCTACATCTTATTGGTTATTGTCATTTTAGACATTGAATGTGGTGTCAGAAAAGCAGTCATCATATTTGTTCTCTTATTTGCAGATCCTAGATTTTATGGAGATACATAAAACTATGTATGGGTATAGGACCTGAAAATACAAGTGATCCTGTTTCAGGGAAGAAGGGACCTATTATGAGAAGGAAGAGGAGAGAATTAAGAGGACAGTGTGGGTGCTAATGAATATATTCACACAAACATCACGATGAATCCAGTTTAGGTACAATGTGTAGACAGTAATACAAATATTTGCTCATCATAAGAAAAACTGCTTCAGGCTGGGGAAGTGATTCAGAGGATAGAGAGGGACCAGAGCTTAGATAAAGAGCATCTGTGTAAAATTGGTGGCGAATGCTTCCAACCTCAGTACTGGTTTGTTGTCTATCCAATACTGAGGAAAACTGTGAGATAAGTGAAAGACCCTGCCTCAAAAATTAACGGAGAAAGGGATGTTGACCTCCATTGTCTGCATGATAACCCATGGGTATGTACAAGCACATACACATCTATGCATAAGCATATGTGCCTACACACACATGCACACATGCATAGAATGTACACAAGCATGCATATAACATATGCATAAAATACACACAAATGAATAGGTCTGTGGAAAATAATAAAAAGTCCTTGGTTTTGGTATTCTCCTAATTTATTATTTATTAGTTAATTTCAGCTCTGAAGGAGATTTACATTGAAAGAAAGTAGACATGACACATTGCCCCCATTCTCAAGACAATATATTTATGATTCTATATAGTGGAAAACACTTCCAATTAAAGGTTCAGACTTCCCCTGCCTATCAGTACCACAGTTTAAACTCCACTTCCTCCATATCATGACACAGTGAACTGAGTGAACTGCTAATCAGGAGTGAATGGTCACACACTGGGCAGCTGGTTTTCTTTCTTTCTTGTTTTGCCTTCCTTATCTTTTTAACATCTGTTGTTCATTTCAAATATTTTTTGAAAACAAGTGTGATTCAAAGTCCTTCTGCAGATGATAGTCTCATTGTGTGGACATTGCAAAACAGCTCCACATGGGGAGCCAACTTTGTGCAATCTCAGTTTTGTCAAGTTGCTTTTAGAAGAGACATTTGTCCAGCGGGCCCAGCCACTAAGAAGCTGATTGTCTTTTGAACTCTGTGCTGGGATTTGTCTGCCAGTGACTTGTCTCTGCTCTCAGTTCAGCTGCTCTTATTGGCTCACTACAGCGGTGCATCTCACCTCCCAAACTGTCTTGCTGTAGCCCAGGGGTAGCAGATGTTTTTCTTGTCACTGTTGACCACAGTACCTGACATAAACAACTTCATAAAGGAAGGATTTATCTGACCCAAGGATTTCACTGGCTTTGGTGTTTTATGGTAGGGAGGGCAAGGGGGAATGGAGCAGTTCATTTTATTCCAGGCAGGAAGCAGAGAAAGGGAGGTTGTGGTAACCTACTGGCTCTTCTCCCCCCCCCCCCCCCTGCTTTTATTTCAACCAGGCTTTCACAGTCCTGGGGGTTGGGGCAGCCCACATTCAGGGAGAATTGTAATCACCCAATCCTCTCTGGAAATGCCCTCATAGATACATCCAGATGAGTGCCTCACCAATTTCCTAGGTGATTCTAAATCAAAACAAGATAGCAATCAAGATAAGCACACAGGCCAGACTCATTCCACAGCTGGAAAGATCTTTCTAAAATGCGTATGGGGCTGGGTGTTGGAAATGATTTCATGTATAATTGTTGCATTTAAACTAATAATATTCTAATACTGCTATATATTTCCAAATTCATCACTTCCATTCCACTTCCTCAAGCCTTTCAAAGTCTCTTAAAATTCTGCATCCTCTAGAGTAGCCGTTTATTCTCTTTTTGACTTTATGACTTCTTTCTCTTTCACTCTCTCTCTCTCTCTCTCCCTCTCCCCCCCTTCTCCCCCCTCCTCCTCCTCCTCCTTCTCCTCCTCCTCCTCCTTCTTCTTCTCTCTCTCTCTCTCTCTCTCTCTCTCTCTCTCTCTCTCTCTCTGACAAGTTAGATACCATCTAGGACTGACCTCCCCTGAATCACTGACTGCAGAGGCAGGAAGCCTTCTGTGTAAGTTTAGTGAACGATAGAAACTACCTAGTGTTCCTCTTGTGTAATGGGGATGTATTTGGTTAGATTTATCCCTCAGGCAGATTTTTGTTTGTATCTATTTTTCTACATGTTTTAGGCAATTTTCTTAGTCACAGTTTCTAGAACTGGATACTTTGGATTTAAATGTCAATACCCAAAGTGTAAAATACAAATTGGAAGTTGGACAGGAGAAACTGGAAAATACATTTGTAAGGAGTTAAGCCTTCCCTTACTCTACAGCTGTGCCACTACACACATACCTTGTGTCATCTGATCTTGGAAGCTAAGCAGGGTTGGACTGGGTTAGTACTTGGATAGAAAGACATCATTCATAAAGGTGAGTTTAGGATTTTTTTTTAAATAAAAGTGGGTTTAAGAATGATGTGATCAGAGCAGCCAGGAAGAAAAACAAAATGTCTAGAGTAACCTTTTTTTTTAAAAAAAAAAAAAACAGTAGTTTTCAATTTCTGAGCTTTATACATTTGAATAACATTTCAAAGGTCATGAAATGATGCGATTTTCATTTTTTGTGCTAATGTACCTCTGAACCATATGGAGTTTGTATAACCAGCTTTGTAGGTGTAAAGAGGTGTCTAAATGCTGGGAAATATTCCTCAAGACGAGACCTTTCAGATGTTTTTAGATCTAAGCTATTGGCTGCCTTTCAAACCCACTTGTTCTCAGCAACTGTCTGGAAGATCTCTAGAAATGCGCTTGCTGACTGAAATTGACTCCTTCAAGGTCTTTAGTGGGATCCCCTTCTCCATGTGAGATCAGCTGAAGTTAGCCTCCTGCACGGAGCCTTTCATTTGTCTTTGCTATTCTCTTCTATTGCACTTGCTCACCCTCGACTTCGTTTTGCTTGGAATGTTCTTCAGAGTTCTTACCATCCTCTACACTAATCTTGTGCTGCAAACATCTGATGTTTTTATCTGCTTGGTATCTCTTCTCTGTTCCTCTAGACATAGGACGCTCCCATTGTATGAGAATGTCCTCTAGCTGACTTTGTCCTTCTTCCCCAGAATGAGCTGCATGTGTCCTACACTTCACTGTTTACTAAACCTTATATGCTGTGGTTTGGATCATAAATGTCTTCAAAACGATTGTCACTGAGAATTTCGTTTTACACTGATGAGTCTGTTGGGAGACGGTAAAATCATTGGGGTTGGAGCCTAGTTAGAATGTGAAATAGTTTAGGGAAAGTACATTGATCTCTTCCTTAATTTCTTTCATTTTGCTTCCTGGCTACCATATAGTGAACAGATTTCCTTGCAAGCTTTCTACAGTGATGTATTGCCTTGATGTATCGGCCCATAGAGCAGTGGGACTAATAAGCTGCATAATGAAACCTCTGAAATCACGAGCCAGAATCAAGGTTTTCTCCTTGAAGTTTGTTTTCAAATATTTCATCTTACTAATGAAACGAATACTAATGTGCACATACTCTGAACAAATGTATTCTGTCTTTGTTTCCCACTAGTATTACTGCACAAGGAAGGGAGAGTTCCAAATCTAAAGATAATCTTACATGTCCCAGTATTGCAAATCAGCAAATTCCAGTTTTGAGGTGTTATTGTCTTCCTGTGGGATGAATCCTGTTAAACATATCAAAACTTCCAGTTCGGTTGAGCTTACTATAAATAACTGATTCTGCTTCCATTGATTTACAAATTGATGTTCATAGGAATCATGTTTACTTTACTTTTTAGAATTTAATTTGAATTCTTGACACTTGGTGCAGCACTGGGTTTATAAAAGGTAATCTATTTGTTAAATCAACTATGTTAGTTCATTGGTTAGAGTGTAATCCCAGTGACTATTTAACATAATTTCAATCACAAACATAATGTGACATTCACCAATTGCCTTCTTGCTGTATGTATTAAATTACCTGATCCATCTGAATGTTGTAATCTTCCCTTGTATTTAATTTGATATCATCCTTTATTTTGCTTTGCAATTGAATCACTGTTTTATTTTTGCTACAGGTATAAATTTAGTAAGTACTAAAAGCTATTTAGAAAGAAATAGCTAACTGTTCAATGAAATTTATAGCATTGTTTTGGTAGTCTCCCAGTCTCTATGCTTGTATAAGAGGGAAGAGAGAAAAAAACCCAGGCAATCATTACTCTATATCTGGTGCTCATTTACTTTCTTTACTTTTATCATTATTTATATTTCCAAGATCACCTAAATTTTAATAAAGTAAAAATTTTATTATTACATTTTAGACATATTACCTAGCAATAATAGGTTCTCAATATAAAACTCATCAACTTGAATATTAGATTTTGCTTTTTATAAATTCATTGACTCATTACTCCATTTACTAAAAAATTAACAAATAGGTTTTTTAAAAAAAATAATAGATGGAAGAATAGGTTGACATATTTAGTAGAATCCAAGCAGACTGTTGTAGGGTACCTGCAAACTTCTACAGTTTTGTGTTCAAGAACCATATGTTAATGAATTTCGTTGCCATGGTAGTGCTATTAGGAAGTGGTGAGACATTTAAAGCAGAATTTAGTAGGAGGTCTTTAGATCACTGGGAATGAGGTCTCCGTTTTCCTTTTATCATGGGCCAACAAGGTAAGTGTTGTACCCTTCTTTTGCATTCTCACCAATATTACCACAGGCTTGAAGGCAATAGGTCTACCTGATCATAGACATATAGCAACAATATTAAGCCTTTCCCCTTTATAATTTGAATATTTCACATACTTTTTATGATGAAAGGAAGCTTACTAAGACAGAAACTTAGCTATTTATGTCATATTCTTTAGAAATGACAGACTTCCATATGTTAGAATTTACAGGACATATATAATCAAAGTATGACATTTTCATGATATTATATGATATTCCTTCATAAAGTTCAATTTGCCTAATTTTCATATTAGTTCCTCTTTTCTCCATCTGTATACTTCAGTTTAAGCTGTTATCATCAATTCAACTTAATTTTATATTTTCAATAAATGAAAAATATATATTGTTTGAAATTTGCAATAAATATCATCTATAAGTAAGATGGGTATGTTCATATTAGTTTCAATTTCTATGGGAAAAAAAAAGCCTAAGAAAGTAACTAAAAGGGGAAAGGTGTTATTGGTACAGCTGTAAAGGGTCTCTATTTTGCTTACTGGGGCTTGTAGTAAGGGGAAAGAAAATACCATGGCAGGAAGCATATGGTTAAATAAAACTTCTCATCTCATAAATGGCATGCAGGAACCAGACAGAGTAAGGCAGATAGATGTGGGGCATGTCCCCAGTGACCTACTTCTTCTAAGTAAGTCTGCTTACTAAATTTTCTATCACTTTCTGATAGAGATAGCATTATATTATGAACCCATCCATGGCTAAGCTCATTGAAAAAGATCCAACTAGCCATGATTGAGTTACCCGCCAAAGCCACACTTCTGAGCATCATATCATTAGATACTAGCTTTAAGCCCGTGGGCTTTTGAGGAAACTCTCAAATCAACATCATAAGAATGTCTATAAAATGAATATAGTTTCAGGATCCTGGCAGCATAAGTCTATGGGACTAATTCATTTAGTCAGCCATGACCTTCCATAGTGACAAGGTCTAAGGCGTGTATTACCAGAACTTACATGGTAAGAAAAATTCTTATGGATAACAACATTCAGTTATTTTGTTTGCTAAAAAGATTCTTTGTCACTAGGTAGATTTTCTCAACATCTTTGTTTTGTCATTTACTGGCTTCATGACATTGGGCAAAAATATGAACACTGAGAATGTCAATTTTGTTATTTCTAAAATGAAAATAAACCACCAGTCTGTTTTAATGAAAGCTGCTCTGTTTTAACTAAGAATTTACTCCTCTGAAGGTTTATTTAGTGTCTTAATTACTTTTCTACTGCTTTAATAAAATACCATGACCAAGGCACTTGGTCTTATAAAAGAAAGCGTTTAATTCAGCTTATAGTTTCAGATGGCTAGAGTCCATGATAGAATAACAGAGCATGGTGGTAGAACACCTGAGAGGTAACGTCCTTATCTGTAATTAGACAGAGAGAAGGCACACTGGGAATAGCTGGAGGTTTTGGAAACTTCAAAGTCAGCCCCCAGTGACACACCTCCTCCAACAAGGTAACACCTCCTAATCCTTCCCCAACAGTTCCAGCAAAAGGGGACCAAGTAGTCAATCACAGGAGCTTATGGAGCCATTCTCATTCAAACTATCACAGTTACGTTTCCATAGGAAAAAATATTTGATTTGGTATGTCCTGGAAATCTAGCACAGAGCAAAACTGTAGGAAAGGTCATGTTATGGAACTTTACCCAGAATAATGAAGAGTGAAGAGAATTTTATTATTAACAATTAAATGTTAATCATTAATATCTTCAAGTTTCATATGGCCAGAGATAAAGCCATGTTACATTGAATTTGCCATTATTCATGTACAGTGACACTGGTAGAGGCTAAAGAAAACCTTAGACCAATTGCAAGTGTTCATGGCAGCCAGGTGCATACTGAATTCTATGCAACCTGATGCGTTCCAGCAGGCTCTGTTTTTTTGTGATTGAGTCCTAGAATGCAAAGCATTTCTGTTATTTACACCCTTCCCCTTACCCGGTGAGCCTAGGACAAGATTTGAGTTTGAAGATGATTGTTCCTATAAAATATCCACTAATAGAACAATCAAGTAACTTATTAATGTTTTTGTTTATTAACAAATTCATGTTGTATAACCTGAGACAAGGCTCCTGGAAACTGTCTCCTCCTCTTGGCACAGGCTAAGTACACAACAAAATTCTGCTCAGTCATCTACTATGAAGCAAGAAAATGGTGTTTTGACCTTATTCATAAACTTTCTTCAGGGATAAATGCACTGCCTTAGAGACTGAAATTCCCTGGATGACAAGTGAGCATGTTTTTGGTTAACAGTGCTCCCTGGATATGCAGACCCAACATGCTACCTACTTCTTAGTGAGCTTATATGAAAAGGAAGCCATGCCAGAGACCCTCAGATTCCCTTGAGGAAGGAAAGTCAAGATATGACAAAATAAAAATGAATCTAATGGTCCAGTGTCTTATTTATCTGTTTCCCAGGCCTGTGTAGAATCCTTTGTGTTTAAGGTGAGTTAAGCAAGCCTCTTATATGTAAGTAGCACAGTGAGGTCCATTCATGGAGTTGAGAGCCATGGAGCAATTCATGCTCAACTCCCACAAGGATGTCTCCTGCGGCAGCTTCTCAGCAGCTCTTAATCTTAGAGAGCCATTTGTTTGGATTTTGGTAATGTATCAGTGAAAATGCAATTGTTGGGACTGGAGAAATGGCTCAGTTGGAGGACCCAAGTTTGATTTCCAGAACTCACAGGGTGGCTCCAGTCCCATGGGATCTGATGCTCTTTTCTGTCCCTTCTGGGCATAAGGAATACCTGTAGTTCACAGATATTCAAGCATGTAAACACCCATAAATGTAAAAGAATAGAAAGGGGACAGAGAAAATGTATCACATAGAGGCACAGTGCTCACTTATATTCTTCCTGTTTGAAGGCTTTAGATAAACCATTATAATAAAGAGGTGTATAGTAGAGAGATCCAACTTATAGAGAAAAGGAATCCTAGGCAGGGTTCCTGTTTTTATGCAGAATTGTAGGAAGTCACTAACAGCCATGTTTTGAGACTAGGGAAGTGTATATCATTTCTCTATGACAGTGTAAATGTGTTTTTATGTGTGTGTGTGGGGGGGGGAAGGTCATGTTAAGACATCAGAAAATGGGCACTTGGGTATCAGGAGAAAGAATTTGGGGAAGTTTCATTGAGGAAGAGGGGTGGCTGGGTCTGGATTGGAAGAGAGTGAAACTGAATGGTGAAGAAATAGTAAAAAACCTTCAGGACAGAGCAGGACACAGTGTACACTGTGTAGGAAGATGCCATTGCTTTGACCAGAGAGGGGATTGTTGGGCAGAGGGCTAGTAGCTAGTAAGGTAGGAAGGATGTTGTTCTTGCCTGATGTTGAAAGCTGTCTTGA